>OX246740.1:33108152-34308152 GCA_945910005.1 Isoperla grammatica
TATATCCCTTACGCCCTAACTCCCCATTCAAAATCTCGTCATCCAACCATGTTTCCACACATACCACTACATCCGGCTCATACATTTCAATCAACGTCCACATTTGCTCCAATCTTTCCCCACTCCTTACACTCCTGCAATTAATTGACATTATCTTAACCCTCCCCTTATCCCTCCCCTGAATATCGCTCCCTTTGCTTTGACCATCCTCCTGTCACGCGAGACTACCTGCTATCCTAACGAAAAGATTACCAAGCTTTCTTGCCCCACTCCTATTCAGATGCAACCCATCCCCTGACAGTAAGCCCCTTCCCACCCACAACCTGCTATTAACAAAAGTTGCATCCTCTACCACACACACCTCAGCCAGCTCAGCTCAGTATAGTGTCATGCTAGGCCTAGGTTATAAATCGTTTTTTCCTGCATTACCCAAAGATATAACAAGATAATTATCGTGTAACCCGTTGGTTACAATTTTTCTTAAATTTTCCATTTGGTCACGTAACCCAACGGTTACGTGGGTATCGTAGCTACCAACCAAACCAAAAACGTCGACCCTCGATAAATAACCATTTTTTGTGAGGGTAAACGTCACACTGGGACGTGGATAAGTATAGTGTCATGCTAGGCCTTGTTTATAAATCGTTGATGTAGTTTAGATGTAATTTATTTTTGGAGTGTAATATATTAAATAATAGGCCTGTAAAATAAAAACAATGGCACCTTTTTTAATTTCGTTAAGTAATAAAAACATACGAAATCATAACGTTCGTCATCCTTAACCTACAAATCCCTGCATAGCCTAGGCCTAGCAGCAACTAAAAGTGCATATTTAAACTGATTTAAAACATAATTACGTATTACTTGAAGCATGCACCTTACATAATTGGAAAGATACAATAACCGGTAACATAAAAATTAGTGATTTTTGTTGAAATTTTATTTATTACCTAATCCAAAATGGAGAAAGATAGCTCCATTCATCTTGGCCTAGCCGTAGCACCTAGACAGTTTCGCACCACAGTAACACCCTTAGAACGTGTGTGTGTAAGTAATTATTACAAATTTTGTAGCTTGTTCAACCTTGGTTTGAATACGTCATTATTTTGTGTTCATTTATAGGCCTACATGAGAGGCTAGGCCCTAGGCTGAGCCTAGGCCATGGCCTAGGCTATGTCTGAGAAGTCAACGTTTCAACAAAGTTGTCTACTTAAATGCACAATTATAAAAGTTTTTTACCTTGTGCACATATTAAAGTTATCTTCGCTTTGTATATGAAACAAAAGTCATTTCTGCAATGTACTGTGTAGTAATTTCTGCAATGTGTTCACATGGATCACGTTCAGTAATAATGTCGGAAAGACAAAAGACAAACGACAATAATGTTACCGTAACCATGGAAACAGATACCAAATTTCAAACACTTCTCACCGCCACCAGTATTTTGCGGGGCAACAAACATACGTTTGTTATTAGCCTAAATATTATTGTCATTGTATTGTGTATTATTGTAATATTGTTCATGTTTGGAATGATGGTGCGCAAATAAAAGATATAATATGATGAACTACATGATTTTTTATTGTTAACCATTACTGAATACAGGAATCGAGCAAGTGCAAGCTTAACAGAAATAAAGAAAATCTAGGCCTACTAAAGGTTTACAAGCCGCTGCTTTCTAGTGAAATAAATAGTGGCGGCAGATGAAAAACTGCAACACCTCCCATAAGCTGACGCCACATTTGATCCACTTATACATTGATAATGTTTCACAGGAGACAGGGATTTTCTCATCACATCAGCAGGCATCTCATTAGTAGGCCTACTTAAATAATTCACATTGACATAATTATTCTTTGAACACTGTCGTACAAAATGACGTTTTGCAGAAATATGCTTCGTGCGGCCCTGAAACACAGGATTTTTACATAATCTTAATGCACTTTGGTTGTAATTAAATAATTCCACAGTTTCACGTTCCTTTCTTAGCATACTGGCATACAGTCTAGGCAAGGGTCCATGTAGCTGCCCCCCCCCCCCTTTTTATAAATGTACCCATTTTACACTCGCAATCGTTTGTGCTACGTTTGTGTCGGATTTTGCCGTAAAAAGTTTCGTTTGTGCTGCCCCCGAAGTACCTTTAATAAAGGGGTCCAATATGGGGGGCTAACTACATACAGCCCCCCCTTTTTTTTAGAATCAACTCGAAAATGGTGTCAATCGTTTGTGCTACGTTTGTGCTGGATTGTGCCGGAAAACGTTTTTTTGGGGCTGTCACCTGAATAGCTTCCATGAGGGATACCCCAGTGGAAGGGAAATAATTTAATTTGCACACGGGGGACTGGCCCCGTAATGTTGAGCTATAGGCCTACCACTGAATCTATTCATTATGTGGTTATAGACCTGTTCGCCAGGTACCTGAGGCCTAAGCCATGCCTAGATAGATACGAGTATTACTGGCCCTAGAGAGAAGATCCATGTTGACAGCCCTAATAAAACCATCTGTCTTTGTGGCGTTGGTCCGAAAAATCCATCTGAATTATATAGATTATAGATTATAGACTATATGTTTTTTTAACAAAATTTCAACAAACATCACTTTTTTTATGTTATCTGTTATTGTATCTTTCCAATTATGTAAGGCGCATACTTCAAATAGTACGTATTTATATTTTAAATCAATTTAGTTTTGTTAAATTGGCTATGGTGCTATGCGCGGATTCGTAGGTTAAAGATGACGTATTTAATGATCTTTATTTTTTATTATTCCATTTTCAAGAGGGTGCCATTTATTTTCATTTTATGTTATTTTGTTTATTAAACTTAAAAAAAAGGCATTTTTATAATATACCAACTCTGTGGTTTTAGATGCTTTTTATTTATTCAATTTGAAGAAGATGTAATTTATTTTCGGAGTGTAATAATTTAACAATAAGCTGTAAAATAAAAAAATTGCACCTTCTTAAATTCAATAAATAAATAAAACACCCGAAATCATAAAGTTCGTCATCCTTAACCTACAAATCCCTGAAGAGCCTAGGCCTAGCAGTAACTAAAAGTGCATATTTAAACTGATTTAAAACATAATTACGTTTTACTTGAAGCATGCACCTTACATAATTGGAAAGATACAATAACCGGTAACATAAAAATAAGTCATTTTTGTCGAAAATTTATTTCATTCTAAATCCAAAATGGAGAAAGATATCTCCAGTCATCTAGGCCTAGCCGTAGCACCTAGACAGTTTCGCACCACAGTAACACCCTTAGAACGTGTGTGTGTAAGTAATTATTACTAATTTTGTAGCTTGTTCAACCATTGGTTCGAATTTGTCTTTATTTTTTGTTCAATTGCCTGGAAAACATTAGTAGGCCTATAGGCCTACATGAGAGGCAAGTCCCTAGGCCATGGCCTAGGCCCTAGGCCATGGCCTAGGCTATGTCTGAGAAGTCAAACGTTTCAACAAAGCTGTCTACTCAAATGCTCAATAATAAAAGTTTTTTACCTTGTGCACGTATTAAAGTTATCTTCGCTCTTCCAGTAGAGCCTTAATGGATAATTTTTATAAGAAAAAAAAGGAATTTCTGCAATGTACTGTTCACATGGATCACGTTCAGTAATAATGACGGAAAGACAAAGGACAAACGACAATAATGTTACCGTTACCATGGAAACAGAAACAAAATTTCAAACACTTCTCACCGCCACCAGTATTTTGCAGGGCAACAAACATACGTTTGTTATTAGCCTAAATATTATTGTAATTGTTTTGTGTATTGTTGAAATATTGTTCATGTTTGGAATGATGGTGCGCAAATAAAAGATATAATAGATGATGAACTTCATGATTTTTTATTGTAAACCATTACTGAATACAGGAATCGAGCAAGTGCAAGCTTAACAGAAAAAAGGAAAATTAATTAGTGCTTGTATTGTCGTAACCTGAGTGGCGGCAATATGGTGAAGAAGCCTCGGATCAGAGGTGAGGGTGCGAAGCAGAAAGTGCTATACACCATGCTATACACCTATACACCAAGTTCCTCACTGACAAGGGTGAGTTATATTCATGAGGGATGAATGATCAAGGTCAGCTTGGCCTCGGTCACATCAAAAAAGCCCACCCACCCGTCCTGGTTGCCGGTCTGCCGCCCATCAAGAAAGTTGCTGTTTGTCTGCACACGGTGGTTCTTGCCGACGGCGGTGAGGTGTGGGTGTGTGGATACAACAAGTTTGGCCAATTAGGACTTGGTCATACAAACCAGCAAACCTCATTCACCCACGTGACCAACCTCCCCGAGACCATCATGGACATATCGTGTGGCGGGTACCATACAGTTCTTGTCTCGGCCTCTCGGGCACTCTTGATAACTGGGCGGAATAACGAAGGCCAGCTTGGTCTTGACGTAGCCGAAACCTTGTCCAGCTTCACGTTTCTTCTTCCGTCTTGCCGAAGGATAGATGGCCTTTTCATAGCGGTACGTAGGGTCGTTCTACGTCACCTTCCGTCTCCTCCTACGGGGGGTGAAACAAACACCATTTCTATGGCAAACCAACGCAAAGCATAAACCTGCGATTTCAGTCGAGGATGTGCTCGGCGCGGCGTGGCGTGGCGTGGCGCGGATTCTCCTCGCCAGCCATTTATTTCACTTGCAGATTGTACGATGCGCTATCTGTGGCCTAGGCCTAGGGCCCTAGGCCTAGTCGTTTTGCTTACCTGTGTATTTACAATCTTGCGCCACGTCCTTCCACGCTTGAACACGCAAAACATAACTTTTATAATGTTTGTGGAATAAATTATACACGATTCCTCTCTTTTCGACAGCCAACACACAACCTTATCAGGGGTGTACAACAGTGTGCCGGCCCTAGAGATACACAACCACCTGATCTTCAGCACGCCGAGCCCGGGGTAGAATAGGCCCAGAGTGACTCTGCTAGTCGTAAGAGGCGACAAAAGGAGACCCTGTCCCTCCCCCCCCTCTCTGTTCCACTGAATATTTCTCCTCCCACTTGGCCCTGCCCTCCCTTGCTGGACTGCCGTATGACGACCCACGCGACGTACAATGGATTCGGATGTGGCTTTATTCTTCATCATCATCTTTCTTATCTTCATTATCACCCGCTCATCGTCTCGGACTGGTCGAGAAGGAGAAGTCAGACGAAGTGCAGTCCACACCCCAATTCCCTAACCCCCCCCCCCCCCCATTTCCCTGTCCTCCCGCGCCCTCCTACTTGCCCCTTTCCTCCAAATAGCCCCCAATTTCATCTTCATTATCACCCACTCATCGTCTTGATTAGCCAAGTTGCAAAAATATAAGATGTTATGCCCCAATATCTATCTATCTCGATTAGCCATAGTTGCATAAGTATGAGACGTTAAGCCCAACTAATCAATCAATCAATCTTCAGCACGCCGAATGTTCTTTCAACAACATTCCTTGTTGACCTGTGACGTTCGTTGTAATGCCGTTCTTCCTGTGTAACAGGTCGCAATACTGGCACCATGAGGCGGAACTCCTGTGGATAACCACTGTCGCCAATCAGCCAGGTTGAAGGAGGTAGATTTGCATTGTGTAAATGATTTCTCCGCTGACTGTTATTGTAGATGTGCGAGTCATGGGCCGAGCCAGGCCAACGGGCAACGAGGTCCAGAAGCTACATATACGCATCGCAAACCTGTGGAAACTATAAAGGGAGAATAAGAGAGGGGAATACGGTAGTGTGGGCATGGCACATTTTTTATTGATAAGGGAAATTGAAATGCTTAGGATAATTTTGGGAAATGCTTAAGTACAAGATAAGCCTACAAAGATCAAACAAAAATAAATCAGGTAATTCATTAACAAACAAATTTTAATAGCCTACTGCATCTTAACAGAATTTAGGAGAACTTTCTCCTTCGTTAAAAAGTAATCACTTCAGGCACAAGTGATTGACTTTTACAACCAGATCATAAAAAAAACTTCTAAAATATCTCTCATCGTCTCGATTAGCCAAGCTGCAAAAATATGAGACGTTAAGCCCACATATCAATCAATCAGCCCGAGATGGCTTCTTGATTGGTATATGTGTACCATCAATGCATCCGATAACTCGAGGGAAGTTATTTGCAGTGTTGAATGCCACTTTCACATCCACTATTTCCTCCCGTGTAGTTGAAAATCTGATGTGATGTGACATTCTTGTGCATAAGGCATTACAAAACCTGTGCAATGTCCCGCTCACGGTGGCTTGATGTATCATGTGGTAGTGAATTTGGCCGATTACACCCTGGAAACTTCCAGTAGCTAGTAGACGCAAACTGACAAGAACCTAGAAAATATAACAATAAGTGAGTTGAATTTGGGGAAGCTGATGAGTGGCCATATTGTTGGCAATTAAAACATTGCCGTGGACCTGAATGGCCACGGTAACGCTCAAAGGAGACTTTGTGATGGCAAATGTTGGTGATAGTGTACAGGCGGACCCCTGTGTCGAATAAGGAGACTGTTGCTACAAACAGGGGCATGGGTCGACGTGTTGACGGTGATTTACCACTGTGGAGGCTTAAACTCACGCTTCTCAGCGAAGATATGAGCACTACTTACCGCAGGAACATTTGTTCTGATATCGAGAATGTTAAAGACATGTTGCATTCATCCAACTGTGTAAGTGTCAATGCGAAATTGCTTGACACATTTCTCCAAAATGACGATCTTTCGTTTAGAGTTTCCATCGAGAAAGTTTGAACTAAAGATTTCGACAACCGTAGAGAAACCTTTGTTTGTTTAGTTATAGCTTAAATAGGCTTCTAGAGCTTAGTTGACTGTGCTTTCATGCCTCAAGTGTCGAAGTGCCATGCGCTTATAATATCAGGTGTTGTCGAATGTAGACAGCTTACCTTTGTGAGGGATGACCACTTTGAGAGTTGAAAGTAAACATTGAAGACACAACACCTTAATGGGAAGACGGTTCGACACGTGAGGTCTGGAACACTCACGAGGAACATGGCTACTGCCAAAGACGGCAGTTTCTGGCTTTCATCTCTTAAATGTGTCATCTAACACGAAGTCAAGATGTTGTGTCGTATACCTTCATTGTACTGTTAAAACGGAGTGGCATGGCGTAACCATTTTTCAGATGTAACCAAAACATGAGCGCAATTTCATCATGATACTGAGAGTATCGCTCCGCCTCAATGGGTTCAACGGAGGTTATAATAGACGGTCGCTCCTCTGATCCCTCATCGGATGTGTTGCAAACTGTTTCAATGGTATCAAATTTACAACACATCCGATGTGGTTACAAGTATTGTATTGTGGAATTTTATATTCCTATTCCTATTGTATTTCTGTTTTCATTTTTACAATATGATATATTTATTGTCTTTAATGATAAAAATAATTCAAAATAGAAATAGATAGCCCGTCTGGGCCCGGGGAAGAATAGGCCCAGAGTGACTCTGCGAGTCGTAAGAGGCGACAAAAGGAGACCCTGCCCCTCCCCCCCCCCCCCCCCACTGTCCCACTGAAGATTGCTCCTCCCACTTGGCCCTGCCCTCCCTTGCTGGACTCCCGTATGACGACCCACGCGACGTACAATGGACCTGATTCGGATCTGGCTTTATTCTTCATCATCATCTTTCTCATCTTCATTATCACCCGCTCATCGTCTTGATTGGCCAAAGTTGCGAAAATATGAGACGTTAAACCCCATTAATCTATCATCATCTAGAAATAGACATAACTGTAATTACTGAAAAGTAAAAAACAATGATAAACGCAATAAATAGGAACTAGATATATGATATTTATTAGGAAGCGTTTTAACTCTTGTCAGTCGTATCGTAAATATCGTAAATATCGTTGAAACAGTAAAGACGACTTATAGTACAAGACGACTTATAAGGCCAAATTAAAAGATTTATAATATTGCTTTAAAAAATTACGAAATGTATTTTTAAATTTTGAATTAATTTAATGATATCTTGTACTGTATCAACGATATTTACTCGTCAATGTGTATAAATAATAAATATAATTAATAATATAAATAGACGTAATAAAACTTTAACTAAACTAGGTATAAAATTATCACTAAGATGTCCCAAACACGCACTCCTTCAGTCTCCTGAAAATAACAACAGAGAACAATAATTAGCTATTTACATACAACAAGCACCAGTTGAAAAGATTATACTATTTACGCCATTAGACAGAAGACAACGTTTCTCCCACCCCAGACTGTGATATGTAAAACTCGAATCACAAATCTTTTAAATCAACTAATGTGTCCTTTTATTATTCTTGGAGATTTTAATGCACACAATATTTTATGGTGGAGCAGAACATGCAATCCAAGGGGTGTTTTAATAGAAGAGGTTTTAATATCTCACAACTTGATTCTCCTTAATAATGGAAAACTAACTCATTTTACCTGCCCAGGGACTGCCACCTTATCGTGGTGGGCAGGTTTGTGTGCTTTGTTGATCCCGAGAGCTATGCCGGCGGAAGCGTATGCTTCTGGTAGGGCCACCCAAGCCGGACTGGTCGAGGAGGAGAAGTCAGACGAAGTGCAGTCCACACCCCAATCCCCTTTCCCCCCCACTGTCTTATTGAATATTTCTCCTCCCACTTGGCCCTGCCCTCCCTTGCTGGACTCCCGTATGAAGACTCACGCGACGTACAATGGATCTGATTTGGATGTGGCTTTATTCTTCATTATCATTATTATCATTATTATCATCTTTCTCATCTTCATTATCACCCGCTCATCGTCTCGATTAGCCATCGTTGCATAAATATGAGACGTTAAGCCCCATCAATCAATCATTAACTCATTTTAGCACTGCGAATGCCCCAATTGAACAATATGATATTTCATTAAATTCCTAGCCCTAATGATAACAGTAATAATATTATTCTGTAACTCATTTCCAACTATGTCATGTTGAGTGGTTGTTGCCCACCCTTGTCTAGGTCATGAAACTGTCAGTGATTAATAATAATAGTAACAATAATTTAATCCTGCCAAAGGACTGCTACCTTATCGTGGTGGGCAGGTTTGCGTGCTTTGTTGATCCCGAGAGCTATGCCGGCGGAAGCGTATGCTTCTGGTAGGGACACCCTAGCCGGACTGGTCGAGGAGGAGAAGTCAGACGAAGTGCAGTCCACATCCAAATCCCCTTTCCTCCCCTTTCCCCTTTCCTCACGCTCCCTCCTACTTGCCCCTTCTCTCCAAACAGCCCCATATTTCATCTTCATATATCACCCACTCATTGTCTCGATTAGCCTCGTTGCAGAAATATGAGACGTTAAGCCCAAATATAATCATTATCCTCTTTTCAAGAGACTGTTGGAATATCGCAGTTGCGCCTTGCACTTCCATGCCGCCACTCGATCCTTGATGACGCACACTTTCGCATGGTCATCGTTGACTTCTTGAGATGCATTTTTATTGACAGTGCATCCCTGACAATATTAGATCAGGCATTCCACGTCGACACCTTAACAGTATCAATGCTGGTTGCCGTGACTACACCGTTGACAGATACATGTCCACGTCTCTGCCAAGAACCACCAAGGGCTACGGTAGTATCTTTCAGCCTCTCTATAATGTTGATGATTTCGTTTGCTGCAGCTTTAATTGATTCCTCTGAAACGGTTCTTACAGCCTTTGATAGAACATTAGAGTAGGCCGAGAACCGGGTTGGTGGTTTCGGTGGGTTTGCTAGCGCACTAAATTGCTCTGCAGCTGCAGAGGCCCTTTACCGATAGCTCGCATAGCGTACACGAACCGAACGTTTACTTCGTGAAAACCTGAGCTAGATTTGTCAGAATTCTTGAAAGATGACATCTTATTGCGTTTCTTACATTGTATAGTTATATTAGAAACTAGACCTTTGCGTTTAGAAATGTCTTCTTCAACAACCAAAGAATCACTTTCATGGCAAAACTTGCATGACAGATGCTCATTTACTGCCTTTGACAGCATTCTTAAGTCCATTAGACCACATGAGGACCAACTCGGTGACGTCGTATTACAATCACAAGATTTCAATCCAGCCGCCAATCGTGTATGTGCAAAACTCTCGTAAATAAGAGGCCCTCAGTTTGTACGCGTGACATCCAAAACCCCCAAGGAAAATAAATAAGAAGAACATCATAAAGTACATAATTGTAGTTCGCCTGTGCATTTAAAAATAATATAATATAATTATTGTAATTTTTGCTTGTTTTAATTTTCAAGTTCACGTGATACTTTTATCTTTTACTTTATACATTCATCAAAAACCCTATTTTTATTTGTTTGATTCGTCATATGTGAACAACAAAATTTATTTTGTACAGTATAGAAGATTTTGGAAAATACGTTATGCAATATGTAAGAGAAAGGGCCTGTTTAATGTATCCCTCCATCTCTATCCCTACATATCTATATATTTAAGTGAAGTAAAGGCAACCTACAAGGTAGAATATTATTCAAACTAGAATCAGCACAAATGTTGCATGTTATCAATGAATAATTATTGGACAACAGCCCAAAAAATTGTCTTGAACTTGTAACTTAAACTATTCATCACAAGTAATTGTTATAGTTTATTAATGTACCCAATAATAAGTTACTTTTATAACTTTGGCAAAAACTAAATCATTTACTTGAACTTTCACTAAGTACTTCACCCACGGGTGTTCCCAATTATTTATTTTGTATTACAAAATATGTAACTTACATGGTAGCCAGTTGTATTGCCAACTGGAGCGATCCTTTGTCAACATCCGGGATAACATCAACTGCTGTTCGAAACTCTTCACTGTCACAGTAGCTTGCAGCTAGAAGCTGGACAATGGAGTCGTATGCGCAAGTGTTTGACAGGCTTACTAGCTCCTTACCGACTCCTAACAGGTTTGAGCTTCATCCTGTGGGCATTTTCAGGAGTCCTATCTTCACTTGAGCTTGTAGCTGTGATTGGTATCATCCAATAGTAACCATTCTGGAGCTACTGTTAGATACTTGGATTTGTGTCTGTTTTTATGTGGTATAGATTGTCCTCGCCAGTTCTCTTCAGCCGACATTTCTCTAATGTATGTTAGGTGAATTTCATCTCCGCTTGCTGTTATCAGATGTTCGGTTGCAGCTGTGATTTGATGAGAGATGTTGCGTGGATTTGATGTTGATGTTGAGACGTTAAGCCTGAATATCAATCAATGGAGCATTAATCAAGAATGTGCCCACTTCTGTTGCAAATATCACACTTGTGTGCCCCACTAGGTGTATCCCCTCTTTTACATGCCAAACAGGCAGAGGTAGTTAGTGGTTAGCATCCCTGCTTCCAATGCAGAAGGTCCCGGGTTCAAATCCCGTTTCAGGCAGAAGTTTTTTTACTTCTATTGTGGATTCAATTCCATTACTTCTTGGCTTAGGAATAAGTAAACGGTGACTTTGGAGCCGTCCTAGCAACGAAGCACTCAATAAATTCAAAGTTGTTCTGAATCGGCCTTGTTGATTCTGGCATTTGTCCGCAGGTGTTCGCACTGTCTAATCACTGATTCATCTGTTTCATATTTGAAATATCGATCTTTGATTGGTTATCGCTCACTCGTCGATGGTGTTCGAAGCCTACAGGGTTGGTTTAGTCACTTAAAAAATTAAAGTCCCCCACTGCAAATCAGCTTAATTACTGAGTGGGTAGACTCTAAATGTGGATTTATTTTATTTTATTTATTTACTGATACATCCATGTTGTCCGTATCAGTGGTTGCTGGCAATACTTCATGCACCCACTGATCAGCAGAGATAGTTACTAGGACTTCATAATGATCCAAACCTGCCCACGGACTGCTACCTTATCGTGGTGGGCAGGTTTGCGTGCTTTGATGATACCGAGAGCTATGCCGGCGGAAGCGTATGCTTCTGGTAGGGCCACCCTAGCCGGACTGGTCGAGGAGGAGAAGTCAGACGAAGTGCAGCCCACACCCCAATCCCCTTTCCTCACGCTCCCTCCTACTTGCCCCTCTCCTCCAAACAGCTCCATATTTCATCTTCATCTATCACCGACTCATTGTCTCGATTAGCCTCGTTGCAAAAATATGAGACGTAAAGCCCAAATATCTATCTTTAATGATCCAAAAGTGACCTTCAACGATGTTGAGCTTCAGTTCAGGCCCCATGTCCGTCTTCTCGGTATGGAGTTTGACGTGAAGCTCAACTGGCATCATCATATTGTCCAATTGAGAAAACGGTGCATGTTAGCCCTCAACATTTTAAAAGTTCTGAACAACACGAAATGGGGTGCAGATCGCACCTGTCTGCTACGCGTGTACCATGTGGTACATGGTGAATCGAAATCATACGTTTTGCATACTATGATACTAGTCATCATCAGACATAATGGCAGATACATCAGAACCCTCCCCTTCCTCATTAGTAGCACCTGGGGCATTACTTTCCAGTGATAGGAAAAATTCCATTGCACCGGCATCTACATACTTCTGTGCCAACTTCATAACATCTAGGTATTTGGCATGCTTTAGTGGAAGTTTCTCAATGTACAGTTTATCTGAAGCAGAGATAGGCCTTGATTAGCTCGTGGTTTTAGTAGAACAAAGTCTGTAAAAATCACACCACTCTGAGATTCTGATACCTTTATAGTGTTCTTATGAGTCGCACAATATTTAAAAATGTTATATTTTGAGACTGTAAAGTTGTGTATTCCATTCTTCACCGTACCTTTAAACCAAGGTTTAAAATGTTCCTTGCACTCAACAAAGTGCTCTTGAGTGATGTAATAATGATGTAATGTAATATTATGTATTGTAATAATAATTGAATCATCGACGTCAAGGGCCCTTGATCGGTAAAGGGCTCTTATTATTATTATTATTATTATTATTATTATTATTATTATTATTATTATTATTATTATTATTATTATTATTATTATTATTATTATTGTTGTTGTTGTTATTATTACAATTATTATTATTATTGTTATTTCCTTTCTTCTCTTCTCTCATTTGCACCATCGGGCTCCTCTTGAGCCAAGACGATGCGAGAGTGCACCCTAGGGTGGCGGCCGAAAGATGGTGGTGACAATGTAGCTCATAGGCTGAGGACCTTGCGCACGATATTAGTTGTGCCGAGGATTGCAGCCTTCTGCATGACACGCACGTGCTTGTCCTTCGGGTGGAGCTTCTCTTTCGCAGCTGACCACTCTTCGGTGACCAGACCGTTGACGGAGACGACGACAGGAACTATCTCAACGGACCTCAGCTTGTATATGTCCTTGAGTTCGACGGCGAGTGGTTGGTTATTATAATTATTATTATTATTATTATTATTATTATTATTTAATTATTAATATTTTTATTTAATTATTAATATTCTTATTTTATTGTTGCAATACATACAAACTCGGTCAAAACCGGCATAAACATGTTGTACGGACACAAATGTCAAGTATTTCCATGTGTTTACCTTATTAAAATATACTTAGAACTACTTAAAGGCCCACTAAACCCTCACATTTCGTTTAAAACGTGTAATTGTAAGCCTAATCTGTAACGGTTAGTGCATGTGTCAAGTTGCCTAGTGTATCAGGGCTCTTGCAATCCAAGAAAAAGTGTTTCGCCCCAGGCGTTGTGACGTCCACCAAACTACGCGCTACTCGCTGCATATGGAGCATCCTCTGTGTTTCGAGGCCCGCGCAAATATATCTCGTCGTCCAGACCCACCTAATTCAATTGAGCACAAATCGAACATACCACTGAATTCGTCTTACTTCGGTCTACACGATGAATGTTTAAACAATCTTCTACCATTTATGCAACTTATTCTATAAAATGTTAAACATGAAGCAATTACCACATAATTTAGATGGAAACACAACTAATTTCAAGCAAATGTAATGAGGAGCTCGCTTTAAAAATCAGAATTCCAACCAGCCTATCATGTTAACTGATATGTCAGGATATTATACGCAGAAAACCAGCAAGAAATTGATGAAAATTTAGCTGATTATCGTATGTATATAATAATGCGTGTTGTCCGTTCACTGCCGCGGAGTACAACTCGGTGAGCGCGGGCAAAGCCGCATGGCCTGTCAAGCTTTTAATAGCTTGGCTGAAAACATCAACGCATTTGTACATTGTACACAATAAAATGTTTCAACTATAAACTTATTAGTTGTATGTCTCAATCTATTGCTACTATCGATACTTTAATACAAAAAAATAAAAAAGCGCATAAAATAACTAAGAATAACTGAACAAACTATATTTTGAATTTGAAATACAAAATAATACTACAGTTATTAAGAAGATACAAAACAGCTTGAACCTGATATTATTAATATAAGTATTGCGGTTATCAAGATTTGTCATGTTAGTTTCCGGCAATTTTTAGTTACAGAATTTCCATTGATGCCAATAATAAAATAAAGTCAATATATATTAATAATAATGTAATGTAATAATGAAAGTAATAATACCACCAATAATTACAATAATAATAATTGTGATGATGCAAACACGAATAATATGTAAATCATGCACACGCACACAACCAAGCCATGACACACACGACTATTGTAGTTTTGACGTGTTCTTTAGGCCTATGTAATATATTTGTATCAGTTATTATTATTATTTCCAGGCCTGACTGGTAGAAATCCCACTCACTCATTGATATATGACTATACATATACAACGCAAGACAAAATCAATACAATGTTTTTATGGTCGATAGTAAGGACTAGTTGTTTGACTGATCTCGATCTACGCAGCTCACTCGATATATTCGCGGACGTATCAGACAATAGGCTGCTACACCCGTTGTTATATACACACGATAATCGGCCAAATGTTCATCAATTTCTTGCTGGTTTTCTGCTTGTAATATCTAAACATATCAGTTAACATGATAGGTTGGTTGGAATTCTGATTTTTAAAGCTACTTTCTCATTACATTAGCTTGAAATTGGTTGTGTTTCCAACTAAATTATGTGGTAATTGCTTCATGTTTAACATTTTATAGAATAAGTTGCATAAATGGTAGAAGGTTGTTTAAGCATTCATCGTGTAGACCGAAGTAAGACGAATTCAGTGGTATGTCCGATTTGTGCTCAATTGAATTAGGTGGGTCTGGACGACGAGATATATTTGCGCGGGCCTCGAAACACAGAGGATGCTCCATATGCAGCGAGTAGCGCGTAGTTTGGTCGACGTCACAACGCCTGGGGCGAAACACTTTTTCTTGGATTGCAAGAGCCCTGATACACTAGGCAACTTGACACATGCACTAACCGTTACAGATTAGGCTTACAATTACACGTTTTAAACGAAATGTGAGGGTTTAGTGGGCCTTTAATATATCATTGTCCACATCTTTTTTTTCCAAACCGAATTGTGGATGCTATGTACGGTCGTGGCCGATTTGTACTCATCCCAGCATTCGCTCTTTGTACGGTGGAAACCACGAAAACCACCATCGGGATGGAGAACTTCTTGAAGTCTTCATTCTTCTTAGTTCAAAAATTTTCGCACTATCCTACACGTGTTCAAAATAATTGCTTTTTGCATCTCGAGGTATATGTTCGGTTAAAGACCAATTAGTTTAATACTGTCATGGAGTTTACGTGGAACAATGCCATTTGCTGATATAATTAACGGTATAACAGTTACATTATTCTGCTTCCACAACCTCCTGCCCAGGGACTGCCACCTTATCGTGGTGGGCAGGTTTGCGTGCTTTGTTGATCCCGAGAGCTATGCCGGCGGAAGCGTATGCTTCTGGTAGGGCCACCCAAGCCGGACTGGTCGAGGAGAAGAAGTCAGACGAAGTGCAGTCCACACCCCAATCCCCTTTCCTCCCATTTCCCCTTTCCTCACGCTCCCTCCTACTTGCCCCTTTCCTCCAAACAGCCCCAAATTTCAGCTTCATACATCACCCACTCATTGTCTCGATTAGCCTCGTTGCAAAAATATGAGACGTTAAGCCCAAATAATCAATCAATCAATGACATTTACTTCCCAACCATGGTAATGTGGATTTAAATGCGTATCGGACTATTATAATGTCGATTTAAGTTCTTATAATCCAATTAAAGACAGAAATAGGCATTGTTTTGCTTTGGGAACCAACAATTAATGTTTTGTAAAACATTATTTATAAATATGGACAGTGTAAACTCGCTTCTGCACAAAATTCAATGATACACATTTTCAGAATATTGAAACGTGGATTTAGGCTTTCGGGCTATATAAGCAGCGCGCTGCCAGGCAGGAGCATCAGCGCTAGCTCCCGTTGGAGGCGGACGTGTTTGTTTTCGCGCCTGCTGTGTTCGGCCGGCCATTCTCTGTAGGCCTACTTCGCCGAATACGAGCTGTGGGAAACAGTTAGTTGGTTTACCCTGCCAGTTGCAATCTTTTTGCCCTCCCCCACCCCCCGCTGAACGCGGTGACTCTCATTCCCTCGCCACTGCGCTACCAACACGGGGTTCCCTTGGGGGCCCAGCTCTGTTCGAACTGCTAGCAGTGGTGCTGTCCGAGAGTACCAGTACGCTTCATCCCCTTCCACCCTTTACCCCCCCCCCCCCCCACCATGGTCTTGATTTGCTAATCATTATTAGCTTCCATAGCTTCAATGCCACTCACAAGAAGTGAGTATAAGAAAGTAGCTAGTGAGATGGGTGTATCTGTCACAGATAATTCCAGTGAGGAGAAAAGAGAAAGAGATGTTGTTAGTGGCAGTTCGCAGAGCCCAAGAGGCAGTCAGTCCTCTTTTGAGTCAGAAGCTGAGTATGACGCTGATCAGGATGAAGAAGTAGTTGTGAAAGAAGGCCCAAAAAGAGCTGACTTCATGAAAGATAAGTCCAGCGAGGAGGGCAAGTCAGGCTTTAAGCAGGTGAAGTCAAAAAGAAAATCAACTGCTTCCCCAAAAGGAGGCAAGTCCACAATGCCAAGTGGGAACGCTTCCAGTAATGCCAGTGTACCCGTACCGGGTTTAGTAAATGGAGCTACAGCTTCGGGGTCAAGATTTGTCACAGCCAATAGGTTTGAGGCATTAGTAACGGACACCATGGACGGTGTGGAGCCTGAAGCAGTTGCAGACAGTCAAGCAATTGATAATAACGTTGCAGACGAGGGCAAGCGTGGGCCAAAGCCTCCGCCAATAGTTATCAGAAACATTGAAAGCTTTGATAACCTGGCCAAGGGAGCGAGAGACATATGCAAAGCCCCCTTCGAGTTCCAGGCTCGAGGCGGAACCACAAGGCTGGCGGTAAGCTCGGCGGATGATTTTAGAGCTATGATTAGATTTCTTGAAACTGCCAAGGCGGAGTATCACACTTTTACCCCAATTGGAGAAAGGGCTAGCAAACTAGTCATTCGAGGTATTGATAAAACTACCAGTGTAGAATGGGTTACTGAGGAGCTCGTGGCTCAGGGAGTCAATGATCCTGTGGTATCCCAGATGCGGAGTCAAAGAGACCCCAAGCCCCTGCTGCCACTGTTTTTAGTTAAGGTTGACCCTTCCGAAGTGAAGAAGCTCAAAGACATTAGCAGACTCTGCTTCTCACTAGTAACCTTTGATAAGTTTGTAGCTCCCGGAGGCCCCCCTCAATGCTACCGCTGTCAGAAGTTTGGGCACGTAGCGAAATTCTGCAGTAACAGTTACAAGTGCGTAAAATGCGGGGATGGTCATGCCACAGTTGAATGCAAGAAACGCAGAGAGGACAACCCGGTTTGCGCAAACTGCAGAGGCAGCCATACCTCAAATTGGAGGGGCTGCCCGAGCTATCAGCAAGTAAAAGCGCGTCAGTTTGGTCAGACAAGCAAGCGCAGTGCAAATGCACTAACAGAGAATAGTAATGGCAGACATGGGCAGGAGGGTCGGAGGTTTAAGGACGCCCCGCTACCCCGTACTAATGTCTGGTTTAATAGAAGTGCCCAAGGTGAGGGAAGGGTGAGGGGTAGTAGGGATGAGTTCCCCCCTTTACGCCGTAACACGCAGATTGTCCCTGAGGTGATGGGCAGTGGCAGGCTGCGTCAGGGGACTGACAAGACGCGTAGAGGCGATGATAGGGCTTATGAACATGACAGCGATAGCTCAACGGGGAGTAGCTCTTCGGAGGTCATTAATGTTAGTGCATCCTTGCGCGAGAAGAGGAAGCTAAGACAGCCCCCCCCAAACAAGGAATCAAGGGCGGAGCAAGGACCGGCGAGTAGTGTATCCAGTGAGCAATTTGACACTGATTCAGTCAAGACATGGGCAGATAAACTGCTGAAAGCGCTGTGTGAGGCTGAAAACAATAAAGATAGATTAGAAATAATCATGTCTATGGCCATGCCTATTTTCCTAGTTCGGTCCTGCAACAACCAACATGGCTCCAGGCCCTAACAACCTTTCTCGAAACATTAACATAATGGCGTGGAACGCCAACTCTGTGCTAAGCAAGAAGGATGAGCTGTACCAGTTTTTAAGAGATGAACAAATTCATGTGTGCATGATGAGTGAGACGTTTTTAAAACCCAACATAAAGTTTCAAGTGCACAGGTTTGCCTGCATAAGGAATGATAGAGACGCACGTGGAGGCGGCACGGCCATATTAGTTAGATCAGACATTCCATTCCAAGTCTGCCCCACCCCCAACTTACAGTCTATTGAAGCAACAGCCATAATCATTCAAACGGAAAGTGGGCCATTGAAATTGGTATCGGTGTACAAACCCCCCAGCTCCCCACTTGACAGTGGAGACATTGACCAGATCACCAGTGCGACCCTTCCCACAATAATTGCGGGGGACTTGAACTGCAAGCACAAGGCTTGGCAGTCAAGAACCACCAACGCAGCCGGTAGAAAGCTCCTAGACCACTGCCTCAAGCGGGGGCTGCAAGTCACTGGGACTGACAGCCCTACCCACTATCCTGACAATGGCTCTAGGCCTGATGTTCTTGATATAGTCATCTCCTTGAATCTTGCTTATTCATTAGTCACCGAAGTAGCCACGGCACTAAGCTCGGATCATAATCCAGTGATGATCCATTATGGTAATACGGCTGCAAAAGTTGCACAGATCCAGCGTATTAATGTCGCAAAGACGGACTGGAAAAATTATCGGGGTTTTATTGATGAGAAGTTAGATCAGCTGGGCGTATCGCCAGTGTTAAAATCACCAGCGGACATTGATGCTAGTCTTAAGAGCTTCACTGGCTTGTTGATCGGAGCGCTTCAAGCTAGCACCCCTTCTCTCAAGCAGCCTAGTGATAAGTCCCAGTTTGACCTGCCGCCTAGAATAGTCAAATCTATACAGGCAAAAAACAGAGTAAGACGTGTGTGGCAGAGGCTACGCACCCCCTGCATCAAGGCCCTGCTTAATAGCATGGAGAGGGATGTGAAACGCCAGATCTCCGAACATAGAAATGCTCAGTGGAAAGCCAAGCTGGAGGGGCTTGCTGCAAGCGATCTATCCTTATGGGACATGACACGTAAAATGACTCGGTCAGTGAGGGCAAACCCCCCCCTGCACGGCAGGAATGGGATGGCATATAGTGATGCGAATAAAGCAGCTGCTATGGCTGAGACCCTTTAGAGTGCTTTTACCCCTAATGATGAACCCTCCTCGATAAGACACATTGAGAGGATAGAGGGAAGACTAAATGACTTCTTTGAGCAGCCAGAGAGAGTGGGCGTTCCGGCCGATGCCATTGTGGCCCCGTCAGAGGTGCTCAAATTGCTGTATACACTGAAAAACAGGAAAGCCCCAGGCTTTGACGGCATCCCCAATGCAGCACTTAAAAACCTGCCCAAGCTCGCCATTACCCTGCTAACAAATATTTTTAATGCCATGACTAGGCTGGGCTACTTTTCGGTAACCATGAAGTCCTCCAAAGTTGTCATGTTCCCAAAGCCCGGCAAAGACCCAGCCTTCCCGCAAAACTACCGCCCAATTAGCCTCCTGACTGGCCTGTCTAAGCTCTATGAAAAGGTAATTCTCTCCAGGATGCTTAAGCATGTTGACGAGGCAAAAATACTGATTAACGAACAATTTGGCTTCCGGAGGAAACACTCGACTGTGCAACAAGCGGTGCGTGTTGCGGAACACATAATAGATGGTTTCAATTCCAAACGGGTGACGGCGGCTGTATTTCTTGACTTTGCCCAAGCGTTTGACAAAGTCTGGCATGACGGCCTTATTTCTAAACTCATTGACCTTAAATTTCCTGACTACTTGATCTATCTACTAAAGTCTTATCTTACTGACCGTACCTTCAAAGTGGCTCATGGCCGGGTGTTGTCCGACTTAAAGCCTATTGAAGCAGGTGTCCCGCAAGGGTCCATACTGGGCCCGCTGCTCTTCTGCCTATTTATTAATGACATGCCCCGAAAGGCTGGTGTTATGTACGCCCTGTATGCAGACGATACAGCGTTGTTGGTACGCTCCTGGCGAGCTTCGCTTGCATTTAGCAAAATTCAGGAGGCCTTATATGAGCTGGAATCTTGGTTTACTGATTGGAGAGTCAAAGTTAACATTAGTAAAAGTGTGGCGGTCTTATTTACTAGACTTAAGAAGAAAAAGGTGATTGAACATGAAGATGTGGAGTTCTTCGATGAGGTCGTAGCTGTCAGTAAGGAAGCCAAATACTTGGGCGTTTTATTTGATAGCAAATTGACATGGGCGGCGCATATTAAGTATGCGGCCGATAAAGCTAAAGGTAGGATGGCACAGTTGCACCCATTGATTAAATTCAGGAGTGGGATGAGCATTGAAAATGCGTGCTTAACCTACCACATGCTAGTCAAGCCCATCCTAACGTATGCGGCTCCAGTCTGGGCAGCAGCGTCCGCTACAAGTATTAAGAAACTACAAGTTATACAAAATAGAGCTTTGAGGATGGCCACGAATTCTCCGTGGTATATTACAAATAAACTTATTCACAAGGGCACAAGGACTAAAACGATGAAAGAAGTTCTGCTGCTGCAGGCGAAAAACTTCTTCATGCAAACCAAGGACCACCCCAACGAGCTAGTAGCTAGTATTGGGTCTAGTCAAGGTATTTATAAGCAAAAGTATAGGCTTCCAATAGAGGCTTTGGCCTTGTTGGATGACGAAGCAAATTAAAAGTAGTTTTATGCCAATGACTAGCTGTAATCCGGCACTTCTGGCTAACTAGTTTTTACCTGAACGGCTAGCTGTTCTGTCAGCGGTCAGCTTCACCTTTTATTATTACTGTTTTGTTGGGCGAACTGCTCTATCAGTTTTCTAGTATTCATTGCTTTTGGGGTTGTACCAATTTTCGACTAGCTGTTCTGCCGGCTATTTTTCATTGTTTTATTTTTAGTATCAATGCTTTGACTAGCTGTTCTGCCAGCTTAATTAGTATTATAAACGTGCTTGTATTGTGGTACCAATGTTTGACCAGCTGATTCTATCAGCTTAATTATTGATATAAGTGTGCTTTACTGTTACCAATGTGCGACTAGCTGTTCTGTCAGCTTTATTGTTATTGATGCGAAAATGTTTTTGACAAGCTGTTCTGTCAGCTTAACTTGTTGTGTCGAGTGATCACAGGTCACGTACCTAAATTCTTGGTAGCGCTTCTAATGACAGGTTAGTTTTCAACGCATCCAGCGTGCTGGGTTATGTTTTGCGACGCAGAGGATGGTTATGCCCTTTCCTCTAGTAATTAGTGTAGTGATGAATGTCCAAGTCATGTCAGCGTTGGGACGTAGGTTAGACAGATTAAATTGCAAGTAAACAGCCATGTCAACAATGTCAGTTTTTAGTATTAAATCAGATTAGCCTATAGAGAGTAATCCACTCGGCATGGGCGTTGAATGGATGTGCCACGGCACTCTCCTGTTCTATGAGATGACGAGCAGGAGCATCAGTCATCCTCAGAACTCCGACCTAGTGACTTCAAGAGTGGTTCTCGTCGCAACCAAGTGTGTGTGCAGTTGACTCCTGTAAACTCTCACTCCTGTAGAAGGTAGAGATGCGGGACGAAAGGAGACCCTGTCCCTTCCCTCCCTCTGTCCCACTGAATGTTTCTCCTCCCACTTGGCCCTGCTCACCCTTGCTGGACTCCCGTATGACGACCCACGCGACTTTCAATGGATCTGGTTCAGATGTGGCCTATTATTCATGTCTCGGCCCGGGGAAGAATAGGCCCAGAGTGACTCTGCTAGTCGTAAGAGGCGACAAAAGGAGACCCTGTCTCTTTCCTCCCACTGTCTAACTGAATATTTCTACTCCCACTTGGCCTTGCCCTCCCTTGTTGGCATTTTAATTAGAACTTCTACCTTTCGTAAGTTTATGAACTGAAATAAACTAGCCAATTGTGTATTACAGAAGAGCAGCTCGAACAACTCTATTAGGTGATACTACATATAACGACATAATTGTCTTGTTCGAACATTGGCCGTGTAGCCGTAAAGTGGTCGGCCAACGCGTTTGTCATACCACCTCGTTTCTAGCTTGACCCAAACGATGCACGGGAACTATGGAGTGGTGCTGCACGATGACTGATGACAATGAGGAGCAAGTTGAGCTTTGATTAGGGATAAAACCCCTTCTGCTACTAGCAGAGGAGACAGGATGAATATCGGACTTTTGTCCAAACAGCTCATCCATCAGGTCGAAGTACGGCCAGACAATCCTTCCTCGCCCAGTTTTTTTATTGGCGTCTAATATTAATTTGATAATTTTCCTTAAATATTTAAATTTTGTGTCACACTGTTCGCCATTAACCACCACTCCTTGTTCATTCAACTTTGTAGCAATTTTAGCCCATACACTTTTATTTGTCAGGGGGGACTGAAATAAGCTTTCGTGGCTTCTGTAAAGCGCAATTATTGCTTTAATTTCGGCTTCTGTCCACCTTTTGCTTGATGAGCCACCTGGAAAAATGAAGAGGAACTTAAGAGTATTTTTGTGCTTTGCTTTGCACTAGCAGAAAGTAATAATAAAACAGTTTGGACTTGTTTTTTTAAATGTACATTGGGCTAACTTAAAGTAGGCCTTGCAGATAGCTCTTCAAAACATTATGTAAGTAGAGTAAGTAATTTTTGTTCAATGGATTTTAACTCATAGACACTAGACTAGAAGGCTATATGGTACTTTTACAGCTACGCGTTGCGAGCGAAGCGAGTGCGCGAGCTCCAATCAGCGGCTGGGTTTCTCGCAAAGAAGTTAATAGATTCACGCAAAACTCGGCCACTGATTGGAGCTCGCGCCTTCGCTTCGCTCACAACGCGAAGCTGTAAGCGTAGCATTACCATTAGTGTGCCCTCAATATTTTGCAAGACTAAACCCAAACCACATATTCCACCTCAATTAGAGCACTCCTATTTTATTTTGAAAGCCAAAGGACGTCGTCGTCGCCGCTGTCGGGTGGGTCAGGATCGTCTTCATGCTCTGGATCGTCGTCACTGTCCGGGGCGTCACCGGCCTCCTCCGCCTCGTCACCCATGGCATCCCATCGGCTTCGCTCCCGCTCGACTCGACGAACGGCAGGCTCCGCTGGGTCCACATCTATGTATACTGTGGTGTCCCCTACCCTGATGCTGTAGGGTTGGAAATCCGTTATTGAAGCGACTAGTGTGTCTGCTT
This sequence comes from Isoperla grammatica, assembly GCA_945910005.1. Taxonomy (NCBI): domain Eukaryota; kingdom Metazoa; phylum Arthropoda; class Insecta; order Plecoptera; family Perlodidae; genus Isoperla; species Isoperla grammatica. The sequence continues at coordinate 33,131,741 of OX246740.1, forward strand.
TGTCTTCGTCCGGGAAGACGAGGAATTCCTGGAGATCGTTCAGAAGGTCCGCGTACTCTTCGTCTGAAGGTCTGCCGGTTCGAGGTCTGCGGCAGACCTGTATGGGGTAGACCTCGGGAGCTGCGGCCAGGTTTGAGACCCCGGCAGGAGAGAGCGCAGCAAGACGCCGCCGGAGGTCTCTCCGACGATGGCGTGGCCTGGACCGCGCCATTCACTAGTCACTGTATGCTGTTATGGTGAAGAGTCACTATCACGAAATCCACGGGCGCTCATGCCCACGCGAGAAAAGTTTGTTGTGTACCCCGTGGTCACCGATATTCAACTGTCCCCGCCCCCACCGTTGCGCGGGCTTAAGTAGCCGTGCCGCTGGTGGTGGTCCCGGCATCCCGATAGCTATGCTGGCGGAAGCTTATGCTTCTGGTAGGCCCACCCTAGCCGGACTGGCTACTTACTAAGAAACGATCCTGCCCCAGTATGTGATGTATGTAATGTTGTTTTGAATGTAAAACATATTCTAATTGAATGTAACAAATATGATAATGAAAGAAGAAAGTTTAATTTAAAACCCTCACTTAAAGACAACTTATCAGACGAATTCAAAGTAATCAATAACATATTTCATTTTCTGCAAGATAATCGTTTATTATCACGTATGTAATCGAACATAGTAATCAATATTAAAATAAAATAGGCACGGATAATCTTGCTGTTTTGTGCCTTTAAACTCCAAAAATAATAATAATCATCATTCAATCATCGTCTCGTCTTCATATATCACCCACCCATTGTCTCGATTAGCCTCGTTTCAAAAATATGAGACGTTAAGCCCAAATATCAATCAATCTCTCGTCTCGATTAGCCAGGTTGCAAATATATGAGACGTTAAGCCCAAATATCTATCAATGAATCATGATCTATAACAAAGCAAAAACAACAATTGATATATGATCTAACTATTTGATCAGTGGATCCGCTGAGGTTCTGCAACAGTAGGGTGTAACAACCAGGCGTTGTTGGCGTCCCGTACAGCCAAAGTCTCTCTTAGCCAAAGTTGCACAAATATGATACGTAAAACACAAATATGATTGGGATATAATAGTGTATAGTAACACCCATACACAGTCTTCTTATTGGAGCAATGTGTACACACCTTTGCTGTCACTTTGTTATTCTCATTAGGTGTAGCCTACACTTACCAGTCCTCATTTTTAAATACCCTGTATTATTTAAAGAAATTTATTAGCTTTATCTGGATTGCTGCAGGATTCCTCTCTTTACAAAAAACAAGGAAACTGATGAAAAAAGAAGCGTGGATAAACATAAAATAACTTGAAAAGGCATAGGAGAACAATAATAATATAGAAGCAAAGCAAGCATCAGCATAGAAAAACTATTATAGACTTTAGGGGTGATCTTTCTCTTCCTGGTCTGGCTCGACTCCGATGCACTTGGTCAAACTCCAGGGGTTCCTCTTCCCTGGTAGATCGGGCCTCCTCGAACCTCCTCGAACCCGGTCCCTTCCCCCCCACCCACTGTCCCAATTCAGATTCGTCCTCCCACTTGGCCCTGCCCTCCCTTGCTGGAGTCCCCTATGACGACCCCCGCTATGTGTAATGGATATGATTCGGACATGTGGCTTTCTCATCTTCATATATCACCCACTCATCGTCTTGATTAGCCTCGTTACATAAATATAGGACGTTAAACCCCAAATATAATCATCATCGAACCGGGCTCGGGCCTTTAAAATCCGGCCGGTCGAGGTATGTCCCTCCTCGTGGTGACCGGTGCCCGCAAAGAGGGCTCTCGTGCATTCCTTTTGTCATTCCTGTAATCATCTCGCATAGCCTTCATCATCTTTTCTTTTCCTCTTTCATTTCTCCCTTCTACATACTTGCCGGCCCTCCTTGCGATCCAAACGCCCACCAAATGTTGCTCTTCGTATAACGACCTTGCCCAGGGACTGCTACCTTATCGTGGTGGGCAGGTTTGCGTGCTTTGTTGATCCCGAGAGCTATGCCGGCGGAAGCGTATGCTTCTGGTAGGGCCACCCAAGCCGGACTGGTCAAGGAGGAGAAGTCAGACGAAGTGCAGTCCACACCCCAATCCCCTTTCCCCCCCACTGTCCCATTGAATATCTCTCCTCCCACTTGGCCCTGCCCTCCCTTGCTGGACTCCCGTATGACGACTCACGCGACGTACAATGGATCTGATTCGGATGTGGCTTTATTCTTCATTATCATCTTTCTCATCTTCATTATCACCCGCTCATCGTCTCGATTAGCCATCGTTGCATAAATATGAGACGTTAAGCCCCATTAATCAATCATCAATCTCTATAACGACCCTGCAATGGACTTGGACCTGCCCTTAGCACCTCCGATGACGACCAGGCATGGCAATGGAACAGATTCGGTACACTGATGGATTAGATTGCCTTGGGCCTGTCTGCAGGTTGCGTTGGCTGTATGCCCATTGCACAAGGGCCGGCCGTGGGCTTCCGGCCGGCCTGCGTGCAGTGTTAGAAGGTCAATTGCGCCTGCAGACACCCGGACGTGAAATTGGCACTTTCCTACACGCCACTTGATGCAACAGGAAGTCGTAAATGGGCTCCATTTCATGGGGGTACGTTGTCATGTCTAGCTCTCCATGGGGTGGACCCCATTTCGTTTACAAGGCCCTATGCGGTAGAACCGACGTGGGTTAGTTGAGTCCTGGTTCCAAGGATTGTTGTGGGTTGTCCCCAAACTAGTTATGGGTAAGAGAAGCCATGTAGAAGAGGAAGATGACAACAATATTAAAAAGACTGTGAGAACAGTAGGAGCTACCCCAAAGTTCCTTATTGTGAAAAGAGAAAAAGATACCACGTTTGACAAGGTTTTACCCTTTTACATACGCAAAGGTATAGAAGGTATATCCTCCCAAGTTAAGAGTGCCAGAAAACTCAGGAATGGCACACTGCTAATTGAATCTGACGTTGAAAAACACACGAACCTGCTACTGAACGCCAATCATCTGGGCGATATTCCTGTTGTAGTTGAGCCACATCCTACACTTAATACATCCAAGGGCGTTATAAAATGCTTTGATTTAATGTGTTGCTCCCCCGACGAGACTAAGATCGAGCTCGCATCTCAAGGCGTGACGGATGTTTATCACGTTCAGAGTAAACGTACTGGATCCCTCAAACCGACACCAATATTTATCCTGACTTTCGACAGCCCCAACGCACCCAAGTATATTTTCGCCGGCTATCACAAGGTGGAAGTGAGACCGTACGTACCCAAACCTTTGCGATGTTTCCAATGCCAAAGGTTTGGACATTCCCAAAAATCATGCAAGGCAAAGGCCGTTTGCGCTGTGTGTGCACAGGAGCCTTACACTTCTGATGAGTGCCCAACAGCTATGCTTTGTGTTAACTGTAAGGGGGATCACCCCGCATCATCGTTCAAATGCCCAAAATACATTGAGGAAAGAGGAATCCAAGAACTAAGGGCAAAGGAAAACCTGTCAGTATTCGAGGCTAGGAAAAAATACCGCGAAATGGCTGCCCCAATTTTTAAAAAATCGTTTGCCGAAATAGTTGTAAGCCAACCGTCCGTTCCCAGCTTCAATGCCTCCTCTATGCCTTTACCAGAACCAAAAATCACTACAAATACCACAAATACCACTGTCATGACTGAACTAATGGATACCATCCAACAACTAAAACAAACTATTGAACGCCAGCAGCAGATTTTAGAAACTCAAGAAACTCGAATTAATGAACAGAATAAAATAATTCAAGATCTATTGACGAAACTCGATACATCATCAGCAGAAGATAAAAGTATTAACCAATGTAAAGAAAAAACAAAACTCGTTCCAATAGAAAAGGTGTTGGATGTTGCTCAAAAAGCGACAAAAAACACAAACAAGGGTATAAAATTGAACAGAAATACACAATCGCATTCTGACAAACAGCCAGGAAAAAATATACGACGGCCCAAAAGGGAGCGCAATGTTTTAGTACGTGGCTTTAGTGAAAGCCATTCGGAGTCCTTCCGAAGTGAAGTGTCATAAACACATAAACCTAATTATCTTAGACAAGGCGGAGTTTCTTGCAGTTCTGTATATTCCTTCTAATAGAGTGTCGTATGCCAATAACGACGGAGTGTTAAAATCAATTAAAAATACCCACGTCTTCTATCAAATCAAGAGTTTACATGTAAAAGCGTAGTCTCCGAAGTGAAGTGTCAAACATATAAACCTTATTATCTTAGAAAAAGGCGGAGTTTCTTGCAGTTCTGTATATTCCTGCTAATAGAGTGTCGTATGCCAATAACGACGGAGTGTTGAAATCAATTAAACATACCCACGTCTTCTATCAAATCAAGAGTTTACATGTAAAAGCGTAGTCTCCAAAGTGTAGTGGTACGGACATATAAACGCAATTATCTATAAGAAGGCGGAGCATCTTGCAGTTCTGTATATTCCTGCTAATAGAGGGTCTTATGCCAATTACGACGGAGTGTTGAACTCAATTAAACATACCCACATCTTCTATCAAATCAAGAGTTTACATGTAAAAGCGTAGTCTCCGAAGTGTAGTGGTATGGACATATAAACGCAATTATGTTAGAGAAGGCGGAGATTCTTGCAGTTCTGCATATTCCTGCTAATAGAGAGTCTAATGCCAATTACGACGGAGTGTTCAACTCAATTAAACATACCCACGTCGTCGATCAAATCAAGAGTTTACGTATAAAAGCGTAGTCTCCGAAGTGTAGTGGTACCGTATGGACATATAAACGCAATTATCTTAGAGAAGGCGGAGTTTCTTGCAGTTCTGTATATTCCTGCTAATAGAGGGTCTAATGCCAATAACGACGGAGTGTTCAACCTAATTCTATATCCACGTCTTCTATTAAATCAAGAGTTTACATGTAAAAGCGTAGTCTCCGAAGTGAAGTGTCATAGACATATAAACGCAATTATCTAAGAGAAGGCGGAGTTTCTTGCAGTTCTGTGTATTCCTGCTAATAGAGGGTCTATTGCCAATAACGACGGAGTGTTCAACTCAATTAAACATATCCACGTATTTTATCAAATCAAGAGTTTACGTAAAAAAGCGTTGACTCCGAAGTGTAGTGGTATGGACATATAAACGCAATTATCTTAGAGAAGGCGGAGCTTCTTGCAGTTCTGTATATTCCTGCTAAAAGAGAGTCTAATGCCAATTACGACGGAGTGTTCAACTCAATTAAACATACCCACGTCGTCGATCAAATCAAGAGTTTACGTATAAAAGCGTAGTCTCCGAAGTGTAGTGGTACCGTATGGACATATAAACGCAATTATCTTGGAGAAGGCGGAGTTTCTTGCAGTTCTGTATATTCCTGCTAAAAGAGGGTCTAATGCCAATAACGACGGAGTGTTCAACTCAATTAACCATATCCAAGTCTTCTATCAAATCAAGAGTTTACATGTAAAAGCGTAGTCTCCGAAGTGAAGTGTCATAGACATATACACGCAAAAATCTAAGATAAGGCGGAGTTTCTTGCAATTCTTTATATTCCTGCTAAAAGAGGGTCTAATGTTAATTACGACGGAGTGTTCAACTCAATTACACATACCCACGTATTCTATCAAATCAAGAGTTTACGTATAAAAGCGTAGTCTTTGAAGTGAAGTGGTATGGACATATAAACGCAATTATCTAAGAGAAAGTGGAGTTTCTTGCAGTTCTGTGTATTCCTGCTAATAGAGGGTCAAATGCCAATAACGACGGAGCGTTCAATTCAATTAACCATATCCACGTCTTCTATCAAATCAAGAGTTTACGTATAAAAGCGTAGTCTCCGAAGTGAAGTGTCATAGACATATAAACCTTATTATCTTAGAGAAGGCGGAGTTTCTTGCAGTTGTGTATATTCCTGCTAATAGAGTGTCGTATGCCAATAACGACGTAGTGTTAAAATCAATTAAACATACCCACGTCTTCTATCAAATCAAGAGTTTACATGTAAAAGCGTAGTCTCCGAAGTGTAGTATGGACATATAAACGCAATTATCTTAGAGAAGGCGGAGCTTCTTGCAGTTCTGTATATTCCTGCTAATAGAGGGTCTAATGCCAATAACGAAGGAGTGTTGAACTTTATTAAACATACCCACATCTTCTATCAAATCAAGAGTTTACATGTAAAAGCGTAGTCTCCGAAGTGTAGTGGTATGGACATATAAACGCAATTATCTTAGAGAAGGCGGAGCTTCTTGCAGTTTTGTATATTCCTTCTAATAGAGAGTCTTATGCCAATAACGACGGAGTGTTCAACTCAATTAAACATACCCACGTCGTCTATCAAATAAGAGTTTACGTATAAAAGCGTAGTCTCCGAAGTGTAGTGGTACCGTATGGACATATAAACGCAATTATCTTAGAGAAGGCGGAGTTTCTTGCAGTTCTGTATATTTCTGCTAAAAAAGGGTCTAATGCCAATTACGACGGAGTGTTCAACTCAATTAACTATATCCACGTCTTCTATCAAATCAAGAGTTTACGTGTAAAAGCGTAGTCTCCGAAGTGAAGTGTCATAGACATATACACGCAATTATCTAAAAGAAGGCGGAGTTTCTTGCAGTTCTGTATATTCCTGCTAATAAAGGGTCTAATGATAATAACGACGGAGTGTTCAACTCAATTAACCATATCCACGTCTTCTATCAAATCAAGAGATTACATGTAAAAGCGTAATCTCCGAAGTGAAGTGTCATGGACATATAAACGCAATTATCTAAGAGAAGGCGGAGCTTCTTGCAGTTCTGTGTATTCTTGCTAATAGAGGGTCTAATGCCAATTACGATTGAGTGTTCAACTCAATTAAACATATCCACGTCTTCTATCAAATCAAGAGTTTGCGTATAAAAGCGTAGTCTCCGAAGTGAAGTGTCATAGACATATAAACGCAATTATCTAAGAGAAGGCGGAGTTTCTTGCAGTTCTGTATATTCCTAATAATGAAGGGTCTAATGCTTATTACGACGGAGTGTTCAACTTAATTAAACATTCCCTTGTCTTCTATCAAATCAAGAGTTTACGTATAAAAGCGTAGTCTCCGAAGTGAAGTGTCATAGACATATAAACGCATTTATCTTAAAGAAGGTGGAGCTTCTTGCAGTTCTGTATACTCCTGCTTATAGAGGGTCTAATGCCAATAACGACGGAGTGTTCAACTTAATTAAACATACCAACGTCTTCTATCAAATCAAGAGTTTACGTGTAAAAGCGTAGTCTCCGAAGTGAAGTGTCATAGACATATAAACGCAATTATCTTAGAAAAGGCGGAGTTTCTTGCAGTTCTGTATATTCCTGCTAATAGAGGGTCTAATGCCAATTACGACGGAGTGTTCAACTAAATTAAACATACCCACGTCTTCTATCAAATCAAGAGTTTACGTGTAAAAGCGTAGTCTCCGAAGTGAAGTGTCATAGACATATAAACGCAATTATCTAAGAGAAGGCGGAGTTTCTTGCAGTTCTGTGTATTCCTGCTAATGGAGGGTCTAATGCCAATTACAATGGAGTGTTCAACTTAATTAAACATACCAACGTCTTCTATCAAATCAAGAGTTTACATGTAAAAGCGTAGTCTCCGAAATGAAGTGTCATAGACATATAAACGCAATAATCTAAGAGAAGGCGGAGTTTCTTGCAGTTCTGTATATTCTTGCTAATAGAGGGTCTAATGTTAATAACGACGGATCGTTCAAAATAATTAATCATACCCACGTATTCTATAAAATTAAGAGTTTTCGTATAGAAGCGTAGTTTCCGAAGTGTAGTGGTATGGACATATAAACGCAAATATCATAGAAAAGGTGGATCTTCTTGCAGTTCTGTATATTTTTGCTAATAGCAAGTCTAATGCCAATAACGACAGAGTGTTTAACTTAATTAAACATACCCACGTCTTCTATCAAATCAAGAGTTTACATGTAAAAGCGTAGTCTCCGAAGTGAAGTGTCATAGACATATAAACGCATTTATCTTAGAGAAGGCGGAGCTTCTTGCAGTTCTGTATGTTTTTGCTTATAGAGAATCTAATGCCAATTACGACGGAGTGTTCAACTCAATTAACCATATCCACTTCTTCTATCAAATCAAGAGTTTACATGTAAAAGCGTAGTCTCCGAAGTGAAATGTCATAGACATATAAACGCAATTATCTAAGAGAAGGCGGAGTTTCTTGCAGTTCTGTGTATTCCTGCTATAGAAGGTCTAATGCTTATAACGACGGATTGTTCAAATTAATTAAACTAACCCACGTCTTCTATCAAATCAAGAGTTTACGTATAAAAGCGTTGTCTCCGAAGTGAAGTGTCATTAACATATAAACGCAATAATCTTAGAGAAGGCGGAGTTTCTTGCAGTTCTGTATATTCCTGCTAATAGAGGGTCTAATGCCAATAACGACGGAGTGTTCAACTCAATTAACCATATCCACGTCTTCTATCAAATCAAGAGTTTACGTATAAAAGCGTAGTCTTTAAAGTGAAGTGGTATGGACATATAAACGCAATTATCTAAGAGAAGGCGGAGTTTCTTGCAGTTCTGTGTATTCCTGCTAATAGAGGGTCTATTGCCAATAACGACGGAGTGTTCAACTCAATTAAACATATCCACGTCTTCTATCAAATCAAGAGTTAACATGTAAAAGCGTAATCTACGAAGTGAAGTGTCAGACATATAAACGCAATTATCCTAGAGAAGGCGGAGTTTCTTACAGTTCTGTGTATTCCTGCTAATAGAAGGTATAATGCCAATAACGACAGAGTGTTCAACTCAATTAAACATACCCACGTATTCTATCAAATCAAGAGTTTACGTATAAAAGCGTTGACTCCGAAGTGTAGTGGTATGGACATATAAACGCAATTCCTTAGAGAAGGCGGAGTTTCTTACAGTCCTGTATATTCCTGCTAATAGATTGTCTATTGTTAATAACGACGGAGTGTTCAACTCAATTAAACATACCCACGTATTCTATCAAATCAAGAGTTTACGTATAAAAGCGTAGTCTTTGAAGTGAAGTGGTATGGACATATAAACGCAATTATCTAAGAGAAAGTGGAGTTTCTTGCAGTTCTGTGTATTCCTGCTAATAGAGGGTGAAATGCCAATAACGACGGAGTGTTCAATTCAATTAACCATATCCACGTCTTCTATCAAATCAAGAGTTTACGTATAAAAGCGTAGTCTCCGAAGTGAAGTGTCATAGACATATAAACCTTATTATCTTAGAGAAAGCGGAGTTTCTTGCAGTTCTGTATATTCCTGCTAACAGAGTGTCGTATGCCAATAACGACGTAGTGTTAAAATCAATTAAACATACCCACGTCTTCTATCAAATCAAGAGTTTACATGTAAAAGCGTAGTCTCCGAAGTGTAGTATGGACATATAAACGCAATTATCTTAGAGAAGGCGGAGCTTCTTGCAGTTCTGTATATTCCTGCTAATAGAGGGTCTAATGCCAATAACGAAGGAGTGTTGAACTTTATTAAACATACCCACATCTTCTATCAAATCAAGAGTTTACATGTAAAAGCGTAGTCTCCGAAGTGTAGTGGTATGGACATATAAACGCAATTATCTTAGAGAAGGCGGAGCTTCTTGCAGTTTTGTATATTCCTTCTAATAGAGAGTCTTATGCCAATAACGACGGAGTGTTCAACTCAATTAAACATACCCACGTCGTCTATCAAATAAGAGTTTACGTATAAAAGCGTAGTCTCCGAAGTGTAGTGGTACCGTATGGACATATAAACGCAATTATCTTAGAGAAGGCGGAGTTTCTTGCAGTTCTGTATATTTCTGCTAAAAAAGGGTCTAATGCCAATTACGACGGAGTGTTCAACTCAATTAACTATATCCACGTCTTCTATCAAATCAAGAGTTTACGTGTAAAAGCGTAGTCTCCGAAGTGAAGTGTCATAGACATATACACGCAATTATCTAAAAGAAGGCGGAGTTTCTTGCAGTTCTGTATATTCCTGCTAATAAAGGGTCTAATGATAATAACGACGGAGTGTTCAACTCAATTAACCATATCCACGTCTTCTATCAAATCAAGAGATTACATGTCAAAGCGTAATCTCCGAAGTGAAGTGTCATGGACATATAAACGCAATTATCTAAGAGAAGGCGGAGCTTCTTGCAGTTCTGTGTATTCTTGCTAATAGAGGGTCTAATGCCAATTACGATTGAGTGTTCAACTCAATTAAACATATCCACGTCTTCTATCAAATCAAGAGTTTGCGTATAAAAGCGTAGTCTCCGAAGTGAAGTGTCATAGACATATAAACGCAATTATCTAAGAGAAGGCGGAGTTTCTTGCAGTTCTGTATATTCCTAATAATGAAGGGTCTAATGCTTATTACGACGGAGTGTTCAACTTAATTAAACATTCCCTTGTCTTCTATCAAATCAAGAGTTTACGTATAAAAGCGTAGTCTCCGAAGTGAAGTGTCATAGACATATAAACGCAATTATCTTAGAAAGGCGGAGTTTCTTGCAGTTCTGTATATTACTGCTAATAGAGGGTCTAATGCCAATAACGACGGAGTGTTCAACTCCATTAAACATACCCACGTCTTCTATCAAATCAAGAGTTTACGTGTAAAAGCGTAGTCTTCGAAGTGAAGTGTCATAGACATATAAACGCAATTATCTAACAGAAGGCGGAGTTTCTTGCAGTTCTGTGTATTTCTGCTAATAGAGGGTCTTATGCCAATTACAATAGAGTGTTCAACTTAATTAAACATACCAACGTCTTCTATCAAATCAAGAGTTTACGTGTAAAAGCGTAGTCTCCGAAGTGAAGTGTCATAGACATATAAACGCATTTATCTTAAAGAAGGTGGAGCTTCTTGCAGTTCTGTATATTTCTGCTTATAGAGGGTCTAATGCCAATAACGACGGAGTGTTCAACCCAATTAACCATATCCACGTCTTCTATCAAATCAAGAGTTTACATGTAAAAGCGTAGTCTCCGAAGTGAAGTGTAATAGACATATAAACGCAATTATCTAAGAGAAGGCGGAGTTTCTTGCAGTTCTGTGTATTCCTGCTAATAGAAGGTCTAATGCTTATAACGACGAAGTGTTCAACTCAATTAAACATACCCACGTATTCTATCAAATCAAGAGTTTACGTATTAAAGCATTGACTCCGAAGTGTAGTGGTATGGACATATAAACGCAATTATCTTAGAGAAGGCGGAGTTTCTTGCAGGTCTGTATATTCCTGCTAATAGAGGGTCTATTGCCAATTACGACGGAGTGTTTAACTCAATTAAACATACCCACGTATTCTATCAAATCAAGAGTTTACGTATAAAAGCGTTGTCTCCGAAGTGAAGTGTTATAGACATATAAACGCAATTATCTAAGAGAAGGCGGATTTTCTTGCAGTTCTGTGTATTCCTGCTAATAGAGGGTCTAATGCCAATAACGATGAAGTGTTCAACTTAATTAAACATACCCACGTCGTCTATCAAATCAAGAGTTTACGTATAAAAGCGTAGTCTCCGAAGTGTAGTGGTACCGTATGGACATATAAACGCAATTATCTAAGAGAAGGCGGAGTTTCTTGCAGTTCTGTATATTCCTGCTAATAGAGGGTCTAATGCCAATTACGACGGATTGTTCAAATCAATTAAACTAACCCACGTCTCCTATCAAATCAAGAGTTTACGTATAAAAGCGTAGTCTCCGAAGTGAAGTGTCATAGACATAGAAACGCAATTATCTTAGAGAAGGCGGAGTTTCTTGCAGTTCTGTATATTCCTGCTTATAGAGGGTCTAATTCCAATAACGACGGAGTGTTCAACTCAATTAACCATATCCACGTCTTCAATCAAATCAAGAGTTTACGTATAAAAGCGTAGTCTTTGAAGTGAAGTGGTATGGACATATAAACGCAATTATCTAAGAGAAGGCGGAGTTTCTTGCAGTTCTGTGTATTCTTGCTAATAGAGGGTCTATTGCCAATAACGACGGAGTGTTCAACTCAATTAAACATATCCACGTCTTCTATCAAATCAAGAATTTACGTGTAAATGCATAATCTACGAAGTGAAGTGTCATAGACATATAAACGCAATTATCCTAGAGAAGGCGGAGTTTCTTGCAGTTCTGTATATTTCTGCTAATAAAGAGTCTAATGCCAATCACGACGGAAAGTTCAATTTAATTAAACATACCCACGTCTTCTATCAAATCAAGAGTTTACGTATAAAAGCGTAGTCTCCGAAGTGAAGTGTCATAAACACATAAACCTAATTATCTTAGACAAGGCGGAGTTTCTTGCAGTTCTGTATATTCCTTCTAATAGAGTGTCGTATGCCAATAACGACGGAGTGTTAAAATCAATTAAAAATACCCACGTCTTCTATCAAATCAAGAGTTTACATGTAAAAGCGTAGTCTCCGAAGTGAAGTGTCAAACATATAAACCTTATTATCTTAGAAAAAGGCGGAGTTTCTTGCAGTTCTGTATATTCCTGCTAATAGAGTGTCGTATGCCAATAACGACGGAGTGTTGAAATCAATTAAACATACCCACGTCTTCTATCAAATCAAGAGTTTACATGTAAAAGCGTAGTCTCCAAAGTGTAGTGGTACGGACATATAAACGCAATTATCTATAAGAAGGCGGAGCATCTTGCAGTTCTGTATATTCCTGCAAATAGAGGGTCTTATGCCAATTACGACGGAGTGTTGAACTCAATTAAACATACCCACATCTTCTATCAAATCAAGAGTTTACATGTAAAAGCGTAGTCTCCGAAGTGTAGTGGTATGGACATATACACGCAATTATGTTAGAGAAGGCGGAGATTCTTGCAGTTCTGCATATTCCTGCTAATAGAGAGTCTAATGCCAATTACGACGGAGTGTTCAACTCAATTAAACATACCCACGTCGTCGATCAAATCAAGAGTTTACGTATAAAAGCGTAGTCTCCGAAGTGTAGTGGTACCGTATGGACATATAAACGCAATTATCTTAGAGAAGGCGGAGTTTCTTGCAGTTCTGTATATTCCTGCTAATAGAGGGTCTAATGCCAATAACGACGGAGTGTTCAACCTAATTCCATATCCACGTCTTTTATTAAATCAAGAGTTTACATGTAAAAGCGTAGTCTCCGAAGTGAAGTGTCATAGACATATAAACGCAATTATCTAAGAGAAGGCGGAGTTTCTTGCAGTTCTGTGTATTCCTGCTAATAGAGGGTCTATTGCCAATAACGACGGAGTGTTCAACTCAATTAAACATATCCACGTATTTTATCAAATCAAGAGTTTACGTAAAAAAGCGTTGACTCCGAAGTGTAGTGGTATGGACATATAAACGCAATTATCGTAGAGAAGGCGGAGTTTCTTACAGTCCTGTATATTCCTGCTAATAGAAGGTCTATTGCTTATAACGACGGAGTGTTTAACTCAATTAAACATACCAAAGTATTCTATCAAATCAAGAGTTTACGTATAAAAGCGTAGTCTTTGAAGTGAAGTGGTATGGACATATAAACGCAATTATCTAAGAGAAGGCGGAGTTTCTTGCAGTTCTGTGTAATCCTGCTAATAGAAGGTCAAATGCCAATAACGACGGAGTGTTCAATTCAATTAACCATATCCACGTCTTCTATCAAATCAAGAGTTTACGTATAAAAGCGTAGTCTCCGAAGTGAAGTGTCATAGACATATAAACCTAATTATCTTAGAGAAGGCGGAGTTTCTTGCAGTTCTGTATATTTCTGCTAATAGAGTGTCGTATGCCAATAACGACGTAGTGTTGAAATCAATTAAACATACCCACGTCTTCTATCAAATCAAGAGTTTACATGTAAAAGCGTAGTCTCCGAAGTGTAGTATGGACATATAAACGCAATTATCTTAGAGAAGGCGGAGCTTCTTGCAGTTCTGTGTATTCCTGCTAATAGAGGGTCTATTGCCAATAACGACGGAGTGTTCAACTCAATTAAACATATCCACGTCTTCTATTAAATCAAGAGTTTGCGTATAAAAGCGTAGTCTCCGAAGTGAAGTGTCATAGACATATAAACGCAATTATCTAAGAGAAGGCGGAGTTTCTTGCAGTTCTGTATATTCCTGCTAATAAAGGGTCTAATGCTTATTACGACGGAGTATCAAATCAAGAGTTTACGTATAAAAGCGTAGTCTCCGAAGTGAAGTGTCATAGACATATAAACGCAATTATCTTAGAGAAGGCGGAGCTTCTTGCAGTTCTGTGTATTCCTGCTAATAGAGGGTCTAAGGCCAATAGCGACAGAGTGTTCAACTTAATTAACTATATCCACGTCTTCTATCAAATCAAGAGTTTACATGTAAAAGCGTAGTCTCCGAAGTGAAGTGTCATAGACATATAAACGCATTTATCTTAAAGAAGGTGGAGCTTCTTGCAGTTCTGTATACTCCTGCTTATAGAGGGTCTAATGCCAATAACGACGGAGTGTTCAACTTAATTAAACATACCAACGTCTTCTATCAAATCAAGAGTTTACGTGTAAAAGCGTAGTCTCCGAAGTGAAGTGTCATAGACATATAAACGCAATTATCTTAGAAAAGCCGGAGTTTCTTGCAGTTCTGTATATTCCTGCTAATAGAGGGTCTAATGCCAATTACGACGGAGTGTTCAACTTAATTAAACATACCCACGTCTTCTATCAAATCAAGAGTTTACGTGTAAAAGCGTAGTCTCCGAAGTGTAGTGGTATGGACATATAAACGCAATTATATTAAAGAAGGCGGAGCTTCTTGCAGTTCTGTATGTTCGTGCTAATAGAAGGTCTAATGCCAATCACGAAGGAGTGTTCAACTCAATTAACCATATCCACGTCTTCTATTAAATCAAGAGTTTACGTGTAAAAGCGTAGTCTCCGAAGTGAAGTGTCATAGACATATAAACGCAATTATCTAAGAGAAGGCGGAGTTTCTTGCAGTTCTGTGTATTCCTGCTAATAGAGGGTCTCTTGCTTATTACAATGGAGTGTTCAACTTAATTAAACATACCAACGTCTTCTATCAAATCAAGAGTTTACGTGTAAAAGCGTAGTCTCCGAAGTGAAGTGTCATAGACATATAAACGCAATTATCTTAGAGAAGGCGGAGCTTCTTGCAGTTCTGTGTATTTCTGCTAATAGAGGGTCTAAGGCCAATAGCGACAGAGTGTTCAACTTAATTAACTATATCCACGTCTTCTATCAAATCAAGAGTTTACATGTAAAAGCGTAGTCTCCGAAGTGAAGTGTCATAGACATATAAACGCATTTATCTTAAAGAAGGTGGAGCTTCTTGCAGTTCTGTATACTCCTGCTTATAGAGGGTCTAATGCCAATAACGACGGAGTGTTCAACTTAATTAAACATACCAACGTCTTCTATCAAATCAAGAGTTTACGTGTAAAAGCGTAGTCTCCGAAGTGAAGTGTCATAGACATATAAACGCAATTATCTTAGAAAAGGCGGAGTTTCTTGCAGTTCTGTATATTCCTGCTAATAGAGGGTCTAATGCCAATTACGACGGAGTGTTCAACTTAATTAAACATACCCACGTCTTCTATCAAATCAAGAGTTTACGTGTAAAAGCGTAGTCTCCGAAGTGAAGTGTCATAGACATATAAACGCAATTATCTAAGAGAAGGCGGAGTTTCTTGCAGTTCTGTGTATTTCTGCTAATGGAGGGTCTAATGCCAATTACAATGGAGTGTTCAACTTAATTAAACATACCAACGTCTTCTATCAAATCAAGAGTTTACATGTAAAAGCGTAGTCTCCGAAATGAAGTGTCATAGACATATAAACGCAATAATCTAAGAGAAGGCGGAGTTTCTTGCAGTTCTGTATATTCTTGCTAATAGAGGGTCTAATGTTAATAACGACGGATCGTTCAAAATAATTAATCATACCCACGTATTCTATAAAATCAAGAGTTTTCGTATAGAAGCGTAGTTTCCGAAGTGTAGTGGTATGGACATATAAACGCAAATATCATAGAAAAGGTGGATCTTCTTGCAGTTCTGTATATTTTTGCTAATAGCAAGTCTAATGCCAATAACGACGGAGTGTTTAACTTAATTAAACATACCCACGTCTTCTATCAAATCAAGAGTTTACATGTAAAAGCGTAGTCTCCGAAGTGAAGTGTCATAGACATATAAACGCATTTATCTTAGAGAAGGCGGAGCTTCTTGCAGTTCTGTATGTTTTTGCTTATAGAGAATCTAATGCCAATTACGACGGAGTGTTCAACTCAATTAACCATATCCACTTCTTCTATCAAATCAAGAGTTTACATGTAAAAGCGTAGTCTCCGAAGTGAAATGTCTTAGACATATAAACGCAATTATCTAAGAGAAGGCGGAGTTTCTTGCAGTTCTGTGTATTCCTGCTAATAGAAGGTCTAATGCTTATAACGACGGATTGTTCAAATTAATTAAACTAACCCACGTCTTCTATCAAATCAAGAGTTTACGTATAAAAGCGTTGTCTCCGAAGTGAAGTGTCATTAACATATAAACGCAATAATCTTAGAGAAGGCGGAGTTTCTTGCAGTTCTGTATATTCCTGCTAATAGAGGGTCTAATGCCAATAACGACGGAGTGTTCAACTCAATTAACCATATCCACGTCTTCTATCAAATCAAGAGTTTACGTATAAAAGAGTAGTCTTTAGAGTGAAGTGGTATGGACATATAAACGCAATTATCTAAGAGAAGGCGGAGTTTCTTGCAGTTCTGTGTATTCCTGCTAATAGAGGGTCTATTGCCAATAACGACGGAGTGTTCAACTCAATTAAACATATCCACGTCTTCTATCAAATCAAGAGTTAACATGTAAAAGCGTTATCTACGAAGTGAAGTGTCAGACATATAAACGCAATTATCCTAGAGAAGGCGGAGTTTCTTACAGTTCTGTGTATTCCTGCTAATAGAAGGTATAATGCCAATAACGACAGAGTGTTCAACTCAATTTAACATACCCACGTATTCTATCAAATCAAGAGTTTACGTATAAAAGCGTTGACTCCGAAGTGTAGTGGTATGGACATATAAACGCAATTCCTTAGAGAAGGCGGAGTTTCTTACAGTCCTGTATATTCCTGCTAATAGATTGTCTATTGTTAATAACGACGGAGTGTTCAACTCAATTAAACATACCCACGTATTCTATCAAATCAAGAGTTTACGTATAAAAGCGTAGTCTTTGAAGTGAAGTGGTATGGACATATAAACGCAATTATCTAAGAGAAAGTGGAGTTTCTTGCAGTTCTGTGTATTCCTGCTAATAGAGGGTGAAATGCCAATAACGACGGAGTGTTCAATTCAATTAACCATATCCACGTCTTCTATCAAATCAAGAGTTTACGTATAAAAGCGTAGTCTCCGAAGTGAAGTGTCATAGACATATAAACCTTATTATCTTAGAGAAGGCGGAGTTTCTTGCAGTTCTGTATATTCCTGCTAACAGAGTGTCGTATGCCAATAACGACGTAGTGTTAAAATCAATTAAACATACCCACGTCTTCTATCAAATCAAGAGTTTACATGTAAAAGCGTAGTCTCCGAAGTGTAGTATGGACATATAAACGCAATTATCTTAGAGAAGGCGGAGCTTCTTGCAGTTCTGTGTATTCTTGCTAATAGAGGGTCTAATGCCAATTACGACCGAGTGTTCAACTCAATTAAACATATCCACGTCTTCTATCAAATCAAGAGTTTGCGTATAAAAGCGTAGTCTCCGAAGTGAAGTGTCATAGACATATAAACGCAATTATCTAAGAGAAGGCGGAGTTTCTTGCAGTTCTGTATATTCCTAATAATAAAGGGTCTAATGCTTATTACGACGGAGTGTTCAACTTAATTAAACATTCCCTTGTCTTCTATCAAATCAAGAGTTTACGTATAAAAGCGTAGTCTCGGAAGTGAAGTGTCATAGACATATAAACGCAATTATCTTAGAGAAGGCGGAGTTTCTTGCAGTTCTGTATATTACTGCTAATAGAGGGTCTAATGCCAATAACGACGGAGTGTTCAACTCCGTTAAACATACCCACGTCTTCTATCAAATCAAGAGTTTACGTATAAAAGCATAGTCTCCGAAGTGTAGTGGTATGGACATATAAACGCAATTATATAAGAGAAGGCGGAGCTTCTTGCAGTTCTGTATGTTCCTGCTAATAGAAGGTCTAATGCCAATCACGACGGAGTGTTCAACTCAATAAACCATATCCACGTCTTCTATTAAATCAAGAGTTTACGTGTAAAAGCGTAGTCTCCGAAGTGAAGTGTCATAGACATATAAACGCAATTATCTAAGAGAAGGCGGAGTTTCTTGCAGTTCTGTGTATTTCTGCTAATAGAGGGTCTTATGCCAATTACAATAGAGTGTTCAACTTAATTAAACATACCAACGTCTTCTATCAAATCAAGAGTTTACGTGTAAAAGCGTAGTCTCCGAAGTGAAGTGTCATAGACATATAAACGCATTTATCTTACAGAAGGTGGAGCTTCTTGCAGTTCTGTATATTTCTGCTTATAGAGGGTCTAATGCCAATAACGACGGAGTGTTCAACTCAATTAACCATATCCACGTCTTCTATCAAATCAAGAGTTTACATGTAAAAGCGTAGTCTCCGAAGTGAAGTGTAATAGACATATAAACGCAATTATCTAAGAGAAGGCGGAGTTTCTTGCAGTTCTGTGTATTCCTGCTAATAGAAGGTCTAATGCTAATAACGACGAAGTGTTCAACTCAATTAAACATACCCACGTATTCTATCAAATCAAGAGTTTACGCATTGACTACGAAGTGTAGTGGTATGGACATATAAACGCAATTATCTTAGAGAAGGCGGAGTTTCTTGCAGTTCTGTATATTCCTGCTAATAAAGGGTCTATTGCCAATTACGACGGAGTGTTTAACTCAATTAAACATACCCACGTATTCTATCAAATCAAGAGTTTACGTATAAAAGCGTTGTCTCCGAAGTGAAGTGTTATAGACATATAAACGCAATTATCTAAGAGAAGGCGGAGTTTCTTGCAGTTCTGTGTATTCCTGCTAATAGAGGGTCTAATGCCAATAACGATGAAGTGTTTAACTTAATTAAACATACCCACGTCGTCTATCAAATCAAGAGTTTACGTAAAAAAGCGTAGTCTTCGAAGTGTAGTGGTACCGTATGGACATATAAACGCAATTATCTAAGAGAAGGCGGAGTTTCTTGCAGTTCTGTGTATTCCTGCTAATAGAGGGTCTAATGCCAATGACGACGGATTGTTCAAATCAATTAAACTAACCCACGTCTTCTATCAAATCAAGAGTTTACGTATAAAAGCGTAGTCTCCGAAGTGAAGTGTCATAGAAATATAAACGCAATTATCTTAGAGAAGGCGGAGTTTCTTGCAGTTCTGTATATTTCTGCTTATAGAGAATCTAATTCCAATAACGACGGAGTGTTCAACTCAATTAACCATATCCACGTCTTCTATCAAATCAAGAGTTTACGTATAAAAGCGTAGTCTTTGAAGTGAAGTGGTATGGACATATAAACGCAATTATCTAGGAGAAGGCGGAGTTTCTTGCAGTTCTGTGTAATCCTGCTAATAGAAGGTCAAATGCCAATAACGACGGAGTGTTCAATTCAATTAACCATATCCACGTCTTCTATCAAATCAAGAGTTTACGTATAAAAGCGTAGTCTCCGAAGTGAAGTGTCATAGACATATAAACCTAATTATCTTAGAGAAGGCGGAGTTTCTTGCAGTTCTGTATATTCCTGCTAATAGAGTGTCGTATGCAAATAACGACGTAGTGTTGAAATCAATTAAACATACCCACGTCTTCTATCAAATCAAGAGTTTACGTATAAAAGCATAGTCTCCGAAGTGTAGTGGTATGGACATATAAACGCAATTATATTAAAGAAGGCGGAGCTTCTTGCAGTTCTGTATGTTCGTGCTAATAGAAGGTCTAATGCCAATCACGAAGGAGTGTTCAACTCAATTAACCATATCCACGTCTTCTATTAAATCAAGAGTTTACGTGTAAAAGCGTAGTCTCCGAAGTGAAGTGTCATAGACATATAAACGCAATTATCTAAGAGAAGGCGGAGTTTCTTGCAGTTCTGTGTATTCCTGCTAATAGAGGGTATCTTGCTTATTACAATGGAGTGTTCAACTTAATTAAACATACCAACGTCTTCTATCAAATCAAGAGTTTACGTGTTAAAGCGTAGTCTCCGAAGTGAAGTGTCATAGACATATAAACGCAATTATCTTAGAAAAGGCGGAGTTTCTTGCAGTTCTGTATATTCCTGCTAATAGAGGGTCTAATGCCAATTACGACGGAGTGTTCAACTAAATTAAACATACCCACGTCTTCTATCAAATCAAGAGTTTACGTGTAAAAGCGTAGTCTCCGAAGTGAAGTGTCATAGACATATAAACGCAATTATCTAAGAGAAGGCGGAGTTTCTTGCAGTTCTGTGTATTCCTGCTAATGGAGGGTCTAATGCCAATTACAATGGAGTGTTCAACTTAATTAAACATACCAACGTCTTCTATCAAATCAAGAGTTTACATGTAAAAGCGTAGTCTCCGAAATGAAGTGTCATAGACATATAAACGCAATAATCTAAGAGAAGGCGGAGTTTCTTGCAGTTCTGTATATTCTTGCTAATAGAGGGTCTAATGTTAATAACGACGGATCGTTCAAAATAATTAATCATACCCACGTATTCTATAAAATCAAGAGTTTTCGTATAGAAGCGTAGTTTCCGAAGTGTAGTGGTATGGACATATAAACGCAAATATCATAGAAAAGGTGGATCTTCTTGCAGTTCTGTATATTTTTGCTAATAGCAAGTCTAATGCCAATAACGACAGAGTGTTTAACTTAATTAAACATACCCACGTCTTCTATCAAATCAAGAGTTTACATGTAAAAGCGTAGTCTCCGAAGTGAAGTGTCATAGACATATAAACGCATTTATCTTAGAGAAGGCGGAGCTTCTTGCAGTTCTGTATGTTTTTGCTTATAGAGAATCTAATGCCAATTACGACGGAGTGTTCAACTCAATTAACCATATCCACTTCTTCTATCAAATCAAGAGTTTACATGTAAAAGCGTAGTCTCCGAAGTGAAATGTCATAGACATATAAACGCAATTATCTAAGAGAAGGCGGAGTTTCTTGCAGTTCTGTGTATTCCTGCTATAGAAGGTCTAATGCTTATAACGACGGATTGTTCAAATTAATTAAACTAACCCACGTCTTCTATCAAATCAAGAGTTTACGTATAAAAGCGTTGTCTCCGAAGTGAAGTGTCATTAACATATAAACGCAATAATCTTAGAGAAGGCGGAGTTTCTTGCAGTTCTGTATATTCCTGCTAATAGAGGGTCTAATGCCAATAACGACGGAGTGTTCAACTCAATTAACCATATCCACGTCTTCTATCAAATCAAGAGTTTACGTATAAAAGCGTAGTCTTTAAAGTGAAGTGGTATGGACATATAAACGCAATTATCTAAGAGAAGGCGGAGTTTCTTGCAGTTCTGTGTATTCCTGCTAATAGAGGGTCTATTGCCAATAACGAAGGAGTGTTCAACTCAATTAAACATATCCACGTCTTCTATCAAATCAAGAGTTAACATGTAAAAGCGTAATCTACGAAGTGAAGTGTCAGACATATAAACGCAATTATCCTAGAGAAGGCGGAGTTTCTTACAGTTCTGTGTATTCCTGCTAATAGAAGGTATAATGCCAATAACGACAGAGTGTTCAACTCAATTAAACATACCCACGTATTCTATCAAATCAAGAGTTTACGTATAAAAGCGTTGACTCCGAAGTGTAGTGGTATGGACATATAAACGCAATTCCTTAGAGAAGGCGGAGTTTCTTACAGTCCTGTATATTCCTGCTAATAGATTGTCTATTGTTAATAACGACGGAGTGTTCAACTCAATTAAACATACCCACGTATTCTATCAAATCAAGAGTTTACGTATAAAAGCGTAGTCTTTGAAGTGAAGTGGTATGGACATATAAACGCAATTATCTAAGAGAAAGTGGAGTTTCTTGCAGTTCTGTGTATTCCTGCTAATAGAGGGTGAAATGCCAATAACGACGGAGTGTTCAATTCAATTAACCATATCCACGTCTTCTATCAAATCAAGAGTTTACGTATAAAAGCGTAGTCTCCGAAGTGAAGTGTCATAGACATATAAACCTTATTATCTTAGAGAAAGCGGAGTTTCTTGCAGTTCTGTATATTCCTGCTAACAGAGTGTCGTATGCCAATAACGACGTAGTGTTAAAATCAATTAAACATACCCACGTCTTCTATCAAATCAAGAGTTTACATGTAAAAGCGTAGTCTCCGAAGTGTAGTATGGACATATAAACGCAATAATCTTAGAGAAGGCGGAGCTTCTTGCAGTTCTGTGTATTCTTGCTAATAGAGGGTCTAATGCCAATTACGACCGAGTGTTCAACTCAATTAAACATATCCACGTCTTCTATCAAATCAAGAGTTTGCGTATAAAAGCGTAGTCTCCGAAGTGAAGTGTCATAGACATATAAACGCAATTATCTAAAAGAAGGCGGAGTTTCTTGCAGTTCTGTATATTCCTAATAATAAAGGGTCTAATGCTTATTACGACGGAGTGTTCAACTTAATTAAACATTCCCTTGTCTTCTATCAAATCAAGAGTTTACGTATAAAAGCGTAGTCTCGGAAGTGAAGTGTCATAGACATATAAACGCAATTATCTTAGAGAAGGCGGAGTTTCTTGCAGTTCTGTATATTACTGCTAATAGAGGGTCTAATGCCAATAACGACGGAGTGTTCAACTCAATAAACCATATCCACGTCTTCTATTAAATCAAGAGTTTACGTGTAAAAGCGTAGTCTCCGAAGTGAAGTGTCATAGACATATAAACGCAATTATCTAAGAGAAGGCGGAGTTTCTTGCAGTTCTGTGTATTTCTGCTAATAGAGGGTCTTATGCCAATTACAATAGAGTGTTCAACTTAATTAAACATACCAACGTCTTCTATCAAATCAAGAGTTTACGTGTAAAAGCGTAGTCTCCGAAGTGAAGTGTCATAGACATATAAACGCATTTATCTTACAGAAGGTGGAGCTTCTTGCAGTTCTGTATATTTCTGCTTATAGAGGGTCTAATGCCAATAACGACGGAGTGTTCAACTCAATTAACCATATCCACGTCTTCTATCAAATCAAGAGTTTATATGTAAAAGCGTAGTCTCCGAAGTGAAGTGTAATAGACATATAAACGCAATTATCTAAGAGAAGGCGGAGTTTCTTGCAGTTCTGTGTATTCCTGCTAATAGAAGGTCTAATGCTAATAACGACGAAGTGTTCAACTCAATTAAACATACCCACGTATTCTATCAAATCAAGAGTTTACGCATTGACTACGAAGTGTAGTGGTATGGACATATAAACGCAATTATCTTAGAGAAGGCGGAGTTTCTTGCAGTTCTGTGTATTCCTGCTAATAGAGGGTCTAATGCCAATAACGATGAAGTGTTTAACTTAATTAAACATACCCACGTCGTCTATCAAATCAAGAGTTTACGTATAAAAGCGTTGTCTCCGAAGTGAAGTGTTATAGACATATAAACGCAATTATCTAAGAGAAGGCGGAGTTTCTTGCAGTTCTGTGTATTCCTGCTAATAGAGGGTCTAATGCCAATAACGATGAAGTGTTTAACTTAATTAAACATACCCACGTCGTCTATCAAATCAAGAGTTTACGTATAAAAGCGTAGTCTTCGAAGTGTAGTGGTACCGTATGGACATATAAACGCAATTATCTAAGAGAAGGCGGAGTTTCTTGCAGTTCTGTATATTCCTGCTAATAGAGGGTCTAATGCCAATGACGACGGATTGTTCAAATGAATTAAACTAACCCACGTCTTCTATCAAATCAAGAGTTTACGTATAAAAGCGTAGTCTCCGAAGTGAAGTGTCATAGAAATATAAACGCAATTATCTTAGAGAAGGCGGAGTTTCTTGCAGTTCTGTATATTTTTGCTTATAGAGAATCTAATTCCAATAACGACGGAGTGTTCAACTCAATTAACCATATCCACGTCTTCTATCAAATCAAGAGTTTACGTATAAAAGCGTAGTCTTTGAAGTGAAGTGGTATGGACATATAAACGCAATTATCTAAAAGAAGGCGGAGTTTCTTGCAGTTCTGTGTATTCCTGCTAATAGAGGGTCTATTGCCAATAACGACGGAGTGTTCAACTCAATTAAACATATCCACGTCTTCTATCAAATCAAGAGTTTACGTGTAAATGCGTAATCTACGAAGTGAAGTGTCATAGACATATAAACGCAATTATCCTAGAGAAGGCGGAGTTTCTTGCAGTTCTGTATATTTCTGCTAATAAAGAGTCTAATGCCAATCACGACGGAGTGTTCAATTCAATTAAACATACCCACGTCTTCTATCAAATCAAGAGTTTACGTATAAAAGCGTAGTCTCTGAAGTGAAGTGTCATAAACATATAAACCTAATTATCTTAGACAAGGCGGAGTTTCTTGCAGTTCTGTATATTCCTTCTAATAGAGTGTCGTATGCCAATAACGACGGAGTGTTAAAATCAATTAAACATACCCACGTCTTCTATCAAATCAAGAGTTTACGTATAAAAGCGTAGTCTCCGAAGTGAAGTGTCATAAACATATAAACCTAATTATCTTAGACAAGGCGGAGTTTCTTGCAGTTCTGTATATTCCTGCTAATAGAGTGTCGTATGCCAATAACGACGGAGTGTTGAAATCAATTAAACATACCCACGTCTTCTATCAAATCCAGAGTTTACATGTAAAAGCGTAGTCTCCAAAGTGTAGTGGTACGGACATATAAACGCAATTATCTAAGAGAAGGCGGAGCATCTTGCAGTTCTGTATATTCCTGCTAATAGAGGGTCTAATGCCAATTACGACGGAGTGTTGAACTCAATTAAACATACTCACATCTTCTATCAAATCAAGAGTTTACATGTAAAAGCGTAGTCTCCGAAGTGTAGTGGTATGGACATATAAACGCAATTATGTTAGAGAAGGCGGAGATTCTTGCAGTTCTGCATATTCCTGCTTATAGAGAGTCTAATGCCAATTACGACGGAGTGTTCAACTCAATTAAACATACCCACGTCGTCGATCAAATCAAGAGTTTACGTATAAAAGCGTAGTCTCCGAAGTGTAGTGGTACCGTATGGACATATAAACGCAGTTATCTTAGAGAAGGCGGAGTTTCTTGCAGTTCTGTATATTCCTGCTAATAGAGGGTCTAATGCCAATAACGACGGAGTGTTCAACTCAATTAACCATATCCACGTCTTCTATTAAATCAAGAGTTTACATGTAAAAGCGTAGTCTCCGAAGTGAAGTGTCATAGACATATACACGCAAAAATCTAAAAGAAGGCGGAGTTTCTTGCAGTTCTGTATATTCCAGCTAATAGAAGGTATAATGCCAATAACGACGGAGTGTTCAACTCAATTAAACATTCCCACGTATTTTATCAAATTAAGAGTTTACGTAAAAAAGCGTTGACTCCGAAGTGTAGTGGTATGGACATATAAACGCAATTATCTTAGAGAAGGCGGAGTTTCTTACAGTCCTGTATATTCCTGCTAATAGAAGGTCTATTGCCAATAACGACGGAGTGTTCAACTCAATTAAACATACCCACGTCTTCTATCAAATCAAGAGTTTACGTATAAAAGCGTAGTCTCCGAAGTGAAGTGTCATAGACATATAAACCTAATTATCTTAGAGAAGGCGGAGTTTCTTGCAGTTCTGTATATTCCTGCTAATAGAGTGTCGTATGCCAATAACGACGTAGTTTTGAAATCAATTAAACATACCCACGTCTTCTATCAAATCAAGAGTTTACATGTAAAAGCGTAGTCTCCGAAGTGTAGTATGGACATATAAACGCAATTATCTTAGAGAAGGCGGAGCTTCTTGCAGTTCTGTGTATTCCTGCTAATAGAGGGTCTATTGCCAATAACGACAAAGTGTTCAACTCAATTAAACATATCTACGTCTTCTATCAAATCAAGAGTTTACGTGTAAATGCGTAATCTACGAAGTGAAGTGTCATAGACAAATTAACGCAATTATCCTAGAGAAGGCGGAGTTTCTTGCAGTTCTGTATATTCCTGCTAATAAAGAGTCTAATGCCAATCACGACGGAGTGTTCAACTCAATTAAACATACCCACGTTTTCTATCAAATCAAGAGTTTACATGTAAAAGCGAAGTCTCCGAAGTGAAGTGTCATAGACATATAAACGCAATTATCTTAGAGAAGGCGAAGCTTCTTGCAGTTCTGTATATTCCTGCTAAAAGAAGGTCTATTGCCAATAACGACGGAGTGTTCAACTCAATTAAACATACCCACGTCTTCTATCAAATCAAGAGTTTACGTATAAAAGCGTAGTCTTCGAAGTGTAGTGGTAGGGACATATAAACGCAATTATCTAAGAGAAGGCGGAGTTTCTTGCAGTTCTGTATATTTCTGCTAATAGAAGGTCTAATGCCAAATTCGACGGAGTGTTCAACTCAATTAACTATATCCACGTCTTCTATCAAATCAAGAGTTTACGTGTAAAAGCGTAGTCTCCGAAGTGAAGTGTCATAGACATATACACGCAATTATCTAAGAGAAAGCGGAGTTTCTTGCAGTTCTGTATATTCCTGCTAATAAAGGGTCTAATGCTTATTACGACGGAGTGTTCAACTTTATTAAACATACCCACGTCTTCTATCAAATCAAGAGTTTACGTATAAAAGCGTAGTCTCCGAAGTGAAGTGTCATAGACATATAAACGCAATTATCTAAGAGAAGGCGGAGTTTCTTGCAGTTCTGTATATTTTTGCTAATAGAGGGTCTATTGCCAATAACGAAGGAGTGTTCAACTCCATTAAACATACCCACGTCTTCTATCAAATCAAGAGTTTACGTATAAAAGCATAGTCTCCGAAGTGTAGTGGTATGGACATATAAACGCAATTATATTAAAGAAGGCGGAGCTTCTTGCAGTTCTGTATGTTCGTGCTAATAGAAGGTCTAATGCCAATCACGAAGGAGTGTTCAACTCAATTAACCATATCCCCGTCTTCTATTAAATCAAGAGTTTACGTGTAAAAGCGTAGTCTCCGAAGTGAAGTGTCATAGACATATAAACGCAATTATCTAAGAGAAGGCGGAGTTTCTTGCAGTTCTGTGTATTCCTGCTAATAGAGGGTCTCATGCCAATTACAATGGAGTGTTCAACTTTATTAAACATACCAACGTCTTGTATCAAATCAAGAGTTTACGTGTAAAAGCGTAGTCTCCGAAGTGAAGTGTCATAGACATATAAACGCAATTATCTTAGAGAAGGCGGAGTTTCTTGCAGTTCTGTGTATTCCTGCTTATAGAGGGTCTATTGCCAATAACGATGGAGTGTTCATCTCAATTAAACATATCCACGTCTTCTATCAAATTAAGAGTTTACGTGTAAATGCGTAATCTACGAAGTGAAGTGTCATAGACATATAAACGCAATTATCCAACAGAAGGCGGAGTTTCTTGCAGTTCTGTATAGTCCTGCTAATAAAGAGTCTAATGTTAATCACGACGGAGTGTTCAACTTCATTAAACATACCCACGTCTTCTATCAAATCAAGAGTTTACGTATAAAAGCGTAGTCTCCGAAGTGAAGTGTCATAGACATATAAACCTAATTATCTTAGACAAGGCGGAGTTTCTTGCAGTTCTGTATATTCCTGCTAATAGAGTGTCGTATGCCAATAACGACGGAGTGTTGAAATCACTTAAACATACCCACGTCTTCTATCAAATCAAGAGTTTACATGTAAAAGCGTAGTCTCCGAAGTGAAGTGTCAAACATATAAACCTAATTATCTTAGAAAAAGGCGGAGTTTCTTGCAGTTCTGTATATTCCTGCTAATAGAGTGTCGTATGCTTATAACGACGGAGTGTTGAAATCAATTAAACATACCCACATCTTCTATCAAATCAAGAGTTTACATGTAAAAGCGTAGTCTCCAAAGTGTAGTGGTACGGACATATAAACGCAATTATCTTAGAGAAGGCGGAGCAACTTGCAGTTCTGTACATTCCTGCTAATAGAGGGTCTAATGCCAATAACGACGGAGTGTTGAACTCAATTAAACATACCCACATCTTCTATCAAATCAAGAGTTTACATGTAAAAGCGTAGTCTCCGAAGTGTAGTGGTATGGACATATAAACGCAATTATCTTAGAGAAGGCGGAGCTTCTTGCAGTTCTGTATATTCCTGCTAAAAGAGAGTCTAATGCCAATTACGACGGAGTGTTCAACTCAATTAAACATACCCACGTCGTCGATCAAATCAAGAGTTTACGTATAAAAGCGTAGTCTCCGAAGTGTAGTGGTACCGTATGGACATATAAACGCAATTATCTTAGAGAAGGCGGAGTTTCTTGCAGTTCTGTATATTCCTGCTAATAGAGGGTCTAATGCCAATAACGACGGAGTGTTCAACTCAATAAACCATATCCAAGTCTTCTATCAAATCAAGAGTTTACATGTAAAAGCGTAGTCTCCGAAGTGAAGTGTCATAGACATATACACGCAAAAATCTAAGAGAAGGCGGAGTTTCTTGCAGTTCTTTATATTCCAGCTAATAGAGGGTCTAATGTTAATTACGACGGAGTGTTCAACTTAATTAACCATATCCACGTCTTCTATCAAATCAAGAGTTAACATGTAAAAGCGTAATCTCCGAAGTGAAGTGTCATAGACATATACACGCAAAAATCTAAGAGAAGGCGGAGTTTCTTGCAGTTCTTTATATTCCTGCTAATAGAGGGTCAAATGCCAATAACGACGGAGTGTTCAATTCAATTAACCATATCCACGTCTTCTATCAAATCAAGAGTTTACGTATAAAAGCGTAGTCTCCGAAGTGAAGTGTCATAGACATATAAACCTTATTATCTTAGAGAAGGCGGAGTTTCTTGCAGTTCTGTATATTCCTGCTAATAGAGTGTCGTATGCCAATAACGAAGTAGTGTTGAAATCAATTAAACATGCCCACGTCTTCTATCAAATCAAGAGTTTACATGTAAAAGCGTAGTCTCCGAAGTGTAGTATGGACATATAAACGCAATTATCTTAGAGAAGGCGGAGCTTCTTGCAGTTCTGTATATTCCTGCTAATAGAGGGTCTAATGCCAATTACGAAGGAGTGTTGAACTTTATTAAACATACCCACATCTTCTATCAAATCAAGAGTTTACATGTAAAAGCGTAGTCTCCGAAGTGTAGTGGTATGGACATATAAACGCAATTATCTTAGAGAAGGCGGAGCTTCTTGCAGTTTTGTATATTCCTTCTAATAGAGAGTCTTATGCCAATAACGACGGAGTGTTCAACTCAATTAAACATACACACGTCGTCTATCAAATAAGAGTTTACGTATAAAAGCGTAGTCTCCGAAGTGTAGTGGTACCGTATGGACATATAAACGCAATTATCTTAGAGAAGGCGGAGTTTCTTGCAGTTCTGTATATTTCTGCTAAAAGAGGGTCTAATGCCAATTACGACGGAGTGTTCAACTCAATTAACTATATCCACGTCTTCTATCAAATCAAGAGTTTACGTGTAAAAGCGTAGTCTCCGAAGTTAAGTGTCATAGACATATACACGCAATTATCTAAAAGAAGGCGGAGTTTCTTGCAGTTCTGTATATTCCTGCTAATAAAGGGTCTAATGATAATAACGACGGAGTGTTCAACTCAATTAACCATATCCACGTCTTCTATCAAATCAAGAGATTACATGTAAAAGCGTAATCTCCGAAGTGAAGTGTCATGGACATATAAACGCAATTATCTAAGAGAAGGCGGAGCTTCTTGCAGTTCTGTGTATTCTTGCTAATAGAGGGTCTAATGCCAATTACGACCGAGTGTTCAACTCAATTAAACATATCCACGTCTTCTATCAAATCAAACCTGCCCAGGGACTGCTACCTTATCGTGGTGGGCAGGTTTGCGTGCTTTGTTGATCCCGAGAGCTATGCCGGCGGAAGCGTATGCTTCTGGCAGGGTCACCCTTGCCGGACTGGTCGAGGAGGAGAAGTCAGACGAAATGCAGTCCACACCCCAATCCCCTTTCCCCCCACTGTCCCATTGAATATTTCTCCTCCCACTTGGCCCTGTCCTCCCTTGCTGGACTCCCGTATGACGACTCAAGCGACGTACAATGGATCTGATTTGGATGTGGCTTTATTCTTCATTATCATCTTTCTCATCTTCATTATCACCCGCTCATCGTCTTGATTAGCCATAGTTGCATAAATATGAGACGTTAAGCCCCATTAATCAATCAATCATCTATCAAATCAAGAGTTTGCGTATAAAAGCGTAGTCTCCGAAGTGAAGTGTCATAGACATATAAACGCAATTATCTAAGAGAAGGCGGAGTTTCTTGCAGTTCTGTATATTCCTTATAATAAAGGGTATAATGCTTATTACGACGGAGTGTTCAACTCAATTAACCATATCCACGTCTTCTATCAAATCAAGAGTTTACATGTAAAAGCGTAGTCTCCGAAGTGAAGTGTAATAGACATATAAACGCAATTATCTAAGAGAAGGCGGAGTTTCTTGCAGTTCTGTGTATTCCTGCTAATAGAAGGTCTAATGCTAATAACGACGAAGTGTTCAACTCAATTAAACATACCCACGTATTCTATCAAATCAAGAGTTTACGCATTGACTACGAAGTGTAGTGGTATGGACATATAAACGCAATTATCTTAGAGAAGGCGGAGTTTCTTGCAGTTCTGTATATTCCTGCTAATAAAGGGTCTATTGCCAATTACGACGGAGTGTTTAACTCAATTAAACATACCCACGTATTCTATCAAATCAAGAGTTTACGTATAAAAGCGTTGTCTCCGAAGTGAAGTGTTATAGACATATAAACGCAATTATCTAAGAGAAGGCGGAGTTTCTTGCAGTTCTGTGTATTCCTGCTAATAGAGGGTCTAATGCCAATAACGATGAAGTGTTTAACTTAATTAAACATACCCACGTCGTCTATCAAATCAAGAGTTTACGTAAAAAAGCGTAGTCTTCGAAGTGTAGTGGTACCGTATGGACATATAAACGCAATTATCTAAGAGAAGGCGGAGTTTCTTGCAGTTCTGTGTATTCCTGCTAATAGAGGGTCTAATGCCAATGACGACGGATTGTTCAAATCAATTAAACTAACCCACGTCTTCTATCAAATCAAGAGTTTACGTATAAAAGCGTAGTCTCCGAAGTGAAGTGTCATAGAAATATAAACGCAATTATCTTAGAGAAGGCGGAGTTTCTTGCAGTTCTGTATATTTCTGCTTATAGAGAATCTAATTCCAATAACGACGGAGTGTTCAACTCAATTAACCATATCCACGTCTTCTATCAAATCAAGAGTTTACGTATAAAAGCGTAGTCTTTGAAGTGAAGTGGTATGGACATATAAACGCAATTATCTAGGAGAAGGCGGAGTTTCTTGCAGTTCTGTGTAATCCTGCTAATAGAAGGTCAAATGCCAATAACGACGGAGTGTTCAATTCAATTAACCATATCCACGTCTTCTATCAAATCAAGAGTTTACGTATAAAAGCGTAGTCTCCGAAGTGAAGTGTCATAGACATATAAACCTAATTATCTTAGAGAAGGCGGAGTTTCTTGCAGTTCTGTATATTCCTGCTAATAGAGTGTCGTATGCAAATAACGACGTAGTGTTGAAATCAATTAAACATACCCACGTCTTCTATCAAATCAAGAGTTTACGTATAAAAGCATAGTCTCCGAAGTGTAGTGGTATGGACATATAAACGCAATTATATTAAAGAAGGCGGAGCTTCTTGCAGTTCTGTATGTTCGTGCTAATAGAAGGTCTAATGCCAATCACGAAGGAGTGTTCAACTCAATTAACCATATCCACGTCTTCTATTAAATCAAGAGTTTACGTGTAAAAGCGTAGTCTCCGAAGTGAAGTGTCATAGACATATAAACGCAATTATCTAAGAGAAGGCGGAGTTTCTTGCAGTTCTGTGTATTCCTGCTAATAGAGGGTATCTTGCTTATTACAATGGAGTGTTCAACTTAATTAAACATACCAACGTCTTCTATCAAATCAAGAGTTTACGTGTTAAAGCGTAGTCTCCGAAGTGAAGTGTCATAGACATATAAACGCAATTATCTTAGAAAAGGCGGAGTTTCTTGCAGTTCTGTATATTCCTGCTAATAGAGGGTCTAATGCCAATTACGACGGAGTGTTCAACTAAATTAAACATACCCACGTCTTCTATCAAATCAAGAGTTTACGTGTAAAAGCGTAGTCTCCGAAGTGAAGTGTCATAGACATATAAACGCAATTATCTAAGAGAAGGCGGAGTTTCTTGCAGTTCTGTGTATTCCTGCTAATGGAGGGTCTAATGCCAATTACAATGGAGTGTTCAACTTAATTAAACATACCAACGTCTTCTATCAAATCAAGAGTTTACATGTAAAAGCGTAGTCTCCGAAATGAAGTGTCATAGACATATAAACGCAATAATCTAAGAGAAGGCGGAGTTTCTTGCAGTTCTGTATATTCTTGCTAATAGAGGGTCTAATGTTAATAACGACGGATCGTTCAAAATAATTAATCATACCCACGTATTCTATAAAATCAAGAGTTTTCGTATAGAAGCGTAGTTTCCGAAGTGTAGTGGTATGGACATATAAACGCAAATATCATAGAAAAGGTGGATCTTCTTGCAGTTCTGTATATTTTTGCTAATAGCAAGTCTAATGCCAATAACGACAGAGTGTTTAACTTAATTAAACATACCCACGTCTTCTATCAAATCAAGAGTTTACATGTAAAAGCGTAGTCTCCGAAGTGAAGTGTCATAGACATATAAACGCATTTATCTTAGAGAAGGCGGAGCTTCTTGCAGTTCTGTATGTTTTTGCTTATAGAGAATCTAATGCCAATTACGACGGAGTGTTCAACTCAATTAACCATATCCACTTCTTCTATCAAATCAAGAGTTTACATGTAAAAGCGTAGTCTCCGAAGTGAAATGTCATAGACATATAAACGCAATTATCTAAGAGAAGGCGGAGTTTCTTGCAGTTCTGTGTATTCCTGCTATAGAAGGTCTAATGCTTATAACGACGGATTGTTCAAATTAATTAAACTAACCCACGTCTTCTATCAAATCAAGAGTTTACGTATAAAAGCGTTGTCTCCGAAGTGAAGTGTCATTAACATATAAACGCAATAATCTTAGAGAAGGCGGAGTTTCTTGCAGTTCTGTATATTCCTGCTAATAGAGGGTCTAATGCCAATAACGACGGAGTGTTCAACTCAATTAACCATATCCACGTCTTCTATCAAATCAAGAGTTTACGTATAAAAGCGTAGTCTTTAAAGTGAAGTGGTATGGACATATAAACGCAATTATCTAAGAGAAGGCGGAGTTTCTTGCAGTTCTGTGTATTCCTGCTAATAGAGGGTCTATTGCCAATAACGACGGAGTGTTCAACTCAATTAAACATATCCACGTCTTCTATCAAATCAAGAGTTAACATGTAAAAGCGTAATCTACGAAGTGAAGTGTCAGACATATAAACGCAATTATCCTAGAGAAGGCGGAGTTTCTTACAGTTCTGTGTATTCCTGCTAATAGAAGGTATAATGCCAATAACGACAGAGTGTTCAACTCAATTAAACATACCCACGTATTCTATCAAATCAAGAGTTTACGTATAAAAGCGTTGACTCCGAAGTGTAGTGGTATGGACATATAAACGCAATTCCTTAGAGAAGGCGGAGTTTCTTACAGTCCTGTATATTCCTGCTAATAGATTGTCTATTGTTAATAACGACGGAGTGTTCAACTCAATTAAACATACCCACGTATTCTATCAAATCAAGAGTTTACGTATAAAAGCGTAGTCTTTGAAGTGAAGTGGTATGGACATATAAACGCAATTATCTAAGAGAAAGTGGAGTTTCTTGCAGTTCTGTGTATTCCTGCTAATAGAGGGTGAAATGCCAATAACGACGGAGTGTTCAATTCAATTAACCATATCCACGTCTTCTATCAAATCAAGAGTTTACGTATAAAAGCGTAGTCTCCGAAGTGAAGTGTCATAGACATATAAACCTTATTATCTTAGAGAAAGCGGAGTTTCTTGCAGTTCTGTATATTCCTGCTAACAGAGTGTCGTATGCCAATAACGACGTAGTGTTAAAATCAATTAAACATACCCACGTCTTCTATCAAATCAAGAGTTTACATGTAAAAGCGTAGTCTCCGAAGTGTAGTATGGACATATAAACGCAATAATCTTAGAGAAGGCGGAGCTTCTTGCAGTTCTGTGTATTCTTGCTAATAGAGGGTCTAATGCCAATTACGACCGAGTGTTCAACTCAATTAAACATATCCACGTCTTCTATCAAATCAAGAGTTTGCGTATAAAAGCGTAGTCTCCGAAGTGAAGTGTCATAGACATATAAACGCAATTATCTAAAAGAAGGCGGAGTTTCTTGCAGTTCTGTATATTCCTAATAATAAAGGGTCTAATGCTTATTACGACGGAGTGTTCAACTTAATTAAACATTCCCTTGTCTTCTATCAAATCAAGAGTTTACGTATAAAAGCGTAGTCTCGGAAGTGAAGTGTCATAGACATATAAACGCAATTATCTTAGAGAAGGCGGAGTTTCTTGCAGTTCTGTATATTACTGCTAATAGAGGGTCTAATGCCAATAACGACGGAGTGTTCAACTCAATAAACCATATCCACGTCTTCTATTAAATCAAGAGTTTACGTGTAAAAGCGTAGTCTCCGAAGTGAAGTGTCATAGACATATAAACGCAATTATCTAAGAGAAGGCGGAGTTTCTTGCAGTTCTGTGTATTTCTGCTAATAGAGGGTCTTATGCCAATTACAATAGAGTGTTCAACTTAATTAAACATACCAACGTCTTCTATCAAATCAAGAGTTTACGTGTAAAAGCGTAGTCTCCGAAGTGAAGTGTCATAGACATATAAACGCATTTATCTTACAGAAGGTGGAGCTTCTTGCAGTTCTGTATATTTCTGCTTATAGAGGGTCTAATGCCAATAACGACGGAGTGTTCAACTCAATTAACCATATCCACGTCTTCTATCAAATCAAGAGTTTATATGTAAAAGCGTAGTCTCCGAAGTGAAGTGTAATAGACATATAAACGCAATTATCTAAGAGAAGGCGGAGTTTCTTGCAGTTCTGTGTATTCCTGCTAATAGAAGGTCTAATGCTAATAACGACGAAGTGTTCAACTCAATTAAACATACCCACGTATTCTATCAAATCAAGAGTTTACGCATTGACTACGAAGTGTAGTGGTATGGACATATAAACGCAATTATCTTAGAGAAGGCGGAGTTTCTTGCAGTTCTGTGTATTCCTGCTAATAGAGGGTCTAATGCCAATAACGATGAAGTGTTTAACTTAATTAAACATACCCACGTCGTCTATCAAATCAAGAGTTTACGTATAAAAGCGTTGTCTCCGAAGTGAAGTGTTATAGACATATAAACGCAATTATCTAAGAGAAGGCGGAGTTTCTTGCAGTTCTGTGTATTCCTGCTAATAGAGGGTCTAATGCCAATAACGATGAAGTGTTTAACTTAATTAAACATACCCACGTCGTCTATCAAATCAAGAGTTTACGTATAAAAGCGTAGTCTTCGAAGTGTAGTGGTACCGTATGGACATATAAACGCAATTATCTAAGAGAAGGCGGAGTTTCTTGCAGTTCTGTATATTCCTGCTAATAGAGGGTCTAATGCCAATGACGACGGATTGTTCAAATGAATTAAACTAACCCACGTCTTCTATCAAATCAAGAGTTTACGTATAAAAGCGTAGTCTCCGAAGTGAAGTGTCATAGAAATATAAACGCAATTATCTTAGAGAAGGCGGAGTTTCTTGCAGTTCTGTATATTTTTGCTTATAGAGAATCTAATTCCAATAACGACGGAGTGTTCAACTCAATTAACCATATCCACGTCTTCTATCAAATCAAGAGTTTACGTATAAAAGCGTAGTCTTTGAAGTGAAGTGGTATGGACATATAAACGCAATTATCTAAAAGAAGGCGGAGTTTCTTGCAGTTCTGTGTATTCCTGCTAATAGAGGGTCTATTGCCAATAACGACGGAGTGTTCAACTCAATTAAACATATCCACGTCTTCTATCAAATCAAGAGTTTACGTGTAAATGCGTAATCTACGAAGTGAAGTGTCATAGACATATAAACGCAATTATCCTAGAGAAGGCGGAGTTTCTTGCAGTTCTGTATATTTCTGCTAATAAAGAGTCTAATGCCAATCACGACGGAGTGTTCAATTCAATTAAACATACCCACGTCTTCTATCAAATCAAGAGTTTACGTATAAAAGCGTAGTCTCTGAAGTGAAGTGTCATAAACATATAAACCTAATTATCTTAGACAAGGCGGAGTTTCTTGCAGTTCTGTATATTCCTTCTAATAGAGTGTCGTATGCCAATAACGACGGAGTGTTAAAATCAATTAAACATACCCACGTCTTCTATCAAATCAA
This sequence comes from Isoperla grammatica, assembly GCA_945910005.1. Lineage (NCBI taxonomy): Eukaryota > Metazoa > Arthropoda > Insecta > Plecoptera > Perlodidae > Isoperla > Isoperla grammatica. The sequence goes on from OX246740.1 coordinate 33,168,504, forward strand.
GAGTTTACGTATAAAAGCGTAGTCTCCGAAGTGAAGTGTCATAAACATATAAACCTAATTATCTTAGACAAGGCGGAGTTTCTTGCAGTTCTGTATATTCCTGCTAATAGAGTGTCGTATGCCAATAACGACGGAGTGTTGAAATCAATTAAACATACCCACGTCTTCTATCAAATCCAGAGTTTACATGTAAAAGCGTAGTCTCCAAAGTGTAGTGGTACGGACATATAAACGCAATTATCTAAGAGAAGGCGGAGCATCTTGCAGTTCTGTATATTCCTGCTAATAGAGGGTCTAATGCCAATTACGACGGAGTGTTGAACTCAATTAAACATACTCACATCTTCTATCAAATCAAGAGTTTACATGTAAAAGCGTAGTCTCCGAAGTGTAGTGGTATGGACATATAAACGCAATTATGTTAGAGAAGGCGGAGATTCTTGCAGTTCTGCATATTCCTGCTTATAGAGAGTCTAATGCCAATTACGACGGAGTGTTCAACTCAATTAAACATACCCACGTCGTCGATCAAATCAAGAGTTTACGTATAAAAGCGTAGTCTCCGAAGTGTAGTGGTACCGTATGGACATATAAACGCAGTTATCTTAGAGAAGGCGGAGTTTCTTGCAGTTCTGTATATTCCTGCTAATAGAGGGTCTAATGCCAATAACGACGGAGTGTTCAACTCAATTAACCATATCCACGTCTTCTATTAAATCAAGAGTTTACATGTAAAAGCGTAGTCTCCGAAGTGAAGTGTCATAGACATATACACGCAAAAATCTAAAAGAAGGCGGAGTTTCTTGCAGTTCTGTATATTCCAGCTAATAGAAGGTATAATGCCAATAACGACGGAGTGTTCAACTCAATTAAACATTCCCACGTATTTTATCAAATTAAGAGTTTACGTAAAAAAGCGTTGACTCCGAAGTGTAGTGGTATGGACATATAAACGCAATTATCTTAGAGAAGGCGGAGTTTCTTACAGTCCTGTATATTCCTGCTAATAGAAGGTCTATTGCCAATAACGACGGAGTGTTCAACTCAATTAAACATACCCACGTCTTCTATCAAATCAAGAGTTTACGTATAAAAGCGTAGTCTCCGAAGTGAAGTGTCATAGACATATAAACCTAATTATCTTAGAGAAGGCGGAGTTTCTTGCAGTTCTGTATATTCCTGCTAATAGAGTGTCGTATGCCAATAACGACGTAGTTTTGAAATCAATTAAACATACCCACGTCTTCTATCAAATCAAGAGTTTACATGTAAAAGCGTAGTCTCCGAAGTGTAGTATGGACATATAAACGCAATTATCTTAGAGAAGGCGGAGCTTCTTGCAGTTCTGTGTATTCCTGCTAATAGAGGGTCTATTGCCAATAACGACAAAGTGTTCAACTCAATTAAACATATCTACGTCTTCTATCAAATCAAGAGTTTACGTGTAAATGCGTAATCTACGAAGTGAAGTGTCATAGACAAATTAACGCAATTATCCTAGAGAAGGCGGAGTTTCTTGCAGTTCTGTATATTCCTGCTAATAAAGAGTCTAATGCCAATCACGACGGAGTGTTCAACTCAATTAAACATACCCACGTTTTCTATCAAATCAAGAGTTTACATGTAAAAGCGAAGTCTCCGAAGTGAAGTGTCATAGACATATAAACGCAATTATCTTAGAGAAGGCGAAGCTTCTTGCAGTTCTGTATATTCCTGCTAAAAGAAGGTCTATTGCCAATAACGACGGAGTGTTCAACTCAATTAAACATACCCACGTCTTCTATCAAATCAAGAGTTTACGTATAAAAGCGTAGTCTTCGAAGTGTAGTGGTAGGGACATATAAACGCAATTATCTAAGAGAAGGCGGAGTTTCTTGCAGTTCTGTATATTTCTGCTAATAGAAGGTCTAATGCCAAATTCGACGGAGTGTTCAACTCAATTAACTATATCCACGTCTTCTATCAAATCAAGAGTTTACGTGTAAAAGCGTAGTCTCCGAAGTGAAGTGTCATAGACATATACACGCAATTATCTAAGAGAAAGCGGAGTTTCTTGCAGTTCTGTATATTCCTGCTAATAAAGGGTCTAATGCTTATTACGACGGAGTGTTCAACTTTATTAAACATACCCACGTCTTCTATCAAATCAAGAGTTTACGTATAAAAGCGTAGTCTCCGAAGTGAAGTGTCATAGACATATAAACGCAATTATCTAAGAGAAGGCGGAGTTTCTTGCAGTTCTGTATATTTTTGCTAATAGAGGGTCTATTGCCAATAACGAAGGAGTGTTCAACTCCATTAAACATACCCACGTCTTCTATCAAATCAAGAGTTTACGTATAAAAGCATAGTCTCCGAAGTGTAGTGGTATGGACATATAAACGCAATTATATTAAAGAAGGCGGAGCTTCTTGCAGTTCTGTATGTTCGTGCTAATAGAAGGTCTAATGCCAATCACGAAGGAGTGTTCAACTCAATTAACCATATCCCCGTCTTCTATTAAATCAAGAGTTTACGTGTAAAAGCGTAGTCTCCGAAGTGAAGTGTCATAGACATATAAACGCAATTATCTAAGAGAAGGCGGAGTTTCTTGCAGTTCTGTGTATTCCTGCTAATAGAGGGTCTCATGCCAATTACAATGGAGTGTTCAACTTTATTAAACATACCAACGTCTTGTATCAAATCAAGAGTTTACGTGTAAAAGCGTAGTCTCCGAAGTGAAGTGTCATAGACATATAAACGCAATTATCTTAGAGAAGGCGGAGTTTCTTGCAGTTCTGTGTATTCCTGCTTATAGAGGGTCTATTGCCAATAACGATGGAGTGTTCATCTCAATTAAACATATCCACGTCTTCTATCAAATTAAGAGTTTACGTGTAAATGCGTAATCTACGAAGTGAAGTGTCATAGACATATAAACGCAATTATCCAACAGAAGGCGGAGTTTCTTGCAGTTCTGTATAGTCCTGCTAATAAAGAGTCTAATGTTAATCACGACGGAGTGTTCAACTTCATTAAACATACCCACGTCTTCTATCAAATCAAGAGTTTACGTATAAAAGCGTAGTCTCCGAAGTGAAGTGTCATAGACATATAAACCTAATTATCTTAGACAAGGCGGAGTTTCTTGCAGTTCTGTATATTCCTGCTAATAGAGTGTCGTATGCCAATAACGACGGAGTGTTGAAATCACTTAAACATACCCACGTCTTCTATCAAATCAAGAGTTTACATGTAAAAGCGTAGTCTCCGAAGTGAAGTGTCAAACATATAAACCTAATTATCTTAGAAAAAGGCGGAGTTTCTTGCAGTTCTGTATATTCCTGCTAATAGAGTGTCGTATGCTTATAACGACGGAGTGTTGAAATCAATTAAACATACCCACATCTTCTATCAAATCAAGAGTTTACATGTAAAAGCGTAGTCTCCAAAGTGTAGTGGTACGGACATATAAACGCAATTATCTTAGAGAAGGCGGAGCAACTTGCAGTTCTGTACATTCCTGCTAATAGAGGGTCTAATGCCAATAACGACGGAGTGTTGAACTCAATTAAACATACCCACATCTTCTATCAAATCAAGAGTTTACATGTAAAAGCGTAGTCTCCGAAGTGTAGTGGTATGGACATATAAACGCAATTATCTTAGAGAAGGCGGAGCTTCTTGCAGTTCTGTATATTCCTGCTAAAAGAGAGTCTAATGCCAATTACGACGGAGTGTTCAACTCAATTAAACATACCCACGTCGTCGATCAAATCAAGAGTTTACGTATAAAAGCGTAGTCTCCGAAGTGTAGTGGTACCGTATGGACATATAAACGCAATTATCTTAGAGAAGGCGGAGTTTCTTGCAGTTCTGTATATTCCTGCTAATAGAGGGTCTAATGCCAATAACGACGGAGTGTTCAACTCAATAAACCATATCCAAGTCTTCTATCAAATCAAGAGTTTACATGTAAAAGCGTAGTCTCCGAAGTGAAGTGTCATAGACATATACACGCAAAAATCTAAGAGAAGGCGGAGTTTCTTGCAGTTCTTTATATTCCAGCTAATAGAGGGTCTAATGTTAATTACGACGGAGTGTTCAACTTAATTAACCATATCCACGTCTTCTATCAAATCAAGAGTTAACATGTAAAAGCGTAATCTCCGAAGTGAAGTGTCATAGACATATACACGCAAAAATCTAAGAGAAGGCGGAGTTTCTTGCAGTTCTTTATATTCCTGCTAATAGAGGGTCAAATGCCAATAACGACGGAGTGTTCAATTCAATTAACCATATCCACGTCTTCTATCAAATCAAGAGTTTACGTATAAAAGCGTAGTCTCCGAAGTGAAGTGTCATAGACATATAAACCTTATTATCTTAGAGAAGGCGGAGTTTCTTGCAGTTCTGTATATTCCTGCTAATAGAGTGTCGTATGCCAATAACGAAGTAGTGTTGAAATCAATTAAACATGCCCACGTCTTCTATCAAATCAAGAGTTTACATGTAAAAGCGTAGTCTCCGAAGTGTAGTATGGACATATAAACGCAATTATCTTAGAGAAGGCGGAGCTTCTTGCAGTTCTGTATATTCCTGCTAATAGAGGGTCTAATGCCAATTACGAAGGAGTGTTGAACTTTATTAAACATACCCACATCTTCTATCAAATCAAGAGTTTACATGTAAAAGCGTAGTCTCCGAAGTGTAGTGGTATGGACATATAAACGCAATTATCTTAGAGAAGGCGGAGCTTCTTGCAGTTTTGTATATTCCTTCTAATAGAGAGTCTTATGCCAATAACGACGGAGTGTTCAACTCAATTAAACATACACACGTCGTCTATCAAATAAGAGTTTACGTATAAAAGCGTAATCTCCGAAGTGAAGTGTCATGGACATATAAACGCAATTATCTAAGAGAAGGCGGAGCTTCTTGCAGTTCTGTGTATTCTTGCTAATAGAGGGTCTAATGCCAATTACGACCGAGTGTTCAACTCAATTAAACATATCCACGTCTTCTATCAAATCAAACCTGCCCAGGGACTGCTACCTTATCGTGGTGGGCAGGTTTGCGTGCTTTGTTGATCCCGAGAGCTATGCCGGCGGAAGCGTATGCTTCTGGCAGGGTCACCCTTGCCGGACTGGTCGAGGAGGAGAAGTCAGACGAAATGCAGTCCACACCCCAATCCCCTTTCCCCCCACTGTCCCATTGAATATTTCTCCTCCCACTTGGCCCTGTCCTCCCTTGCTGGACTCCCGTATGACGACTCAAGCGACGTACAATGGATCTGATTTGGATGTGGCTTTATTCTTCATTATCATCTTTCTCATCTTCATTATCACCCGCTCATCGTCTTGATTAGCCATAGTTGCATAAATATGAGACGTTAAGCCCCATTAATCAATCAATCATCTATCAAATCAAGAGTTTGCGTATAAAAGCGTAGTCTCCGAAGTGAAGTGTCATAGACATATAAACGCAATTATCTAAGAGAAGGCGGAGTTTCTTGCAGTTCTGTATATTCCTTATAATAAAGGGTATAATGCTTATTACGACGGAGTGTTCAACTTAATTAAACATTCCCTTGTCTTCTATCAAATCAAGAGTTTACGTATAAAAGCGTAGTCTCGGAAGTGAAGTGTCATAGACATATAAACGCAATTATCTTAGAGAAGGCGGAGTTTCTTGCAGTTCTGTATATTACTGCTAATAGAAAGTCTAATGCCAATAACGACGGAGTGTTCAACTCCATTAAACATACCCACGTCTTCTATCAAATCAAGAGTTTACGTATAAAAGCATAGTCTCCGAAGTGTAGTGGTATGGACATATAAACGCAATTATATAAGAGAAGGCGGAGCTTCTTGCAGTTCTGTATGTTCCTGCTAATAGAAGGTCTAATGCCAATCACGACGGAGTGTTCAACTCAATAAACCATATCCACGTCTTCTATTAAATCAAGAGTTTACGTGTAAAAGCGTAGTCTCCGAAGTGAAGTGTCATAGACATATAAACGCATTTATCTTACAGAAGGTGGAGCTTCTTGCAGTTCTGTATATTTCTGCTTATAGAGGGTCTAATGCCAATAACGACGGAGTGTTCAACTCAATTAACCATATCCACGTCTTCTATCAAATCAAGAGTTTACATGTAAAAGCGTAGTCTCCGAAGTGAAGTGTAATAGACATATAAACGCAATTATCTAAGAGAAGGCGGAGTTTCTTGCAGTTCTGTGTATTCCTGCTAATAGAAGGTCTAATGCTAATAACGACGAAGTGTTCAACTCAATTAAACATACCCACGTATTCTATCAAATCAAGAGTTTACGCATTGACTACGAAGTGTAGTGGTATGGACATATAAACGCAATTATCTTAGAGAAGGCGGAGTTTCTTGCAGTTCTGTATATTCCTGCTAATAAAGGGTCTATTGCCAATTACGACGGAGTGTTTAACTCAATTAAACATACCCACGTATTCTATCAAATCAAGAGTTTACGTATAAAAGCGTTGTCTCCGAAGTGAAGTGTTATAGACATATAAACGCAATTATCTAAGAGAAGGCGGAGTTTCTTGCAGTTCTGTGTATTCCTGCTAATAGAGGGTCTAATGCCAATAACGATGAAGTGTTTAACTTAATTAAACATACCCACGTCGTCTATCAAATCAAGAGTTTACGTATAAAAGCGTAGTCTTCGAAGTGTAGTGGTACCGTATGGACATATAAACGCAATTATCTAAGAGAAGGCGGAGTTTCTTGCAGTTCTGTGTATTCCTGCTAATAGAGGGTCTAATGCCAATGACGACGGATTGTTCAAATCAATTAAACTAACCCACGTCTTCTATCAAATCAAGAGTTTACGTATAAAAGCGTAGTCTCCGAAGTGAAGTGTCATAGAAATATAAACGCAATTATCTTAGAGAAGGCGGAGTTTCTTGCAGTTCTGTATATTTCTGCTTATAGAGAATCTAATTCCAATAACGACGGAGTGTTCAACTCAATTAACCATATCCACGTCTTCTATCAAATCAAGAGTTTACGTATAAAAGCGTAGTCTTTGAAGTGAAGTGGTATGGACATATAAACGCAATTATCTAGGAGAAGGCGGAGTTTCTTGCAGTTCTGTGTAATCCTGCTAATAGAAGGTCAAATGCCAATAACGACGGAGTGTTCAATTCAATTAACCATATCCACGTCTTCTATCAAATCAAGAGTTTACGTATAAAAGCGTAGTCTCCGAAGTGAAGTGTCATAGACATATAAACCTAATTATCTTAGAGAAGGCGGAGTTTCTTGCAGTTCTGTATATTCCTGCTAATAGAGTGTCGTATGCAAATAACGACGTAGTGTTGAAATCAATTAAACATACCCACGTCTTCTATCAAATCAAGAGTTTACGTATAAAAGCATAGTCTCCGAAGTGTAGTGGTATGGACATATAAACGCAATTATATTAAAGAAGGCGGAGCTTCTTGCAGTTCTGTATGTTCGTGCTAATAGAAGGTCTAATGCCAATCACGAAGGAGTGTTCAACTCAATTAACCATATCCACGTCTTCTATTAAATCAAGAGTTTACGTGTAAAAGCGTAGTCTCCGAAGTGAAGTGTCATAGACATATAAACGCAATTATCTAAGAGAAGGCGGAGTTTCTTGCAGTTCTGTGTATTCCTGCTAATAGAGGGTCTCTTGCTTATTACAATGGAGTGTTCAACTTAATTAAACATACCAACGTCTTCTATCAAATCAAGAGTTTACGTGTTAAAGCGTAGTCTCCGAAGTGAAGTGTCATAGACATATAAACGCAATTATCTTAGAGAAGGCGGAGCTTCTTGCAGTTCTGTGTATTCCTGCTAATAGAGGGTCTAAGGCCAAAAGCGACAGAGTGTTCAACTTAATTAACTATATCCACGTCTTCTATCAAATCAAGAGTTTACATGTAAAAGCGTAGTCTCCGAAGTGAAGTGTCATAGACATATAAACGCATTTATCTTAAAGAAGGTGGAGCTTCTTGCAGTTCTGTATACTCCTGCTTATAGAGGGTCTAATGCCAATAACGACGGAGTGTTCAACTTAATTAAACATACCAACGTCTTCTATCAAATCAAGAGTTTACGTGTAAAAGCGTAGTCTCCGAAGTGAAGTGTCATAGACATATAAACGCAATTATCTTAGAAAAGGCGGAGTTTCTTACAGTTCTGTATATTCCTGCTAATAGAGGGTCTAATGCCAATTACGACGGAGTGTTCAACTAAATTAAACATACCCACGTCTTCTATCAAATCAAGAGTTTACGTGTAAAAGCGTAGTCTCCGAAGTGAAGTGTCATAGACATATAAACGCAATTATCTAAGAGAAGGCGGAGTTTCTTGCAGTTCTGTGTATTCCTGCTAATGGAGGGTCTAATGCCAATTACAATGGAGTGTTCAACTTAATTAAACATACCAACGTCTTCTATCAAATCAAGAGTTTACATGTAAAAGCGTAGTCTCCGAAATGAAGTGTCATAGACATATAAACGCAATAATCTAAGAGAAGGCGGAGTTTCTTGCAGTTCTGTATATTCTTGCTAATAGAGGGTCTAATGTTAATAACGACGGATCGTTCAAAATAATTAATCATACCCACGTATTCTATAAAATCAAGAGTTTTCGTATAGAAGCGTAGTTTCCGAAGTGTAGTGGTATGGACATATAAACGCAAATATCATAGAAAAGGTGGATCTTCTTGCAGTTCTGTATATTTTTGCTAATAGCAAGTCTAATGCCAATAACGACAGAGTGTTTAACTTAATTAAACATACCCACGTCTTCTATCAAATCAAGAGTTTACATGTAAAAGCGTAGTCTCCGAAGTGAAGTGTCATAGACATATAAACGCATTTATCTTAGAGAAGGCGGAGCTTCTTGCAGTTCTGTATGTTTTTGCTTATAGAGAATCTAATGCCAATTACGACGGAGTGTTCAACTCAATTAACCATATCCACTTCTTCTATCAAATCAAGAGTTAACATGTAAAAGCGTAGTCTCCGAAGTGAAATGTCATAGACATATAAACGCAATTATCTAAGAGAAGGCGGAGTTTCTTGCAGTTCTGTGTATTCCTGCTATAGAAGGTCTAATGCTTATAACGACGGATTGTTCAAATTAATTAAACTAACCCACGTCTTCTATCAAATCAAGAGTTTACGTATAAAAGCGTTGTCTCCGAAGTGAAGTGTCATTAACATATAAACGCAATAATCTTAGAGAAGGCGGAGTTTCTTGCAGTTCTGTATATTCCTGCTAATAGAGGGTCTAATGCCAATAACGACGGAGTGTTCAACTCAATTAACCATATCCACGTCTTCTATCAAATCAAGAGTTTACGTATAAAAGCGTAATCTACGAAGTGAAGTGTCAGACATATAAACGCAATTATCCTAGAGAAGGCGGAGTTTCTTACAGTTCTGTGTATTCCTGCTAATAGAAGGTATAATGCCAATAACGACAGAGTGTTCAACTCAATTAAACATACCCACGTATTCTATCAAATCAAGAGTTTACGTATAAAAGCGTTGACTCCGAAGTGTAGTGGTATGGACATATAAACGCAATTCCTTAGAGAAGGCGGAGTTTCTTACAGTCCTGTATATTCCTGCTAATAGATTGTCTATTGTTAATAACGACGGAGTGTTCAACTCAATTAAACATACCCACGTATTCTATCAAATCAAGAGTTTACGTATAAAAGCGTAGTCTTTGAAGTGAAGTGGTATGGACATATAAACGCAATTATCTAAGAGAAAGTGGAGTTTCTTGCAGTTCTGTGTATTCCTGCTAATAGAGGGTGAAATGCCAATAACGACGGAGTGTTCAATTCAATTAACCATATCCACGTCTTCTATCAAATCAAGAGTTTACGTATAAAAGCGTAGTCTCCGAAGTGAAGTGTCATAGACATATAAACCTTATTATCTTAGAGAAAGCGGAGTTTCTTGCAGTTCTGTATATTCCTGCTAACAGAGTGTCGTATGCCAATAACGACGTAGTGTTAAAATCAATTAAACATACCCACGTCTTCTATCAAATCAAGAGTTTACATGTAAAAGCGTAGTCTCCGAAGTGTAGTATGGACATATAAACGCAATTATCTTAGAGAAGGCGGAGCTTCTTGCAGTTCTGTGTATTCTTGCTAATAGAGGGTCTAATGCCAATTACGACCGAGTGTTCAACTCAATTAAACATATCCACGTCTTCTATCAAATCAAGAGTTTGCGTATAAAAGCGTAGTCTCCGAAGTGAAGTGTCATAGACATATAAACGCAATTATCTAAAAGAAGGCGGAGTTTCTTGCAGTTCTGTATATTCCTAATAATAAAGGGTCTAATGCTTATTACGACGGAGTGTTCAACTTAATTAAACATTCCCTTGTCTTCTATCAAATCAAGAGTTTACGTATAAAAGCGTAGTCTCGGAAGTGAAGTGTCATAGACATATAAACGCAATTATCTTAGAGAAGGCGGAGTTTCTTGCAGTTCTGTATATTACTGCTAATAGAGGGTCTAATGCCAATAACGACGGAGTGTTCAACTCAATAAACCATATCCACGTCTTCTATTAAATCAAGAGTTTACGTGTAAAAGCGTAGTCTCCGAAGTGAAGTGTCATAGACATATAAACGCAATTATCTAAGAGAAGGCGGAGTTTCTTGCAGTTCTGTGTATTTCTGCTAATAGAGGGTCTAAGGCCAAAAGCGACAGAGTGTTCAACTTAATTAACTATATCCACGTCTTCTATCAAATCAAGAGTTTACATGTAAAAGCGTAGTCTCCGAAGTGAAGTGTCATAGACATATAAACGCATTTATCTTAAAGAAGGTGGAGCTTCTTGCAGTTCTGTATACTCCTGCTTATAGAGGGTCTAATGCCAATAACGACGGAGTGTTCAACTTAATTAAACATACCAACGTCTTCTATCAAATCAAGAGTTTACGTGTAAAAGCGTAGTCTCCGAAGTGAAGTGTCATAGACATATAAACGCAATTATCTTAGAAAAGGCGGAGTTTCTTACAGTTCTGTATATTCCTGCTAATAGAGGGTCTAATGCCAATTACGACGGAGTGTTCAACTAAATTAAACATACCCACGTCTTCTATCAAATCAAGAGTTTACGTGTAAAAGCGTAGTCTCCGAAGTGAAGTGTCATAGACATATAAACGCAATTATCTAAGAGAAGGCGGAGTTTCTTGCAGTTCTGTGTATTCCTGCTAATGGAGGGTCTAATGCCAATTACAATGGAGTGTTCAACTTAATTAAACATACCAACGTCTTCTATCAAATCAAGAGTTTACATGTAAAAGCGTAGTCTCCGAAATGAAGTGTCATAGACATATAAACGCAATAATCTAAGAGAAGGCGGAGTTTCTTGCAGTTCTGTATATTCTTGCTAATAGAGGGTCTAATGTTAATAACGACGGATCGTTCAAAATAATTAATCATACCCACGTATTCTATAAAATCAAGAGTTTTCGTATAGAAGCGTAGTTTCCGAAGTGTAGTGGTATGGACATATAAACGCAAATATCATAGAAAAGGTGGATCTTCTTGCAGTTCTGTATATTTTTGCTAATAGCAAGTCTAATGCCAATAACGACAGAGTGTTTAACTTAATTAAACATACCCACGTCTTCTATCAAATCAAGAGTTTACATGTAAAAGCGTAGTCTCCGAAGTGAAGTGTCATAGACATATAAACGCATTTATCTTAGAGAAGGCGGAGCTTCTTGCAGTTCTGTATGTTTTTGCTTATAGAGAATCTAATGCCAATTACGACGGAGTGTTCAACTCAATTAACCATATCCACTTCTTCTATCAAATCAAGAGTTTACATGTAAAAGCGTAGTCTCCGAAGTGAAATGTCATAGACATATAAACGCAATTATCTAAGAGAAGGCGGAGTTTCTTGCAGTTCTGTGTATTCCTGCTATAGAAGGTCTAATGCTTATAACGACGGATTGTTCAAATTAATTAAACTAACCCACGTCTTCTATCAAATCAAGAGTTTACGTATAAAAGCGTTGTCTCCGAAGTGAAGTGTCATTAACATATAAACGCAATAATCTTAGAGAAGGCGGAGTTTCTTGCAGTTCTGTATATTCCTGCTAATAGAGGGTCTAATGCCAATAACGACGGAGTGTTCAACTCAATTAACCATATCCACGTCTTCTATCAAATCAAGAGTTTACGTATAAAAGCGTAGTCTTTAAAGTGAAGTGGTATGGACATATAAACGCAATTATCTAAGAGAAGGCGGAGTTTCTTGCAGTTCTGTGTATTCCTGCTAATAGAGGGTCTATTGCCAATAACGACGGAGTGTTCAACTCAATTAAACATATCCACGTCTTCTATCAAATCAAGAGTTAACATGTAAAAGCGTAATCTACGAAGTGAAGTGTCAGACATATAAACGCAATTATCCTAGAGAAGGCGGAGTTTCTTACAGTTCTGTGTATTCCTGCTAATAGAAGGTATAATGCCAATAACGACAGAGTGTTCAACTCAATTAAACATACCCACGTATTCTATCAAATCAAGAGTTTACGTATAAAAGCGTTGACTCCGAAGTGTAGTGGTATGGACATATAAACGCAATTCCTTAGAGAAGGCGGAGTTTCTTACAGTCCTGTATATTCCTGCTAATAGATTGTCTATTGTTAATAACGACGGAGTGTTCAACTCAATTAAACATACCCACGTATTCTATCAAATCAAGAGTTTACGTATAAAAGCGTAGTCTTTGAAGTGAAGTGGTATGGACATATAAACGCAATTATCTAAGAGAAAGTGGAGTTTCTTGCAGTTCTGTGTATTCCTGCTAATAGAGGGTGAAATGCCAATAACGACGGAGTGTTCAATTCAATTAACCATATCCACGTCTTCTATCAAATCAAGAGTTTACGTATAAAAGCGTAGTCTCCGAAGTGAAGTGTCATAGACATATAAACCTTATTATCTTAGAGAAAGCGGAGTTTCTTGCAGTTCTGTATATTCCTGCTAACAGAGTGTCGTATGCCAATAACGACGTAGTGTTAAAATCAATTAAACATACCCACGTCTTCTATCAAATCAAGAGTTTACATGTAAAAGCGTAGTCTCCGAAGTGTAGTATGGACATATAAACGCAATTATCTTAGAGAAGGCGGAGCTTCTTGCAGTTCTGTGTATTCTTGCTAATAGAGGGTCTAATGCCAATTACGACCGAGTGTTCAACTCAATTAAACATATCCACGTCTTCTATCAAATCAAGAGTTTGCGTATAAAAGCGTAGTCTCCGAAGTGAAGTGTCATAGACATATAAACGCAATTATCTAAAAGAAGGCGGAGTTTCTTGCAGTTCTGTATATTCCTAATAATAAAGGGTCTAATGCTTATTACGACGGAGTGTTCAACTTAATTAAACATTCCCTTGTCTTCTATCAAATCAAGAGTTTACGTATAAAAGCGTAGTCTCGGAAGTGAAGTGTCATAGACATATAAACGCAATTATCTTAGAGAAGGCGGAGTTTCTTGCAGTTCTGTATATTACTGCTAATAGAGGGTCTAATGCCAATAACGACGGAGTGTTCAACTCAATAAACCATATCCACGTCTTCTATTAAATCAAGAGTTTACGTGTAAAAGCGTAGTCTCCGAAGTGAAGTGTCATAGACATATAAACGCAATTATCTAAGAGAAGGCGGAGTTTCTTGCAGTTCTGTGTATTTCTGCTAATAGAGGGTCTTATGCCAATTACAATAGAGTGTTCAACTTAATTAAACATACCAACGTCTTCTATCAAATCAAGAGTTTACGTGTAAAAGCGTAGTCTCCGAAGTGAAGTGTCATAGACATATAAACGCATTTATCTTACAGAAGGTGGAGCTTCTTGCAGTTCTGTATATTTCTGCTTATAGAGGGTCTAATGCCAATAACGACGGAGTGTTCAACTCAATTAACCATATCCACGTCTTCTATCAAATCAAGAGTTTATATGTAAAAGCGTAGTCTCCGAAGTGAAGTGTAATAGACATATAAACGCAATTATCTAAGAGAAGGCGGAGTTTCTTGCAGTTCTGTGTATTCCTGCTAATAGAAGGTCTAATGCTAATAACGACGAAGTGTTCAACTCAATTAAACATACCCACGTATTCTATCAAATCAAGAGTTTACGCATTGACTACGAAGTGTAGTGGTATGGACATATAAACGCAATTATCTTAGAGAAGGCGGAGTTTCTTGCAGTTCTGTGTATTCCTGCTAATAGAGGTTCTAATGCCAATAACGATGAAGTGTTTAACTTAATTAAACATACCCACGTCGTCTATCAAATCAAGAGTTTACGTATAAAAGCGTTGTCTCCGAAGTGAAGTGTTATAGACATATAAACGCAATTATCTAAGAGAAGGCGGAGTTTCTTGCAGTTCTGTGTATTCCTGCTAATAGAGGGTCTAATGCCAATAACGATGAAGTGTTTAACTTAATTAAACATACCCACGTCGTCTATCAAATCAAGAGTTTACGTATAAAAGCGTAGTCTTCGAAGTGTAGTGGTACCGTATGGACATATAAACGCAATTATCTAAGAGAAGGCGGAGTTTCTTGCAGTTCTGTATATTCCTGCTAATAGAGGGTCTAATGCCAATGACGACGGATTGTTCAAATGAATTAAACTAACCCACGTCTTCTATCAAATCAAGAGTTTACGTATAAAAGCGTAGTCTCCGAAGTGAAGTGTCATAGAAATATAAACGCAATTATCTTAGAGAAGGCGGAGTTTCTTGCAGTTCTGTATATTTTTGCTTATAGAGAATCTAATTCCAATAACGACGGAGTGTTCAACTCAATTAACCATATCCACGTCTTCTATCAAATCAAGAGTTTACGTATAAAAGCGTAGTCTTTGAAGTGAAGTGGTATGGACATATAAACGCAATTATCTAAAAGAAGGCGGAGTTTCTTGCAGTTCTGTGTATTCCTGCTAATAGAGGGTCTATTGCCAATAACGACGGAGTGTTCAACTCAATTAAACATATCCACGTCTTCTATCAAATCAAGAGTTTACGTGTAAATGCGTAATCTACGAAGTGAAGTGTCATAGACATATAAACGCAATTATCCTAGAGAAGGCGGAGTTTCTTGCAGTTCTGTATATTTCTGCTAATAAAGAGTCTAATGCCAATCACGACGGAGTGTTCAATTCAATTAAACATACCCACGTCTTCTATCAAATCAAGAGTTTACGTATAAAAGCGTAGTCTCTGAAGTGAAGTGTCATAAACATATAAACCTAATTATCTTAGACAAGGCGGAGTTTCTTGCAGTTCTGTATATTCCTTCTAATAGAGTGTCGTATGCCAATAACGACGGAGTGTTAAAATCAATTAAACATACCCACGTCTTCTATCAAATCAAGAGTTTACGTATAAAAGCGTAGTCTCCGAAGTGAAGTGTCATAAACATATAAACCTAATTATCTTAGACAAGGCGGAGTTTCTTGCAGTTCTGTATATTCCTGCTAATAGAGTGTCGTATGCCAATAACGACGGAGTGTTGAAATCAATTAAACATACCCACGTCTTCTATCAAATCCAGAGTTTACATGTAAAAGCGTAGTCTCCAAAGTGTAGTGGTACGGACATATAAACGCAATTATCTAAGAGAAGGCGGAGCATCTTGCAGTTCTGTATATTCCTGCTAATAGAGGGTCTAATGCCAATTACGACGGAGTGTTGAACTCAATTAAACATACTCACATCTTCTATCAAATCAAGAGTTTACATGTAAAAGCGTAGTCTCCGAAGTGTAGTGGTATGGACATATAAACGCAATTATGTTAGAGAAGGCGGAGATTCTTGCAGTTCTGCATATTCCTGCTTATAGAGAGTCTAATGCCAATTACGACGGAGTGTTCAACTCAATTAAACATACCCACGTCGTCGATCAAATCAAGAGTTTACGTATAAAAGCGTAGTCTCCGAAGTGTAGTGGTACCGTATGGACATATAAACGCAGTTATCTTAGAGAAGGCGGAGTTTCTTGCAGTTCTGTATATTCCTGCTAATAGAGGGTCTAATGCCAATAACGACGGAGTGTTCAACTCAATTAACCATATCCACGTCTTCTATTAAATCAAGAGTTTACATGTAAAAGCGTAGTCTCCGAAGTGAAGTGTCATAGACATATACACGCAAAAATCTAAAAGAAGGCGGAGTTTTTTGCAGTTCTGTATATTCCAGCTAATAGAAGGTATAATGCCAATAACGACGGAGTGTTCAACTCAATTAAACATTCCCACGTATTTTATCAAATTAAGAGTTTACGTAAAAAAGCGTTGACTCCGAAGTGTAGTGGTATGGACATATAAACGCAATTATCTTAGAGAAGGCGGAGTTTCTTACAGTCCTGTATATTCCTGCTAATAGAAGGTCTATTGCCAATAACGACGGAGTGTTCAACTCAATTAAACATACCCACGTCTTCTATCAAATCAAGAGTTTACGTATAAAAGCGTAGTCTCCGAAGTGAAGTGTCATAGACATATAAACCTAATTATCTTAGAGAAGGCGGAGTTTCTTGCAGTTCTGTATATTCCTGCTAATAGAGTGTCGTATGCCAATAACGACGTAGTTTTGAAATCAATTAAACATACCCACGTCTTCTATCAAATCAAGAGTTTACATGTAAAAGCGTAGTCTCCGAAGTGTAGTATGGACATATAAACGCAATTATCTTAGAGAAGGCGGAGCTTCTTGCAGTTCTGTGTATTCCTGCTAATAGAGGGTCTATTGCCAATAACGACAAAGTGTTCAACTCAATTAAACATATCTACGTCTTCTATCAAATCAAGAGTTTACGTGTAAATGCGTAATCTACGAAGTGAAGTGTCATAGACAAATTAACGCAATTATCCTAGAGAAGGCGGAGTTTCTTGCAGTTCTGTATATTCCTGCTAATAAAGAGTCTAATGCCAATCACGACGGAGTGTTCAACTCAATTAAACATACCCACGTTTTCTATCAAATCAAGAGTTTACATGTAAAAGCGAAGTCTCCGAAGTGAAGTGTCATAGACATATAAACGCAATTATCTTAGAGAAGGCGAAGCTTCTTGCAGTTCTGTATATTCCTGCTAAAAGAAGGTCTATTGCCAATAACGACGGAGTGTTCAACTCAATTAAACATACCCACGTCTTCTATCAAATCAAGAGTTTACGTATAAAAGCGTAGTCTTCGAAGTGTAGTGGTAGGGACATATAAACGCAATTATCTAAGAGAAGGCGGAGTTTCTTGCAGTTCTGTATATTTCTGCTAATAGAAGGTCTAATGCCAAATTCGACGGAGTGTTCAACTCAATTAACTATATCCACGTCTTCTATCAAATCAAGAGTTTACGTGTAAAAGCGTAGTCTCCGAAGTGAAGTGTCATAGACATATACACGCAATTATCTAAGAGAAAGCGGAGTTTCTTGCAGTTCTGTATATTCCTGCTAATAAAGGGTCTAATGCTTATTACGACGGAGTGTTCAACTTTATTAAACATACCCACGTCTTCTATCAAATCAAGAGTTTACGTATAAAAGCGTAGTCTCCGAAGTGAAGTGTCATAGACATATAAACGCAATTATCTAAGAGAAGGCGGAGTTTCTTGCAGTTCTGTATATTTTTGCTAATAGAGGGTCTATTGCCAATAACGAAGGAGTGTTCAACTCCATTAAACATACCCACGTCTTCTATCAAATCAAGAGTTTACGTATAAAAGCATAGTCTCCGAAGTGTAGTGGTATGGACATATAAACGCAATTATATTAAAGAAGGCGGAGCTTCTTGCAGTTCTGTATGTTCGTGCTAATAGAAGGTCTAATGCCAATCACGAAGGAGTGTTCAACTCAATTAACCATATCCCCGTCTTCTATTAAATCAAGAGTTTACGTGTAAAAGCGTAGTCTCCGAAGTGAAGTGTCATAGACATATAAACGCAATTATCTAAGAGAAGGCGGAGTTTCTTGCAGTTCTGTGTATTCCTGCTAATAGAGGGTCTCATGCCAATTACAATGGAGTGTTCAACTTTATTAAACATACCAACGTCTTCTATCAAATCAAGAGTTTACGTGTAAAATCGTAGTCTCCGAAGTGAAGTGTCATAGACATATAAACGCAATTATCTTAGAGAAGGCGGAGTTTCTTGCAGTTCTGTGTATTCCTGCTTATAGAGGGTCTATTGCCAATAACGATGGAGTGTTCATCTCAATTAAACATATCCACGTCTTCTATCAAATTAAGAGTTTACGTGTAAATGCGTAATCTACGAAGTGAAGTGTCATAGACATATAAACGCAATTATCCAACAGAAGGCGGAGTTTCTTGCAGTTCTGTATATTCCTGCTAATAAAGAGTCTAATGTTAATCACGACGGAGTGTTCAACTTCATTAAACATACCCACGTCTTCTATCAAATCAAGAGTTTACGTATAAAAGCGTAGTCTCCGAAGTGAAGTGTCATAGACATATAAACCTAATTATCTTAGACAAGGCGGAGTTTCTTGCAGTTCTGTATATTCCTGCTAATAGAGTGTCGTATGCCAATAACGACGGAGTGTTGAAATCACTTAAACATACCCACGTCTTCTATCAAATCAAGAGTTTACATGTAAAAGCGTAGTCTCCGAAGTGAAGTGTCAAACATATAAACCTAATTATCTTAGAAAAAGGCGGAGTTTCTTGCAGTTCTGTATATTCCTGCTAATAGAGTGTCGTATGCTTATAACGACGGAGTGTTGAAATCAATTAAACATACCCACATCTTCTATCAAATCAAGAGTTTACATGTAAAAGCGTAGTCTCCAAAGTGTAGTGGTACGGACATATAAACGCAATTATCTTAGAGAAGGCGGAGCAACTTGCAGTTCTGTACATTCCTGCTAATAGAGGGTCTAATGCCAATAACGACGGAGTGTTGAACTCAATTAAACATACCCACATCTTCTATCAAATCAAGAGTTTACATGTAAAAGCGTAGTCTCCGAAGTGTAGTGGTATGGACATATAAACGCAATTATCTTAGAGAAGGCGGAGCTTCTTGCAGTTCTGTATATTCCTGCTAAAAGAGAGTCTAATGCCAATTACGACGGAGTGTTCAACTCAATTAAACATACCCACGTCGTCGATCAAATCAAGAGTTTACGTATAAAAGCGTAGTCTCCGAAGTGTAGTGGTACCGTATGGACATATAAACGCAATTATCTTAGAGAAGGCGGAGTTTCTTGCAGTTCTGTATATTCCTGCTAATAGAGGGTCTAATGCCAATAACGACGGAGTGTTCAACTCAATAAACCATATCCAAGTCTTCTATCAAATCAAGAGTTTACATGTAAAAGCGTAGTCTCCGAAGTGAAGTGTCATAGACATATACACGCAAAAATCTAAGAGAAGGCGGAGTTTCTTGCAGTTCTTTATATTCCAGCTAATAGAGGGTCTAATGTTAATTACGACGGAGTGTTCAACTTAATTAACCATATCCACGTCTTCTATCAAATCAAGAGTTAACATGTAAAAGCGTAATCTCCGAAGTGAAGTGTCATAGACATATACACGCAAAAATCTAAGAGAAGGCGGAGTTTCTTGCAGTTCTTTATATTCCTGCTAATAGAGGGTCAAATGCCAATAACGACGGAGTGTTCAATTCAATTAACCATATCCACGTCTTCTATCAAATCAAGAGTTTACGTATAAAAGCGTAGTCTCCGAAGTGAAGTGTCATAGACATATAAACCTTATTATCTTAGAGAAGGCGGAGTTTCTTGCAGTTCTGTATATTCCTGCTAATAGAGTGTCGTATGCCAATAACGAAGTAGTGTTGAAATCAATTAAACATGCCCACGTCTTCTATCAAATCAAGAGTTTACATGTAAAAGCGTAGTCTCCGAAGTGTAGTATGGACATATAAACGCAATTATCTTAGAGAAGGCGGAGCTTCTTGCAGTTCTGTATATTCCTGCTAATAGAGGGTCTAATGCCAATTACGAAGGAGTGTTGAACTTTATTAAACATACCCACATCTTCTATCAAATCAAGAGTTTACATGTAAAAGCGTAGTCTCCGAAGTGTAGTGGTATGGACATATAAACGCAATTATCTTAGAGAAGGCGGAGCTTCTTGCAGTTTTGTATATTCCTTCTAATAGAGAGTCTTATGCCAATAACGACGGAGTGTTCAACTCAATTAAACATACACACGTCGTCTATCAAATAAGAGTTTACGTATAAAAGCGTAGTCTCCGAAGTGTAGTGGTACCGTATGGACATATAAACGCAATTATCTTAGAGAAGGCGGAGTTTCTTGCAGTTCTGTATATTTCTGCTAAAAGAGGGTCTAATGCCAATTACGACGGAGTGTTCAACTCAATTAACTATATCCACGTCTTCTATCAAATCAAGAGTTTACGTGTAAAAGCGTAGTCTCCGAAGTTAAGTGTCATAGACATATACACGCAATTATCTAAAAGAAGGCGGAGTTTCTTGCAGTTCTGTATATTCCTGCTAATAAAGGGTCTAATGATAATAACGACGGAGTGTTCAACTCAATTAACCATATCCACGTCTTCTATCAAATCAAGAGATTACATGTAAAAGCGTAATCTCCGAAGTGAAGTGTCATGGACATATAAACGCAATTATCTAAGAGAAGGCGGAGCTTCTTGCAGTTCTGTGTATTCTTGCTAATAGAGGGTCTAATGCCAATTACGACCGAGTGTTCAACTCAATTAAACATATCCACGTCTTCTATCAAATCAAACCTGCCCAGGGACTGCTACCTTATCGTGGTGGGCAGGTTTGCGTGCTTTGTTGATCCCGAGAGCTATGCCGGCGGAAGCGTATGCTTCTGGCAGGGTCACCCTTGCCGGACTGGTCGAGGAGGAGAAGTCAGACGAAATGCAGTCCACACCCCAATCCCCTTTCCCCCCACTGTCCCATTGAATATTTCTCCTCCCACTTGGCCCTGTCCTCCCTTGCTGGACTCCCGTATGACGACTCAAGCGACGTACAATGGATCTGATTTGGATGTGGCTTTATTCTTCATTATCATCTTTCTCATCTTCATTATCACCCGCTCATCGTCTTGATTAGCCATAGTTGCATAAATATGAGACGTTAAGCCCCATTAATCAATCAATCATCTATCAAATCAAGAGTTTGCGTATAAAAGCGTAGTCTCCGAAGTGAAGTGTCATAGACATATAAACGCAATTATCTAAGAGAAGGCGGAGTTTCTTGCAGTTCTGTATATTCCTTATAATAAAGGGTATAATGCTTATTACGACGGAGTGTTCAACTTAATTAAACATTCCCTTGTCTTCCATCAAATCAAGAGTTTACGTATAAAAGCGTAGTCTCGGAAGTGAAGTGTCATAGACATATAAACGCAATTATCTTAGAGAAGGCGGAGTTTCTTGCAGTTCTGTATATTACTGCTAATAGAAAGTCTAATGCCAATAACGACGGAGTGTTCAACTCCATTAAACATACCCACGTCTTCTATCAAATCAAGAGTTTACGTATAAAAGCATAGTCTCCGAAGTGTAGTGGTATGGACATATAAACGCAATTATATAAGAGAAGGCGGAGCTTCTTGCAGTTCTGTGTATTCCTGCTAATAGAGGGTCTAATGCCAATAACGATGAAGTGTTCAACTTAATTAAACATACCCACGTCGTCTATCAAATCAAGAGTTTACGTATAAAAGCGTAGTCTCCGAAGTGTAGTGGTACCGTATGGACATATAAACGCAATTATCTAAGAGAAGGCGGAGTTTCTTGCAGTTCTGTATATTCCTGCTAATAGAGGGTCTAATGCCAATTACGACGGATTGTTCAAATCAATTAAACTAACCCACGTCTCCTATCAAATCAAGAGTTTACGTATAAAAGCGTAGTCTCCGAAGTGAAGTGTCATAGACATAGAAACGCAATTATCTTAGAGAAGGCGGAGTTTCTTGCAGTTCTGTATATTCCTGCTTATAGAGGGTCTAATTCCAATAACGACGGAGTGTTCAACTCAATTAACCATATCCACGTCTTCAATCAAATCAAGAGTTTACGTATAAAAGCGTAGTCTTTGAAGTGAAGTGGTATGGACATATAAACGCAATTATCTAAGAGAAGGCGGAGTTTCTTGCAGTTCTGTGTATTCTTGCTAATAGAGGGTCTATTGCCAATAACGACGGAGTGTTCAACTCAATTAAACATATCCACGTCTTCTATCAAATCAAGAATTTACGTGTAAATGCATAATCTACGAAGTGAAGTGTCATAGACATATAAACGCAATTATCCTAGAGAAGGCGGAGTTTCTTGCAGTTCTGTATATTTCTGCTAATAAAGAGTCTAATGCCAATCACGACGGAAAGTTCAATTTAATTAAACATACCCACGTCTTCTATCAAATCAAGAGTTTACGTATAAAAGCGTAGTCTCCGAAGTGAAGTGTCATAAACACATAAACCTAATTATCTTAGACAAGGCGGAGTTTCTTGCAGTTCTGTATATTCCTTCTAATAGAGTGTCGTATGCCAATAACGACGGAGTGTTAAAATCAATTAAAAATACCCACGTCTTCTATCAAATCAAGAGTTTACATGTAAAAGCGTAGTCTCCGAAGTGAAGTGTCAAACATATAAACCTTATTATCTTAGAAAAAGGCGGAGTTTCTTGCAGTTCTGTATATTCCTGCTAATAGAGTGTCGTATGCCAATAACGACGGAGTGTTGAAATCAATTAAACATACCCACGTCTTCTATCAAATCAAGAGTTTACATGTAAAAGCGTAGTCTCCAAAGTGTAGTGGTACGGACATATAAACGCAATTATCTATAAGAAGGCGGAGCATCTTGCAGTTCTGTATATTCCTGCAAATAGAGGGTCTTATGCCAATTACGACGGAGTGTTGAACTCAATTAAACATACCCACATCTTCTATCAAATCAAGAGTTTACATGTAAAAGCGTAGTCTCCGAAGTGTAGTGGTATGGACATATACACGCAATTATGTTAGAGAAGGCGGAGATTCTTGCAGTTCTGCATATTCCTGCTAATAGAGAGTCTAATGCCAATTACGACGGAGTGTTCAACTCAATTAAACATACCCACGTCGTCGATCAAATCAAGAGTTTACGTATAAAAGCGTAGTCTCCGAAGTGTAGTGGTACCGTATGGACATATAAACGCAATTATCTTAGAGAAGGCGGAGTTTCTTGCAGTTCTGTATATTCCTGCTAATAGAGGGTCTAATGCCAATAACGACGGAGTGTTCAACCTAATTCCATATCCACGTCTTTTATTAAATCAAGAGTTTACATGTAAAAGCGTAGTCTCCGAAGTGAAGTGTCATAGACATATAAACGCAATTATCTAAGAGAAGGCGGAGTTTCTTGCAGTTCTGTGTATTCCTGCTAATAGAGGGTCTATTGCCAATAACGACGGAGTGTTCAACTCAATTAAACATATCCACGTATTTTATCAAATCAAGAGTTTACGTAAAAAAGCGTTGACTCCGAAGTGTAGTGGTATGGACATATAAACGCAATTATCGTAGAGAAGGCGGAGTTTCTTACAGTCCTGTATATTCCTGCTAATAGAAGGTCTATTGCTTATAACGACGGAGTGTTTAACTCAATTAAACATACCAAAGTATTCTATCAAATCAAGAGTTTACGTATAAAAGCGTAGTCTTTGAAGTGAAGTGGTATGGACATATAAACGCAATTATCTAAGAGAAGGCGGAGTTTCTTGCAGTTCTGTGTAATCCTGCTAATAGAAGGTCAAATGCCAATAACGACGGAGTGGTCAATTCAATTAACCATATCCACGTCTTCTATCAAATCAAGAGTTTACGTATAAAAGCGTAGTCTCCGAAGTGAAGTGTCATAGACATATAAACCTAATTATCTTAGAGAAGGCGGAGTTTCTTGCAGTTCTGTATATTTCTGCTAATAGAGTGTCGTATGCCAATAACGACGTAGTGTTGAAATCAATTAAACATACCCACGTCTTCTATCAAATCAAGAGTTTACATGTAAAAGCGTAGTCTCCGAAGTGTAGTATGGACATATAAACGCAATTATCTTAGAGAAGGCGGAGCTTCTTGCAGTTCTGTGTATTCCTGCTAATAGAGGGTCTATTGCCAATAACGACGGAGTGTTCAACTCAATTAAACATATCCACGTCTTCTATTAAATCAAGAGTTTGCGTATAAAAGCGTAGTCTCCGAAGTGAAGTGTCATAGACATATAAACGCAATTATCTAAGAGAAGGCGGAGTTTCTTGCAGTTCTGTATATTCCTGCTAATAAAGGGTCTAATGCTTATTACGACGGAGTATCAAATCAAGAGTTTACGTATAAAAGCGTAGTCTCCGAAGTGAAGTGTCATAGACATATAAACGCAATTATCTTAGAGAAGGCGGAGCTTCTTGCAGTTCTGTGTATTCCTGCTAATAGAGGGTCTAAGGCCAATAGCGACAGAGTGTGCAACTTAATTAACTTTATCCACGTCTTCTATCAAATCAAGAGTTTACATGTAAAAGCGTAGTCTCCGAAGTGAAGTGTCATAGACATATAAACGCATTTATCTTAAAGAAGGTGGAGCTTCTTGCAGTTCTGTATACTCCTGCTTATAGAGGGTCTAATGCCAATAACGACGGAGTGTTCAACTTAATTAAACATACCAACGTCTTCTATCAAATCAAGAGTTTACGTGTAAAAGCGTAGTCTCCGAAGTGAAGTGTCATAGACATATAAACGCAATTATCTTAGAAAAGCCGGAGTTTCTTGCAGTTCTGTATATTCCTGCTAATAGAGGGTCTAATGCCAATTACGACGGAGTGTTCAACTTAATTAAACATACCCACGTCTTCTATCAAATCAAGAGTTTACGTGTAAAAGCGTAGTCTCCGAAGTGTAGTGGTATGGACATATAAACGCAATTATATTAAAGAAGGCGGAGCTTCTTGCAGTTCTGTATGTTCGTGCTAATAGAAGGTCTAATGCCAATCACGAAGGAGTGTTCAACTCAATTAACCATATCCACGTCTTCTATTAAATCAAGAGTTTACGTGTAAAAGCGTAGTCTCCGAAGTGAAGTGTCATAGACATATAAACGCAATTATCTAAGAGAAGGCGGAGTTTCTTGCAGTTCTGTGTATTCCTGCTAATAGAGGGTCTCTTGCTTATAACAATGGAGTGTTCAACTTAATTAAACATACCAACGTCTTCTATCAAATCAAGAGTTTACGTGTAAAAGCGTAGTCTCCGAAGTGAAGTGTCATAGACATATAAACGCAATTATCTTAGAGAAGGCGGAGCTTCTTGCAGTTCTGTGTATTTCTGCTAATAGAGGGTCTAAGGCCAATAGCGACAGAGTGTTCAACTTAATTAACTATATCCACGTCTTCTATCAAATCAAGAGTTTACATGTAAAAGCGTAGTCTCCGAAGTGAAGTGTCATAGACATATAAACGCATTTATCTTAAAGAAGGTGGAGCTTCTTGCAGTTCTGTATACTCCTGCTTATAGAGGGTCTAATGCCAATAACGACGGAGTGTTCAACTTAATTAAACATACCAACGTCTTCTATCAAATCAAGAGTTTACGTGTAAAAGCGTAGTCTCCGAAGTGAAGTGTCATAGACATATAAACGCAATTATCTTAGAAAAGGCGGAGTTTCTTGCAGTTCTGTATATTCCTGCTAATAGAGGGTCTAATGCCAATTACGACGGAGTGTTCAACTTAATTAAACATACCCACGTCTTCTATCAAATCAAGAGTTTACGTGTAAAAGCGTAGTCTCCGAAGTGAAGTGTCATAGACATATAAACGCAATTATCTAAGAGAAGGCGGAGTTTCTTGCAGTTCTGTGTATTCCTGCTAATGGAGGGTCTAATGCCAATTACAATGGAGTGTTCAACTTAATTAAACATACCAACGTCTTCTATCAAATCAAGAGTTTACATGTAAAAGCGTAGTCTCCGAAATGAAGTGTCATAGACATATAAACGCAATAATCTAAGAGAAGGCGGAGTTTCTTGCAGTTCTGTATATTCTTGCTAATAGAGGGTCTAATGTTAATAACGACGGATCGTTCAAAATAATTAATCATACCCACGTATTCTATAAAATCAAGAGTTTTCGTATAGAAGCGTAGTTTCCGAAGTGTAGTGGTATGGACATATAAACGCAAATATCATAGAAAAGGTGGATCTTCTTGCAGTTCTGTATATTTTTGCTAATAGCAAGTCTAATGCCAATAACGACGGAGTGTTTAACTTAATTAAACATACCCACGTCTTCTATCAAATCAAGAGTTTACATGTAAAAGCGTAGTCTCCGAAGTAAAGTGTCATAGACATATAAACGCATTTATCTTAGAGAAGGCGGAGCTTCTTGCAGTTCTGTATGTTTTTGCTTATAGAGAATCTAATGCCAATTACGACGGAGTGTTCAACTCAATTAACCATATCCACTTCTTCTATCAAATCAAGAGTTTACATGTAAAAGCGTAGTCTCCGAAGTGAAATGTCTTAGACATATAAACGCAATTATCTAAGAGAAGGCGGAGTTTCTTGCAGTTCTGTGTATTCCTGCTAATAGAAGGTCTAATGCTTATAACGACGGATTGTTCAAATTAATTAAACTAACCCACGTCTTCTATCAAATCAAGAGTTTACGTATAAAAGCGTTGTCTCCGAAGTGAAGTGTCATTAACATATAAACGCAATAATCTTAGAGAAGGCGGAGTTTCTTGCAGTTCTGTATATTCCTGCTAATAGAGGGTCTAATGCCAATAACGACGGAGTGTTCAACTCAATTAACCATATCCACGTCTTCTATCAAATCAAGAGTTTACGTATAAAAGAGTAGTCTTTAGAGTGAAGTGGTATGGACATATAAACGCAATTATCTAAGAGAAGGCGGAGTTTCTTGCAGTTCTGTGTATTCCTGCTAATAGAGGGTCTATTGCCAATAACGACGGAGTGTTCAACTCAATTAAACATATCCACGTCTTCTATCAAATCAAGAGTTAACATGTAAAAGCGTAATCTACGAAGTGAAGTGTCAGACATATAAACGCAATTATCCTAGAGAAGGCGGAGTTTCTTACAGTTCTGTGTATTCCTGCTAATAGAAGGTATAATGCCAATAACGACAGAGTGTTCAACTCAATTTAACATACCCACGTATTCTATCAAATCAAGAGTTTACGTATAAAAGCGTTGACTCCGAAGTGTAGTGGTATGGACATATAAACGCAATTCCTTAGAGAAGGCGGAGTTTCTTACAGTCCTGTATATTCCTGCTAATAGATTGTCTATTGTTAATAACGACGGAGTGTTCAACTCAATTAAACATACCCACGTATTCTATCAAATCAAGAGTTTACGTATAAAAGCGTAGTCTTTGAAGTGAAGTGGTATGGACATATAAACGCAATTATCTAAGAGAAAGTGGAGTTTCTTGCAGTTCTGTGTATTCCTGCTAATAGAGGGTGAAATGCCAATAACGACGGAGTGTTCAATTCAATTAACCATATCCACGTCTTCTATCAAATCAAGAGTTTACGTATAAAAGCGTAGTCTCCGAAGTGAAGTGTCATAGACATATAAACCTTATTATCTTAGAGAAGGCGGAGTTTCTTGCAGTTCTGTATATTCCTGCTAACAGAGTGTCGTATGCCAATAACGACGTAGTGTTAAAATCAATTAAACATACCCACGTCTTCTATCAAATCAAGAGTTTACATGTAAAAGCGTAGTCTCCGAAGTGTAGTATGGACATATAAACGCAATTATCTTAGAGAAGGCGGAGCTTCTTGCAGTTCTGTGTATTCTTGCTAATAGAGGGTCTAATGCCAATTACGACCGAGTGTTCAACTCAATTAAACATATCCACGTCTTCTATCAAATCAAGAGTTTGCGTATAAAAGCGTAGTCTCCGAAGTGAAGTGTCATAGACATATAAACGCAATTATCTAAGAGAAGGCGGAGTTTCTTGCAGTTCTGTATATTCCTAATAATAAAGGGTCTAATGCTTATTACGACGGAGTGTTCAACTTAATTAAACATTCCCTTGTCTTCTATCAAATCAAGAGTTTACGTATAAAAGCGTAGTCTCGGAAGTGAAGTGTCATAGACATATAAACGCAATTATCTTAGAGAAGGCGGAGTTTCTTGCAGTTCTGTATATTACTGCTAATAGAGGGTCTAATGCCAATAACGACGGAGTGTTCAACTCCGTTAAACATACCCACGTCTTCTATCAAATCAAGAGTTTACGTATAAAAGCATAGTCTCCGAAGTGTAGTGGTATGGACATATAAACGCAATTATATAAGAGAAGGCGGAGCTTCTTGCAGTTCTGTATGTTCCTGCTAATAGAAGGTCTAATGCCAATCACGACGGAGTGTTCAACTCAATAAACCATATCCACGTCTTCTATTAAATCAAGAGTTTACGTGTAAAAGCGTAGTCTCCGAAGTGAAGTGTCATAGACATATAAACGCAATTATCTAAGAGAAGGCGGAGTTTCTTGCAGTTCTGTGTATTTCTGCTAATAGAGGGTCTTATGCCAATTACAATAGAGTGTTCAACTTAATTAAACATACCAACGTCTTCTATCAAATCAAGAGTTTACGTGTAAAAGCGTAGTCTCCGAAGTGAAGTGTCATAGACATATAAACGCATTTATCTTACAGAAGGTGGAACTTCTTGCAGTTCTGTATATTTCTGCTTATAGAGGGTCTAATGCCAATAACGACGGAGTGTTCAACTCAATTAACCATATCCACGTCTTCTATCAAATCAAGAGTTTACATGTAAAAGCGTAGTCTCCGAAGTGAAGTGTAATAGACATATAAACGCAATTATCTAAGAGAAGGCGGAGTTTCTTGCAGTTCTGTGTATTCCTGCTAATAGAAGGTCTAATGCTAATAACGACGAAGTGTTCAACTCAATTAAACATACCCACGTATTCTATCAAATCAAGAGTTTACGCATTGACTACGAAGTGTAGTGGTATGGACATATAAACGCAATTATCTTAGAGAAGGCGGAGTTTCTTGCAGTTCTGTATATTCCTGCTAATAAAGGGTCTATTGCCAATTACGACGGAGTGTTCAACTTAATTAACTATATCCACGTCTTCTATCAAATCAAGAGTTTACATGTAAAAGCGTAGTCTCCGAAGTGAAGTGTCATAGACATATAAACGCATTTATCTTAAAGAAGGTGGAGCTTCTTGCAGTTCTGTATACTCCTGCTTATAGAGGGTCTAATGCCAATAACGACGGAGTGTTCAACTTAATTAAACATACCAACGTCTTCTATCAAATCAAGAGTTTACGTGTAAAAGCGTAGTCTCCGAAGTGAAGTGTCATAGACATATAAACGCAATTATCTTAGAAAAGCCGGAGTTTCTTGCAGTTCTGTATATTCCTGCTAATAGAGGGTCTAATGCCAATTACGACGGAGTGTTCAACTTAATTAAACATACCCACGTCTTCTATCAAATCAAGAGTTTACGTGTAAAAGCGTAGTCTCCGAAGTGTAGTGGTATGGACATATAAACGCAATTATATTAAAGAAGGCGGAGCTTCTTGCAGTTCTGTATGTTCGTGCTAATAGAAGGTCTAATGCCAATCACGAAGGAGTGTTCAACTCAATTAACCATATCCACGTCTTCTATTAAATCAAGAGTTTACGTGTAAAAGCGTAGTCTCCGAAGTGAAGTGTCATAGACATATAAACGCAATTATCTAAGAGAAGGCGGAGTTTCTTGCAGTTCTGTGTATTCCTGCTAATAGAGGGTCTCTTGCTTATTACAATGGAGTGTTCAACTTAATTAAACATACCAACGTCTTCTATCAAATCAAGAGTTTACGTGTAAAAGCGTAGTCTCCGAAGTGAAGTGTCATAGACATATAAACGCAATTATCTTAGAGAAGGCGGAGCTTCTTGCAGTTCTGTGTATTTCTGCTAATAGAGGGTCTAAGGCCAATAGCGACAGAGTGTTCAACTTAATTAACTATATCCACGTCTTCTATCAAATCAAGAGTTTACATGTAAAAGCGTAGTCTCCGAAGTGAAGTGTCATAGACATATAAACGCATTTATCTTAAAGAAGGTGGAGCTTCTTGCAGTTCTGTATACTCCTGCTTATAGAGGGTCTAATGCCAATAACGACGGAGTGTTCAACTTAATTAAACATACCATCGTCTTCTATCAAATCAAGAGTTTACGTGTAAAAGCGTAGTCTCCGAAGTGAAGTGTCATAGACATATAAACGCAATTATCTTAGAAAAGGCGGAGTTTCTTGCAGTTCTGTATATTCCTGCTAATAGAGGGTCTAATGCCAATTACGACGGAGTGTTCAACTTAATTAAACATACCCACGTCTTCTATCAAATCAAGAGTTTACGTGTAAAAGCGTAGTCTCCGAAGTGAAGTGTCATAGACATATAAACGCAATTATCTAAGAGAAGGCGGAGTTTCTTGCAGTTCTGTGTATTCCTGCTAATGGAGGGTCTAATGCCAATTACAATGGAGTGTTCAACTTAATTAAACATACCAACGTCTTCTATCAAATCAAGAGTTTACATGTAAAAGCGTAGTCTCCGAAATGAAGTGTCATAGACATATAAACGCAATAATCTAAGAGAAGGCGGAGTTTCTTGCAGTTCTGTATATTCTTGCTAATAGAGGGTCTAATGTTAATAACGACGGATCGTTCAAAATAATTAATCATACCCACGTATTCTATAAAATCAAGAGTTTTCGTATAGAAGCGTAGTTTCCGAAGTGTAGTGGTATGGACATATAAACGCAAATATCATAGAAAAGGTGGATCTTCTTGCAGTTCTGTATATTTTTGCTAATAGCAAGTCTAATGCCAATAACGACGGAGTGTTTAACTTAATTAAACATACCCACGTCTTCTATCAAATCAAGAGTTTACATGTAAAAGCGTAGTCTCCGAAGTGAAGTGTCATAGACATATAAACGCATTTATCTTAGAGAAGGCGGAGCTTCTTGCAGTTCTGTATGTTTTTGCTTATAGAGAATCTAATGCCAATTACGACGGAGTGTTCAACTCAATTAACCATATCCACTTCTTCTATCAAATCAAGAGTTTACATGTAAAAGCGTAGTCTCCGAAGTGAAATGTCTTAGACATATAAACGCAATTATCTAAGAGAAGGCGGAGTTTCTTGCAGTTCTGTGTATTCCTGCTAATAGAAGGTCTAATGCTTATAACGACGGATTGTTCAAATTAATTAAACTAACCCACGTCTTCTATCAAATCAAGAGTTTACGTATAAAAGCGTTGTCTCCGAAGTGAAGTGTCATTAACATATAAACGCAATAATCTTAGAGAAGGCGGAGTTTCTTGCAGTTCTGTATATTCCTGCTAATAGAGGGTCTAATGCCAATAACGACGGAGTGTTCAACTCAATTAACCATATCCACGTCTTCTATCAAATCAAGAGTTTACGTATAAAAGAGTAGTCTTTAGAGTGAAGTGGTATGGACATATAAACGCAATTATCTAAGAGAAGGCGGAGTTTCTTGCAGTTCTGTGTATTCCTGCTAATAGAGGGTCTATTGCCAATAACGACGGAGTGTTCAACTCAATTAAACATATCCACGTCTTCTATCAAATCAAGAGTTAACATGTAAAAGCGTAATCTACGAAGTGAAGTGTCAGACATATAAACGCAATTATCCTAGAGAAGGCGGAGTTTCTTACAGTTCTGTGTATTCCTGCTAATAGAAGGTATAATGCCAATAACGACAGAGTGTTCAACTCAATTTAACATACCCACGTATTCTATCAAATCAAGAGTTTACGTATAAAAGCGTTGACTCCGAAGTGTAGTGGTATGGACATATAAACGCAATTCCTTAGAGAAGGCGGAGTTTCTTACAGTCCTGTATATTCCTGCTAATAGATTGTCTATTGTTAATAACGACGGAGTGTTCAACTCAATTAAACATACCCACGTATTCTATCAAATCAAGAGTTTACGTATAAAAGCGTAGTCTTTGATGTGAAGTGGTATGGACATATAAACGCAATTATCTAAGAGAAAGTGGAGTTTCTTGCAGTTCTGTGTATTCCTGCTAATAGAGGGTGAAATGCCAATAACGACGGAGTGTTCAATTCAATTAACCATATCCACGTCTTCTATCAAATCAAGAGTTTACGTATAAAAGCGTAGTCTCCGAAGTGAAGTGTCATAGACATATAAACCTTATTATCTTAGAGAAGGCGGAGTTTCTTGCAGTTCTGTATATTCCTGCTAACAGAGTGTCGTATGCCAATAACGACGTAGTGTTAAAATCAATTAAACATACCCACGTCTTCTATCAAATCAAGAGTTTACATGTAAAAGCGTAGTCTCCGAAGTGTAGTATGGACATATAAACGCAATTATCTTAGAGAAGGCGGAGCTTCTTGCAGTTCTGTGTATTCTTGCTAATAGAGGGTCTAATGCCAATTACGACCGAGTGTTCAACTCAATTAAACATATCCACGTCTTCTATCAAATCAAGAGTTTGCGTATAAAAGCGTAGTCTCCGAAGTGAAGTGTCATAGACATATAAACGCAATTATCTAAGAGAAGGCGGAGTTTCTTGCAGTTCTGTATATTCCTAATAATAAAGGGTCTAATGCTTATTACGACGGAGTGTTCAACTTAATTAAACATTCCCTTGTCTTCTATCAAATCAAGAGTTTACGTATAAAAGCGTAGTCTCGGAAGTGAAGTGTCATAGACATATAAACGCAATTATCTTAGAGAAGGCGGAGTTTCTTGCAGTTCTGTATATTACTGCTAATAGAGGGTCTAATGCCAATAACGACGGAGTGTTCAACTCCGTTAAACATACCCACGTCTTCTATCAAATCAAGAGTTTACGTATAAAAGCATAGTCTCCGAAGTGTAGTGGTATGGACATATAAACGCAATTATATAAGAGAAGGCGGAGCTTCTTGCAGTTCTGTATGTTCCTGCTAATAGAAGGTCTAATGCCAATCACGACGGAGTGTTCAACTCAATAAACCATATCCACGTCTTCTATTAAATCAAGAGTTTACGTGTAAAAGCGTAGTCTCCGAAGTGAAGTGTCATAGACATATAAACGCAATTATCTAAGAGAAGGCGGAGTTTCTTGCAGTTCTGTGTATTTCTGCTAATAGAGGGTCTTATGCCAATTACAATAGAGTGTTCAACTTAATTAAACATACCAACGTCTTCTATCAAATCAAGAGTTTACGTGTAAAAGCGTAGTCTCCGAAGTGAAGTGTCATAGACATATAAACGCATTTATCTTACAGAAGGTGGAGCTTCTTGCAGTTCTGTATATTTCTGCTTATAGAGGGTCTAATGCCAATAACGACGGAGTGTTCAACTCAATTAACCATATCCACGTCTTCTATCAAATCAAGAGTTTACATGTAAAAGCGTAGTCTCCGAAGTGAAGTGTAATAGACATATAAACGCAATTATCTAAGAGAAGGCGGAGTTTCTTGCAGTTCTGTGTATTCCTGCTAATAGAAGGTCTAATGCTAATAACGACGAAGTGTTCAACTCAATTAAACATACCCACGTATTCTATCAAATCAAGAGTTTACGCATTGACTACGAAGTGTAGTGGTATGGACATATAAACGCAATTATCTTAGAGAAGGCGGAGTTTCTTGCAGTTCTGTATATTCCTGCTAATAAAGGGTCTATTGCCAATTACGACGGAGTGTTTAACTCAATTAAACATACCCACGTATTCTATCAAATCAAG
This sequence comes from Isoperla grammatica, assembly GCA_945910005.1. Taxonomy (NCBI): domain Eukaryota; kingdom Metazoa; phylum Arthropoda; class Insecta; order Plecoptera; family Perlodidae; genus Isoperla; species Isoperla grammatica. The sequence goes on from OX246740.1 coordinate 33,202,343, forward strand.
AGTTTACGTATAAAAGCGTTGTCTCCGAAGTGAAGTGTTATAGACATATAAACGCAATTATCTAAGAGAAGGCGGAGTTTCTTGCAGTTCTGTGTATTCCTGCTAATAGAGGGTCTAATGCCAATAACGATGAAGTGTTTAACTTAATTAAACATACCCACGTCGTCTATCAAATCAAGAGTTTACGTATAAAAGCGTAGTCTTCGAAGTGTAGTGGTACCGTATGGACATATAAACGCAATTATCTAAGAGAAGGCGGAGTTTCTTGCAGTTCTGTGTATTCCTGCTAATAGAGGGTCTAATGCCAATGACGACGGATTGTTCAAATCAATTAAACTAACCCACGTCTTCTATCAAATCAAGAGTTTACGTATAAAAGCGTAGTCTCCGAAGTGAAGTGTCATAGAAATATAAACGCAATTATCTTAGAGAAGGCGGAGTTTCTTGCAGTTCTGTATATTTCTGCTTATAGAGAATCTAATTCCAATAACGACGGAGTGTTCAACTCAATTAACCATATCCACGTCTTCTATCAAATCAAGAGTTTACGTATAAAAGCGTAGTCTTTGAAGTGAAGTGGTATGGACATATAAACGCAATTATCTAGGAGAAGGAGGAGTTTCTTGCAGTTCTGTGTAATCCTGCTAATAGAAGGTCAAATGCCAATAACGACGGAGTGTTCAATTCAATTAACCATATCCACGTCTTCTATCAAATCAAGAGTTTACGTATAAAAGCGTAGTCTCCGAAGTGAAGTGTCATAGACATATAAACCTAATTATCTTAGAGAAGGCGGAGTTTCTTGCAGTTCTGTATATTCCTGCTAATAGAGTGTCGTATGCAAATAACGACGTAGTGTTGAAATCAATTAAACATACCCACGTCTTCTATCAAATCAAGAGTTTACGTATAAAAGCATAGTCTCCGAAGTGTAGTGGTATGGACATATAAACGCAATTATATTAAAGAAGGCGGAGCTTCTTGCAGTTCTGTATGTTCGTGCTAATAGAAGGTCTAATGCCAATCACGAAGGAGTGTTCAACTCAATTAACCATATCCACGTCTTCTATTAAATCAAGAGTTTACGTGTAAAAGCGTAGTCTCCGAAGTGAAGTGTCATAGACATATAAACGCAATTATCTAAGAGAAGGCGGAGTTTCTTGCAGTTCTGTGTATTCCTGCTAATAGAGGGTCTCTTGCTTATTACAATGGAGTGTTCAACTTAATTAAACATACCAACGTCTTCTATCAAATCAAGAGTTTACGTGTTAAAGCGTAGTCTCCGAAGTGAAGTGTCATAGACATATAAACGCAATTATCTTAGAGAAGGCGGAGCTTCTTGCAGTTCTGTGTATTCCTGCTAATAGAGGGTCTAAGGCCAAAAGCGACAGAGTGTTCAACTTAATTAACTATATCCACGTCTTCTATCAAATCAAGAGTTTACATGTAAAAGCGTAGTCTCCGAAGTGAAGTGTCATAGACATATAAACGCATTTATCTTAAAGAAGGTGGAGCTTCTTGCAGTTCTGTATACTCCTGCTTATAGAGGGTCTAATGCCAATAACGACGGAGTGTTCAACTTAATTAAACATACCAACGTCTTCTATCAAATCAAGAGTTTACGTGTAAAAGCGTAGTCTCCGAAGTGAAGTGTCATAGACATATAAACGCAATTATCTTAGAAAAGGCGGAGTTTCTTGCAGTTCTGTATATTCCTGCTAATAGAGGGTCTAATGCCAATTACGACGGAGTGTTCAACTAAATTAAACATACCCACGTCTTCTATCAAATCAAGAGTTTACGTGTAAAAGCGTAGTCTCCGAAGTGAAGTGTCATAGACATATAAACGCAATTATCTAAGAGAAGGCGGAGTTTCTTGCAGTTCTGTGTATTCCTGCTAATGGAGGGTCTAATGCCAATTACAATGGAGTGTTCAACTTAATTAAACATACCAACGTCTTCTATCAAATCAAGAGTTTACATGTAAAAGCGTAGTCTCCGAAATGAAGTGTTATAGACATATAAACGCAATAATCTAAGAGAAGGCGGAGTTTCTTGCAGTTCTGTATATTCTTGCTAATAGAGGGTCTAATGTTAATAACGACGGATCGTTCAAAATAATTAATCATACCCACGTATTCTATAAAATCAAGAGTTTTCGTATAGAAGCGTAGTTTCCGAAGTGTAGTGGTATGGACATATAAACGCAAATATCATAGAAAAGGTGGATCTTCTTGCAGTTCTGTATATTTTTGCTAATAGCAAGTCTAATGCCAATAACGACAGAGTGTTTAACTTAATTAAACATACCCACGTCTTCTATCAAATCAAGAGTTTACATGTAAAAGCGTAGTCTCCGAAGTGAAGTGTCATAGACATATAAACGCATTTATCTTAGAGAAGGCGGAGCTTCTTGCAGTTCTGTATGTTTTTGCTTATAGAGAATCTAATGCCAATTACGACGGAGTGTTCAACTCAATTAACCATATCCACTTCTTCTATCAAATCAAGAGTTTACATGCAAAAGCGTAGTCTCCGAAGTGAAATGTCATAGACATATAAACGCAATTATCTAAGAGAAGGCGGAGTTTCTTGCAGTTCTGTGTATTCCTGCTATAGAAGGTCTAATGCTTATAACGACGGATTGTTCAAATTAATTAAACTAACCCACGTCTTCTATCAAATCAAGAGTTTACGTATAAAAGCGTTGTCTCCGAAGTGAAGTGTCATTAACATATAAACGCAATAATCTTAGAGAAGGCGGAGTTTCTTGCAGTTCTGTATATTCCTGCTAATAGAGGGTCTAATGCCAATAACGACGGAGTGTTCAACTCAATTAACCATATCCACGTCTTCTATCAAATCAAGAGTTTACGTATAAAAGCGTAGTCTTTAAAGTGAAGTGGTATGGACATATAAACGCAATTATCTAAGAGAAGGCGGAGTTTCTTGCAGTTCTGTGTATTCCTGCTAATAGAGGGTCTATTGCCAATAACGACGGAGTGTTCAACTCAATTAAACATATCCACGTCTTCTATCAAATCAAGAGTTAACATGTAAAAGCGTAATCTACGAAGTGAAGTGTCAGACATATAAACGCAATTATCCTAGAGAAGGCGGAGTTTCTTACAGTTCTGTGTATTCCTGCTAATAGAAGGTATAATGCCAATAACGACAGAGTGTTCAACTCAATTAAACATACCCACGTATTCTATCAAATCAAGAGTTTACGTATAAAAGCGTTGACTCCGAAGTGTAGTGGTATGGACATATAAACGCAATTCCTTAGAGAAGGCGGAGTTTCTTACAGTCCTGTATATTCCTGCTAATAGATTGTCTATTGTTAATAACGACGGAGTGTTCAACTCAATTAAACATACCCACGTATTCTATCAAATCAAGAGTTTACGTATAAAAGCGTAGTCTTTGAAGTGAAGTGGTATGGACATATAAACGCAATTATCTAAGAGAAAGTGGAGTTTCTTGCAGTTCTGTGTATTCCTGCTAATAGAGGGTGAAATGCCAATAACGACGGAGTGTTCAATTCAATTAACCATATCCACGTCTTCTATCAAATCAAGAGTTTACGTATAAAAGCGTAGTCTCCGAAGTGAAGTGTCATAGACATATAAACCTTATTATCTTAGAGAAAGCGGAGTTTCTTGCAGTTCTGTATATTCCTGCTAACAGAGTGTCGTATGCCAATAACGACGTAGTGTTAAAATCAATTAAACATACCCACGTCTTCTATCAAATCAAGAGTTTACATGTAAAAGCGTAGTCTCCGAAGTGTAGTATGGACATATAAACGCAATTATCTTAGAGAAGGCGGAGCTTCTTGCAGTTCTGTGTATTCTTGCTAATAGAGGGTCTAATGCCAATTACGACCGAGTGTTCAACTCAATTAAACATATCCACGTCTTCTATCAAATCAAGAGTTTGCGTATAAAAGCGTAGTCTCCGAAGTGAAGTGTCATAGACATATAAACGCAATTATCTAAAAGAAGGCGGAGTTTCTTGCAGTTCTGTATATTCCTAATAATAAAGGGTCTAATGCTTATTACGACGGAGTGTTCAACTTAATTAAACATTCCCTTGTCTTCTATCAAATCAAGAGTTTACGTATAAAAGCGTAGTCTCGGAAGTGAAGTGTCATAGACATATAAACGCAATTATCTTAGAGAAGGCGGAGTTTCTTGCAGTTCTGTATATTACTGCTAATAGAGGGTCTAATGCCAATAACGACGGAGTGTTCAACTCAATAAACCATATCCACGTCTTCTATTAAATCAAGAGTTTACGTGTAAAAGCGTAGTCTCCGAAGTGAAGTGTCATAGACATATAAACGCAATTATCTAAGAGAAGGCGGAGTTTCTTGCAGTTCTGTGTATTTCTGCTAATAGAGGGTCTTATGCCAATTACAATAGAGTGTTCAACTTAATTAAACATACCAACGTCTTCTATCAAATCAAGAGTTTACGTGTAAAAGCGTAGTCTCCGAAGTGAAGTGTCATAGACATATAAACGCATTTATCTTACAGAAGGTGGAGCTTCTTGCAGTTCTGTATATTTCTGCTTATAGAGGGTCTAATGCCAATAACGACGGAGTGTTCAACTCAATTAACCATATCCACGTCTTCTATCAAATCAAGAGTTTATATGTAAAAGCGTAGTCTCCGAAGTGAAGTGTAATAGACATATAAACGCAATTATCTAAGAGAAGGCGGAGTTTCTTGAAGTTCTGTGTATTCCTGCTAATAGAAGGTCTAATGCTAATAACGACGAAGTGTTCAACTCAATTAAACATACCCACGTATTCTATCAAATCAAGAGTTTACGCATTGACTACGAAGTGTAGTGGTATGGACATATAAACGCAATTATCTTAGAGAAGGCGGAGTTTCTTGCAGTTCTGTGTATTCCTGCTAATAGAGGGTCTAATGCCAATAACGATGAAGTGTTTAACTTAATTAAACATACCCACGTCGTCTATCAAATCAAGAGTTTACGTATAAAAGCGTTGTCTCCGAAGTGAAGTGTTATAGACATATAAACGCAATTATCTAAGAGAAGGCGGAGTTTCTTGCAGTTCTGTGTATTCCTGCTAATAGAGGGTCTAATGCCAATAACGATGAAGTGTTTAACTTAATTAAACATACCCACGTCGTCTATCAAATCAAGAGTTTACGTATAAAAGCGTAGTCTTCGAAGTGTAGTGGTACCGTATGGACATATAAACGCAATTATCTAAGAGAAGGCGGAGTTTCTTGCAGTTCTGTATATTCCTGCTAATAGAGGGTCTAATGCCAATGACGACGGATTGTTCAAATGAATTAAACTAACCCACGTCTTCTATCAAATCAAGAGTTTACGTATAAAAGCGTAGTCTCCGAAGTGAAGTGTCATAGAAATATAAACGCAATTATCTTAGAGAAGGCGGAGTTTCTTGCAGTTCTGTATATTTTTGCTTATAGAGAATCTAATTCCAATAACGACGGAGTGTTCAACTCAATTAACCATATCCACGTCTTCTATCAAATCAAGAGTTTACGTATAAAAGCGTAGTCTTTGAAGTGAAGTGGTATGGACATATAAACGCAATTATCTAAAAGAAGGGTGAGTTTCTTGCAGTTCTGTGTATTCCTGCTAATAGAGGGTCTATTGCCAATAACGACGGAGTGTTCAACTCAATTAAACATATCCACGTCTTCTATCAAATCAAGAGTTTACGTGTAAATGCGTAATCTACGAAGTGAAGTGTCATAGACATATAAACGCAATTATCCTAGAGAAGGCGGAGTTTCTTGCAGTTCTGTATATTTCTGCTAATAAAGAGTCTAATGCCAATCACGACGGAGTGTTCAATTCAATTAAACATACCCACGTCTTCTATCAAATCAAGAGTTTACGTATAAAAGCGTAGTCTCTGAAGTGAAGTGTCATAAACATATAAACCTAATTATCTTAGACAAGGCGGAGTTTCTTGCAGTTCTGTATAGTCCTTCTAATAGAGTGTCGTATGCCAATAACGACGGAGTGTTAAAATCAATTAAACATACCCACGTCTTCTATCAAATCAAGAGTTTACGTATAAAAGCGTAGTCTCCGAAGTGAAGTGTCATAAACATATAAACCTAATTATCTTAGACAAGGCGGAGTTTCTTGCAGTTCTGTATATTCCTGCTAATAGAGTGTCGTATGCCAATAACGACGGAGTGTTGAAATCAATTAAACATACCCACGTCTTCTATCAAATCCAGAGTTTACATGTAAAAGCGTAGTCTCCAAAGTGTAGTGGTACGGACATATAAACGCAATTATCTAAGAGAAGGCGGAGCATCTTGCAGTTCTGTATATTCCTGCTAATAGAGGGTCTAATGCCAATTACGACGGAGTGTTGAACTCAATTAAACATACTCACATCTTCTATCAAATCAAGAGTTTACATGTAAAAGCGTAGTCTCCGAAGTGTAGTGGTATGGACATATAAACGCAATTATGTTAGAGAAGGCGGAGATTCTTGCAGTTCTGCATATTCCTGCTTATAGAGAGTCTAATGCCAATTACGACGGAGTGTTCAACTCAATTAAACATACCCACGTCGTCGATCAAATCAAGAGTTTACGTATAAAAGCGTAGTCTCCGAAGTGTAGTGGTACCGTATGGACATATAAACGCAGTTATCTTAGAGAAGGCGGAGTTTCTTGCAGTTCTGTATATTCCTGCTAATAGAGGGTCTAATGCCAATAACGACGGAGTGTTCAACTCAATTAACCATATCCACGTCTTCTATTAAATCAAGAGTTTACATGTAAAAGCGTAGTCTCCGAAGTGAAGTGTCATAGACATATACACGCAAAAATCTAAAAGAAGGCGGAGTTTCTTGCAGTTCTGTATATTCCAGCTAATAGAAGGTATAATGCCAATAACGACGGAGTGTTCAACTCAATTAAACATTCCCACGTATTTTATCAAATTAAGAGTTTACGTAAAAAAGCGTTGACTCCGAAGTGTAGTGGTATGGACATATAAACGCAATTATCTTAGAGAAGGCGGAGTTTCTTACAGTCCTGTATATTCCTGCTAATAGAAGGTCTATTGCCAATAACGACGGAGTGTTCAACTCAATTAAACATACCCACGTCTTCTATCAAATCAAGAGTTTACGTATAAAAGCGTAGTCTCCGAAGTGAAGTGTCATAGACATATAAACCTAATTATCTTAGAGAAGGCGGAGTTTCTTGCAGTTCTGTATATTCCTGCTAATAGAGTGTCGTATGCCAATAACGACGTAGTTCTTGAAATCAATTAAACATACCCACGTCTTCTATCAAATCAAGAGTTTACATGTAAAAGCGTAGTCTCCGAAGTGTAGTATGGACATATAAACGCAATTATCTTAGAGAAGGCGGAGCTTCTTGCAGTTCTGTGTATTCCTGCTAATAGAGGGTCTATTGCCAATAACGACAAAGTGTTCAACTCAATTAAACATATCTACGTCTTCTATCAAATCAAGAGTTTACGTGTAAATGCGTAATCTACGAAGTGAAGTGTCATAGACAAATTAACGCAATTATCCTAGAGAAGGCGGAGTTTCTTGCAGTTCAATATATACCTGCTAATAAAGAGTCTAATGCCAATCACGACGGAGTGTTCAACTCAATTAAACATACCCACGTTTTCTATCAAATCAAGAGTTTACATGTAAAAGCGAAGTCTCCGAAGTGAAGTGTCATAGACATATAAACGCAATTATCTTAGAGAAGGCGAAGCTTCTTGCAGTTCTGTATATTCCTGCTAAAAGAAGGTCTATTGCCAATAACGACGGAGTGTTCAACTCAATTAAACATACCCACGTCTTCTATCAAATCAAGAGTTTACGTATAAAAGCGTAGTCTTCGAAGTGTAGTGGTAGGGACATATAAACGCAATTATCTAAGAGAAGGCGGAGTTTCTTGCAGTTCTGTATATTTCTGCTAATAGAAGGTCTAATGCCAAATTCGACGGAGTGTTCAACTCAATTAACTATATCCACGTCTTCTATCAAATCAAGAGTTTACGTGTAAAAGCGTAGTCTCCGAAGTGAAGTGTCATAGACATATACACGCAATTATCTAAGAGAAAGCGGAGTTTCTTGCAGTTCTGTATATTCCTGCTAATAAAGGGTCTAATGCTTATTACGACGGAGTGTTCAACTTTATTAAACATACCCACGTCTTCTATCAAATCAAGAGTTTACGTATAAAAGCGTAGTCTCCGAAGTGAAGTGTCATAGACATATAAACGCAATTATCTAAGAGAAGGCGGAGTTTCTTGCAGTTCTGTATATTTTTGCTAATAGAGGGTCTATTGCCAATAACGAAGGAGTGTTCAACTCCATTAAACATACCCACGTCTTCTATCAAATCAAGAGTTTACGTATAAAAGCATAGTCTCCGAAGTGTAGTGGTATGGACATATAAACGCAATTATATTAAAGAAGGCGGAGCTTCTTGCAGTTCTGTATGTTCGTGCTAATAGAAGGTCTAATGCCAATCACGAAGGAGTGTTCAACTCAATTAACCATATCCCCGTCTTCTATTAAATCAAGAGTTTACGTGTAAAAGCGTAGTCTCCGAAGTGAAGTGTCATAGACATATAAACGCAATTATCTAAGAGAAGGCGGAGTTTCTTGCAGTTCTGTGTATTCCTGCTAATAGAGGGTCTCATGCCAATTACAATGGAGTGTTCAACTTTATTAAACATACCAACGTCTTCTATCAAATCAAGAGTTTACGTGTAAAAGCGTAGTCTCCGAAGTGAAGTGTCATAGACATATAAACGCAATTATCTTAGAGAAGGCGGAGTTTCTTGCAGTTCTGTGTATTCCTGCTTATAGAGGGTCTATTGCCAATAACGATGGAGTGTTCATCTCAATTAAACATATCCACGTCTTCTATCAAATTAAGAGTTTACGTGTAAATGCGTAATCTACGAAGTGAAGTGTCATAGACATATAAACGCAATTATCCAACAGAAGGCGGAGTTTCTTGCAGTTCTGTATAGTCCTGCTAATAAAGAGTCTAATGTTAATCACGACGGAGTGTTCAACTTCATTAAACATACCCACGTCTTCTATCAAATCAAGAGTTTACGTATAAAAGCGTAGTCTCCGAAGTGAAGTGTCATAGACATATAAACCTAATTATCTTAGACAAGGCGGAGTTTCTTGCAGTTCTGTATATTCCTGCTAATAGAGTGTCGTATGCCAATAACGACGGAGTGTTGAAATCACTTAAACATACCCACGTCTTCTATCAAATCAAGAGTTTACATGTAAAAGCGTAGTCTCCGAAGTGAAGTGTCAAACATATAAACCTAATTATCTTAGAAAAAGGCGGAGTTTCTTGCAGTTCTGTATATTCCTGCTAATAGAGTGTCGTATGCTTATAACGACGGAGTGTTGAAATCAATTAATCATACCCACATCTTCTATCAAATCAAGAGTTTACATGTAAAAGCGTAGTCTCCAAAGTGTAGTGGTACGGACATATAAACGCAATTATCTTAGAGAAGGCGGAGCAACTTGCAGTTCTGTACATTCCTGCTAATAGAGGGTCTAATGCCAATAACGACGGAGTGTTGAACTCAATTAAACATACCCACATCTTCTATCAAATCAAGAGTTTACATGTAAAAGCGTAGTCTCCGAAGTGTAGTGGTATGGACATATAAACGCAATTATCTAAGAGAAGGCGGAGCTTCTTGCAGTTCTGTATATTCCTGCTAAAAGAGAGTCTAATGCCAATTACGACGGAGTGTTCAACTCAATTAAACATACCCACGTCGTCGATCAAATCAAGAGTTTACGTATAAAAGCGTAGTCTCCGAAGTGTAGTGGTACCGTATGGACATATAAACGCAATTATCTTAGAGAAGGCGGAGTTTCTTGCAGTTCTGTATATTCCTGCTAATAGAGGGTCTAATGCCAATAACGACGGAGTGTTCAACTCAATAAACCATATCCAAGTCTTCTATCAAATCAAGAGTTTACATGTAAAAGCGTAGTCTCCGAAGTGAAGTGTCATAGACATATACACGCAAAAATCTAAGAGAAGGCGGAGTTTCTTGCAGTTCTTTATATTCCAGCTAATAGAGGGTCTAATGTTAATTACGACGGAGTGTTCAACTTAATTAACCATATCCACGTCTTCTATCAAATCAAGAGTTAACATGTAAAAGCGTAATCTCCGAAGTGAAGTGTCATAGACATATACACGCAAAAATCTAAGAGAAGGCGGAGTTTCTTGCAGTTCTTTATATTCCTGCTAATAGAGGGTCAAATGCCAATAACGACGGAGTGTTCAATTCAATTAACCATATCCACGTCTTCTATCAAATCAAGAGTTTACGTATAAAAGCGTAGTCTCCGAAGTGAAGTGTCATAGACATATAAACCTTATTATCTTAGAGAAGGCGGAGTTTCTTGCAGTTCTGTATATTCCTGCTAATAGAGTGTCGTATGCCAATAACGAAGTAGTGTTGAAATCAATTAAACATGCCCACGTCTTCTATCAAATCAAGAGTTTACATGTAAAAGCGTAGTCTCCGAAGTGTAGTATGGACATATAAACGCAATTATCTTAGAGAAGGCGGAGCTTCTTGCAGTTCTGTATATTCCTGCTAATAGAGGGTCTAATGCCAATTACGAAGGAGTGTTGAACTTTATTAAACATACCCACATCTTCTATCAAATCAAGAGTTTACATGTAAAAGCGTAGTCTCCGAAGTGTAGTGGTATGGACATATAAACGCAATTATCTTAGAGAAGGCGGAGCTTCTTGCAGTTTTGTATATTCCTTCTAATAGAGAGTCTTATGCCAATAACGACGGAGTGTTCAACTCAATTAAACATACACACGTCGTCTATCAAATAAGAGTTTACGTATAAAAGCGTAGTCTCCGAAGTGTAGTGGTACCGTATGGACATATAAACGCAATTATCTTAGAGAAGGCGGAGTTTCTTGCAGTTCTGTATATTTCTGCTAAAAGAGGGTCTAATGCCAATTACGACGGAGTGTTCAACTCAATTAACTATATCCACGTCTTCTATCAAATCAAGAGTTTACGTGTAAAAGCGTAGTCTCCGAAGTTAAGTGTCATAGACATATACACGCAATTATCTAAAAGAAGGCGGAGTTTCTTGCAGTTCTGTATATTCCTGCTAATAAAGGGTCTAATGATAATAACGACGGAGTGTTCAACTCAATTAACCATATCCACGTCTTCTATCAAATCAAGAGATTACATGTAAAAGCGTAATCTCCGAAGTGAAGTGTCATGGACATATAAACGCAATTATCTAAGAGAAGGCGGAGCTTCTTGCAGTTCTGTGTATTCTTGCTAATAGAGGGTCTAATGCCAATTACGACCGAGTGTTCAACTCAATTAAACATATCCACGTCTTCTATCAAATCAAACCTGCCCAGGGACTGCTACCTTATCGTGGTGGGCAGGTTTGCGTGCTTTGTTGATCCCGAGAGCTATGCCGGCGGAAGCGTATGCTTCTGGCAGGGTCACCCTTGCCGGACTGGTCGAGGAGGAGAAGTCAGACGAAATGCAGTCCACACCCCAATCCCCTTTCCCCCCACTGTCCCATTGAATATTTCTCCTCCCACTTGGCCCTGTCCTCCCTTGCTGGACTCCCGTATGACGACTCAAGCGACGTACAATGGATCTGATTTGGATGTGGCTTTATTCTTCATTATCATCTTTCTCATCTTCATTATCACCCGCTCATCGTCTTGATTAGCCATAGTTGCATAAATATGAGACGTTAAGCCCCATTAATCAATCAATCATCTATCAAATCAAGAGTTTGCGTATAAAAGCGTAGTCTCCGAAGTGAAGTGTCATAGACATATAAACGCAATTATCTAAGAGAAGGCGGAGTTTCTTGCAGTTCTGTATATTCCTTATAATAAAGGGTATAATGCTTATTACGACGGAGTGTTCAACTTAATTAAACATTCCCTTGTCTTCTATCAAATCAAGAGTTTACGTATAAAAGCGTAGTCTCGGAAGTGAAGTGTCATAGACATATAAACGCAATTATCTTAGAGAAGGCGGAGTTTCTTGCAGTTCTGTATATTACTGCTAATAGAAAGTCTAATGCCAATAACGACGGAGTGTTCAACTCCATTAAACATACCCACGTCTTCTATCAAATCAAGAGTTTACGTATAAAAGCATAGTCTCCGAAGTGTAGTGGTATGGACATATAAACGCAATTATATAAGAGAAGGCGGAGCTTCTTGCAGTTCTGTATGTTCCTGCTAATAGAAGGTCTAATGCCAATCACGACGGAGTGTTCAACTCAATAAACCATATCCACGTCTTCTATTAAATCAAGAGTTTACGTGTAAAAGCGTAGTCTCCGAAGTGAAGTGTCATAGACATATAAACGCAATTATCTAAGAGAAGGCGGAGTTTCTTGCAGTTCTGTGTATTTCTGCTAATAGAGGGTCTTATGCCAATTACAATAGAGTGTTCAACTTAATTAAACATACCAACGTCTTCTATCAAATCAAGAGTTTACGTGTAAAAGCGTAGTCTCCGAAGTGAAGTGTCATAGACATATAAACGCATTTATCTTACAGAAGGTGGAGCTTCTTGCAGTTCTGTATATTTCTGCTTATAGAGGGTCTAATGCCAATAACGACGGAGTGTTCAACTCAATTAACCATATCCACGTCTTCTATCAAATCAAGAGTTTACATGTAAAAGCGTAGTCTCCGAAGTGAAGTGTAATAGACATATAAACGCAATTATCTAAGAGAAGGCGGAGTTTCTTGCAGTTCTGTGTATTCCTGCTAATAGAAGGTCTAATGCTAATAACGACGAAGTGTTCAACTCAATTAAACATACCCACGTATTCTATCAAATCAAGAGTTTACGCATTGACTACGAAGTGTAGTGGTATGGACATATAAACGCAATTATCTTAGAGAAGGCGGAGTTTCTTGCAGTTCTGTATATTCCTGCTAATAAAGGGTCTATTGCCAATTACGACGGAGTGTTTAACTCAATTAAACATACCCACGTATTCTATCAAATCAAGAGTTTACGTATAAAAGCGTTGTCTCCGAAGTGAAGTGTTATAGACATATAAACGCAATTATCTAAGAGAAGGCGGAGTTTCTTGCAGTTCTGTGTATTCCTGCTAATAGAGGGTCTAATGCCAATAACGATGAAGTGTTTAACTTAATTAAACATACCCACGTCGTCTATCAAATCAAGAGTTTACGTATAAAAGCGTAGTCTTCGAAGTGTAGTGGTACCGTATGGACATATAAACGCAATTATCTAAGAGAAGGCGGAGTTTCTTGCAGTTCTGTGTATTCCTGCTAATAGAGGGTCTAATGCCAATGACGACGGATTGTTCAAATCAATTAAACTAACCCACGTCTTCTATCAAATCAAGAGTTTACGTATAAAAGCGTAGTCTCCGAAGTGAAGTGTCATAGAAATATAAACGCAATTATCTTAGAGAAGGCGGAGTTTCTTGCAGTTCTGTATATTTCTGCTTATAGAGAATCTAATTCCAATAACGACGGAGTGTTCAACTCAATTAACCATATCCACGTCTTCTATCAAATCAAGAGTTTACGTATAAAAGCGTAGTCTTTGAAGTGAAGTGGTATGGACATATAAACGCAATTATCTAGGAGAAGGCGGAGTTTCTTGCAGTTCTGTGTAATCCTGCTAATAGAAGGTCAAATGCCAATAACGACGGAGTGTTCAATTCAATTAACCATATCCACGTCTTCTATCAAATCAAGAGTTTACGTATAAAAGCGTAGTCTCCGAAGTGAAGTGTCATAGACATATAAACCTAATTATCTTAGAGAAGGCGGAGTTTCTTGCAGTTCTGTATATTCCTGCTAATAGAGTGTCGTATGCAAATAACGACGTAGTGTTGAAATCAATTAAACATACCCACGTCTTCTATCAAATCAAGAGTTTACGTATAAAAGCATAGTCTCCGAAGTGTAGTGGTATGGACATATAAACGCAATTATATTAAAGAAGGCGGAGCTTCTTGCAGTTCTGTATGTTCGTGCTAATAGAAGGTCTAATGCCAATCACGAAGGAGTGTTCAACTCAATTAACCATATCCACGTCTTCTATTAAATCAAGAGTTTACGTGTAAAAGCGTAGTCTCCGAAGTGAAGTGTCATAGACATATAAACGCAATTATCTAAGAGAAGGCGGAGTTTCTTGCAGTTCTGTGTATTCCTGCTAATAGAGGGTCTCTTGCTTATTACAATGGAGTGTTCAACTTAATTAAACATACCAACGTCTTCTATCAAATCAAGAGTTTACGTGTTAAAGCGTAGTCTCCGAAGTGAAGTGTCATAGACATATAAACGCAATTATCTTAGAGAAGGCGGAGCTTCTTGCAGTTCTGTGTATTCCTGCTAATAGAGGGTCTAAGGCCAAAAGCGACAGAGTGTTCAACTTAATTAACTATATCCACGTCTTCTATCAAATCAAGAGTTTACATGTAAAAGCGTAGTCTCCGAAGTGAAGTGTCATAGACATATAAACGCATTTATCTTAAAGAAGGTGGAGCTTCTTGCAGTTCTGTATACTCCTGCTTATAGAGGGTCTAATGCCAATAACGACGGAGTGTTCAACTTAATTAAACATACCAACGTCTTCTATCAAATCAAGAGTTTACGTGTAAAAGCGTAGTCTCCGAAGTGAAGTGTCATAGACATATAAACGCAATTATCTTAGAAAAGGCGGAGTTTCTTGCAGTTCTGTATATTCCTGCTAATAGAGGGTCTAATGCCAATTACGACGGAGTGTTCAACTAAATTAAACATACCCACGTCTTCTATCAAATCAAGAGTTTACGTGTAAAAGCGTAGTCTCCGAAGTGAAGTGTCATAGACATATAAACGCAATTATCTAAGAGAAGGCGGAGTTTCTTGCAGTTCTGTGTATTCCTGCTAATGGAGGGTCTAATGCCAATTACAATGGAGTGTTCAACTTAATTAAACATACCAACGTCTTCTATCAAATCAAGAGTTTACATGTAAAAGCGTAGTCTCCGAAATGAAGTGTTATAGACATATAAACGCAATAATCTAAGAGAAGGCGGAGTTTCTTGCAGTTCTGTATATTCTTGCTAATAGAGGGTCTAATGTTAATAACGACGGATCGTTCAAAATAATTAATCATACCCACGTATTCTATAAAATCAAGAGTTTTCGTATAGAAGCGTAGTTTCCGAAGTGTAGTGGTATGGACATATAAACGCAAATATCATAGAAAAGGTGGATCTTCTTGCAGTTCTGTATATTTTTGCTAATAGCAAGTCTAATGCCAATAACGACAGAGTGTTTAACTTAATTAAACATACCCACGTCTTCTATCAAATCAAGAGTTTACATGTAAAAGCGTAGTCTCCGAAGTGAAGTGTCATAGACATATAAACGCATTTATCTTAGAGAAGGCGGAGCTTCTTGCAGTTCTGTATGTTTTTGCTTATAGAGAATCTAATGCCAATTACGACGGAGTGTTCAACTCAATTAACCATATCCACTTCTTCTATCAAATCAAGAGTTTACATGCAAAAGCGTAGTCTCCGAAGTGAAATGTCATAGACATATAAACGCAATTATCTAAGAGAAGGCGGAGTTTCTTGCAGTTCTGTGTATTCCTGCTATAGAAGGTCTAATGCTTATAACGACGGATTGTTCAAATTAATTAAACTAACCCACGTCTTCTATCAAATCAAGAGTTTACGTATAAAAGCGTTGTCTCCGAAGTGAAGTGTCATTAACATATAAACGCAATAATCTTAGAGAAGGCGGAGTTTCTTGCAGTTCTGTATATTCCTGCTAATAGAGGGTCTAATGCCAATAACGACGGAGTGTTCAACTCAATTAACCATATCCACGTCTTCTATCAAATCAAGAGTTTACGTATAAAAGCGTAGTCTTTAAAGTGAAGTGGTATGGACATATAAACGCAATTATCTAAGAGAAGGCGGAGTTTCTTGCAGTTCTGTGTATTCCTGCTAATAGAGGGTCTATTGCCAATAACGACGGAGTGTTCAACTCAATTAAACATATCCACGTCTTCTATCAAATCAAGAGTTAACATGTAAAAGCGTAATCTACGAAGTGAAGTGTCAGACATATAAACGCAATTATCCTAGAGAAGGCGGAGTTTCTTACAGTTCTGTGTATTCCTGCTAATAGAAGGTATAATGCCAATAACGACAGAGTGTTCAACTCAATTAAACATACCCACGTATTCTATCAAATCAAGAGTTTACGTATAAAAGCGTTGACTCCGAAGTGTAGTGGTATGGACATATAAACGCAATTCCTTAGAGAAGGCGGAGTTTCTTACAGTCCTGTATATTCCTGCTAATAGATTGTCTATTGTTAATAACGACGGAGTGTTCAACTCAATTAAACATACCCACGTATTCTATCAAATCAAGAGTTTACGTATAAAAGCGTAGTCTTTGAAGTGAAGTGGTATGGACATATAAACGCAATTATCTAAGAGAAAGTGGAGTTTCTTGCAGTTCTGTGTATTCCTGCTAATAGAGGGTGAAATGCCAATAACGACGGAGTGTTCAATTCAATTAACCATATCCACGTCTTCTATCAAATCAAGAGTTTACGTATAAAAGCGTAGTCTCCGAAGTGAAGTGTCATAGACATATAAACCTTATTATCTTAGAGAAAGCGGAGTTTCTTGCAGTTCTGTATATTCCTGCTAACAGAGTGTCGTATGCCAATAACGACGTAGTGTTAAAATCAATTAAACATACCCACGTCTTCTATCAAATCAAGAGTTTACATGTAAAAGCGTAGTCTCCGAAGTGTAGTATGGACATATAAACGCAATTATCTTAGAGAAGGCGGAGCTTCTTGCAGTTCTGTGTATTCTTGCTAATAGAGGGTCTAATGCCAATTACGACCGAGTGTTCAACTCAATTAAACATATCCACGTCTTCTATCAAATCAAGAGTTTGCGTATAAAAGCGTAGTCTCCGAAGTGAAGTGTCATAGACATATAAACGCAATTATCTAAAAGAAGGCGGAGTTTCTTGCAGTTCTGTATATTCCTAATAATAAAGGGTCTAATGCTTATTACGACGGAGTGTTCAACTTAATTAAACATTCCCTTGTCTTCTATCAAATCAAGAGTTTACGTATAAAAGCGTAGTCTCGGAAGTGAAGTGTCATAGACATATAAACGCAATTATCTTAGAGAAGGCGGAGTTTCTTGCAGTTCTGTATATTACTGCTAATAGAGGGTCTAATGCCAATAACGACGGAGTGTTCAACTCAATAAACCATATCCACGTCTTCTATTAAATCAAGAGTTTACGTGTAAAAGCGTAGTCTCCGAAGTGAAGTGTCATAGACATATAAACGCAATTATCTAAGAGAAGGCGGAGTTTCTTGCAGTTCTGTGTATTTCTGCTAATAGAGGGTCTTATGCCAATTACAATAGAGTGTTCAACTTAATTAAACATACCAACGTCTTCTATCAAATCAAGAGTTTACGTGTAAAAGCGTAGTCTCCGAAGTGAAGTGTCATAGACATATAAACGCATTTATCTTACAGAAGGTGGAGCTTCTTGCAGTTCTGTATATTTCTGCTTATAGAGGGTCTAATGCCAATAACGACGGAGTGTTCAACTCAATTAACCATATCCACGTCTTCTATCAAATCAAGAGTTTATATGTAAAAGCGTAGTCTCCGAAGTGAAGTGTAATAGACATATAAACGCAATTATCTAAGAGAAGGCGGAGTTTCTTGAAGTTCTGTGTATTCCTGCTAATAGAAGGTCTAATGCTAATAACGACGAAGTGTTCAACTCAATTAAACATACCCACGTATTCTATCAAATCAAGAGTTTACGCATTGACTACGAAGTGTAGTGGTATGGACATATAAACGCAATTATCTTAGAGAAGGCGGAGTTTCTTGCAGTTCTGTGTATTCCTGCTAATAGAGGGTCTAATGCCAATAACGATGAAGTGTTTAACTTAATTAAACATACCCACGTCGTCTATCAAATCAAGAGTTTACGTATAAAAGCGTTGTCTCCGAAGTGAAGTGTTATAGACATATAAACGCAATTATCTAAGAGAAGGCGGAGTTTCTTGCAGTTCTGTGTATTCCTGCTAATAGAGGGTCTAATGCCAATAACGATGAAGTGTTTAACTTAATTAAACATACCCACGTCGTCTATCAAATCAAGAGTTTACGTATAAAAGCGTAGTCTTCGAAGTGTAGTGGTACCGTATGGACATATAAACGCAATTATCTAAGAGAAGGCGGAGTTTCTTGCAGTTCTGTATATTCCTGCTAATAGAGGGTCTAATGCCAATGACGACGGATTGTTCAAATGAATTAAACTAACCCACGTCTTCTATCAAATCAAGAGTTTACGTATAAAAGCGTAGTCTCCGAAGTGAAGTGTCATAGAAATATAAACGCAATTATCTTAGAGAAGGCGGAGTTTCTTGCAGTTCTGTATATTTTTGCTTATAGAGAATCTAATTCCAATAACGACGGAGTGTTCAACTCAATTAACCATATCCACGTCTTCTATCAAATCAAGAGTTTACGTATAAAAGCGTAGTCTTTGAAGTGAAGTGGTATGGACATATAAACGCAATTATCTAAAAGAAGGGTGAGTTTCTTGCAGTTCTGTGTATTCCTGCTAATAGAGGGTCTATTGCCAATAACGACGGAGTGTTCAACTCAATTAAACATATCCACGTCTTCTATCAAATCAAGAGTTTACGTGTAAATGCGTAATCTACGAAGTGAAGTGTCATAGACATATAAACGCAATTATCCTAGAGAAGGCGGAGTTTCTTGCAGTTCTGTATATTTCTGCTAATAAAGAGTCTAATGCCAATCACGACGGAGTGTTCAATTCAATTAAACATACCCACGTCTTCTATCAAATCAAGAGTTTACGTATAAAAGCGTAGTCTCTGAAGTGAAGTGTCATAAACATATAAACCTAATTATCTTAGACAAGGCGGAGTTTCTTGCAGTTCTGTATAGTCCTTCTAATAGAGTGTCGTATGCCAATAACGACGGAGTGTTAAAATCAATTAAACATACCCACGTCTTCTATCAAATCAAGAGTTTACGTATAAAAGCGTAGTCTCCGAAGTGAAGTGTCATAAACATATAAACCTAATTATCTTAGACAAGGCGGAGTTTCTTGCAGTTCTGTATATTCCTGCTAATAGAGTGTCGTATGCCAATAACGACGGAGTGTTGAAATCAATTAAACATACCCACGTCTTCTATCAAATCCAGAGTTTACATGTAAAAGCGTAGTCTCCAAAGTGTAGTGGTACGGACATATAAACGCAATTATCTAAGAGAAGGCGGAGCATCTTGCAGTTCTGTATATTCCTGCTAATAGAGGGTCTAATGCCAATTACGACGGAGTGTTGAACTCAATTAAACATACTCACATCTTCTATCAAATCAAGAGTTTACATGTAAAAGCGTAGTCTCCGAAGTGTAGTGGTATGGACATATAAACGCAATTATGTTAGAGAAGGCGGAGATTCTTGCAGTTCTGCATATTCCTGCTTATAGAGAGTCTAATGCCAATTACGACGGAGTGTTCAACTCAATTAAACATACCCACGTCGTCGATCAAATCAAGAGTTTACGTATAAAAGCGTAGTCTCCGAAGTGTAGTGGTACCGTATGGACATATAAACGCAGTTATCTTAGAGAAGGCGGAGTTTCTTGCAGTTCTGTATATTCCTGCTAATAGAGGGTCTAATGCCAATAACGACGGAGTGTTCAACTCAATTAACCATATCCACGTCTTCTATTAAATCAAGAGTTTACATGTAAAAGCGTAGTCTCCGAAGTGAAGTGTCATAGACATATACACGCAAAAATCTAAAAGAAGGCGGAGTTTCTTGCAGTTCTGTATATTCCAGCTAATAGAAGGTATAATGCCAATAACGACGGAGTGTTCAACTCAATTAAACATTCCCACGTATTTTATCAAATTAAGAGTTTACGTAAAAAAGCGTTGACTCCGAAGTGTAGTGGTATGGACATATAAACGCAATTATCTTAGAGAAGGCGGAGTTTCTTACAGTCCTGTATATTCCTGCTAATAGAAGGTCTATTGCCAATAACGACGGAGTGTTCAACTCAATTAAACATACCCACGTCTTCTATCAAATCAAGAGTTTACGTATAAAAGCGTAGTCTCCGAAGTGAAGTGTCATAGACATATAAACCTAATTATCTTAGAGAAGGCGGAGTTTCTTGCAGTTCTGTATATTCCTGCTAATAGAGTGTCGTATGCCAATAACGACGTAGTTTTGAAATCAATTAAACATACCCACGTCTTCTATCAAATCAAGAGTTTACATGTAAAAGCGTAGTCTCCGAAGTGTAGTATGGACATATAAACGCAATTATCTTAGAGAAGGCGGAGCTTCTTGCAGTTCTGTGTATTCCTGCTAATAGAGGGTCTATTGCCAATAACGACAAAGTGTTCAACTCAATTAAACATATCTACGTCTTCTATCAAATCAAGAGTTTACGTGTAAATGCGTAATCTACGAAGTGAAGTGTCATAGACAAATTAACGCAATTATCCTAGAGAAGGCGGAGTTTCTTGCAGTTCTGTATATTCCTGCTAATAAAGAGTCTAATGCCAATCACGACGGAGTGTTCAACTCAATTAAACATACCCACGTTTTCTATCAAATCAAGAGTTTACATGTAAAAGCGAAGTCTCCGAAGTGAAGTGTCATAGACATATAAACGCAATTATCTTAGAGAAGGCGAAGCTTCTTGCAGTTCTGTATATTCCTGCTAAAAGAAGGTCTATTGCCAATAACGACGGAGTGTTCAACTCAATTAAACATACCCACGTCTTCTATCAAATCAAGAGTTTACGTATAAAAGCGTAGTCTTCGAAGTGTAGTGGTAGGGACATATAAACGCAATTATCTAAGAGAAGGCGGAGTTTCTTGCAGTTCTGTATATTTCTGCTAATAGAAGGTCTAATGCCAAATTCGACGGAGTGTTCAACTCAATTAACTATATCCACGTCTTCTATCAAATCAAGAGTTTACGTGTAAAAGCGTAGTCTCCGAAGTGAAGTGTCATAGACATATACACGCAATTATCTAAGAGAAAGCGGAGTTTCTTGCAGTTCTGTATATTCCTGCTAATAAAGGGTCTAATGCTTATTACGACGGAGTGTTCAACTTTATTAAACATACCCACGTCTTCTATCAAATCAAGAGTTTACGTATAAAAGCGTAGTCTCCGAAGTGAAGTGTCATAGACATATAAACGCAATTATCTAAGAGAAGGCGGAGTTTCTTGCAGTTCTGTATATTTTTGCTAATAGAGGGTCTATTGCCAATAACGAAGGAGTGTTCAACTCCATTAAACATACCCACGTCTTCTATCAAATCAAGAGTTTACGTATAAAAGCATAGTCTCCGAAGTGTAGTGGTATGGACATATAAACGCAATTATATTAAAGAAGGCGGAGCTTCTTGCAGTTCTGTATGTTCGTGCTAATAGAAGGTCTAATGCCAATCACGAAGGAGTGTTCAACTCAATTAACCATATCCCCGTCTTCTATTAAATCAAGAGTTTACGTGTAAAAGCGTAGTCTCCGAAGTGAAGTGTCATAGACATATAAACGCAATTATCTAAGAGAAGGCGGAGTTTCTTGCAGTTCTGTGTATTCCTGCTAATAGAGGGTCTCATGCCAATTACAATGGAGTGTTCAACTTTATTAAACATACCAACGTCTTCTATCAAATCAAGAGTTTACGTGTAAAAGCGTAGTCTCCGAAGTGAAGTGTCATAGACATATAAACGCAATTATCTTAGAGAAGGCGGAGTTTCTTGCAGTTCTGTGTATTCCTGCTTATAGAGGGTCTATTGCCAATAACGATGGAGTGTTCATCTCAATTAAACATATCCACGTCTTCTATCAAATTAAGAGTTTACGTGTAAATGCGTAATCTACGAAGTGAAGTGTCATAGACATATAAACGCAATTATCCAACAGAAGGCGGAGTTTCTTGCAGTTCTGTATAGTCCTGCTAATAAAGAGTCTAATGTTAATCACGACGGAGTGTTCAACTTCATTAAACATACCCACGTCTTCTATCAAATCAAGAGTTTACGTATAAAAGCGTAGTCTCCGAAGTGAAGTGTCATAGACATATAAACCTAATTATCTTAGACAAGGCGGAGTTTCTTGCAGTTCTGTATATTCCTGCTAATAGAGTGTCGTATGCCAATAACGACGGAGTGTTGAAATCACTTAAACATACCCACGTCTTCTATCAAATCAAGAGTTTACATGTAAAAGCGTAGTCTCCGAAGTGAAGTGTCAAACATATAAACCTAATTATCTTAGAAAAAGGCGGAGTTTCTTGCAGTTCTGTATATTCCTGCTAATAGAGTGTCGTATGCTTATAACGACGGAGTGTTGAAATCAATTAAACATACCCACATCTTCTATCAAATCAAGAGTTTACATGTAAAAGCGTAGTCTCCAAAGTGTAGTGGTACGGACATATAAACGCAATTATCTTAGAGAAGGCGGAGCAACTTGCAGTTCTGTACATTCCTGCTAATAGAGGGTCTAATGCCAATAACGACGGAGTGTTGAACTCAATTAAACATACCCACATCTTCTATCAAATCAAGAGTTTACATGTAAAAGCGTAGTCTC
Source organism: Isoperla grammatica (assembly GCA_945910005.1). Classification (NCBI taxonomy): domain Eukaryota; kingdom Metazoa; phylum Arthropoda; class Insecta; order Plecoptera; family Perlodidae; genus Isoperla; species Isoperla grammatica. The sequence continues at coordinate 33,225,129 of OX246740.1, forward strand.
CGAAGTGTAGTGGTATGGACATATAAACGCAATTATCTAAGAGAAGGCGGAGCTTCTTGCAGTTCTGTATATTCCTGCTAAAAGAGAGTCTAATGCCAATTACGACGGAGTGTTCAACTCAATTAAACATACCCACGTCGTCGATCAAATCAAGAGTTTACGTATAAAAGCGTAGTCTCCGAAGTGTAGTGGTACCGTATGGACATATAAACCTAATTATCTTAGACAAGGCGGAGTTTCTTGCAGTTCTGTATATTCCTGCTAATAGAGTGTCGTATGCCAATAACGACGGAGTGTTGAAATCACTTAAACATACCCACGTCTTCTATCAAATCAAGAGTTTACATGTAAAAGCGTAGTCTCCGAAGTGAAGTGTCAAACATATAAACCTAATTATCTTAGAAAAAGGCGGAGTTTCTTGCAGTTCTGTATATTCCTGCTAATAGAGTGTCGTATGCTTATAACGACGGAGTGTTGAAATCAATTAAACATACCCACATCTTCTATCAAATCAAGAGTTTACATGTAAAAGCGTAGTCTCCAAAGTGTAGTGGTACGGACATATAAACGCAATTATCTTAGAGAAGGCGGAGCAACTTGCAGTTCTGTACATTCCTGCTAATAGAGGGTCTAATGCCAATAACGACGGAGTGTTGAACTCAATTAAACATACCCACATCTTCTATCAAATCAAGAGTTTACATGTAAAAGCGTAGTCTCCGAAGTGTAGTGGTATGGACATATAAACGCAATTATCTTAGAGAAGGCGGAGCTTCTTGCAGTTCTGTATATTCCTGCTAAAAGAGAGTCTAATGCCAATTACGACGGAGTGTTCAACTCAATTAAACATACCCACGTCGTCGATCAAATCAAGAGTTTACGTATAAAAGCGTAGTCTCCGAAGTGTAGTGGTACCGTATGGACATATAAACGCAATTATCTTAGAGAAGGCGGAGTTTCTTGCAGTTCTGTATATTCCTGCTAATAGAGGGTCTAATGCCAATAACGACGGAGTGTTCAACTCAATAAACCATATCCAAGTCTTCTATCAAATCAAGAGTTTACATGTAAAAGCGTAGTCTCCGAAGTGAAGTGTCATAGACATATACACGCAAAAATCTAAGAGAAGGCGGAGTTTCTTGCAGTTCTTTATATTCCAGCTAATAGAGGGTCTAATGTTAATTACGACGGAGTGTTCAACTTAATTAACCATATCCACGTCTTCTATCAAATCAAGAGTTAACATGTAAAAGCGTAATCTCCGAAGTGAAGTGTCATAGACATATACACGCAAAAATCTAAGAGAAGGCGGAGTTTCTTGCAGTTCTTTATATTCCTGCTAATAGAGGGTCAAATGCCAATAACGACGGAGTGTTCAATTCAATTAACCATATCCACGTCTTCTATCAAATCAAGAGTTTACGTATAAAAGCGTAGTCTCCGAAGTGAAGTGTCATAGACATATAAACCTTATTATCTTAGAGAAGGCGGAGTTTCTTGCAGTTCTGTATATTCCTGCTAATAGAGTGTCGTATGCCAATAACGAAGTAGTGTTGGTATCAATTAAACATGCCCACGTCTTCTATCAAATCAAGAGTTTACATGTAAAAGCGTAGTCTCCGAAGTGTAGTATGGACATATAAACGCAATTATCTTAGAGAAGGCGGAGCTTCTTGCAGTTCTGTATATTCCTGCTAATAGAGGGTCTAATGCCAATTACGAAGGAGTGTTGAACTTTATTAAACATACCCACATCTTCTATCAAATCAAGAGTTTACATGTAAAAGCGTAGTCTCCGAAGTGTAGTGGTATGGACATATAAACGCAATTATCTTAGAGAAGGCGGAGCTTCTTGCAGTTTTGTATATTCCTTCTAATAGAGAGTCTTATGCCAATAACGACGGAGTGTTCAACTCAATTAAACATACACACGTCGTCTATCAAATAAGAGTTTACGTATAAAAGCGTAGTCTCCGAAGTGTAGTGGTACCGTTTGGACATATAAACGCAATTATCTTAGAGAAGGCGGAGTTTCTTGCAGTTCTGTATATTTCTGCTAAAAGAGGGTCTAATGCCAATTACGACGGAGTGTTCAACTCAATTAACTATATCCACGTCTTCTATCAAATCAAGAGTTTACGTGTAAAAGCGTAGTCTCCGAAGTTAAGTGTCATAGACATATACACGCAATTATCTAAAAGAAGGCGGAGTTTCTTGCAGTTCTGTATATTCCTGCTAATAAAGGGTCTAATGATAATAACGACGGAGTGTTCAACTCAATTAACCATATCCACGTCTTCTATCAAATCAAGAGATTACATGTAAAAGCGTAATCTCCGAAGTGAAGTGTCATGGACATATAAACGCAATTATCTAAGAGAAGGCGGAGCTTCTTGCAGTTCTGTGTATTCTTGCTAATAGAGGGTCTAATGCCAATTACGACCGAGTGTTCAACTCAATTAAACATATCCACGTCTTCTATCAAATCAAACCTGCCCAGGGACTGCTACCTTATCGTGGTGGGCAGGTTTGCGTGCTTTGTTGATCCCGAGAGCTATGCCGGCGGAAGCGTATGCTTCTGGCAGGGTCACCCTTGCCGGACTGGTCGAGGAGGAGAAGTCAGACGAAATGCAGTCCACACCCCAATCCCCTTTCCCCCCACTGTCCCATTGAATATTTCTCCTCCCACTTGGCCCTGTCCTCCCTTGCTGGACTCCCGTATGACGACTCAAGCGACGTACAATGGATCTGATTTGGATGTGGCTTTATTCTTCATTATCATCTTTCTCATCTTCATTATCACCCGCTCATCGTCTTGATTAGCCATAGTTGCATAAATATGAGACGTTAAGCCCCATTAATCAATCAATCATCTATCAAATCAAGAGTTTGCGTATAAAAGCGTAGTCTCCGAAGTGAAGTGTCATAGACATATAAACGCAATTATCTAAGAGAAGGCGGAGTTTCTTGCAGTTCTGTATATTCCTTATAATAAAGGGTATAATGCTTATTACGACGGAGTGTTCAACTTAATTAAACATTCCCTTGTCTTCCATCAAATCAAGAGTTTACGTATAAAAGCGTAGTCTCGGAAGTGAAGTGTCATAGACATATAAACGCAATTATCTTAGAGAAGGCGGAGTTTCTTGCAGTTCTGTATATTACTGCTAATAGAAAGTCTAATGCCAATAACGACGGAGTGTTCAACTCCATTAAACATACCCACGTCTTCTATCAAATCAAGAGTTTACGTATAAAAGCATAGTCTCCGAAGTGTAGTGGTATGGACATATAAACGCAATTATATAAGAGAAGGCGGAGCTTCTTGCAGTTCTGTATGTTCCTGCTAATAGAAGGTCTAATGCCAATCACGACGGAGTGTTCAACTCAATTAACTATATCCACGTCTTCTATTAAATCAAGAGTTTAAGTGTAAAAGCGTAGTCTCCGAAGTGAAGTGTCATAGACATATAAACGCAATTATCTAAGAGAAGGCGGAGTTTCTTGCAGTTCTGTGTATTTCTGCTAATAGAGGGTCTTATGCCAATTACAATAGAGTGTTTAACTTAATTAAACATACCAACGTCTTCTATCAAATCAAGAGTTTACGTGTAAAAGCGTAGTCTCCGAAGTGAAGTGTCATAGACATATAAACGCATTTATCTTACAGAAGGTGGAGCTTCTTGCAGTTCTGTATATTTCTGCTTATAGAGGGTCTAATGCCAATAACGACGGAGTGTTCAACTCAATTAACCATATCCACGTCTTCTATCAAATCAAGAGTTTACATGTAAAAGCGTAGTCTCCGAAGTAAAGTGTAATAGACATATAAACGCAATTATCTAAGAGAAGGCGGAGTTTCTTGCAGTTCTGTGTATTACTGCTAATAGAAGGTCTAATGCTTATAACGACGAAGTGTTCAACTCAATTAAACATACCCACGTATTCTATCAAATCAAGAGTTTACGCATTGACTACGAAGTGTAGTGGTATGGACATATAAACGCAATTATCTTAGAGAAGGCGGAGTTTCTTGCAGTTCTGTATATTCCTGCTAATAGAGGGTCTATTGCCAATTACGACGGAGTGTTGAAATCAATTAAACATACCCACGTCTTCTATCAAATCCAGAGTTTACATGTAAAAGCGTAGTCTCCAAAGTGTAGTGGTACGGACATATAAACGCAATTATCTAAGAGAAGGCGGAGCATCTTGCAGTTCTGTATATTCCTGCTAATAGAGGGTCTAATGCCAATTACGACGGAGTGTTGAACTCAATTAAACATACTCACATCTTCTATCAAATCAAGAGTTTACATGTAAAAGCGTAGTCTCCGAAGTGTAGTGGTATGGACATATAAACGCAATTATGTTAGAGAAGGCGGAGATTCTTGCAGTTCTGCATATTCCTGCTAATAGAGAGTCTAATGCCAATTACGACGGAGTGTTCAACTCAATTAAACATACCCACGTCGTCGATCAAATCAAGAGTTTACGTATAAAAGCGTAGTCTCCGAAGTGTAGTGGTACCGTATGGACATATAAACGCAATTATCTTAGAGAAGGCGGAGTTTCTTGCAGTTCTGTATATTCCTGCTAATAGAGGGTCTAATGCCAATAACGACGGAGTGTTCAACTCAATTAACCATATCCACGTCTTCTATTAAATCAAGAGTTTACATGTAAAAGCGTAGTCTCCGAAGTGAAGTGTCATAGACATATACACGCAAAAATCTAAAAGAAGGCGGAGTTTCTTGCAGTTCTGTATATTCCTGCTAATAGAAGGTATAATGCCAATAACGACGGAGTGTTCAACTCAATTAAACATACCCACGTATTTTATCAAATCAAGAGTTTACGTAAAAAAGCGTTGACTCCGAAGTGTAGTGGTATGGACATATAAACGCAATTATCTTAGAGAAGGCGGAGTTTCTTACAGTCCTGTATATTCCTGCTAATAGAAGGTCTATTGCCAATAACGACGGAGTGTTCAACTCAATTATACATACCCACGTATTCTATCAAATCAAGAGTTTACGTATAAAAGCGTAGTCTTTGAAGTGAAGTGGTATGGACATATAGACGCAATTATCTAAGAGAAGGCGGAGTTTCTTGCAGTTCTGTGTAATATTGCTAATAGAAGGTCAAATGCCAATAACGACGGAGTGTTCAATTCAATTAACCATATCCACGTCTTCTATCAAATCAAGAGTTTACGTATAAAAGCGTAGTCTCCGAAGTGAAGTGTCATAGACATATAAACCTAATTATCTTAGAGAAGGCGGAGTTTTTTGCAGTTCTGTATATTCCTGCTAATAGAGTGTCGTATTCCAATAACGACGTAGTGTTGAAATCAATTAAACATACCCACGTCTTCTATCAAATCAAGAGTTTACATGTAAAAGCGTAGTCTCCGAAGTGTAGTATGGACATATAAACGCAATTATCTTAGAGAAGGCGGAGCTTCTTGCAGTTCTGTGTATTCCTGCTAATAGAGGGTCTATTGCCAATAACGACGGAGTGTTCAACTCAATTAAACATATCCACGTCTTCTATCAAATCAAGAGTTTACGTGTAAATGCGTAATCTACGAAGTGAAGTGTCATAGACAAATTAACGCAATTATCCTAGAGAATGCGGAGTTTCTTGCAGTTCTGTATATTCCTGCTAATAAAGAGTCTAATGCCAATCACGACGGAGTGTTCAACTCAATTAAACATACCCACGTTTTCTATCAAATCAAGAGTTTACATTTAAAAGCGAAGTCTCCGAAGTGAAGTGTCATAGACATATAAACGCAATTATCTTAGAGAAGGCGAAGCTTCTTGCAGTTCTGTATATTCCTGCTAAAAGAGGGTCTATTGCCAATAACGACGGAGTGTTCAACTCAATTAAACATACCCACGTCTTCTATCAAATCAAGAGTTTACGTATAAAAGCGTAGTCTTCGAAGTGTAGTGGTAGGGACATATAAACGCAATTATCTAAGAGAAGGCGGAGTTTCTTGCAGTTCTGTATGTTTCTGCTAATAAAAGGTCTAATGCCAAATTCGGAGGAGCGTTCAATTCAATTAACTATATCCACGTCTTCTATCAAATCAAGAGTTTACGTGTAAAAGCGTAGTCTCCGAAGTGAAGTGTCATAGACATATACACGCAATTATCTAAGAGAAGGCGGAGTTTCTTGCAGTTCTGTATATTCCTGCTAATAAAGGGTCTAATGCTTATTACGACGGAGTGTTCAACTTTATTAAACATACCCACGTCTTCTATCAAATCAAGAGTTTACGTATAAAAGCGTAGTCTCCGAAGTGAAGTGTCATAGACATAAAAACGCAATTATCTAAGAGAAGGCGGAGTTTCTTGCAGTTCTGTATATTTTTGCTAATAGAGGGTCTAATGCCAATAACGAAGGAGTGTTCAACTCCATTAAACATACCCACGTCTTCTATCAAATCAAGAGTTTACGTATAAAAGCATAGTCTCCGAAGTGTAGTGGTATGGACATATAAACGCAATTATATTAAAGAAGGCGGAGCTTCTTGCAGTTCTGTATGTTCGTGCTAATAGAAGGTCTAATGCCAATCACGAAGGAGTGTTCAACTCAATAAACCATATCCACGTCTTCTATTAAATCAAGAGTTTACGTGTAAAAGCGTAGTCTCCGAAGTGAAGTGTCATAGACATATAAACGCAATTATCTAAGAGAAGGCGGAGTTTCTTGCAGTTCTGTGTATTCCTGCTAATAGAGGGACTCATGCCTAATACAATGGAGTGTTCAACTTAATTAAACATACCAACGTCTTCTATCAAATCAAGAGTTTACGTGTAAAAGCGTAGTCCACGAAGTGAAGTGTCATAGACATATAAACGCAATTATCTTAGAAAAGGCGGAGCTTCTTGCAGTTCTGTGTATTCCTGCTTATAGAGGGTCTAAGGCCAATAACGACAGAGTGTTCAACTTAATTAACCATATCCACGTCTTCTATCAAATCAAGAGTTTACATGTAAAAGCGTAGTCTCCGAAGTGAAGTGTCATAGACATATAAACGCATTTATCTTAAAGAAGGTGGAGCTTCTTGCAGTTCTGTATATTCCTGCTTATAGAGGGTCTAATGCCAATAACGACGGAGTGTTCAACTCCATTAAACATACCCACGTCTTCTATCAAATCAAGAGTTTACGTATAAAAGCATAGTCTCCGAAGTGTAGTGGTATGGATATATAAACGCAATTATATAAGAGAAGGCGGAGCTTCTTGCAGTTCTGTATGTTCCTGCTAATAGAAGGTCTAATGCTAATTACGACGGAGTGTTCAACTCAATTAACCATATCCACGTCTTCTATTAAATCAAGAGTTTAAGTGTAAAAGCGTAGTCTCCGAAGTGAAGTGTCATAGACATATAAACGCAATTATCTAAGAGAAGGCGGAGTTTCTTGCAGTTCTGTATATTCCTGCTAATAGAGGGTCTCATGCCAATTACAATGGAGTGTTCAACTTAATTAAACATACCAACGTCTTCTATCAAATCAAGAGTTTACGTGTAAAAGCGTAGTCTCCGAAGTGAAGTGTCATAGACATATAAACGCAATTATCTAAGAGAAGGCGGAATTTCTTGCAGTTCTGTGTATTCCTGCTAATAGAGGGTCTCATGCCAATTACAATGGAGTGTTCAACTTAATTAAACATACCAACGTCTTCTATCAAATCAAGAGTTTACGTGTAAAAGCGTAGTCTCCAAAGTGAAGTGTCATAGACATATAAACGCAATTATCTTAGAGAAGGCGGAGCTTCTTGCAGTTCTGTGTATTCCTGCTAATAGAGGGTCTAATGTTAATAACGACAGAGTGTTCAACTCATTTAACCATATCCACGCCTTCTATCAAATCAAGAGTTTACATGTAAAAGCGTAGTCTCCGAAGTGAAGTGTCATAGACATATAAACGCATTTATCTTAAAGAAGGTTGAGCTTCTTGCAGTTCTGTATATTCCTGCTTATAGAGGGTCTAATGCCAATAACGACGGAGTGTTCAACTAAATTAACCATATCCACGTCTTCTATCAAATCAAGAGTTTACATGTAAAAGCGTAGTCTCCGAAGTGAAGTGTCATAGACATATAAACGCAATTATCTAAGAGAAGGCGGAGTTTCTTGCAGTTCTGTGTATTCCTGCTAAAAGAAGGTCTATTGCCAATAACGACGAAGTGTTCAACTCAATTAAACATACCAACGTATTCTATCAAATCAAGAGTTTACGTGTAAATGCGTAATCTACGAAGTGAAGTGTCATAGACATATAAACGCAATTATCCTAGAGAAGGCGGAGTTTCTTGCAGTTCTGTATATTCCTGCTAATAGAGAGTCTAATGCCAATTACGACGGAGTTTTCAACTCAATTAAACATACCCACGTCTTCTATCAAATCAAGAGTTTACATGTAAAAGCGTAGTCTCCGAAGTGAAGTGTCATAGACATATAAACGCAATTATCTTAAAGAAGGCGGAGTTTCTTGCAGTTCTGTATATTCCTGCTAATAGAGGGTCTAATGTTAAATACGACGTAGTGTATAACTCAATTAAACATAGCCACGTCTTCTATCAAATCAAGAGTTTACGTATAAAAGCGTAGTCTCCAAAGTGAAGTGTCATAGACATATAAACGCAATTATCTTAGAGAAGGCGGAGTTTCTTGCAGTTCTGTATATTCCTGCTAATAAAAGGTCTAATGTCAATTACGACGGAGTGTTCAACTCAATTAAACATACCCACGTCTTCTATCAAATCAAGAGTTTACGTATAAAAGCGTAGTCTCCGAAGTGAAGTGTCATAGACATATTAACCTAATTATCTTAGAGAAGGCGTAGTTTCTTGCAGTTCTGTATATTCATGCTAATAGAGTGTCGAATGCCAATAACGACGGAGTGTTGAAATCAATTAAACATACCCACGTCTTCTATCAAATCAAGAGTTTACATGTAAAAGCGTAGTCTCCGAAGTGTAGTGGTATGGACATATAAACGCAATTATCTTAGAGAAGGCGGAGCTTCTTGCAGTTCTGTATATTCCTGCTAATAGAGGGTCTAATGCCAATTACGACGGAGTGTTGAACTTTATTAAACATACCCACTTCTTCTATCAAATCAAGAGTTTACATGTAAAAGCGTAGTCTCCGAAGTGTAGTGGTATGGACATATAAACGCAATTATCTTAGAGAAGGCGGAGCTTCTTGCAGTTTTGTATATTCCTGCTAATAGAGAGTCTAATGCCAATTACGACGGAGTGTTCAACTCAATTAAACATACCCACGTCGTCTATTAAATAAGAGTTTACGTATAAAAGCGTAGTCTCCGAAGTGTAGTGGTACCGTATGGACATATAAACGCAATTATCTTAGAGAAGGCGGAGTTTCTTGCAGTTCTGTATATTTCTGCTAATAGAGGGTCTAATGCCAATTACGACGGAGTGTTCAACTCAATTAACTATATCCACGTCTTCTATCAAATCAAGAGTTTACGTGTAAAAGCGTAGTCTCCGAAGTGAAGTGTCATAGACATATACACGCAATTATCTAAGAGAAGGCGGAGTTTCTTGCAGTGCTGTATATTCCTGCTAATAAAGGGTCTAATGATAATTACGACGGAGTGTTCAACTCAATTAACCATATCCACGTCTTCTATCAAATCAAGAGTTTACATGTAAAAGCGTAATCTCCGAAGTGAAGTGTCATAGACATATAAACCCAATTATCTTAGAGAAGGCGGAGCTTCTTGCAGTTCTGTGTATTCCTGCTAATAGAGGGTCTAATGCCAATTACGACTGAGTGTTCAACTCAATTAAACATATCCACGTCTTCTATTAAATCAAGAGTTTGCTTAAAAAAGCGTAGTCTCCGAAGTGAAGTGTCATAGACATATAAACGCAATTATCTAAGAGAAGGCGGAGTTTCTTGCAGTTCTGTATATTCCTGCTAATAAATTGTCTAATGCTTATAACGACAGAGTGTTCATCTTTATTAAACATACCCACGTCTTCTATCAAATCAAGAGTTTACGTATAAAAGCGTAGTCTCCGAAGTGAAGTGTCATAGACATATAAACGCAATTATCTTAGAGAAGGCGGAGTTTCTTGCAGTTCTGTATATTCCTGCTAATAGAGGGTTTAATGCCAATAACGACGGTGTGTTCAACTCCATAAACATACCCACGTCTTCTATCAAATCAAGAGTTTACGTATAAAAGCATAGTCTCCGAAGTGTAGTGGTATGGACATATAAACGCAATTATATTAAAGAAGGCGGAGCTTCTTGCAGTTCTGTATGTTCCTGCTAATAGAAGGTCTAATGCCAATCACGACGGAGTGTTCAACTCAATTAACCATATCCACGTCTTCTATTAAATCAAGAGTTTACGTGTAAAAGCGTAGTCTCCGAAGTGAAGTGTCATAGACATATAAACGCAATTATCTAAGAGAAGGCGGAGTTTCTTGCAGTTCTGTGTATTCCTGCTAAAAGAGGGTCTCATGCCAATTACAATGGAGTGTTCAACTTTATTAAACATACCAACGTCTTCTATCAAATCAAGAGTTTACGTGTAAAAGCGTAGTCTCCGAAGTGAATTGTCATAGACATATAAACGCAATTATCTTAGAGAAGGCGGAGTTTCTTGCAGTTCTGTGTATTCCTGCTTATAGAGGGTCTATTGCCAATAACGATGGAGTGTTCATCTCAATTAAACATATCCACGTCTTCTATCAAATTAAGAGTTTACGTGTAAATGCGTAATCTACGAAGTGAAGTGTCATAGACATATAAACGCAATTATCCAACAGAAGGCGGAGTTTCTTGCAGTTCTGTATATTCCTGCTAATAAAGAGTCTAATGCCAATCACGACGGAGTGTTCAACTTAATTAAACATACCCACGTCTTCTATCAAATCAAAAGTTTACGTATAAAAGCGTAGTCTCCGAAGTGAAGTGTCATAGACATATAAACCTAATTATCTTAGACAAGGCGGAGTTTCTTGCAGTTCTGTATATTCCTGCTAATAGAGTGTCGTATGCCAATAACGACAGAGTGTTGAAATCACTTAAACATACCCACGTCTTCTATCAAATCAAGAGTTTACATGTAAAAGCGTAGTCTCCGAAGTGAAGTGTCAAACATATAAACCTAATTATCTTAGAAAAAGGCGGAGTTTCTTGCAGTTCTGTATATTCCTGCTAATAGAGTGTCGTATGCCAATAACGACGGAGTGTTGAAATCAATTAAACATACCCACATCTTCTATCAAATCAAGAGTTTACATGTAAAAGCGTAGTCTCCAAAGTGTAGTGGTACGGACATATAAACGCAATTATCTTAGAGAAGGCGGAGCATCTTGCAGTTCTGTATATTCCTGCTAATAGAGGGTCTAATGCCAATAACGACGGAGTGTTGAACTCAATTAAACATACCCACATCTTCTATCAAATCAAGAGTTTACATGTAAAAGCGTAGTCTCCGAAGTGTAGTGGTATGGACATATAAACGCAATTATCTTAGAGAAGGCGGAGCTTCTTGCAGTTCTGTATATTCCTGCTAAAAGAGAGTCTAATGCCAATTACGACGGAGTGTTCAACTCAATTAAACATACCCACGTCGTCGATCAAATCAAGAGTTTACGTATAAAAGCGTAGTCTCCGAAGTGTAGTGGTACCGTATGGACATATAAACGCAATTATCCTAGAGAAGGCGGAGTTTCTTACAGTTCTGTGTATTCCTGCTAATAGAAGGTATAATGCCAATAACGACAGAGTGTTCAACTCAATTAAACATACCCACGTATTCTATCAAATCAAGAGTTTACGTATAAAAGCGTTGACTCCGAAGTGTAGTGGTATGGACATATAAACGCAATTCCTTAGAGAAGGCGGAGTTTCTTACAGTCCTGTATATTCCTGCTAATAGATTGTCTATTGTTAATAATGACGGAGTGTTCAACTCAATTAAACATACCCACGTATTCTATCAAATCAAGAGTTTACGTATAAAAGCGTAGTCTTTGAAGTGAAGTGGTATGGACATATAAACGCAATTATCTAAGAGAAAGTGGAGTTTCTTGCAGTTCTGTGTATTCCTGCTAATAGAGGGTCAAATGTCAATAACGACGGAGTGTTCAATTCAATTAACCATATCCACGTCTTCTATCAAATCAAGAGTTTACGTATAAAAGCGTAGTCTCCGAAGTGAAGTGTCATAGACATATAAACCTTATTATCTTAGAGAAGGCGGAGTTTCTTGCAGTTCTGTATATTTCTGCTAATAGAGTGTCGTATGCCAATAACGATGTAGTGTTGAAATCAATTAAACATACCCACGTCTTCTATCAAATCAAGAGTTTACATGTAAAAGCGTAGTCTCCGAAGTGTAGTATGGACATATAAACGCAATTATCTTAGAGAAGGCGGAGCTTCTTGCAGTTCTGTATATTCCTGCTAATAGAGGGTCTATTGCCAATTACGTAGGAGTGTTGAACTTTATTAAACATACACACGTCGTCTATCAAATAAGAGTTTACGTATAAAAGCGTAGTCTCCGAAGTGTAGTGGTACCGTATGGACATATAAACGCAATTATTTTAGAGAAGGCGGAGTTTCTTGCAGTTCTGTATATTTCTGCTAATAGAGTGTCGTATGCCAATAACGATGTAGTGTTGAAATCAATTAAACATACCCACATCTTCTATCAAATCAAGAGTTTACATGTAAAAGCGTAGTCTCCGAAGTGTAGTGGTATGGACATATAAACGCAATTATCTTTGAGAAGGCGGAGCTTCTTGCAGTTTTGTATATTCCTTCTAATAGAGAGTCTTATGCCAATAACGACGGAGTGTTCAACTCAATTAAACATACACACGTCGTCTATCAAATAAGAGTTTACGTATAAAAGCGTAGTCTCCGAAGTGTAGTGGTACCGTATGGACATATAAACGCAATTATTTTAGAGAAGGCGGAGTTTCTTGCAGTTCTGTATATTCCTGCTTATAGAGGGTCTATTGCCAATAACGATGGAGTGTTCATCTCAATTAAACATATCCACGTCTTCTATCAAATTAAGAGTTAACGTGTAAATGCGTAATCTACGAAGTGAAGTGTCATAGACATATAAACGCAATTATCCAACAGAAGGCGGAGTTTCTTGCAGTTCTGTATATTCCTGCTAATAAAGAGTCTAATGTTAATCACGACGGAGTGTTCAACTTAATTAAACATACCCACGTCTTCTATCAAATCAAGAGTTTACGTATAAAAGCGTAGTCTCCGAAGTGAAGTGTCATAGACATATAAACCTAATTATCTTAGACAAGGCGGAGTTTCTTGCAGTTCTGTATATTCCTGCTAATAGAGTGTCGTATGCCAATAACGACGGAGTGTTGAAATCACTTAAACATACCCACGTCTTCTATCAAATCAAGAGTTTACATGTAAAAGCGTAGTCTCCGAAGTGAAGTGTCAAACATATAAACCTAATTATCTTAGAAAAAGGCGGAGTTTCTTGCAGTTCTGTATATTCCTGCTAATAGAGTGTCGTATGCTAATAACGACGGAGTGTTGAAATCAATTAAACATACCCACATCTTCTATCAAATCAAGAGTTTACATGTAAAAGCGTAGTCTCCAAAGTGTAGTGGTACGGACATATAAACGCAATTATCTTAGAGAAGGCGGAGCAACTTGCAGTTCTGTACATTCCTGCTAATAGAGGGTCTAATGCCAATAACGACGGAGTGTTGAACTCAATTAAACATACCCACATCTTCTATCAAATCAAGAGTTTACATGTAAAAGCGTAGTCTCCGAAGTGTAGTGGTATGGACATATAAACGCAATTATCTTAGAGAAGGCGGAGCTTCTTGCAGTTCTGTATATTCTTGCTAAAAGAGAGTCTAATGCCAATTACGACGGAGTGTTCAACTCAATTAAACATACCCACGTCGTCGATCAAATCAAGAGTTTACGTATAAAAGCGTAGTCTCCGAAGTGTAGTGGTACCGTATGGACATATAAACGCAATTATCTTAGAGAAGGCGGAGTTTCTTGCAGTTCTGTATATTCCTGCTAATAGAGGGTCTAATGCCAATAACGACGGAGTGTTCAACTCAATAAACCATATCCAAGTCTTCTATCAAATCAAGAGTTTACATGTAAAAGCGTAGTCTCCGAAGTGAAGTGTCATAGACATATACACGCAAAAATCTAAGAGAAGGCGGAGTTTCTTGCAGTTCTTTATATTCCAGCTAAAAGAGGGTCTAATGTTAATTACGACGGAGTGTTCAACTTAATTAACCATATCCACGTCTTCTATCAAATCAAGAGTTAACATGTAAAAGCGTAATCTCCGAAGTGAAGTGTCATAGACATATACACGCAAAAATCTAAGAGAAGGCGGAGTTTCTTGCAGTTCTTTATATTCCTGCTAATAGAGGGTCAAATGCCAATAACGACGGAGTGTTCAATTCAATTAACCATATCCACGTCTTCTATCAAATCAAGAGTTTACGTATAAAAGCGTAGTCTCCGAAGTGAAGTGTCATAGACATATAAACCTTATTATCTTAGAGAAGGCGGAGTTTCTTGCAGTTCTGTATATTCCTGCTAATAGAGTGTCGTATGCCAATAACGAAGTAGTGTTGAAATCAATTAAACATGCCCACGTCTTCTATCAAATCAAGAGTTTACATGTAAAAGCGTAGTCTCCGAAGTGTAGTATGGACATATAAACGCAATTATCTTAGAGAAGGCGGAGCTTCTTGCAGTTCTGTATATTCCTGCTAATAGAGGGTCTAATGCCAATTACGAAGGAGTGTTGAACTTTATTAAACATACCCACATCTTCTATCAAATCAAGAGTTTACATGTAAAAGCGTAGTCTCCGAAGTGTAGTGGTATGGACATATAAACGCAATTATCTTAGAGAAGGCGGAGCTTCTTGCAGTTTAGTATATTCCTTCTAATAGAGAGTCTTATGCCAATAACGACGGAGTGTTCAACTCAATTAAACATACACACGTCGTCTATCAAATAAGAGTTTACGTATAAAAGCGTAGTCTCCGAAGTGTAGTGGTACCGTATGGACATATAAACGCAATTATCTTAGAGAAGGCGGAGTTTCTTGCAGTTCTGTATATTTCTGCTAAAAGAGGGTCTAATGCCAATAACGACGGAGTGTTCAACTCAATTAACTATATCCACGTCTTCTATCAAATCAAGAGTTTACGTGTAAAAGCGTAGTCTCCGAAGTTAAGTGTCATAGACATATACACGCAATTATCTAAAAGAAGGCGGAGTTTCTTGCAGTTCTGTATATTCCTGCTAATAAAGGGTCTAATGATAATAACGACGGAGTTTTCAACTCAATTAACCATATCCACGTCTTCTATCAAATCAAGAGATTACATGTAAAAGCGTAATCTCCGAAGTGAAGTGTCATGGACATATAAACGCAATTATCTAAGAGAAGGCGGAGCTTCTTGCAGTTCTGTGTATTCTTGCTAATAGAGGGTCTAATGCCAATTACGACCGAGTGTTCAACTCAATTAAACATATCCACGTCTTCTATCAAATCAAGAGTTTGCGTATAAAAGCGTAGTCTCCGAAGTGAAGTGTCATAGACATATAAACGCAATTATCTAAGAGAAGGCGGAGTTTCTTGCAGTTCTGTATATTCCTTATAATAAAGGGTATAATGCTTATTACGACGGAGTGTTCAACTTAATTAAACATTCCCTTGTCTTCTATCAAATCAAGAGTTTACGTATAAAAGCGTAGTCTCGGAAGTGAAGTGTCATAGACATATAAACGCAATTATCTTAGAGAAGGCGGAGTTTCTTGCAGTTCTGTATATTACTGCTAATAGAAAGTCTAATGCCAATAACGACGGAGTGTTCAACTCCATTAAACATACCCACGTCTTCTATCAAATCAAGAGTTTACGTATAAAAGCATAGTCTCCGAAGTGTAGTGGTATGGACATATAAACGCAATTATATAAGAGAAGGCGGAGCTTCTTGCAGTTCTGTATGTTCCTGCTAATAGAAGGTCTAATGCCAATCACGACGGAGTGTTCAACTCAATTAACTATATCCACGTCTTCTATTAAATCAAGAGTTTAAGTGTAAAAGCGTAGTCTCCGAAGTGAAGTGTCATAGACATATAAACGCAATTATCTAAGAGAAGGCGGAGTTTCTTGCAGTTCTGTGTATTTCTGCTAATAGAGGGTCTTATGCCAATTACAATAGAGTGTTTAACTTAATTAAACATACCAACGTCTTCTATCAAATCAAGAGTTTACGTGTAAAAGCGTAGTCTCCGAAGTGAAGTGTCATAGACATATAAACGCATTTATCTTACAGAAGGTGGAGCTTCTTGCAGTTCTGTATATTTCTGCTTATAGAGGGTCTAATGCCAATAACGACGGAGTGTTCAACTCAATTAACCATATCCACGTCTTCTATCAAATCAAGAGTTTACATGTAAAAGCGTAGTCTCCGAAGTGAAGTGTAATAGACATATAAACGCAATTATCTAAGAGAAGGCGGAGTTTCTTGCAGTTCTGTGTATTCCTGCTAATAGAAGGTCTAATGCTAATAACGACGAAGTGTTCAACTCAATTAAACATACCCACGTATTCTATCAAATCAAGAGTTTACGCATTGACTACGAAGTGTAGTGGTATGGACATATAAACGCAATTATCTTAGAGAAGGCGGAGTTTCTTGCAGTTCTGTATATTCCTGCTAATAGAGGGTCTATTGCCAATTACGACGGAGTGTTGAAATCAATTAAACATACCCACGTCTTCTATCAAATCCAGAGTTTACATGTAAAAGCGTAGTCTCCAAAGTGTAGTGGTACGGACATATAAACGCAATTATCTAAGAGAAGGCGGAGCATCTTGCAGTTCTGTATATTCCTGCTAATAGAGGGTCTAATGCCAATTACGACGGAGTGTTGAACTCAATTAAACATACTCACATCTTCTATCAAATCAAGAGTTTACATGTAAAAGCGTAGTCTCCGAAGTGTAGTGGTATGGACATATAAACGCAATTATGTTAGAGAAGGCGGAGATTCTTGCAGTTCTGCATATTCCTGCTAATAGAGAGTCTAATGCCAATTACGACGGAGTGTTCAACTCAATTAAACATACCCACGTCGTCGATCAAATCAAGAGTTTACGTATAAAAGCGTAGTCTTTGAAGTGAAGTGGTATGGACATATAGACGCAATTATCTAAGAGAAGGCGGAGTTTCTTGCAGTTCTGTGTAATATTGCTAATAGAAGGTCAAATGCCAATAACGACGGAGTGTTCAATTCAATTAACCATATCCACGTCTTCTATCAAATCAAGAGTTTACGTATAAAAGCGTAGTCTCCGAAGTGAAGTGTCATAGACATATAAACCTAATTATCTTAGAGAAGGCGGAGTTTCTTGCAGTTCTGTATATTCCTGCTAATAGAGTGTCGTATTCCAATAACGACGTAGTGTTGAAATCAATTAAACATACCCACGTCTTCTATCAAATCAAGAGTTTACATGTAAAAGCGTAGTCTCCGAAGTGTAGTATGGACATATAAACGCAATTATCTTAGAGAAGGCGGAGCTTCTTGCAGTTCTGTGTATTCCTGCTAATAGAGGGTCTATTGCCAATAACGACGGAGTGTTCAACTCAATTAAACATATCCACGTCTTCTATCAAATCAAGAGTTTACGTGTAAATGCGTAATCTACGAAGTGAAGTGTCATAGACAAATTAACGCAATTATCCTAGAGAAGGCGGAGTTTCTTGCAGTTCTGTATATTCCTGCTAATAAAGAGTCTAATGCCAATCACGACGGAGTGTTCAACTCAATTAAACATACCCACGTTTTCTATCAAATCAAGAGTTTACATTTAAAAGCGAAGTCTCCGAAGTGAAGTGTCATAGACATATAAACGCAATTATCTTAGAGAAGGCGAAGCTTCTTGCAGTTCTGTATATTCCTGCTAAAAGAGGGTCTATTGCCAATAACGACGGAGTGTTCAACTCAATTAAACATACCCACGTCTTCTATCAAATCAAGAGTTTACGTATAAAAGCGTAGTCTTCGAAGTGTAGTGGTAGGGACATATAAACGCAATTATCTAAGAGAAGGCGGAGTTTCTTGCAGTTCTGTATGTTTCTGCTAATAAAAGGTCTAATGCCAAATTCGGAGGAGCGTTCAATTCAATTAACTATATCCACGTCTTCTATCAAATCAAGAGTTTACGTGTAAAAGCGTAGTCTCCGAAGTGAAGTGTCATAGACATATACACGCAATTATCTAAGAGAAGGCGGAGTTTCTTGCAGTTCTGTATATTCCTGCTAATAAAGGGTCTAATGCTTATTACGACGGAGTGTTCAACTTTATTAAACATACCCACGTCTTCTATCAAATCAAGAGTTTACGTATAAAAGCGTAGTCTCCGAAGTGAAGTGTCATAGACATAAAAACGCAATTATCTAAGAGAAGGCGGAGTTTCTTGCAGTTCTGTATATTTTTGCTAATAGAGGGTCTAATGCCAATAACGAAGGAGTGTTCAACTCCATTAAACATACCCACGTCTTCTATCAAATCAAGAGTTTACGTATAAAAGCATAGTCTCCGAAGTGTAGTGGTATGGACATATAAACGCAATTATATTAAAGAAGGCGGAGCTTCTTGCAGTTCTGTATGTTCGTGCTAATAGAAGGTCTAATGCCAATCACGAAGGAGTGTTCAACTCAATAAACCATATCCACGTCTTCTATTAAATCAAGAGTTTACGTGTAAAAGCGTAGTCTCCGAAGTGAAGTGTCATAGACATATAAACGCAATTATCTAAGAGAAGGCGGAGTTTCTTGCAGTTCTGTGTATTCCTGCTAATAGAGGGACTCATGCCTAATACAATGGAGTGTTCAACTTAATTAAACATACCAACGTCTTCTATCAAATCAAGAGTTTACGTGTAAAAGCGTAGTCCCCGAAGTGAAGTGTCATAGACATATAAACGCAATTATCTTAGAAAAGGCGGAGCTTCTTGCAGTTCTGTGTATTCCTGCTTATAGAGGGTCTAAGGCCAATAACGACAGAGTGTTCAACTTAATTAACCATATCCACGTCTTCTATCAAATCAAGAGTTTACATGTAAAAGCGTAGTCTCCGAAGTGAAGTGTCATAGACATATAAACGCATTTATCTTAAAGAAGGTGGAGCTTCTTGCAGTTCTGTATATTCCTGCTTATAGAGGGTCTAATGCCAATAACGACGGAGTGTTCAACTCCATTAAACATACCCACGTCTTCTATCAAATCAAGAGTTTACGTATAAAAGCATAGTCTCCGAAGTGTAGTGGTATGGATATATATAAACGCAATTATATAAGAGAAGGCGGAGCTTCTTGCAGTTCTGTATGTTCCTGCTAATAGAAGGTCTAATGCTAATTACGACGGAGTGTTCAACTCAATTAACCATATCCACGTCTTCTATTAAATCAAGAGTTTAAGTGTAAAAGCGTAGTCTCCGAAGTGAAGTGTCATAGACATATAAACGCAATTATCTAAGAGAAGGCGGAGTTTCTTGCAGTTCTGTATATTCCTGCTAATAGAGGGTCTCATGCCAATTACAATGGAGTGTTCAACTTAATTAAACATACCAACGTCTTCTATCAAATCAAGAGTTTACGTGTAAAAGCGTAGTCTCCGAAGTGAAGTGTCATAGACATATAAACGCAATTATCTAAGAGAAGGCGGAGTTTCTTGCAGTTCTGTGTATTCCTGCTAATAGAGGGTCTCATGCCAATTACAATGGAGTGTTCAACTTAATTAAACATACCAACGTCTTCTATCAAATCAAGAGTTTACGTGTAAAAGCGTAGTCTCCAAAGTGAAGTGTCATAGACATATAAACGCAATTATCTTAGAGAAGGCGGAGCTTCTTGCAGTTCTGTGTATTCCTGCTAATAGAGGGTCTAATGTTAATAACGACAGAGTGTTCAACTCATTTAACCATATCCACGCCTTCTATCAAATCAAGAGTTTACATGTAAAAGCGTAGTCTCCGAAGTGAAGTGTCATAGACATATAAACGCATTTATCTTAAAGAAGGTTGAGCTTCTTGCAGTTCTGTATATTCCTGCTTATAGAGGGTCTAATGCCAATAACGACGGAGTGTTCAACTAAATTAACCATATCCACGTCTTCTATCAAATCAAGAGTTTACATGTAAAAGCGTAGTCTCCGAAGTGAAGTGTCATAGACATATAAACGCAATTATCTAAGAGAAGGCGGAGTTTCTTGCAGTTCTGTATATTCCTGCTAATAGAGAGTCTAATGCCAATTACGACGGAGTTTTCAACTCAATTAAACATACCCACGTCTTCTATCAAATCAAGAGTTTACATGTAAAAGCGTAGTCTCCGAAGTGAAGTGTCATAGACATATAAACGCAATTATCTTAAAGAAGGCGGAGTTTCTTGCAGTCCTGTATATTCCTGCTAATAGAGGGTCTAATGTTAAATACGACGTAGTGTATAACTCAATTAAACATAGCCACGTCTTCTATCAAATCAAGAGTTTACGTATAAAAGCGTAGTCTCCAAAGTGAAGTGTCATAGACATATAAACGCAATTATCTTAGAGAAGGCGGAGTTTCTTGCAGTTCTGTATATTCCTGCTAATAAAAGGTCTAATGTCAATTACGACGGAGTGTTCAACTCAATTAAACATACCCACGTCTTCTATCAAATCAAGAGTTTACGTATAAAAGCGTAGTCTCCGAAGTGAAGTGTCATAGACATATTAACCTAATTATCTTAGAGAAGGCGTAGTTTCTTGCAGTTCTGTATATTCATGCTAATAGAGTGTCGAATGCCAATAACGACGGAGTGTTGAAATCAATTAAACATACCCACGTCTTCTATCAAATCAAGAGTTTACATGTAAAAGCGTAGTCTCCGAAGTGTAGTGGTATGGACATATAAACGCAATTATCTTAGAGAAGGCGGAGCTTCTTGCAGTTCTGTATATTCCTGCTAATAGAGGGTCTAATGCCAATTACGACGGAGTGTTGAACTTTATTAAACATACCCACTTCTTCTATCAAATCAAGAGTTTACATGTAAAAGCGTAGTCTCCGAAGTGTAGTGGTATGGACATATAAACGCAATTATCTTAGAGAAGGCGGAGCTTCTTGCAGTTTTGTATATTCCTGCTAATAGAGAGTCTAATGCCAATTACGACGGAGTGTTCAACTCAATTAAACATACCCACGTCGTCTATTAAATAAGAGTTTACGTATAAAAGCGTAGTCTCCGAAGTGTAGTGGTACCGTATGGACATATAAACGCAATTATCTTAGAGAAGGCGGAGTTTCTTGCAGTTCTGTATATTTCTGCTAATAGAGGGTCTAATGCCAATTACGACGGAGTGTTCAACTCAATTAACTATATCCACGTCTTCTATCAAATCAAGAGTTTACGTGTAAAAGCGTAGTCTCCGAAGTGAAGTGTCATAGACATATACACGCAATTATCTAAGAGAAGGCGGAGTTTCTTGCAGTGCTGTATATTCCTGCTAATAAAGGGTCTAATGATAATAACGACGGAGTGTTCAACTCAATTAACCATATCCACGTCTTCTATCAAATCAAGAGTTTACATGTAAAAGCGTAATCTCCGAAGTGAAGTGTCATAGACATATAAACCCAATTATCTTAGAGAAGGCGGAGCTTCTTGCAGTTCTGTGTATTCCTGCTAATAGAGGGTCTAATGCCAATTACGACTGAGTGTTCAACTCAATTAAACATATCCACGTCTTCTATTAAATCAAGAGTTTGCGTAAAAAAGCGTAGTCTCCGAAGTGAAGTGTCATAGACATATAAACGCAATTATCTAAGAGAAGGCGGAGTTTCTTGCAGTTCTGTATATTCCTGCTAATAAATTGTCTAATGCTTATAACGACAGAGTGTTCATCTTTATTAAACATACCCACGTCTTCTATCAAATCAAGAGTTTACGTATAAAAGCGTAGTCTCCGAAGTGAAGTGTCATAGACATATAAACGCAATTATCTTAGAGAAGGCGGAGTTTCTTGCAGTTCTGTATATTCCTGCTAATAGAGGGTTTAATGCCAATAACGACGGTGTGTTCAACTCCATAAACATACCCACGTCTTCTATCAAATCAAGAGTTTACGTATAAAAGCATAGTCTCCGAAGTGTAGTGGTATGGACATATAAACGCAATTATATTAAAGAAGGCGGAGCTTCTTGCAGTTCTGTATGTTCCTGCTAAAAGAAGGTCTAATGCCAATCACGACGGAGTGTTCAACTCAATTAACCATATCCACGTCTTCTATTAAATCAAGAGTTTACGTGTAAAAGCGTAGTCTCCGAAGTGAAGTGTCATAGACATATAAACGCAATTATCTAAGAGAAGGCGGAGTTTCTTGCAGTTCTGTGTATTCCTGCTAAAAGAGGGTCTCATGCCAATTACAATGGAGTGTTCAACTTTATTAAACATACCAACGTCTTCTATCAAATCAAGAGTTTACGTGTAAAAGCGTAGTCTCCGAAGTGAATTGTCATAGACATATAAACGCAATTATCTTAGAGAAGGCGGAGTTTCTTGCAGTTCTGTGTATTCCTGCTTATAGAGGGTCTATTGCCAATAACGATGGAGTGTTCATCTCAATTAAACATATCCACGTCTTCTATCAAATTAAGAGTTTACGTGTAAATGCGTAATCTACGAAGTGAAGTGTCATAGACATATAAACGCAATTATCCAACAGAAGGCGGAGTTTCTTGCAGTTCTGTATATTCCTGCTAATAAAGAGTCTAATGCCAATCACGACGGAGTGTTCAACTTAATTAAACATACCCACGTCTTCTATCAAATCAAAAGTTTACGTATAAAAGCGTAGTCTCCGAAGTGAAGTGTCATAGACATATAAACCTAATTATCTTAGACAAGGCGGAGTTTCTTGCAGTTCTGTATATTCCTGCTAATAGAGTGTCGTATGCCAATAACGACAGAGTGTTGAAATCACTTAAACATACCCACGTCTTCTATCAAATCAAGAGTTTACATGTAAAAGCGTAGTCTCCGAAGTGAAGTGTCAAACATATAAACCTAATTATCTTAGAAAAAGGCGGAGTTTCTTGCAGTTCTGTATATTTCTGCTAATAGAGTGTCGTATGCCAATAACGACGGAGTGTTGAAATCAATTAAACATACCCACATCTTCTATCAAATCAAGAGTTTACATGTAAAAGCGTAGTCTCCAAAGTGTAGTGGTACGGACATATAAACGCAATTATCTTAGAGAAGGCGGAGCATCTTGCAGTTCTGTATATTCCTGCTAATAGAGGGTCTAATGCCAATAACGACGGAGTGTTGAACTCAATTAAACATACCCACATCTTCTATCAAATCAAGAGTTTACATGTAAAAGCGTAGTCTCCGAAGTGTAGTGGTATGGACATATAAACGCAATTATCTTAGAGAAGGCGGAGCTTCTTGCAGTTCTGTATATTCCTGCTAAAAGAGAGTCTAATGCCAATTACGACGGAGTGTTCAACTCAATTAAACATACCCACGTCGTCGATCAAATCAAGAGTTTACGTATAAAAGCGTAGTCTCCGAAGTGTAGTGGTACCGTATGGACATATAAACGCAATTATCCTAGAGAAGGCGGAGTTTCTTACAGTTCTGTGTATTCCTGCTAATAGAAGGTATAATGCCAATAACGACAGAGTGTTCAACTCAATTAAACATACCCACGTATTCTATCAAATCAAGAGTTTACGTATAAAAGCGTTGACTCCGAAGTGTAGTGGTATGGACATATAAACGCAATTCCTTAGAGAAGGCGGAGTTTCTTACAGTCCTGTATATTCCTGCTAATAGATTGTCTATTGTTAATAATGACGGAGTGTTCAACTCAATTAAACATACCCACGTATTCTATCAAATCAAGAGTTTACGTATAAAGGCGTAGTCTTTGAAGTGAAGTGGTATGGACATATAAACGCAATTATCTAAGAGAAAGTGGAGTTTCTTGCAGTTCTGTGTATTCCTGCTAATAGAGGGTCAAATGTCAATAACGACGGAGTGTTCAATTCAATTAACCATATCCACGTCTTCTATCAAATCAAGAGTTTACGTATAAAAGCGTAGTCTCCGAAGTTAAGTGTCATAGACATATACACGCAATTATCTAAAAGAAGGCGGAGTTTCTTGCAGTTCTGTATATTCCTGCTAATAAAGGGTCTAATGATAATAACGACGGAGGGTTCAACTCAATTAACCATATCCACGTCTTCTATCAAATCAAGAGATTACATGTAAAAGCGTAATCTCCGAAGTGAAGTGTCATGGACATATAAACGCAATTATCTAAGAGAAGGCGGAGCTTCTTGCAGTTCTGTGTATTCTTGCTAATAGAGGGTCTAATGCCAATTACGACCGAGTGTTCAACTCAATTAAACATATCCACGTCTTCTATCAAATCAAGAGTTTGCGTATAAAAGCGTAGTCTCCGAAGTGAAGTGTCATAGACATATAAACGCAATTATCTAAGAGAAGGCGGAGTTTCTTGCAGTTCTGTATATTCCTAATAATAAAGGGTCTAATGCTTATTACGACGGAGTGTTCAACTTATGTAAACATTCCCTTGTCTTCTATCAAATCAAGAGTTTACGTATAAAAGCGTAGTCTCGGAAGTGAAGTGTCATAGACATATAAACGCAATTATCTTAGAGAAGGCGGAGTTTCTTGCAGTTCTGTATATTACTGCTAATAGAGGGTCTAATGCCAATAACGACGGAGTGTTCAACTCCATTAAACATACCCACGTCTTCTATCAAATCAAGAGTTTACGTATAAAAGCATAGTCTCCGAAGTGTAGTGGTATGGACATATAAACGCAATTATATAAGAGAAGGCGGAGCTTCTTGCAGTTCTGTATGTTCCTGCTAAAAGAAGGTCTAATGCCAATCACGACGGAGTGTTCAACTCAATTAACCATATCCACGTCTTCTATTAAATCAAGAGTTTACGTGTAAAAGCGTAGTCTCCGAAGTGAAGTGTCATAGACATATAAACGCAATTATCTAAGAGAAGGCGGAGTTTCTTGCAGTTCTGTATATTCCTGCTAATAGAGGGTCTCATGCCAATTACAATAGAGTGTTCAGCTTAATTAAACATACCAACGTCTTCTATCAAATCAAGAGTTTACGTGTAAAAGCGTAGTCTCCGAAGTGAAGTGTCATAGACATATAAACGCATTTATCTTACAGAAGGTGGAGCTTCTTGCAGTTCTGTATATTTCTGCTTATAGAGGGTCTAATGCCAATAACGGTAGAGTGTTCAACTCAATTAACCATATCCACGTCTTCTATCAAATCAAGAGTTTACATGTAAAAGCGTAGTCTCCGAAGTGAAGTGTAATTACATATAAACGCAATTATCTAAGAGAAGGCGGAGTTTCTTGCAGTTCTGTGTATTCCTGCTAATAGAAGGTCTAATGCTTATAACGACGAAGTGTTCAACTCAATT
This sequence comes from Isoperla grammatica, assembly GCA_945910005.1. Classification (NCBI taxonomy): domain Eukaryota; kingdom Metazoa; phylum Arthropoda; class Insecta; order Plecoptera; family Perlodidae; genus Isoperla; species Isoperla grammatica. Next base: position 33,250,724 of record OX246740.1, read on the forward strand.
AAACATACCCACGTATTATATCAAATCAAGAGTTTACGTATTAAAGCATTGACTACGAAGTGTAGTGGTATGGACATATAAACGCAATTATCTTAGAGAAGGCGGAGTTTCTAGCAGTTCCGTATATTCCTGCTAATAGAGGGTCTAATTCCAATAACGACGGAGTGTTCAACTCAATTAACCATATCCACGTCTTCTATCAAATCAAGAGTTTACGTATAAAAGCGTAGTCTTTGAAGTGAAGTGGTATGGACATATAAACGCAATTATCTAAGAGAAGGCGGAGTTTCTTGCAGTTCTGTGTATTTTTGCTAATAGAGGGTCTATTGCCAATAACGACAGAGTGTTCAACTCAATTAAACATATCCACGTCTTCTATCAAATCAAGAGTTTACGTGTAAATGCGTAATCTACGAAGTGAAGTGTCATAGATATATAAACGCAATTATCCTAGAGAAGGCGGAGTTTCTTGCAGTTCTGTATATTTCTGCTAATAAAGAGTCTAATGCCAATCACGACGGAGTGTTCAATTCAATGAAACATACCCACGTCTTCTATCAAATCAAGAGTTTACGTATAAAAGCGTAGTCTCCGAAGTGAAGTGTCATAAACATATAAACCTAATTATCTTAGACAAGGCGGAGTTTCTTGCAGTTCTGTATATTCCTTCTAATAGAGTGTCGTATGCCAATAACGACGGAGTGTTAAAATCAATTAAACATACCCACGTCTTCTATCAAATCAAGAGTTTACATGTAAAAGCGTAGTCTCCGAAGTGAAGTGTCAAACATATAAACCTTATTATCTTAGAAAAAGGCGGAGTTTCTTGCAGTTCTGTATATTCCTGCTAATAGAGTGTCGTATGCCAATAACGACGGAGTGTTGAAATCAATTAAACATACCCACGTCTTCTATCAAATCCAGAGTTTACATGTAAAAGCGTAGTCTCCAAAGTGTAGTGGTACGGACATATAAACGCAATTATCTAAGAGAAGGCAGAGCATCTTGCAGTTCTGTATATTCCTGCTAATAGAAGGTCTAATGCCAATTACGACGGAGTGTTGAACTCAATTAAACATACCCACATCTTCTATCAAATCAAGAGTTTACATGTAAAAGCGTAGTCTCCGAAGTGTAGTGGTATGGACATATAAACGCAATTATGTTAGAGAAGGCGGAGATTCTTGCAGTTCTGCATATTCCTGCTAATAGAGAGTCTAATGCCAATTACGACGGAGTGTTCAACTCAATTAAACATACCCACGTCGTCGATCAAATCAAGAGTTTACGTATAAAAGGGTAGTCTCCGAAGTGTAGTGGTACCGTATGGACATATAAACGCAATTATCTTAGAGAAGGCGGAGTTTCTTGCAGTTCTGTATATTCCTGCTAATAGAGGGTCTAATGCCAATAACGACGGAGTGTTCAACTCAATTAACCATATCCACGTCTTCTATTAAATCAAGAGTTTACATGTAAAAGCGTAGTCTCCGAAGTGAAGTGTCATAGACATATACACGCAAAAATCTAAAAGAAGGCGGAGTTTCTTGCAGTTCTGTATATTCCTGCTAATAGAAGGTATAATGCCAATAACGACGGAGTGTTCAACTCAATTAAACATACCCACGTATTTTATCAAATCAAGAGTTTACGTAAAAAAGCGTAGTCTTTGAAGTGAAGTGGTATGGACATATAAACGCAATTATCTAAGAGAAGGCGGAGTTTCTTGCAGTTCTGTGTAATCCTGCTAATAGAAGGTCAAATGCCAATAACGACGGAGTGTTCAATTCAATTAACCATATCCACGTCTTCTATCAAATCAAGAGTTTACGTATAAAAGCGTAGTCTCCGAAGTGAAGTGTCATAGATATATAAACCTAATTATCTTAGAGAAGGCGGAGTTTCTTGCAGTTCTGTATATTCCTGCTAATAGAGTGTCGTATGCCAATAACGACGTAGTGTTAAAATCAATTAAACATACCCACGTCTTCTATCAAATCAAGAGTTTACGTATAAAAGCGTAGTCTTCGAAGTGTAGTGGTATGGACATATAAACGCAATTATCTAAGAGAAGGCGGAGTTTCTTGCAGTTCTGTATATTTCTGCTAATAGAGGGTCTAATGCCAAATTCGACGGAGTGTTCAACTCAATTAACTATATCCACGTCTTCTATCAAATCAAGAGTTTACGTGTAAAAGCGTAGTCTCCGAAGTGAAGTGTCATAGACATATAAACGCAATTATCTAAGAGAAGGCGGAGTTTCTTGCAGTTCTGTATATTTTTGCTAATAGAGGGTCTAATGCCAATAACGAAGGAGTGTTCAATTCCATTAAACATACCCACGTCTTCTATCAAAACAAGAGTTTACGTATAAAAGCATAGTCTCCGAAGTGTAGTGGTATGGACATATAAACGCAATTATATTAAAGAAGGCGGAGCTTCTTGCAGTTCTGTATGTTCGTGCTAATAGAAGGTCTAATGCCAATCACGAAGGAGTGTTCAACTCAATTAACCATATCCACGTCTTCTATTAAATCAAGAGTTTACGTGTAAAAGCGTAGTCTCCGAAGTGAAGTGTCATAGACATAAAAAACGCAATTATCTAAGAGAAGGCGGAGTTTCTTGCAGTTCTGTGTATTCCTGCTAATAGAGGGTCTCATGCTAAATACAATGGAGTGTTCAACTTAATTAAACATACCAACGTCTTTTATCAAATCAAGAGTTTACGTGTAAAAGCGTAGTCCCCAAAGTGAAGTGTCATAGACATATAAACGCAATTATCTTAGAGAAGGCGGAGCTTCTTGCAGTTCTGTGTATTCCTGCTAATAGAGGGTCTAAGGCCAATAACGACAGAGTGTTCAACTTAATTAACCATATCCACGTTTTCTATCAAATCAAGAGTTTACATGTAAAAGCGTAGTCTCCGAAGTGAAGTGTCATAGACATATAAACGCATTTATCTTAAAGAAGGTGGAGCTTCTTGCAGTTCTGTATATTCCTGCTTATAGAGGGTCTAATGCCAATAACGACGGAGTGTTCAACTCCATTAAACATACCCACATCTTCTATCAAATCAAGAGTTTACGTATAAAAGCATAGTCTCCGAAGTGTAGTGGTATGGATATATAAACGCAATTATATAAGAGAAGGCGGAGCTTCTTGCAGTTCTGTATGTTCCTGCTAATAGAAGGTCTAATGCATATTACGACGGAGTGTTCAACTCAATTAACCATATCCACGTCTTCTATTAAATCAAGAGTTTAAGTGTAAAAGCGTAGTCTCCGAAGTGAAGTGTCATAGACATATAAACGCAATTATCTAAGAGAAAACGGAGTTTTTTGCAGTTCTGTGTATTCCTGCTTAAAGAGGGTCTCATGCCAATTACAATGGAGTGTTCAACTTAATTAAACATACCAACGTCTTCTATCAAATCAAGAGTTTACGTGTAAAAGCGAAGTCTCCGAAGTGAAGTGTCATAGACATATAAACGCAATTATCTTAGAGAAGGCGGAGCTTCTTGCAGTTCTGTGTATTCTTGCTAATAGAGGGTCTAATGTTAATAACGACAGAGTGTTCAACTCATTTAACCATATCCACGCCTTCTATCAAATCAAGAGTTTACATGTAAAAGCGTAGTCTCCGAAGTAAAGTGTCATAGACATATAAACGCATTTATCTTAAAGAAGGTTGAGCTCCTTGCAGTTCTGTATATTCCTGCTTATAGAGGGTCTAATGCCAATAACGACGGAGTGTTCAACTAAATTAACCATATCCACGTCTTCTATCAAATCAAGAGTTTACATGTAAAAGCGTAGTCTCCGAAGTGAAGTGTCATAGACATATAAACGCAATTATCTAAGAGAAGGCGGAGTTTCTTGCAGTTCTGTGTATTCCTGCTAATAGAAGTCCTATTGCCAATAACGACGAAGTGTTCAACTCAATTAAACATACCCACGTATTCTATCAAATCAAGAGTTTACGTATAAAAGCATTGACTCCGAAGTGTAGTGGTATGGACATATAAACGCAATTATCTTAAAGAAGGCGGAGTTTCTTGCAGTTCTGTATACTCCTGCTAATAGAGGGTCTATTGCCAATTACGACGGAGTGTTTAACTCAATTAAACATACCCACGTATTCTATCAAATCAAGAGTTTACGTATAAAAGCGTTGTCTCCGAATTGAAGTGTTATAGACATATATACGCAATTATCTAAGAGAAGGCGGAGTTTCTTGCAGTTCTGTGTATTCCTGCTAATAGAAGGTCTAATGCCAATAACGACGAAGTGTTCAACTCAATTAAACATACCCACGTATTCTATCAAATCAAGAGTTTACGTATAAAAGCGTAGTCTCCGAAGTGTAGTGGTACCGTATGGACATATAAACGCAATTATCTAAGAGAAGGCGGAGTTTCTTGCAGTTCTGTATATTCCTGCTAATAAAGAGTCTAATGCCAATTACGAAGGATTGTTCAAATCAATTAAACTAACCCACGTCTTCTATCAAATCAAGAGTTTACGTATGAAAGCGTAGTCTCCGAAGTGAAGTGTCATAGACATATAAACGCAATTATCTTAGCGAAGGCGGAGTTTCTTGCAGTTCTGTATATTCCTGCTAATAGAGGGTCTAATTCCAATAACGACGGAGTGTTCAACTCAATTAACCATATCCACGTCTTCTATCAAATCAAGAGTTTACGTATAAAAGCGTAGTCTTTAAAGTAAAGTGGTATGGACATATAAACGCAATTATCTAAGAGAAGGCGAAGCTTCTTGCAGTTCTGTATAATCCTGCTAAAATAGGGTCTATTTTTAATAACGACGGAGTGTTCAACTCAATTAAACATACCCACGTCTTCTATCAAATCAAGAGTTTACGTATAAAAGCGTAGTCTCCGAAGTGTAGTGGTATGGACATATAAACGCAATTATCTTAGAGAAAGCGGAGTTTCTTGCAGTTCTGTATATTCCTGCTAATATAAGGTCTAATGCCAATTACGACGGAGTGTTCAACTCAATTAAACATACCCACGTCTTGTATCAAATCAAGAGTTTACGTATAAAAGCGTAGTCTCCGAAGTGTGGTGGTATGGACATATAAACGCAATTATCTTAGAGAAGGCGGAGTTTCTTGCAGTTCTGTATATTTCTGCTAATAGAAATTCTAATGCCAATTACGACGAAGTGTTTAACTCAATTAAACATACCCACGTCTTCTATCAAATCAAGAGTTTACGTGTAAATGCGTAATCTACGAAGTGTAGGGGTATGGACATATAAACGCAATTATCTAAGAGAAGGCGGATCTTCTTGCAGTTCTGTATATTCCTGCTAATAAAGGGTCTAATGCCAATAACGACGGAGTGTTCAACTCAATTAAACATACCCACGTCTTCTATCAAATCAAGAGTTTACGTGCAAATGCGTAATCTACAAAGTGAAGTGTCATAGACATATAAACGAAATTATCCTAGAAAAGGCGGAGTTTCTTGCAGTTCTGTATATTCCTGCTAATAGAAGGTCTATTGCCAATTACGACGGAGTGTTCAACTCCATAAAACATACCTACCTCTTCTATCAAATTAAGAGTTTACATGTAAATGCGTAATCTACGAAGTGTAGTGGTATGGACATATAAACGCTATTATCTAAGAGAAGGCGGATCTTCTTGCAATTCTTTATATTCCTGCTAATAGATGGTCAAATGCCAATAACGACTGAGTGTTCAACTCAATTAAACATACCCACGTCTTCTATCAAATCAAGAGTTTACATGTAAAAGCGTAGTCTCCGAAGTGTAGTGTCATGGACATATAAACGCAATTATCCTAGAGAAGGCGGAGTTTCCTGCAGTTCTGTATATTCCTGCTAATAGATGGTCTAATGCCAATTACGAAGGAGTGTTCAACTCAATTAAACATACCCACGTATTCTATAAAATCAAAGTTTACGTATAGAAGCGTAGTTTCCGAAGTGTAGTGGTATGGACATATAAACGCAAATATCATAGAGATGGCGGATCTTCTTGCAGTTATGTATATTCCTGCTAATAGCAGGTCTAATGCCAATAACGACGGAGTGTTCAACTTAATTAAACATACCCACGTCTTCTATCAAATCAAGAGTTAACATGTAAAAGCGTAGTCTCCGAAGTGAAGTGTCATAGACATATAAACGCATTTATCTTAGAGAAGGCGGAGCTTCTTGCAGTTCTGTATATTTCTGCTTATAGAGAATCTAATGCCAATTACGACAGAGTGTTCAACTTTTTTAACCATATCCACTTCTATTATCAAATCAAGAGTTTACATGTAAAAACGTAGTCTCCGAAGTGAAGTGTCATAGACATATAAACGCAATTATCAAAGAGAAGGCGGAGTTTTTTGCAGTTATGTGTATTCCTGCTAATAGAAGGTCTAATGCGAATAACGACGGATTGTTCAACTCAATTAAACATACTTACGTATTCTATCAAATCAAGAGTTTACGTATAAAAGCATTGACTCCGAAGTGTAGTGGTATGGACATATAAACGCAATTATCTTAGAGAAGGCGGAGTTTCTTGCAGTTCTGTATATTCCTGCTAATAGAGGGTCTATTGCCAATTACGACGGAGTGTTCAACTCAATAAAACATACCCACGTATTCTATCAAATCAAGAGTTTACGTATAAAAGCGTTGTCTCCGAAGTGAAGTGTCATAGACATATAAACGCAATTATCTAAGAAAAGGCGGAGTTTCTTGCAGTTCTGTGTATTCCTGCTAATAGAGGGTCTAATGCCAATAACGATGGAGTGTTCAACTTAATTAAACATTCCCACGTCGTCTATCAAATCAAGAGTTTACGTATAAAAGCGTATTCTCCGAAGTGTAGTGGTACCGTATGGACATATAAAAACAATTATCTAAGAGAAGGCGGAGTTTCTTGCAGTTATGTATATTCCTGCTTATAGAGGGTCTAATGCCAATTACGACGGATTGTTCAAATCAAATAAACTAACTTACGTCTTCTATCAAATCAAGAGTTTACGTATAAAAGCGTTGTCTCCGAAGTGAAGTGTCATTGACATATAAACGCAATAATCTTAGAGAAGGCTGAGTTTCTTGCAGTTCTGTATACTCCTGCTAATAGAGAGTCTAATGCCAATAACGACGGACTGTTCAACTCAATTAACCATATCCACGTCTTCTATCAAATCAAGAGTTTACGTATAAAAGCGTAGTCTTTAAACCGAAGTGGTATGGACATATAAACGCAATTATCTAAGAGAAGGCGGATTTTCTTGCAGTTCTGTGTATTTCTGCTAATAGAGTGTCGTATTCCAATAACGACGTAGTGTTGAAATCAATTAAACATACCCACGTCTTCTATCAAATCAAGAGTTTACATGTAAAAGCGTAGTCTCCGAAGTGTAGTATGGACATATAAACGCAATTATCTTAGAGAAGGCGGAGCTTCTTGCAGTTCTGTGTATTCCTGCTAATAGAGGGTCTATTGCCAATAACGACGGAGTGTTCAACTCAATTAAACATATCCACGTCTTCTATCAAATCAAGAGTTTACGTGTAAATGCGTAATCTACGAAGTGAAGTGTCATAGACAAATTAACGCAATTATCCTAGAGAAGGCGGAGTTTCTTGCAGTTCTGTATATTCCTGCTAATAAAGAGTCTAATGCCAATCACGACGGAGTGTTCAACTCAATTAAACATACCCACGTTTTCTATCAAATCAAGAGTTTACATTTAAAAGCGAAGTCTCCGAAGTGAAGTGTCATAGACATATAAACGCAATTATCTTAGAGAAGGCGAAGCTTCTTGCAGTTCTGTATATTCCTGCTAAAAGAGGGTCTATTGCCAATAACGACGGAGTGTTCAACTCAATTAAACATACCCACGTCTTCTATCAAATCAAGAGTTTACGTATAAAAGCGTAGTCTTCGAAGTGTAGTGGTAGGGACATATAAACGCAATTATCTAAGAGAAGGCGGAGTTTCTTGCAGTTCTGTATGTTTCTGCTAATAAAAGGTCTAATGCCAAATTCGGAGGAGCGTTCAATTCAATTAACTATATCCACGTCTTCTATCAAATCAAGAGTTTACGTGTAAAAGCGTAGTCTCCGAAGTGAAGTGTCATAGACATATACACGCAATTATCTAAGAGAAGGCGGAGTTTCTTGCAGTTCTGTATATTCCTGCTAATAAAGGGTCTAATGCTTATTACGACGGAGTGTTCAACTTTATTAAACATACCCACGTCTTCTATCAAATCAAGAGTTTACGTATAAAAGCGTAGTCTCCGAAGTGAAGTGTCATAGACATAAAAACGCAATTATCTAAGAGAAGGCGGAGTTTCTTGCAGTTCTGTATATTTTTGCTAATAGAGGGTCTAATGCCAATAACGAAGGAGTGTTCAACTCCATTAAACATACCCACGTCTTCTATCAAATCAAGAGTTTACGTATAAAAGCATAGTCTCCGAAGTGTAGTGGTATGGACATATAAACGCAATTATATTAAAGAAGGCGGAGCTTCTTGCAGTTCTGTATGTTCGTGCTAATAGAAGGTCTAATGCCAATCACGAAGGAGTGTTCAACTCAATAAACCATATCCACGTCTTCTATTAAATCAAGAGTTTACGTGTAAAAGCGTAGTCTCCGAAGTGAAGTGTCATAGACATATAAACGCAATTATCTAAGAGAAGGCGGAGTTTCTTGCAGTTCTGTGTATTCCTGCTAATAGAGGGACTCATGCCTAATACAATGGAGTGTTCAACTTAATTAAACATACCAACGTCTTCTATCAAATCAAGAGTTTACGTGTAAAAGCGTAGTCCACGAAGTGAAGTGTCATAGACATATAAACGCAATTATCTTAGAAAAGGCGGAGCTTCTTGCAGTTCTGTGTATTCCTGCTTATAGAGGGTCTAAGGCCAATAACGACAGAGTGTTCAACTTAATTAACCATATCCACGTCTTCTATCAAATCAAGAGTTTACATGTAAAAGCGTAGTCTCCGAAGTGAAGTGTCATAGACATATAAACGCATTTATCTTAAAGAAGGTGGAGCTTCTTGCAGTTCTGTATATTCCTGCTTATAGAGGGTCTAATGCCAATAACGACGGAGTGTTCAACTCCATTAAACATACCCACGTCTTCTATCAAATCAAGAGTTTACGTATAAAAGCATAGTCTCCGAAGTGTAGTGGTATGGATATATAAACGCAATTATATAAGAGAAGGCGGAGCTTCTTGCAGTTCTGTATGTTCCTGCTAATAGAAGGTCTAATGCTAATTACGACGGAGTGTTCAACTCAATTAACCATATCCACGTCTTCTATTAAATCAAGAGTTTAAGTGTAAAAGCGTAGTCTCCGAAGTGAAGTGTCATAGACATATAAACGCAATTATCTAAGAGAAGGCGGAGTTTCTTGCAGTTCTGTATATTCCTGCTAATAGAGGGTCTCATGCCAATTACAATGGAGTGTTCAACTTAATTAAACATACCAACGTCTTCTATCAAATCAAGAGTTTACGTGTAAAAGCGTAGTCTCCGAAGTGAAGTGTCATAGACATATAAACGCAATTATCTAAGAGAAGGCGGAGTTTCTTGCAGTTCTGTGTATTCCTGCTAATAGAGGGTCTCATGCCAATTACAATGGAGTGTTCAACTTAATTAAACATACCAACGTCTTCTATCAAATCAAGAGTTTACGTGTAAAAGCGTAGTCTCCAAAGTGAAGTGTCATAGACATATAAACGCAATTATCTTAGAGAAGGCGGAGCTTCTTGCAGTTCTGTGTATTCCTGCTAATAGAGGGTCTAATGTTAATAACGACAGAGTGTTCAACTCATTTAACCATATCCACGCCTTCTATCAAATCAAGAGTTTACATGTAAAAGCGTAGTCTCCGAAGTGAAGTGTCATAGACATATAAACGCATTTATCTTAAAGAAGGTTGAGCTTCTTGCAGTTCTGTATATTCCTGCTTATAGAGGGTCTAATGCCAATAACGACGGAGTGTTCAACTAAATTAACCATATCCACGTCTTCTATCAAATCAAGAGTTTACATGTAAAAGCGTAGTCTCCGAAGTGAAGTGTCATAGACATATAAACGCAATTATCTAAGAGAAGGCGGAGTTTCTTGCAGTTCTGTGTATTCCTGCTAAAAGAAGGTCTATTGCCAATAACGACGAAGTGTTCAACTCAATTAAACATACCAACGTATTCTATCAAATCAAGAGTTTACGTGTAAATGCGTAATCTACGAAGTGAAGTGTCATAGACATATAAACGCAATTATCCTAGAGAAGGCGGAGTTTCTTGCAGTTCTGTATATTCCTGCTAATAGAGAGTCTAATGCCAATTACGACGGAGTTTTCAACTCAATTAAACATACCCACGTCTTCTATCAAATCAAGAGTTTACATGTAAAAGCGTAGTCTCCGAAGTGAAGTGTCATAGACATATAAACGCAATTATCTTAAAGAAGGCGGAGTTTCTTGCAGTTCTGTATATTCCTGCTAATAGAGGGTCTAATGTTAAATACGACGTAGTGTATAACTCAATTAAACATAGCCACGTCTTCTATCAAATCAAGAGTTTACGTATAAAAGCGTAGTCTCCAAAGTGAAGTGTCATAGACATATAAACGCAATTATCTTAGAGAAGGCGGAGTTTCTTGCAGTTCTGTATATTCCTGCTAATAAAAGGTCTAATGTCAATTACGACGGAGTGTTCAACTCAATTAAACATACCCACGTCTTCTATCAAATCAAGAGTTTACGTATAAAAGCGTAGTCTCCGAAGTGAAGTGTCATAGACATATTAACCTAATTATCTTAGAGAAGGCGTAGTTTCTTGCAGTTCTGTATATTCATGCTAATAGAGTGTCGAATGCCAATAACGACGGAGTGTTGAAATCAATTAAACATACCCACGTCTTCTATCAAATCAAGAGTTTACATGTAAAAGCGTAGTCTCCGAAGTGTAGTGGTATGGACATATAAACGCAATTATCTTAGAGAAGGCGGAGCTTCTTGCAGTTCTGTATATTCCTGCTAATAGAGGGTCTAATGCCAATTACGACGGAGTGTTGAACTTTATTAAACATACCCACTTCTTCTATCAAATCAAGAGTTTACATGTAAAAGCGTAGTCTCCGAAGTGTAGTGGTATGGACATATAAACGCAATTATCTTAGAGAAGGCGGAGCTTCTTGCAGTTTTGTATATTCCTGCTAATAGAGAGTCTAATGCCAATTACGACGGAGTGTTCAACTCAATTAAACATACCCACGTCGTCTATTAAATAAGAGTTTACGTATAAAAGCGTAGTCTCCGAAGTGTAGTGGTACCGTATGGACATATAAACGCAATTATCTTAGAGAAGGCGGAGTTTCTTGCAGTTCTGTATATTTCTGCTAATAGAGGGTCTAATGCCAATTACGACGGAGTGTTCAACTCAATTAACTATATCCACGTCTTCTATCAAATCAAGAGTTTACGTGTAAAAGCGTAGTCTCCGAAGTGAAGTGTCATAGACATATACACGCAATTATCTAAGAGAAGGCGGAGTTTCTTGCAGTGCTGTATATTCCTGCTAATAAAGGGTCTAATGATAATTACGACGGAGTGTTCAACTCAATTAACCATATCCACGTCTTCTATCAAATCAAGAGTTTACATGTAAAAGCGTAATCTCCGAAGTGAAGTGTCATAGACATATAAACCCAATTATCTTAGAGAAGGCGGAGCTTCTTGCAGTTCTGTGTATTCCTGCTAATAGAGGGTCTAATGCCAATTACGACTGAGTGTTCAACTCAATTAAACATATCCACGTCTTCTATTAAATCAAGAGTTTGCTTAAAAAAGCGTAGTCTCCGAAGTGAAGTGTCATAGACATATAAACGCAATTATCTAAGAGAAGGCGGAGTTTCTTGCAGTTCTGTATATTCCTGCTAATAAATTGTCTAATGCTTATAACGACAGAGTGTTCATCTTTATTAAACATACCCACGTCTTCTATCAAATCAAGAGTTTACGTATAAAAGCGTAGTCTCCGAAGTGAAGTGTCATAGACATATAAACGCAATTATCTTAGAGAAGGCGGAGTTTCTTGCAGTTCTGTATATTCCTGCTAATAGAGGGTTTAATGCCAATAACGACGGTGTGTTCAACTCCATAAACATACCCACGTCTTCTATCAAATCAAGAGTTTACGTATAAAAGCATAGTCTCCGAAGTGTAGTGGTATGGACATATAAACGCAATTATATTAAAGAAGGCGGAGCTTCTTGCAGTTCTGTATGTTCCTGCTAATAGAAGGTCTAATGCCAATCACGACGGAGTGTTCAACTCAATTAACCATATCCACGTCTTCTATTAAATCAAGAGTTTACGTGTAAAAGCGTAGTCTCCGAAGTGAAGTGTCATAGACATATAAACGCAATTATCTAAGAGAAGGCGGAGTTTCTTGCAGTTCTGTGTATTCCTGCTAAAAGAGGGTCTCATGCCAATTACAATGGAGTGTTCAACTTTATTAAACATACCAACGTCTTCTATCAAATCAAGAGTTTACGTGTAAAAGCGTAGTCTCCGAAGTGAATTGTCATAGACATATAAACGCAATTATCTTAGAGAAGGCGGAGTTTCTTGCAGTTCTGTGTATTCCTGCTTATAGAGGGTCTATTGCCAATAACGATGGAGTTTTCATCTCAATTAAACATATCCACGTCTTCTATCAAATTAAGAGTTTACGTGTAAATGCGTAATCTACGAAGTGAAGTGTCATAGACATATAAACGCAATTATCCAACAGAAGGCGGAGTTTCTTGCAGTTCTGTATATTCCTGCTAATAAAGAGTCTAATGCCAATCACGACGGAGTGTTCAACTCAATTAAACATACCCACGTCGTCTATTAAATAAGAGTTTACGTATAAAAGCGTAGTCTCCGAAGTGTAGTGGTACCGTATGGACATATAAACGCAATTATCTTAGAGAAGGCGGAGTTTCTTGCAGTTCTGTATATTTCTGCTAATAGAGGGTCTAATGCCAATTACGACGGAGTGTTCAACTCAATTAACTATATCCACGTCTTCTATCAAATCAAGAGTTTACGTGTAAAAGCGTAGTCTCCGAAGTGAAGTGTCATAGACATATACACGCAATTATCTAAGAGAAGGCGGAGTTTCTTGCAGTGCTGTATATTCCTGCTAATAAAGGGTCTAATGATAATTACGACGGAGTGTTCAACTCAATTAACCATATCCACGTCTTCTATCAAATCAAGAGTTTACATGTAAAAGCGTAATCTCCGAAGTGAAGTGTCATAGACATATAAACCCAATTATCTTAGAGAAGGCGGAGCTTCTTGCAGTTCTGTGTATTCCTGCTAATAGAGGGTCTAATGCCAATTACGACTGAGTGTTCAACTCAATTAAACATATCCACGTCTTCTATTAAATCAAGAGTTTGCTTAAAAAAGCGTAGTCTCCGAAGTGAAGTGTCATAGACATATAAACGCAATTATCTAAGAGAAGGCGGAGTTTCTTGCAGTTCTGTATATTCCTGCTAATAAATTGTCTAATGCTTATAACGACAGAGTGTTCATCTTTATTAAACATACCCACGTCTTCTATCAAATCAAGAGTTTACGTATAAAAGCGTAGTCTCCGAAGTGAAGTGTCATAGACATATAAACGCAATTATCTTAGAGAAGGCGGAGTTTCTTGCAGTTCTGTATATTCCTGCTAATAGAGGGTTTAATGCCAATAACGACGGTGTGTTCAACTCCATAAACATACCCACGTCTTCTATCAAATCAAGAGTTTACGTATAAAAGCATAGTCTCCGAAGTGTAGTGGTATGGACATATAAACGCAATTATATTAAAGAAGGCGGAGCTTCTTGCAGTTCTGTATGTTCCTGCTAATAGAAGGTCTAATGCCAATCACGACGGAGTGTTCAACTCAATTAACCATATCCACGTCTTCTATTAAATCAAGAGTTTACGTGTAAAAGCGTAGTCTCCGAAGTGAAGTGTCATAGACATATAAACGCAATTATCTAAGAGAAGGCGGAGTTTCTTGCAGTTCTGTGTATTCCTGCTAAAAGAGGGTCTCATGCCAATTACAATGGAGTGTTCAACTTTATTAAACATACCAACGTCTTCTATCAAATCAAGAGTTTACGTGTAAAAGCGTAGTCTCCGAAGTGAATTGTCATAGACATATAAACGCAATTATCTTAGAGAAGGCGGAGTTTCTTGCAGTTCTGTGTATTCCTGCTTATAGAGGGTCTATTGCCAATAACGATGGAGTGTTCATCTCAATTAAACATATCCACGTCTTCTATCAAATTAAGAGTTTACGTGTAAATGCGTAATCTACGAAGTGAAGTGTCATAGACATATAAACGCAATTATCCAACAGAAGGCGGAGTTTCTTGCAGTTCTGTATATTCCTGCTAATAAAGAGTCTAATGCCAATCACGACGGAGTGTTCAACTTAATTAAACATACCCACGTCTTCTATCAAATCAAAAGTTTACGTATAAAAGCGTAGTCTCCGAAGTGAAGTGTCATAGACATATAAACCTAATTATCTTAGACAAGGCGGAGTTTCTTGCAGTTCTGTATATTCCTGCTAATAGAGTGTCGTATGCCAATAACGACAGAGTGTTGAAATCACTTAAACATACCCACGTCTTCTATCAAATCAAGAGTTTACATGTAAAAGCGTAGTCTCCGAAGTGAAGTGTCAAACATATAAACCTAATTATCTTAGAAAAAGGCGGAGTTTCTTGCAGTTCTGTATATTCCTGCTAATAGAGTGTCGTATGCCAATAACGACGGAGTGTTGAAATCAATTAAACATACCCACATCTTCTATCAAATCAAGAGTTTACATGTAAAAGCGTAGTCTCCAAAGTGTAGTGGTACGGACATATAAACGCAATTATCTTAGAGAAGGCGGAGCATCTTGCAGTTCTGTATATTCCTGCTAATAGAGGGTCTAATGCCAATAACGACGGAGTGTTGAACTCAATTAAACATACCCACATCTTCTATCAAATCAAGAGTTTACATGTAAAAGCGTAGTCTCCGAAGTGTAGTGGTATGGACATATAAACGCAATTATCTTAGAGAAGGCGGAGCTTCTTGCAGTTCTGTATATTCCTGCTAAAAGAGAGTCTAATGCCAATTACGACGGAGTGTTCAACTCAATTAAACATACCCACGTCGTCGATCAAATCAAGAGTTTACGTATAAAAGCGTAGTCTCCGAAGTGTAGTGGTACCGTATGGACATATAAACGCAATTATCCTAGAGAAGGCGGAGTTTCTTACAGTTCTGTGTATTCCTGCTAATAGAAGGTATAATGCCAATAACGACAGAGTGTTCAACTCAATTAAACATACCCACGTATTCTATCAAATCAAGAGTTTACGTATAAAAGCGTTGACTCCGAAGTGTAGTGGTATGGACATATAAACGCAATTCCTTAGAGAAGGCGGAGTTTCTTACAGTCCTGTATATTCCTGCTAATAGATTGTCTATTGTTAATAATGACGGAGTGTTCAACTCAATTAAACATACCCACGTATTCTATCAAATCAAGAGTTTACGTATAAAAGCGTAGTCTTTGAAGTGAAGTGGTATGGACATATAAACGCAATTATCTAAGAGAAAGTGGAGTTTCTTGCAGTTCTGTGTATTCCTGCTAATAGAGGGTCAAATGTCAATAACGACGGAGTGTTCAATTCAATTAACCATATCCACGTCTTCTATCAAATCAAGAGTTTACGTATAAAAGCGTAGTCTCCGAAGTGAAGTGTCATAGACATATAAACCTTATTATCTTAGAGAAGGCGGAGTTTCTTGCAGTTCTGTATATTTCTGCTAATAGAGTGTCGTATGCCAATAACGATGTAGTGTTGAAATCAATTAAACATACCCACGTCTTCTATCAAATCAAGAGTTTACATGTAAAAGCGTAGTCTCCGAAGTGTAGTATGGACATATAAACGCAATTATCTTAGAGAAGGCGGAGCTTCTTGCAGTTCTGTATATTCCTGCTAATAGAGGGTCTAATGCCAATTACGTAGGAGTGTTGAACTTTATTAAACATACACACGTCGTCTATCAAATAAGAGTTTACGTATAAAAGCGTAGTCTCCGAAGTGTAGTGGTACCGTATGGACATATAAACGCAATTATTTTAGAGAAGGCGGAGTTTCTTGCAGTTCTGTATATTTCTGCTAATAGAGTGTCGTATGCCAATAACGATGTAGTGTTGAAATCAATTAAACATACCCACATCTTCTATCAAATCAAGAGTTTACATGTAAAAGCGTAGTCTCCGAAGTGTAGTGGTATGGACATATAAACGCAATTATCTTTGAGAAGGCGGAGCTTCTTGCAGTTTTGTATATTCCTTCTAATAGAGAGTCTTATGCCAATAACGACGGAGTGTTCAACTCAATTAAACATACACACGTCGTCTATCAAATAAGAGTTTACGTATAAAAGCGTAGTCTCCGAAGTGTAGTGGTACCGTATGGACATATAAACGCAATTATTTTAGAGAAGGCGGAGTTTCTTGCAGTTCTGTATATTCCTGCTTATAGAGGGTCTATTGCCAATAACGATGGAGTGTTCATCTCAATTAAACATATCCACGTCTTCTATCAAATTAAGAGTTAACGTGTAAATGCGTAATCTACGAAGTGAAGTGTCATAGACATATAAACGCAATTATCCAACAGAAGGCGGAGTTTCTTGCAGTTCTGTATATTCCTGCTAATAAAGAGTCTAATGTTAATCACGACGGAGTGTTCAACTTAATTAAACATACCCACGTCTTCTATCAAATCAAGAGTTTACGTATAAAAGCGTAGTCTCCGAAGTGAAGTGTCATAGACATATAAACCTAATTATCTTAGACAAGGCGGAGTTTCTTGCAGTTCTGTATATTCCTGCTAATAGAGTGTCGTATGCCAATAACGACGGAGTGTTGAAATCACTTAAACATACCCACGTCTTCTATCAAATCAAGAGTTTACATGTAAAAGCGTAGTCTCCGAAGTGAAGTGTCAAACATATAAACCTAATTATCTTAGAAAAAGGCGGAGTTTCTTGCAGTTCTGTATATTCCTGCTAATAGAGTGTCGTATGCTAATAACGACGGAGTGTTGAAATCAATTAAACATACCCACATCTTCTATCAAATCAAGAGTTTACATGTAAAAGCGTAGTCTCCAAAGTGTAGTGGTACGGACATATAAACGCAATTATCTTAGAGAAGGCGGAGCAACTTGCAGTTCTGTACATTCCTGCTAATAGAGGGTCTAATGCCAATAACGACGGAGTGTTGAACTCAATTAAACATACCCACATCTTCTATCAAATCAAGAGTTTACATGTAAAAGCGTAGTCTCCGAAGTGTAGTGGTATGGACATATAAACGCAATTATCTTAGAGAAGGCGGAGCTTCTTGCAGTTCTGTATATTCTTGCTAAAAGAGAGTCTAATGCCAATTACGACGGAGTGTTCAACTCAATTAAACATACCCACGTCGTCGATCAAATCAAGAGTTTACGTATAAAAGCGTAGTCTCCGAAGTGTAGTGGTACCGTATGGACATATAAACGCAATTATCTTAGAGAAGGCGGAGTTTCTTGCAGTTCTGTATATTCCTGCTAATAGAGGGTCTAATGCCAATAACGACGGAGTGTTCAACTCAATAAACCATATCCAAGTCTTCTATCAAATCAAGAGTTTACATGTAAAAGCGTAGTCTCCGAAGTGAAGTGTCATAGACATATACACGCAAAAATCTAAGAGAAGGCGGAGTTTCTTGCAGTTCTTTATATTCCAGCTAATAGAGGGTCTAATGTTAATTACGACGGAGTGTTCAACTTAATTAACCATATCCACGTCTTCTATCAAATCAAGAGTTAACATGTAAAAGCGTAATCTCCGAAGTGAAGTGTCATAGACATATACACGCAAAAATCTAAGAGAAGGCGGAGTTTCTTGCAGTTCTTTATATTCCTGCTAATAGAGGGTCAAATGCCAATAACGACGGAGTGTTCAATTCAATTAACCATATCCACGTCTTCTATCAAATCAAGAGTTTACGTATAAAAGCGTAGTCTCCGAAGTGAAGTGTCATAGACATATAAACCTTATTATCTTAGAGAAGGCGGAGTTTCTTGCAGTTCTGTATATTCCTGCTAATAGAGTGTCGTATGCCAATAACGAAGTAGTGTTGAAATCAATTAAACATGCCCACGTCTTCTATCAAATCAAGAGTTTACATGTAAAAGCGTAGTCTCCGAAGTGTAGTATGGACATATAAACGCAATTATCTTAGAGAAGGCGGAGCTTCTTGCAGTTCTGTATATTCCTGCTAATAGAGGGTCTAATGCCAATTACGAAGGAGTGTTGAACTTTATTAAACATACCCACATCTTCTATCAAATCAAGAGTTTACATGTAAAAGCGTAGTCTCCGAAGTGTAGTGGTATGGACATATAAACGCAATTATCTTAGAGAAGGCGGAGCTTCTTGCAGTTTTGTATATTCCTTCTAATAGAGAGTCTTATGCCAATAACGACGGAGTGTTCAACTCAATTAAACATACACACGTCGTCTATCAAATAAGAGTTTACGTATAAAAGCGTAGTCTCCGAAGTGTAGTGGTACCGTATGGTCATATAAACGCAATTATCTTAGAGAAGGCGGAGTTTCTTGCAGTTCTGTATATTTCTGCTAAAAGAGGGTCTAATGCCAATAACGACGGAGTGTTCAACTCAATTAACTATATCCACGTCTTCTATCAAATCAAGAGTTTACGTGTAAAAGCGTAGTCTCCGAAGTTAAGTGTCATAGACATATACACGCAATTATCTAAAAGAAGGCGGAGTTTCTTGCAGTTCTGTATATTCCTGCTAATAAAGGGTCTAATGATAATAACGACGGAGTTTTCAACTCAATTAACCATATCCACGTCTTCTATCAAATCAAGAGATTACATGTAAAAGCGTAATCTCCGAAGTGAAGTGTCATGGACATATAAACGCAATTATCTAAGAGAAGGCGGAGCTTCTTGCAGTTCTGTGTATTCTTGCTAATAGAGGGTCTAATGCCAATTACGACCGAGTGTTCAACTCAATTAAACATATCCACGTCTTCTATCAAATCAAGAGTTTGCGTATAAAAGCGTAGTCTCCGAAGTGAAGTGTCATAGACATATAAACGCAATTATCTAAGAGAAGGCGGAGTTTCTTGCAGTTCTGTATATTCCTTATAATAAAGGGTATAATGCTTATTACGACGGAGTGTTCAACTTAATTAAACATTCCCTTGTCTTCTATCAAATCAAGAGTTTACGTATAAAAGCGTAGTCTCGGAAGTGAAGTGTCATAGACATATAAACGCAATTATCTTAGAGAAGGCGGAGTTTCTTGCAGTTCTGTATATTACTGCTAATAGAAAGTCTAATGCCAATAACGACGGAGTGTTCAACTCCATTAAACATACCCACGTCTTCTATCAAATCAAGAGTTTACGTATAAAAGCATAGTCTCCGAAGTGTAGTGGTATGGACATATAAACGCAATTATATAAGAGAAGGCGGAGCTTCTTGCAGTTCTGTATGTTCCTGCTAATAGAAGGTCTAATGCCAATCACGACGGAGTGTTCAACTCAATTAACTATATCCACGTCTTCTATTAAATCAAGAGTTTAAGTGTAAAAGCGTAGTCTCCGAAGTGAAGTGTCATAGACATATAAACGCAATTATCTAAGAGAAGGCGGAGTTTCTTGCAGTTCTGTGTATTTCTGCTAATAGAGGGTCTTATGCCAATTACAATAGAGTGTTTAACTTAATTAAACATACCAACGTCTTCTATCAAATCAAGAGTTTACGTGTAAAAGCGTAGTCTCCGAAGTGAAGTGTCATAGACATATAAACGCATTTATCTTACAGAAGGTGGAGCTTCTTGCAGTTCTGTATATTTCTGCTTATAGAGGGTCTAATGCCAATAACGACGGAGTGTTCAACTCAATTAACCATATCCACGTCTTCTATCAAATCAAGAGTTTACATGTAAAAGCGTAGTCTCCGAAGTGAAGTGTAATAGACATATAAACGCAATTATCTAAGAGAAGGCGGAGTTTCTTGCAGTTCTGTGTATTCCTGCTAATAGAAGGTCTAATGCTAATAACGACGAAGTGTTCAACTCAATTAAACATACCCACGTATTCTATCAAATCAAGAGTTTACGCATTGACTACGAAGTGTAGTGGTATGGACATATAAACGCAATTATCTTAGAGAAGGCGGAGTTTCTTGCAGTTCTGTATATTCCTGCTAATAGAGGGTCTATTGCCAATTACGACGGAGTGTTGAAATCAATTAAACATACCCACGTCTTCTATCAAATCCAGAGTTTACATGTAAAAGCGTAGTCTCCAAAGTGTAGTGGTACGGACATATAAACGCAATTATCTAAGAGAAGGCGGAGCATCTTGCAGTTCTGTATATTCCTGCTAATAGAGGGTCTAATGCCAATTACGACGGAGTGTTGAACTCAATTAAACATACTCACATCTTCTATCAAATCAAGAGTTTACATGTAAAAGCGTAGTCTCCGAAGTGTAGTGGTATGGACATATAAACGCAATTATGTTAGAGAAGGCGGAGATTCTTGCAGTTCTGCATATTCCTGCTAATAGAGAGTCTAATGCCAATTACGACGGAGTGTTCAACTCAATTAAACATACCCACGTCGTCGATCAAATCAAGAGTTTACGTATAAAAGCGTAGTCTTTGAAGTGAAGTGGTATGGACATATAGACGCAATTATCTAAGAGAAGGCGGAGTTTCTTGCAGTTCTGTGTAATATTGCTAATAGAAGGTCAAATGCCAATAACGACGGAGTGTTCAATTCAATTAACCATATCCACGTCTTCTATCAAATCAAGAGTTTACGTATAAAAGCGTAGTCTCCGAAGTGAAGTGTCATAGACATATAAACCTAATTATCTTAGAGAAGGCGGAGTTTCTTGCAGTTCTGTATATTCCTGCTAATAGAGTGTCGTATTCCAATAACGACGTAGTGTTGAAATCAATTAAACATACCCACGTCTTCTATCAAATCAAGAGTTTACATGTAAAAGCGTAGTCTCCGAAGTGTAGTATGGACATATAAACGCAATTATCTTAGAGAAGGCGGAGCTTCTTGCAGTTCTGTGTATTCCTGCTAATAGAGGGTCTATTGCCAATAACGACGGAGTGTTCAACTCAATTAAACATATCCACGTCTTCTATCAAATCAAGAGTTTACGTGTAAATGCGTAATCTACGAAGTGAAGTGTCATAGACAAATTAACGCAATTATCCTAGAGAAGGCGGAGTTTCTTGCAGTTCTGTATATTCCTGCTAATAAAGAGTCTAATGCCAATCACGACGGAGTGTTCAACTCAATTAAACATACCCACGTTTTCTATCAAATCAAGAGTTTACATTTAAAAGCGAAGTCTCCGAAGTGAAGTGTCATAGACATATAAACGCAATTATCTTAGAGAAGGCGAAGCTTCTTGCAGTTCTGTATATTCCTGCTAAAAGAGGGTCTATTGCCAATAACGACGGAGTGTTCAACTCAATTAAACATACCCACGTCTTCTATCAAATCAAGAGTTTACGTATAAAAGCGTAGTCTTCGAAGTGTAGTGGTAGGGACATATAAACGCAATTATCTAAGAGAAGGCGGAGTTTCTTGCAGTTCTGTATGTTTCTGCTAATAAAAGGTCTAATGCCAAATTCGGAGGAGCGTTCAATTCAATTAACTATATCCACGTCTTCTATCAAATCAAGAGTTTACGTGTAAAAGCGTAGTCTCCGAAGTGAAGTGTCATAGACATATACACGCAATTATCTAAGAGAAGGCGGAGTTTCTTGCAGTTCTGTATATTCCTGCTAATAAAGGGTCTAATGCTTATTACGACGGAGTGTTCAACTTTATTAAACATACCCACGTCTTCTATCAAATCAAGAGTTTACGTATAAAAGCGTAGTCTCCGAAGTGAAGTGTCATAGACATAAAAACGCAATTATCTAAGAGAAGGCGGAGTTTCTTGCAGTTCTGTATATTTTTGCTAATAGAGGGTCTAATGCCAATAACGAAGGAGTGTTCAACTCCATTAAACATACCCACGTCTTCTATCAAATCAAGAGTTTACGTATAAAAGCATAGTCTCCGAAGTGTAGTGGTATGGACATATAAACGCAATTATATTAAAGAAGGCGGAGCTTCTTGCAGTTCTGTATGTTCGTGCTAATAGAAGGTCTAATGCCAATCACGAAGGAGTGTTCAACTCAATAAACCATATCCACGTCTTCTATTAAATCAAGAGTTTACGTGTAAAAGCGTAGTCTCCGAAGTGAAGTGTCATAGACATATAAACGCAATTATCTAAGAGAAGGCGGAGTTTCTTGCAGTTCTGTGTATTCCTGCTAATAGAGGGACTCATGCCTAATACAATGGAGTGTTCAACTTAATTAAACATACCAACGTCTTCTATCAAATCAAGAGTTTACGTGTAAAAGCGTAGTCCCCGAAGTGAAGTGTCATAGACATATAAACGCAATTATCTTAGAAAAGGCGGAGCTTCTTGCAGTTCTGTGTATTCCTGCTTATAGAGGGTCTAAGGCCAATAACGACAGAGTGTTCAACTTAATTAACCATATCCACGTCTTCTATCAAATCAAGAGTTTACATGTAAAAGCGTAGTCTCCGAAGTGAAGTGTCATAGACATATAAACGCATTTATCTTAAAGAAGGTGGAGCTTCTTGCAGTTCTGTATATTCCTGCTTATAGAGGGACTAATGCCAATAACGACGGAGTGTTCAACTCCATTAAACATACCCACGTCTTCTATCAAATCAAGAGTTTACGTATAAAAGCATAGTCTCCGAAGTGTAGTGGTATGGATATATATAAACGCAATTATATAAGAGAAGGCGGAGCTTCTTGCAGTTCTGTATGTTCCTGCTAATAGAAGGTCTAATGCTAATTACGACGGAGTGTTCAACTCAATTAACCATATCCACGTCTTCTATTAAATCAAGAGTTTAAGTGTAAAAGCGTAGTCTCCGAAGTGAAGTGTCATAGACATATAAACGCAATTATCTAAGAGAAGGCGGAGTTTCTTGCAGTTCTGTATATTCCTGCTAATAGAGGGTCTCATGCCAATTACAATGGAGTGTTCAACTTAATTAAACATACCAACGTCTTCTATCAAATCAAGAGTTTACGTGTAAAAGCGTAGTCTCCGAAGTGAAGTGTCATAGACATATAAACGCAATTATCTAAGAGAAGGCGGAGTTTCTTGCAGTTCTGTGTATTCCTGCTAATAGAGGGTCTCATGCCAATTACAATGGAGTGTTCAACTTAATTAAACATACCAACGTCTTCTATCAAATCAAGAGTTTACGTGTAAAAGCGTAGTCTCCAAAGTGAAGTGTCATAGACATATAAACGCAATTATCTTAGAGAAGGCGGAGCTTCTTGCAGTTCTGTGTATTCCTGCTAATAGAGGGTCTAATGTTAATAACGACAGAGTGTTCAACTCATTTAACCATATCCACGCCTTCTATCAAATCAAGAGTTTACATGTAAAAGCGTAGTCTCCGAAGTGAAGTGTCATAGACATATAAACGCATTTATCTTAAAGAAGGTTGAGCTTCTTGCAGTTCTGTATATTCCTGCTTATAGAGGGTCTAATGCCAATAACGACGGAGTGTTCAACTAAATTAACCATATCCACGTCTTCTATCAAATCAAGAGTTTACATGTAAAAGCGTAGTCTCCGAAGTGAAGTGTCATAGACATATAAACGCAATTATCTAAGAGAAGGCGGAGTTTCTTGCAGTTCTGTATATTCCTGCTAATAGAGAGTCTAATGCCAATTACGACGGAGTTTTCAACTCAATTAAACATACCCACGTCTTCTATCAAATCAAGAGTTTACATGTAAAAGCGTAGTCTCCGAAGTGAAGTGTCATAGACATATAAACGCAATTATCTTAAAGAAGGCGGAGTTTCTTGCAGTCCTGTATATTCCTGCTAATAGAGGGTCTAATGTTAAATACGACGTAGTGTATAACTCAATTAAACATAGCCACGTCTTCTATCAAATCAAGAGTTTACGTATAAAAGCGTAGTCTCCAAAGTGAAGTGTCATAGACATATAAACGCAATTATCTTAGAGAAGGCGGAGTTTCTTGCAGTTCTGTATATTCCTGCTCATAAAAGGTCTAATGTCAATTACGACGGAGTGTTCAACTCAATTAAACATACCCACGTCTTCTATCAAATCAAGAGTTTACGTATAAAAGCGTAGTCTCCGAAGTGAAGTGTCATAGACATATTAACCTAATTATCTTAGAGAAGGCGTAGTTTCTTGCAGTTCTGTATATTCATGCTAATAGAGTGTCGAATGCCAATAACGACGGAGTGTTGAAATCAATTAAACATACCCACGTCTTCTATCAAATCAAGAGTTTACATGTAAAAGCGTAGTCTCCGAAGTGTAGTGGTATGGACATATAAACGCAATTATCTTAGAGAAGGCGGAGCTTCTTGCAGTTCTGTATATTCCTGCTAATAGAGGGTCTAATGCCAATTACGACGGAGTGTTGAACTTTATTAAACATACCCACTTCTTCTATCAAATCAAGAGTTTACATGTAAAAGCGTAGTCTCCGAAGTGTAGTGGTATGGACATATAAACGCAATTATCTTAGAGAAGGCGGAGCTTCTTGCAGTTTTGTATATTCCTGCTAATAGAGAGTCTAATGCCAATTACGACGGAGTGTTCAACTCAATTAAACATACCCACGTCGTCTATTAAATAAGAGTTTACGTATAAAAGCGTAGTCTCCGAAGTGTAGTGGTACCGTATGGACATATAAACGCAATTATCTTAGAGAAGGCGGAGTTTCTTGCAGTTCTGTATATTTCTGCTAATAGAGGGTCTAATGCCAATTACGACGGAGTGTTCAACTCAATTAACTATATCCACGTCTTCTATCAAATCAAGAGTTTACGTGTAAAAGCGTAGTCTCCGAAGTGAAGTGTCATAGACATATACACGCAATTATCTAAGAGAAGGCGGAGTTTCTTGCAGTGCTGTATATTCCTGCTAATAAAGGGTCTAATGATAATAACGACGGAGTGTTCAACTCAATTAACCATATCCACGTCTTCTATCAAATCAAGAGTTTACATGTAAAAGCGTAATCTCCGAAGTGAAGTGTCATAGACATATAAACCCAATTATCTTAGAGAAGGCGGAGCTTCTTGCAGTTCTGTGTATTCCTGCTAATAGAGGGTCTAATGCCAATTACGACTGAGTGTTCAACTCAATTAAACATATCCACGTCTTCTATTAAATCAAGAGTTTGCGTAAAAAAGCGTAGTCTCCGAAGTGAAGTGTCATAGACATATAAACGCAATTATCTAAGAGAAGGCGGAGTTTCTTGCAGTTCTGTATATTCCTGCTAATAAATTGTCTAATGCTTATAACGACAGAGTGTTCATCTTTATTAAACATACCCACGTCTTCTATCAAATCAAGAGTTTACGTATAAAAGCGTAGTCTCCGAAGTGAAGTGTCATAGACATATAAACGCAATTATCTTAGAGAAGGCGGAGTTTCTTGCAGTTCTGTATATTCCTGCTAATAGAGGGTTTAATGCCAATAACGACGGTGTGTTCAACTCCATAAACATACCCACGTCTTCTATCAAATCAAGAGTTTACGTATAAAAGCATAGTCTCCGAAGTGTAGTGGTATGGACATATAAACGCAATTATATTAAAGAAGGCGGAGCTTCTTGCAGTTCTGTATGTTCCTGCTAAAAGAAGGTCTAATGCCAATCACGACGGAGTGTTCAACTCAATTAACCATATCCACGTCTTCTATTAAATCAAGAGTTTACGTGTAAAAGCGTAGTCTCCGAAGTGAAGTGTCATAGACATATAAACGCAATTATCTAAGAGAAGGCGGAGTTTCTTGCAGTTCTGTGTATTCCTGCTAAAAGAGGGTCTCATGCCAATTACAATGGAGTGTTCAACTTTATTAAACATACCAACGTCTTCTATCAAATCAAGAGTTTACGTGTAAAAGCGTAGTCTCCGAAGTGAATTGTCATAGACATATAAACGCAATTATCTTAGAGAAGGCGGAGTTTCTTGCAGTTCTGTGTATTCCTGCTAATAGAAGGTCTAATGCTAATAACGACGAAGTGTTCAACTCAATTAAACATACCCACGTATTCTATCAAATCAAGAGTTTACGCATTGACTACGAAGTGTAGTGGTATGGACATATAAACGCAATTATCTTAGAGAAGGCGGAGTTTCTTGCAGTTCTGTATATTCCTGCTAATAGAGGGTCTATTGCCAATTACGACGGAGTGTTGAAATCAATTAAACATACCCACGTCTTCTATCAAATCCAGAGTTTACATGTAAAAGCGTAGTCTCCAAAGTGTAGTGGTACGGACATATAAACGCAATTATCTAAGAGAAGGCGGAGCATCTTGCAGTTCTGTATATTCCTGCTAATAGAGGGTCTAATGCCAATTACGACGGAGTGTTGAACTCAATTAAACATACTCACATCTTCTATCAAATCAAGAGTTTACATGTAAAAGCGTAGTCTCCGAAGTGTAGTGGTATGGACATATAAACGCAATTATGTTAGAGAAGGCGGAGATTCTTGCAGTTCTGCATATTCCTGCTAATAGAGAGTCTAATGCCAATTACGACGGAGTGTTCAACTCAATTAAACATACCCACGTCGTCGATCAAATCAAGAGTTTACGTATAAAAGCGTAGTCTTTGAAGTGAAGTGGTATGGACATATAGACGCAATTATCTAAGAGAAGGCGGAGTTTCTTGCAGTTCTGTGTAATATTGCTAATAGAAGGTCAAATGCCAATAACGACGGAGTGTTCAATTCAATTAACCATATCCACGTCTTCTATCAAATCAAGAGTTTACGTATAAAAGCGTAGTCTCCGAAGTGAAGTGTCATAGACATATAAACCTAATTATCTTAGAGAAGGCGGAGTTTCTTGCAGTTCTGTATATTCCTGCTAATAGAGTGTCGTATTCCAATAACGACGTAGTGTTGAAATCAATTAAACATACCCACGTCTTCTATCAAATCAAGAGTTTACATGTAAAAGCGTAGTCTCCGAAGTGTAGTATGGACATATAAACGCAATTATCTTAGAGAAGGCGGAGCTTCTTGCAGTTCTGTGTATTCCTGCTAATAGAGGGTCTATTGCCAATAACGACGGAGTGTTCAACTCAATTAAACATATCCACGTCTTCTATCAAATCAAGAGTTTACGTGTAAATGCGTAATCTACGAAGTGAAGTGTCATAGACAAATTAACGCAATTATCCTAGAGAAGGCGGAGTTTCATGCAGTTCTGTATATTCCTGCTAATAAAGAGTCTAATGCCAATCACGACGGAGTGTTCAACTCAATTAAACATACCCACGTTTTCTATCAAATCAAGAGTTTACATTTAAAAGCGAAGTCTCCGAAGTGAAGTGTCATAGACATATAAACGCAATTATCTTAGAGAAGGCGAAGCTTCTTGCAGTTCTGTATATTCCTGCTAAAAGAGGGTCTATTGCCAATAACGACGGAGTGTTCAACTCAATTAAACATACCCACGTCTTCTATCAAATCAAGAGTTTACGTATAAAGCGTAGTCTTCGAAGTGTAGTGGTAGGGACATATAAACGCAATTATCTAAGAGAAGGCGGAGTTTCTTGCAGTTCTGTATGTTTCTGCTAATAAAAGGTCTAATGCCAAATTCGGAGGAGCGTTCAATTCAATTAACTATATCCACGTCTTCTATCAAATCAAGAGTTTACGTGTAAAAGCGTAGTCTCCGAAGTGAAGTGTCATAGAC
Source organism: Isoperla grammatica (assembly GCA_945910005.1). Taxonomy (NCBI): domain Eukaryota; kingdom Metazoa; phylum Arthropoda; class Insecta; order Plecoptera; family Perlodidae; genus Isoperla; species Isoperla grammatica. The sequence goes on from OX246740.1 coordinate 33,278,735, forward strand.
ATATACACGCAATTATCTAAGAGAAGGCGGAGTTTCTTGCAGTTCTGTATATTCCTGCTAATAAAGGGTCTAATGCTTATTACGACGGAGTGTTCAACTTTATTAAACATACCCACGTCTTCTATCAAATCAAGAGTTTACGTATAAAAGCGTAGTCTCCGAAGTGAAGTGTCATAGACATAAAAACGCAATTATCTAAGAGAAGGCGGAGTTTCTTGCAGTTCTGTATATTTTTGCTAATAGAGGGTCTAATGCCAATAACGAAGGAGTGTTCAACTCCATTAAACATACCCACGTCTTCTATCAAATCAAGAGTTTACGTATAAAAGCATAGTCTCCGAAGTGTAGTGGTATGGACATATAAACGCAATTATATTAAAGAAGGCGGAGCTTCTTGCAGTTCTGTATGTTCGTGCTAATAGAAGGTCTAATGCCAATCACGAAGGAGTGTTCAACTCAATAAACCATATCCACGTCTTCTATTAAATCAAGAGTTTACGTGTAAAAGCGTAGTCTCCGAAGTGAAGTGTCATAGACATATAAACGCAATTATCTAAGAGAAGGCGGAGTTTCTTGCAGTTCTGTGTATTCCTGCTAATAGAGGGACTCATGCCTAATACAATGGAGTGTTCAACTCAATTAAACATATCCACGTCTCGCAATTATATTAAAGAAGGCGGAGCTTCTTGCAGTTCTGTATGTTCGTGCTAATAGAAGGTCTAATGCCAATCACGAAGGAGTGTTCAACTCAATAAACCATATCCACGTCTTCTATCAAATCAAGAGTTTACGTGTAAAAGCGTAGTCTCCGAAGTGAAGTGTCATAGACATATAAACGCAATTATCTTAGAGAAGGCGGAGTTTCTTGCAGTTCTGTATATTCCTGCTAATAGAGGGTTTAATGCCAATAACGACGGTGTGTTCAACTCCATAAACATACCCACGTCTTCTATCAAATCAAGAGTTTACGTATAAAAGCATAGTCTCCGAAGTGTAGTGGTATGGACATATAAACGCAATTATATTAAAGAAGGCGGAGCTTCTTGCAGTTCTGTATGTTCCTGCTAAAAGAAGGTCTAATGCCAATCACGACGGAGTGTTCAACTCAATTAACCATATCCACGTCTTCTATTAAATCAAGAGTTTACGTGTAAAAGCGTAGTCTCCGAAGTGAAGTGTCATAGACATATAAACGCAATTATCTAAGAGAAGGCGGAGTTTCTTGCAGTTCTGTGTATTCCTGCTAAAAGAGGGTCTCATGCCAATTACAATGGAGTGTTCAACTTTATTAAACATACCAACGTCTTCTATCAAATCAAGAGTTTACGTGTAAAAGCGTAGTCTCCGAAGTGAATTGTCATAGACATATAAACGCAATTATCTTAGAGAAGGCGGAGTTTCTTGCAGTTCTGTGTATTCCTGCTTATAGAGGGTCTATTGCCAATAACGATGGAGTGTTCATCTCAATTAAACATATCCACGTCTTCTATCAAATTAAGAGTTTACGTGTAAATGCGTAATCTACGAAGTGAAGTGTCATAGACATATAAACGCAATTATCCAACAGAAGGCGGAGTTTCTTGCAGTTCTGTATATTCCTGCTAATAAAGAGTCTAATGCCAATCACGACGGAGTGTTCAACTTAATTAAACATACCCACGTCTTCTATCAAATCAAAAGTTTACGTATAAAAGCGTAGTCTCCGAAGTGAAGTGTCATAGACATATAAACCTAATTATCTTAGACAAGGCGGAGTTTCTTGCAGTTCTGTATATTCCTGCTAATAGAGTGTCGTATGCCAATAACGACAGAGTGTTGAAATCACTTAAACATACCCACGTCTTCTATCAAATCAAGAGTTTACATGTAAAAGCGTAGTCTCCGAAGTGAAGTGTCAAACATATAAACCTAATTATCTTAGAAAAAGGCGGAGTTTCTTGCAGTTCTGTATATTTCTGCTAATAGAGTGTCGTATGCCAATAACGACGGAGTGTTGAAATCAATTAAACATACCCACATCTTCTATCAAATCAAGAGTTTACATGTAAAAGCGTAGTCTCCAAAGTGTAGTGGTACGGACATATAAACGCAATTATCTTAGAGAAGGCGGAGCATCTTGCAGTTCTGTATATTCCTGCTAATAGAGGGTCTAATGCCAATAACGACGGAGTGTTGAACTCAATTAAACATACCCACATCTTCTATCAAATCAAGAGTTTACATGTAAAAGCGTAGTCTCCGAAGTGTAGTGGTATGGACATATAAACGCAATTATCTTAGAGAAGGCGGAGCTTCTTGCAGTTCTGTATATTCCTGCTAAAAGAGAGTCTAATGCCAATTACGACGGAGTGTTCAACTCAATTAAACATACCCACGTCGTCGATCAAATCAAGAGTTTACGTATAAAAGCGTAGTCTCCGAAGTGTAGTGGTACCGTATGGACATATAAACGCAATTATCCTAGAGAAGGCGGAGTTTCTTACAGTTCTGTGTATTCCTGCTAATAGAAGGTATAATGCCAATAACGACAGAGTGTTCAACTCAATTAAACATACCCACGTATTCTATCAAATCAAGAGTTTACGTATAAAAGCGTTGACTCCGAAGTGTAGTGGTATGGACATATAAACGCAATTCCTTAGAGAAGGCGGAGTTTCTTACAGTCCTGTATATTCCTGCTTATAGATTGTCTATTGTTAATAATGACGGAGTGTTCAACTCAATTAAACATACCCACGTATTCTATCAAATCAAGAGTTTACGTATAAAGGCGTAGTCTTTGAAGTGAAGTGGTATGGACATATAAACGCAATTATCTAAGAGAAAGTGGAGTTTCTTGCAGTTCTGTGTATTCCTGCTAATAGAGGGTCAAATGTCAATAACGACGGAGTGTTCAATTCAATTAACCATATCCACGTCTTCTATCAAATCAAGAGTTTACGTATAAAAGCGTAGTCTCCGAAGTTAAGTGTCATAGACATATACACGCAATTATCTAAAAGAAGGCGGAGTTTCTTGCAGTTCTGTATATTCCTGCTAATAAAGGGTCTAATGATAATAACGACGGAGGGTTCAACTCAATTAACCATATCCACGTCTTCTATCAAATCAAGAGATTACATGTAAAAGCGTAATCTCCGAAGTGAAGTGTCATGGACATATAAACGCAATTATCTAAGAGAAGGCGGAGCTTCTTGCAGTTCTGTGTATTCTTGCTAATAGAGGGTCTAATGCCAATTACGACCGAGTGTTCAACTCAATTAAACATATCCACGTCTTCTATCAAATCAAGAGTTTGCGTATAAAAGCGTAGTCTCCGAAGTGAAGTGTCATAGACATATAAACGCAATTATCTAAGAGAAGGCGGAGTTTCTTGCAGTTCTGTATATTCCTAATAATAAAGGGTCTAATGCTTATTACGACGGAGTGTTCAACTTATGTAAACATTCCCTTGTCTTCTATCAAATCAAGAGTTTACGTATAAAAGCGTAGTCTCGGAAGTGAAGTGTCATAGACATATAAACGCAATTATCTTAGAGAAGGCGGAGTTTCTTGCAGTTCTGTATATTACTGCTAATAGAGGGTCTAATGCCAATAACGACGGAGTGTTCAACTCCATTAAACATACCCACGTCTTCTATCAAATCAAGAGTTTACGTATAAAAGCATAGTCTCCGAAGTGTAGTGGTATGGACATATAAACGCAATTATATAAGAGAAGGCGGAGCTTCTTGCAGTTCTGTATGTTCCTGCTAAAAGAAGGTCTAATGCCAATCACGACGGAGTGTTCAACTCAATTAACCATATCCACGTCTTCTATTAAATCAAGAGTTTACGTGTAAAAGCGTAGTCTCCGAAGTGAAGTGTCATAGACATATAAACGCAATTATCTAAGAGAAGGCGGAGTTTCTTGCAGTTCTGTATATTCCTGCTAATAGAGGGTCTCATGCCAATTACAATAGAGTGTTCAGCTTAATTAAACATACCAACGTCTTCTATCAAATCAAGAGTTTACGTGTAAAAGCGTAGTCTCCGAAGTGAAGTGTCATAGACATATAAACGCATTTATCTTACAGAAGGTGGAGCTTCTTGCAGTTCTGTATATTTCTGCTTATAGAGGGTCTAATGCCAATAACGGTAGAGTGTTCAACTCAATTAACCATATCCACGTCTTCTATCAAATCAAGAGTTTACATGTAAAAGCGTAGTCTCCGAAGTGAAGTGTAATTACATATAAACGCAATTATCTAAGAGAAGGCGGAGTTTCTTGCAGTTCTGTGTATTCCTGCTAATAGAAGGTCTAATGCTTATAACGACGAAGTGTTCAACTCAATTAAACATACCCACGTATTATATCAAATCAAGAGTTTACGTATTAAAGCATTGACTACGAAGTGTAGTGGTATGGACATATAAACGCAATTATCTTAGAGAAGGCGGAGTTTCTAGCAGTTCCGTATATTCCTGCTAATAGAGGGTCTAATTCCAATAACGACGGAGTGTTCAACTCAATTAACCATATCCACGTCTTCTATCAAATCAAGAGTTTACGTATAAAAGCGTAGTCTTTGAAGTGAAGTGGTATGGACATATAAACGCAATTATCTAAGAGAAGGCGGAGTTTCTTGCAGTTCTGTGTATTTTTGCTAATAGAGGGTCTATTGCCAATAACGACAGAGTGTTCAACTCAATTAAACATATCCACGTCTTCTATCAAATCAAGAGTTTACGTGTAAATGCGTAATCTACGAAGTGAAGTGTCATAGATATATAAACGCAATTATCCTAGAGAAGGCGGAGTTTCTTGCAGTTCTGTATATTTCTGCTAATAAAGAGTCTAATGCCAATCACGACGGAGTGTTCAATTCAATGAAACATACCCACGTCTTCTATCAAATCAAGAGTTTACGTATAAAAGCGTAGTCTCCGAAGTGAAGTGTCATAAACATATAAACCTAATTATCTTAGACAAGGCGGAGTTTCTTGCAGTTCTGTATATTCCTTCTAATAGAGTGTCGTATGCCAATAACGACGGAGTGTTAAAATCAATTAAACATACCCACGTCTTCTATCAAATCAAGAGTTTACATGTAAAAGCGTAGTCTCCGAAGTGAAGTGTCAAACATATAAACCTTATTATCTTAGAAAAAGGCGGAGTTTCTTGCAGTTCTGTATATTCCTGCTAATAGAGTGTCGTATGCCAATAACGACGGAGTGTTGAAATCAATTAAACATACCCACGTCTTCTATCAAATCCAGAGTTTACATGTAAAAGCGTAGTCTCCAAAGTGTAGTGGTACGGACATATAAACGCAATTATCTAAGAGAAGGCAGAGCATCTTGCAGTTCTGTATATTCCTGCTAATAGAAGGTCTAATGCCAATTACGACGGAGTGTTGAACTCAATTAAACATACCCACATCTTCTATCAAATCAAGAGTTTACATGTAAAAGCGTAGTCTCCGAAGTGTAGTGGTATGGACATATAAACGCAATTATGTTAGAGAAGGCGGAGATTCTTGCAGTTCTGCATATTCCTGCTAATAGAGAGTCTAATGCCAATTACGACGGAGTGTTCAACTCAATTAAACATACCCACGTCGTCGATCAAATCAAGAGTTTACGTATAAAAGGGTAGTCTCCGAAGTGTAGTGGTACCGTATGGACATATAAACGCAATTATCTTAGAGAAGGCGGAGTTTCTTGCAGTTCTGTATATTCCTGCTAATAGAGGGTCTAATGCCAATAACGACGGAGTGTTCAACTCAATTAACCATATCCACGTCTTCTATTAAATCAAGAGTTTACATGTAAAAGCGTAGTCTCCGAAGTGAAGTGTCATAGACATATACACGCAAAAATCTAAAAGAAGGCGGAGTTTCTTGCAGTTCTGTATATTCCTGCTAATAGAAGGTATAATGCCAATAACGACGGAGTGTTCAACTCAATTAAACATACCCACGTATTTTATCAAATCAAGAGTTTACGTAAAAAAGCGTAGTCTTTGAAGTGAAGTGGTATGGACATATAAACGCAATTATCTAAGAGAAGGCGGAGTTTCTTGCAGTTCTGTGTAATCCTGCTAATAGAAGGTCAAATGCCAATAACGACGGAGTGTTCAATTCAATTAACCATATCCACGTCTTCTATCAAATCAAGAGTTTACGTATAAAAGCGTAGTCTCCGAAGTGAAGTGTCATAGACATATAAACCTAATTATCTTAGAGAAGGCGGAGTTTCTTGCAGTTCTGTATATTCCTGCTAATAGAGTGTCGTATGCCAATAACGACGTAGTGTTAAAATCAATTAAACATACCCACGTCTTCTATCAAATCAAGAGTTTACGTATAAAAGCGTAGTCTTCGAAGTGTAGTGGTATGGACATATAAACGCAATTATCTAAGAGAAGGCGGAGTTTCTTGCAGTTCTGTATATTTCTGCTAATAGAGGGTCTAATGCCAAATTCGACGGAGTGTTCAACTCAATTAACTATATCCACGTCTTCTATCAAATCAAGAGTTTACGTGTAAAAGCGTAGTCTCCGAAGTGAAGTGTCATAGACATATAAACGCAATTATCTAAGAGAAGGCGGAGTTTCTTGCAGTTCTGTATATTTTTGCTAATAGAGGGTCTAATGCCAATAACGAAGGAGTGTTCAATTCCATTAAACATACCCACGTCTTCTATCAAAACAAGAGTTTACGTATAAAAGCATAGTCTCCGAAGTGTAGTGGTATGGACATATAAACGCAATTATATTAAAGAAGGCGGAGCTTCTTGCAGTTCTGTATGTTCGTGCTAATAGAAGGTCTAATGCCAATCACGAAGGAGTGTTCAACTCAATTAACCATATCCACGTCTTCTATTAAATCAAGAGTTTACGTGTAAAAGCGTAGTCTCCGAAGTGAAGTGTCATAGACATAAAAAACGCAATTATCTAAGAGAAGGCGGAGTTTCTTGCAGTTCTGTGTATTCCTGCTAATAGAGGGTCTCATGCTAAATACAATGGAGTGTTCAACTTAATTAAACATACCAACGTCTTTTATCAAATCAAGAGTTTACGTGTAAAAGCGTAGTCCCCAAAGTGAAGTGTCATAGACATATAAACGCAATTATCTTAGAGAAGGCGGAGCTTCTTGCAGTTCTGTGTATTCCTGCTAATAGAGGGTCTAAGGCCAATAACGACAGAGTGTTCAACTTAATTAACCATATCCACGTTTTCTATCAAATCAAGAGTTTACATGTAAAAGCGTAGTCTCCGAAGTGAAGTGTCATAGACATATAAACGCATTTATCTTAAAGAAGGTGGAGCTTCTTGCAGTTCTGTATATTCCTGCTTATAGAGGGTCTAATGCCAATAACGACGGAGTGTTCAACTCCATTAAACATACCCACATCTTCTATCAAATCAAGAGTTTACGTATAAAAGCATAGTCTCCGAAGTGTAGTGGTATGGATATATAAACGCAATTATATAAGAGAAGGCGGAGCTTCTTGCAGTTCTGTATGTTCCTGCTAATAGAAGGTCTAATGCATATTACGACGGAGTGTTCAACTCAATTAACCATATCCACGTCTTCTATTAAATCAAGAGTTTAAGTGTAAAAGCGTAGTCTCCGAAGTGAAGTGTCATAGACATATAAACGCAATTATCTAAGAGAAAACGGAGTTTTTTGCAGTTCTGTGTATTCCTGCTTAAAGAGGGTCTCATGCCAATTACAATGGAGTGTTCAACTTAATTAAACATACCAACGTCTTCTATCAAATCAAGAGTTTACGTGTAAAAGCGAAGTCTCCGAAGTGAAGTGTCATAGACATATAAACGCAATTATCTTAGAGAAGGCGGAGCTTCTTGCAGTTCTGTGTATTCTTGCTAATAGAGGGTCTAATGTTAATAACGACAGAGTGTTCAACTCATTTAACCATATCCACGCCTTCTATCAAATCAAGAGTTTACATGTAAAAGCGTAGTCTCCGAAGTAAAGTGTCATAGACATATAAACGCATTTATCTTAAAGAAGGTTGAGCTCCTTGCAGTTCTGTATATTCCTGCTTATAGAAGGTCTAATGCCAATAACGACGGAGTGTTCAACTAAATTAACCATATCCACGTCTTCTATCAAATCAAGAGTTTACATGTAAAAGCGTAGTCTCCGAAGTGAAGTGTCATAGACATATAAACGCAATTATCTAAGAGAAGGCGGAGTTTCTTGCAGTTCTGTGTATTCCTGCTAATAGAAGTCCTATTGCCAATAACGACGAAGTGTTCAACTCAATTAAACATACCCACGTATTCTATCAAATCAAGAGTTTACGTATAAAAGCATTGACTCCGAAGTGTAGTGGTATGGACATATAAACGCAATTATCTTAAAGAAGGCGGAGTTTCTTGCAGTTCTGTATACTCCTGCTAATAGAGGGTCTATTGCCAATTACGACGGAGTGTTTAACTCAATTAAACATACCCACGTATTCTATCAAATCAAGAGTTTACGTATAAAAGCGTTGTCTCCGAATTGAAGTGTTATAGACATATATACGCAATTATCTAAGAGAAGGCGGAGTTTCTTGCAGTTCTGTGTATTCCTGCTAATAGAAGGTCTAATGCCAATAACGACGAAGTGTTCAACTCAATTAAACATACCCACGTATTCTATCAAATCAAGAGTTTACGTATAAAAGCGTAGTCTCCGAAGTGTAGTGGTACCGTATGGACATATAAACGCAATTATCTAAGAGAAGGCGGAGTTTCTTGCAGTTCTGTATATTCCTGCTAATAAAGAGTCTAATGCCAATTACGAAGGATTGTTCAAATCAATTAAACTAACCCACGTCTTCTATCAAATCAAGAGTTTACGTATGAAAGCGTAGTCTCCGAAGTGAAGTGTCATAGACATATAAACGCAATTATCTTAGCGAAGGCGGAGTTTCTTGCAGTTCTGTATATTCCTGCTAATAGAGGGTCTAATTCCAATAACGACGGAGTGTTCAACTCAATTAACCATATCCACGTCTTCTATCAAATCAAGAGTTTACGTATAAAAGCGTAGTCTTTAAAGTAAAGTGGTATGGACATATAAACGCAATTATCTAAGAGAAGGCGAAGCTTCTTGCAGTTCTGTATAATCCTGCTAAAATAGGGTCTATTTTTAATAACGACGGAGTGTTCAACTCAATTAAACATACCCACGTCTTCTATCAAATCAAGAGTTTACGTATAAAAGCGTAGTCTCCGAAGTGTAGTGGTATGGACATATAAACGCAATTATCTTAGAGAAAGCGGAGTTTCTTGCAGTTCTGTATATTCCTGCTAATATAAGGTCTAATGCCAATTACGACGGAGTGTTCAACTCAATTAAACATACCCACGTCTTGTATCAAATCAAGAGTTTACGTATAAAAGCGTAGTCTCCGAAGTGTGGTGGTATGGACATATAAACGCAATTATCTTAGAGAAGGCGGAGTTTCTTGCAGTTCTGTATATTTCTGCTAATAGAAATTCTAATGCCAATTACGACGAAGTGTTTAACTCAATTAAACATACCCACGTCTTCTATCAAATCAAGAGTTTACGTGTAAATGCGTAATCTACGAAGTGTAGGGGTATGGACATATAAACGCAATTATCTAAGAGAAGGCGGATCTTCTTGCAGTTCTGTATATTCCTGCTAATAAAGGGTCTAATGCCAATAACGACGGAGTGTTCAACTCAATTAAACATACCCACGTCTTCTATCAAATCAAGAGTTTACGTGCAAATGCGTAATCTACAAAGTGAAGTGTCATAGACATATAAACGAAATTATCCTAGAAAAGGCGGAGTTTCTTGCAGTTCTGTATATTCCTGCTAATAGAAGGTCTATTGCCAATTACGACGGAGTGTTCAACTCCATAAAACATACCTACCTCTTCTATCAAATTAAGAGTTTACATGTAAATGCGTAATCTACGAAGTGTAGTGGTATGGACATATAAACGCTATTATCTAAGAGAAGGCGGATCTTCTTGCAATTCTTTATATTCCTGCTAATAGATGGTCAAATGCCAATAACGACTGAGTGTTCAACTCAATTAAACATACCCACGTCTTCTATCAAATCAAGAGTTTACATGTAAAAGCGTAGTCTCCGAAGTGTAGTGTCATGGACATATAAACGCAATTATCCTAGAGAAGGCGGAGTTTCCTGCAGTTCTGTATATTCCTGCTAATAGATGGTCTAATGCCAATTACGAAGGAGTGTTCAACTCAATTAAACATACCCACGTATTCTATAAAATCAAAGTTTACGTATAGAAGCGTAGTTTCCGAAGTGTAGTGGTATGGACATATAAACGCAAATATCATAGAGATGGCGGATCTTCTTGCAGTTATGTATATTCCTGCTAATAGCAGGTCTAATGCCAATAACGACGGAGTGTTCAACTTAATTAAACATACCCACGTCTTCTATCAAATCAAGAGTTAACATGTAAAAGCGTAGTCTCCGAAGTGAAGTGTCATAGACATATAAACGCATTTATCTTAGAGAAGGCGGAGCTTCTTGCAGTTCTGTATATTTCTGCTTATAGAGAATCTAATGCCAATTACGACAGAGTGTTCAACTTTTTTAACCATATCCACTTCTATTATCAAATCAAGAGTTTACATGTAAAAACGTAGTCTCCGAAGTGAAGTGTCATAGACATATAAACGCAATTATCAAAGAGAAGGCGGAGTTTTTTGCAGTTATGTGTATTCCTGCTAATAGAAGGTCTAATGCGAATAACGACGGATTGTTCAACTCAATTAAACATACTTACGTATTCTATCAAATCAAGAGTTTACGTATAAAAGCATTGACTCCGAAGTGTAGTGGTATGGACATATAAACGCAATTATCTTAGAGAAGGCGGAGTTTCTTGCAGTTCTGTATATTCCTGCTAATAGAGGGTCTATTGCCAATTACGACGGAGTGTTCAACTCAATAAAACATACCCACGTATTCTATCAAATCAAGAGTTTACGTATAAAAGCGTTGTCTCCGAAGTGAAGTGTCATAGACATATAAACGCAATTATCTAAGAAAAGGCGGAGTTTCTTGCAGTTCTGTGTATTCCTGCTAATAGAGGGTCTAATGCCAATAACGATGGAGTGTTCAACTTAATTAAACATTCCCACGTCGTCTATCAAATCAAGAGTTTACGTATAAAAGCGTATTCTCCGAAGTGTAGTGGTACCGTATGGACATATAAAAACAATTATCTAAGAGAAGGCGGAGTTTCTTGCAGTTATGTATATTCCTGCTTATAGAGGGTCTAATGCCAATTACGACGGATTGTTCAAATCAAATAAACTAACTTACGTCTTCTATCAAATCAAGAGTTTACGTATAAAAGCGTTGTCTCCGAAGTGAAGTGTCATTGACATATAAACGCAATAATCTTAGAGAAGGCTGAGTTTCTTGCAGTTCTGTATACTCCTGCTAATAGAGAGTCTAATGCCAATAACGACGGACTGTTCAACTCAATTAACCATATCCACGTCTTCTATCAAATCAAGAGTTTACGTATAAAAGCGTAGTCTTTAAACCGAAGTGGTATGGACATATAAACGCAATTATCTAAGAGAAGGCGGATTTTCTTGCAGTTCTGTGTATTTCTGCTAATAGAGGGTCTATTGCCAATAACGACGGAGTGTTCAACTCAATTAAACATATCCACGTCTTCTATCAAATCAAGAGTTTACGTGTAAATGCGTAATCTACGAAGTGAAGTGTCATAGACATATAAACGCAATTATCCTATAAAAGGCGGAGTTTCTTGCAGTTCTGTATAATCCTGCTAATAAAGAGTCTAATGCCAATCACGACGGAGTGTTCAACTCAATTAAACATACCCACGTTTTCTATCAAATCAAGAGTTTACATGTAAAAGCGAAGTCTCCGAAGTGAAGTGTCATAGACATATAAACGCAATTATCTTAGAGAAGGCGAAGCTTCTTGCAGTTCTGTATATTCCTGCTTAAAGAGGGTCTATTTTTAATAACGACAGAGTGTTCAACTCAATTAAACATACCCACGTCTTCTATCAAATCAAGAGTTTACGTATAAAAGCGTAGTCTCCGAAGTGTAGTGGTATGGACATATAAACGCAATGACCTTAGAGAAAGCGGAGTTTCTTGCAGTTCTGTATATTCCTGCTAATAAAAGGTCTTATGCCAATTACGACGGAGTGTTCAACTCAATTAAACATACTCACGTCTTCTATCAAATCAAGAGTTTACGTATTAAAGCGTAGTCTCCGAAGTCTGGTGGTATTGACATATAAACGCAATTATCTAAGAGAAGGCGGAGTTTCTTGCAGCTCTGTATATTCCTGCTTATAGAAGGTCTAATGTTAATTACGACGAAGTGTTTAACTTAATTAAAAATACCCACGTATTCTATCAAATCAAGAGTTTACGTGTAAATGCGTAATCTACGAAGTGTAGTGGTATGGACATATAAACGCAATTATCTAAGAGAAGGTGGATCTTCTTGCAGTTCTGTATATTCCTGCTAATAAAGGGTCTAATGCCAATAACGACGGAGTGTTCAACTCAATTAAACATAGCCACGTCTTCTATCAAATCAAGAGTTTACGTGTAAATGCGTAATCTACGAAGTGAAGTGTCATAGACATATAAACGCAATTATCCTAGAAAAGGCGGAGTTTCTTGCAGTTCTGTATATTCCTGCTAAAAGAGGGTCTAATGTTTAATACGACGTAGTGTAAAACTCAATTAACCATAGCCACGTCTTCTATCAAATCAAGAGTTTACGTATAAAAGCGTAGTCTCCGAAGTGAAGTGTCATAGACATATAAACGCAATTATCTTAGAGAAGGCGGAGTTTCTTGCAGTTCTGTATATTCCTGCTAATAAAAGGTCTAATGCCAATACCGACGGAGTGTTCAACTCAATTAAACATACCCACGTCTTCTATCAAATCAAGAGTTTACGTATAAAAGCGTAATCTACGAAGTGAAGTGTCATAGACATATAAACGCAATAATCCTAGAGAAGGCGGAGTTTCTTGCAGTTCTGTATATTCCTGCTAATAGTAGGTCTATTGCCAATTACGACGGAGTGTTTAACTCCATTAAACATACCCACGTCTTCTATCAAATCAAGAGTTTACATGTAAAAGCGTAGTCTCCGAAGTGTAGTGTCATGGGCATATAAACGCAATTATCCTAGAGAAGGCGGAGTTTCTTGCAGTTCTGTATATTCCTGCTAATAGATGGTCTAATGCCAATAACGACGGAGTGTTCAACTCAATTAAACATACCCACGTCTTCTATCAAATCAAGAGTTTACGTGTAAATGCGTAATCTACGAAGTGAAGTGTCATAGACATATAAACGCAATTATCCTAGAGAAGGCGGAGTTTCTTGCAGTTCTGTATATTCCTGCTAATAGATGGTCTAATGCCAATTACGACGTAGTGTAAAACTCAATTAAACATAGTCACGTCGTCTATTAAATAAGAGTTTACGTATAAAAGCGTAGTCTCCGAAGTGTAGTGGTACCGTATGGACATATAAACGCAATTATCTAAGAGAAGGCGGAGTTTCTTTCAGTTCTGTATATTTCTGCTAATAGAGGGTCTAATGCCAAATTCGACGGAGTGTTCAACTCAATAAACTATATCCACGTCTTCTATCAAATCAAGAGTTTACGTGTAAAAGCGTAGTCTCCGAAGTGAAGTGTCATAGACATATACACGCAATTATCTAAGAGAAGGCGGAGTTTCTTGCAGTTCTGTATATTCCTGCTAAAAAAGGGTCTTATGATAATTACGACGGAGTGTTCAACTCAATTAACCATATCCACATCTTCTATCAAATCAAGAGTTTACATGTAAAAGCGTAATCTCCGAAGTGAAGTGTCATAGACATATAAACGCAATTATCTTAGAGAAGGCGGAGCTTCTTGCAGTTCTGTGTTTTCCTTCTAATAGAGGGTCTAATGCCAATAACGACCGAGTGTTCAACTCAATTAAAAATATCCACGTCTTCTATTAAATCAAGAGTTTGCGTATAAAAGCGTAGTCTCCGAAGTGAAGTGTCATAGACATATAAACGCAATTATCTAAGAGAAGGCGGAGTTTCTTGCAGTTCTGTATATTCCTGCTAATAAAGGGTCTAATGCTTATTACGACGGAGTGTTCAACTTTATTAAACATACCCACGTCTTCTATCAAATCAAGAGTTTACGTATCACAGCGTAGTCTCCGAAGTGAAGTGTCATAGACATATAAACGCAATTATCTTAGAGAAGGCGGAGTTTCTTGCAGTTCTGTATATTCCTGCTAATAGAGGGTCTAATGCCAATAACAACGGAGTGTTCAACTCCATTAAACATACCCACGTCTTCTATCAAATCAAGAGTTTACGTATAAAAGCATAGTCTCCGAAGTGTAGTGGTATGGACATATAAACGCAATTATATTAAAGAAGGCGGAGCTTCTTGCAGTTCTGTATGTTCGTGCTAATAGAAGGTCTATTGCCAATCACGACGGAGTGTTCAACTCAATTATTTATATCCACGTCTTCTATTAAATCAAGAGTTTACGTGTAAAAGCGTCCCCGAAGTGAAGTGTCATAGACATATAAACGCAATTTTCTAAGAGAAGGCGGAGTTTCTTGCAGTTCTGTGTATTCCTGCTAATAGAAGGTCTCATGCTCATAACAATGGAGTGTTCAACTTAATTAAACATACCAACGTCTTCTATCAAATCAAGAGTTAACGTGTAAAAGCGTAGTCTCCGAAGTGAAGTGTCATAGACATATAAACGCAATTATCTTAGAGAAGGCGGAGCTTCTTGCAGTTCTGTGTATTCCTGCTAATAGAGGGTCTAATGCCAATAACGACAGAGTGTTCAACTCAATTAACCATATCCACGTCTTCTATCAAATCAAGAGTTTACATGTAAAAGCGTAGTCTCCGAAGTGAAGTGTCATAGACATATAAACGCATTTATCTTTAAGATGGTGGAGCTTCTTGCAGTTCTGTATATTCCTGCTTATAGAGGGTCTAATGCCAATAACGACGGAGTGTTCAACTCAATTAATTATGTCCACGTCTTCTATCAAATCAAGAGTTTACATGTAAAAGCGTAGTCTCCGAAGTGAAGTGTCATAGACATATTAACGCAATTATCTAAAAGAAGGCGGAGTTTCTTGCAGTTCTGTGTATTCCTGCTAATAGAAGGTCTAATGCCAATAACGACGAAGTGTTCAACTCAATTAAACATACCCACGTATTCTATCAAATCAAGAGTTTACGTATAAAAGCATTGACTCCGAAGTGTAGTGGTATGGACATATAATTGCAATTATCTAAGAGAAGGCGGAGTTTCTTAGTTCTGTATATTCCTGCTAATAGAGGGTCTATTGCCAATTACGACGGAGTGTGTAACTCAATTAAACATACCCACGTATTCTATCAAATCAAGAGTTTACGTATAAAAGCGTTGTCTCCGAAGGGAAGTGTTATAGACATATAAACGCAATTATCTAAGAGAAGGCGGAGTTTCTTGCAGTTCTGTGTATTCCTGCTAATAGAAGGTCTAATGCCAATAACGACGAAGTGTTCAACTCAATTAAACATACCCACGTATTCTATCAAATCAAGAGTTTACGTATAAAAGCGTAGTCTCCGAAGTGTAGTGGTACCGTATGGACATATAAACGCAATTATCTAAGAGAAGGCGGAGTTTCTTGCAGTTCTGTATATTCCTGCTAATAAAGAGTCTAATGCCAATTACGAAGGATTGTTCAAATCAATTAAACTAACCCACGTCTTCTATCAAATCAAGAGTTTACGTATAAAAGCGTAGTCTCCGAAGTGAAGTGTCATAGAGATATAAACGCAATTATCTTAGCGAAGGCGGAGTTTCTTGCAGTTCTGTATATTCCTGCTAATAGAGGGTCTAATTCCAATAACGACGGAGTGTTCAACTCAATTAACCATATCCACGTCTTCTATCAAATCAAGAGTTTACGTATAAAAGCGTAGTCTTTAAAGTGAAGTGGTATGGACATATAAACGCAATTATCTAAGAGAAGGCGAAGCTTCTTGCAGTTCTGTATAATCCTGCTAAAATAGGGTCTATTTTTAATAACGACGGAGTGTTCAACTCAATTAAACATACCCACGTCTTCTATCAAATCAAGAGTTTACGTATAAAAGCGTAGTCTCCGAAGTGTAGTGGTATGGACATATAAACGCAATTATCTTAGAGAAAGCGGAGTTTCTTGCAGTTCTGTATATTCCTGCTAATATAAGGTCTAATGCCAATTACGACGGAGTGTTCAACTCAATTAAACATACCCACGTCTTGTATCAAATCAAGAGTTTACGTATAAAAGCGTAGTCTCCGAAGTGTGGTGGTATGGACATATAAACGCAATTATCTTAGAGAAGGCGGAGTTTCTTGCAGTTCTGTATATTTCTGCTAATAGAAATTCTAATGCCAATTACGACGAAGTGTTTAACTCAATTAAACATACCCACGTCTTCTATCAAATCAAGAGTTTACGTGTAAATGCGTAATCTACGAAGTGTAGGGGTATGGACATATAAACGCAATTATCTAAGAGAAGGCGGATCTTCTTGCAGTTCTGTATATTCCTGCTAATAAAGGGTCTAATGCCAATAACGACGGAGTGTTCAACTCAATTAAACATACCCACGTCTTCTATCAAATCAAGAGTTTACGTGCAAATGCGTAATCTACAAAGTGAAGTGTCATAGACATATAAACGAAATTATCCTAGAAAAGGCGGAGTTTCTTGCAGTTCTGTATATTCCTGCTAATAGAAGGTCTATTGCCAATTACGACGGAGTGTTCAACTCCATAAAACATACCTACCTCTTCTATCAAATTAAGAGTTTACATGTAAATGCGTAATCTACGAAGTGTAGTGGTATGGACATATAAACGCTATTATCTAAGAGAAGGCGGATCTTCTTGCAATTCTTTATATTCCTGCTAATAGATGGTCAAATGCCAATAACGACTGAGTGTTCAACTCAATTAAACATACCCACGTCTTCTATCAAATCAAGAGTTTACATGTAAAAGCGTAGTCTCCGAAGTGTAGTGTCATGGACATATAAACGCAATTATCCTAGAGAAGGCGGAGTTTCCTGCAGTTCTGTATATTCCTGCTAATAGATGGTCTAATGCCAATTACGAAGGAGTGTTCAACTCAATTAAACATACCCACGTATTCTATAAAATCAAAGTTTACGTATAGAAGCGTAGTTTCCGAAGTGTAGTGGTATGGACATATAAACGCAAATATCATAGAGATGGCGGATCTTCTTGCAGTTATGTATATTCCTGCTAATAGCAGGTCTAATGCCAATAACGACGGAGTGTTCAACTTAATTAAACATACCCACGTCTTCTATCAAATCAAGAGTTAACATGTAAAAGCGTAGTCTCCGAAGTGAAGTGTCATAGACATATAAACGCATTTATCTTAGAGAAGGCGGAGCTTCTTGCAGTTCTGTATATTTCTGCTTATAGAGAATCTAATGCCAATTACGACAGAGTGTTCAACTTTTTTAACCATATCCACTTCTATTATCAAATCAAGAGTTTACATGTAAAAACGTAGTCTCCGAAGTGAAGTGTCATAGACATATAAACGCAATTATCAAAGAGAAGGCGGAGTTTTTTGCAGTTATGTGTATTCCTGCTAATAGAAGGTCTAATGCGAATAACGACGGATTGTTCAACTCAATTAAACATACTTACGTATTCTATCAAATCAAGAGTTTACGTATAAAAGCATTGACTCCGAAGTGTAGTGGTATGGACATATAAACGCAATTATCTTAGAGAAGGCGGAGTTTCTTGCAGTTCTGTATATTCCTGCTAATAGAGGGTCTATTGCCAATTACGACGGAGTGTTCAACTCAATAAAACATACCCACGTATTCTATCAAATCAAGAGTTTACGTATAAAAGCGTTGTCTCCGAAGTGAAGTGTCATAGACATATAAACGCAATTATCTAAGAAAAGGCGGAGTTTCTTGCAGTTCTGTGTATTCCTGCTAATAGAGGGTCTAATGCCAATAACGATGGAGTGTTCAACTTAATTAAACATTCCCACGTCGTCTATCAAATCAAGAGTTTACGTATAAAAGCGTATTCTCCGAAGTGTAGTGGTACCGTATGGACATATAAAAACAATTATCTAAGAGAAGGCGGAGTTTCTTGCAGTTATGTATATTCCTGCTTATAGAGGGTCTAATGCCAATTACGACGGATTGTTCAAATCAAATAAACTAACTTACGTCTTCTATCAAATCAAGAGTTTACGTATAAAAGCGTTGTCTCCGAAGTGAAGTGTCATTGACATATAAACGCAATAATCTTAGAGAAGGCTGAGTTTCTTGCAGTTCTGTATACTCCTGCTAATAGAGAGTCTAATGCCAATAACGACGGACTGTTCAACTCAATTAACCATATCCACGTCTTCTATCAAATCAAGAGTTTACGTATAAAAGCGTAGTCTTTAAACCGAAGTGGTATGGACATATAAACGCAATTATCTAAGAGAAGGCGGATTTTCTTGCAGTTCTGTATAATCCTGCTAATAAAGAGTCTAATGCCAATCACGACGGAGTGTTCAACTCAATTAAACATACCCACGTTTTCTATCAAATCAAGAGTTTACATGTAAAAGCGAAGTCTCCGAAGTGAAGTGTCATAGACATATAAACGCAATTATCTTAGAGAAGGCGAAGCTTCTTGCAGTTCTGTATATTCCTGCTTAAAGAGGGTCCATTTTTAATAACGACAGAGTGTTCAACTCAATTAAACATACCCACGTCTTCTATCAAATCAAGAGTTTACGTATAAAAGCGTAGTCTCCGAAGTGTAGTGGTATGGACATATAAACGCAATGACCTTAGAGAAAGCGGAGTTTCTTGCAGTTCTGTATATTCCTGCTAATAAAAGGTCTTATGCCAATTACGACGGAGTGTTCAACTCAATTAAACATACTCACGTCTTCTATCAAATCAAGAGTTTACGTATTAAAGCGTAGTCTCCGAAGTCTGGTGGTATGGACATATAAACGCAATTATCTAAGAGAAGGCGGAGTTTCTTGCAGCTCTGTATATTCCTGCTTATAGAAGGTATAATGTTAATTACGACGAAGTGTTTAACTTAATTAAAAATACCCACGTATTCTATCAAATCAAGAGTTTACGTGTAAATGCGTAATCTACGAAGTGTAGTGGTATGGACATATAAACGCAATTATCTAAGAGAAGGTGGATCTTCTTGCAGTTCTGTATATTCCTGCTAATAAAGGGTCTAATGCCAATAACGACGGAGTGTTCAACTCAATTAAACATAGCCACGTCTTCTATCAAATCAAGAGTTTACGTGTAAATGCGTAATCTACGAAGTGAAGTGTCATAGACATATAAACGCAATTATCCTAGAAAAGGCGGAGTTTCTTGCAGTTCTGTATATTCCTGCTAAAAGAGGGTCTAATGTTTAATACGACGTAGTGTAAAACTCAATTAACCATAGCCACGTCTTCTATCAAATCAAGAGTTTACGTATAAAAGCGTAGTCTCCGAAGTGAAGTGTCATAGACATATAAACGCAATTATCTTAGAGAAGGCGGAGTTTCTTGCAGTTCTGTATATTCCTGCTAATAAAAGGTCTAATGCCAATACCGACGGAGTGTTCAACTCAATTAAACATACCCACGTCTTCTATCAAATCAAGAGTTTACGTATAAAAGCGTAATCTACGAAGTGAAGTGTCATAGACATATAAACGCAATAATCCTAGAGAAGGCGGAGTTTCTTGCAGTTCTGTATATTCCTGCTAATAGTAGGTCTATTGCCAATTACGACGGAGTGTTTAACTCCATTAAACATACCCACGTCTTCTATCAAATCAAGAGTTTACATGTAAAAGCGTAGTCTCCGAAGTGTAGTGTCATGGGCATATAAACGCAATTATCCTAGAGAAGGCGGAGTTTCTTGCAGTTCTGTATATTCCTGCTAATAGATGGTCTAATGCCAATAACGACGGAGTGTTCAACTCAATTAAACATACCCACGTCTTCTATCAAATCAAGAGTTTACGTGTAAATGCGTAATCTACGAAGTGAAGTGTCATAGACATATAAACGCAATTATCCTAGAGAAGGCGGAGTTTCTTGCAGTTCTGTATATTCCTGCTAATAGATGGTCTAATGCCAATTACGACGTAGTGTAAAACTCAATTAAACATAGTCACGTCGTCTATTAAATAAGAGTTTACGTATAAAAGCGTAGTCTCCGAAGTGTAGTGGTACCGTATGGACATATAAACGCAATTATCTAAGAGAAGGCGGAGTTTCTTTCAGTTCTGTATATTTCTGCTAATAGAGGGTCTAATGCCAAATTCGACGGAGTGTTCAACTCAATAAACTATATCCACGTCTTCTATCAAATCAAGAGTTTACGTGTAAAAGCGTAGTCTCCGAAGTGAAGTGTCATAGACATATACACGCAATTATCTAAGAGAAGGCGGAGTTTCTTGCAGTTCTGTATATTCCTGCTAAAAAAGGGTCTTATGATAATTACGACGGAGTGTTCAACTCAATTAACCATATCCACATCTTCTATCAAATCAAGAGTTTACATGTAAAAGCGTATTCTCCGAAGTGAAGTGTCATAGACATATAAACGCAATTATCTTAGAGAAGGCGGAGCTTCTTGCAGTTCTGTGTTTTCCTTCTAATAGAGGGTCTAATGCCAATAACGACCGAGTGTTCAACTCAATTAAAAATATCCACGTCTTCTATTAAATCAAGAGTTTGCGTATAAAAGCGTAGTCTCCGAAGTGAAGTGTCATAGACATATAAACGCAATTATCTAAGAGAAGGCGGAGTTTCTTGCAGTTCTGTATATTCCTGCTAATAAAGGGTCTAATGCTTATTACGACGGAGTGTTCAACTTTATTAAACATACCCACGTCTTCTATCAAATCAAGAGTTTACGTATCACAGCGTAGTCTCCGAAGTGTAGTGGTATGGACATATAAACGCAATTATATTAAAGAAGGCGGAGCTTCTTGCAGTTCTGTATGTTCGTGCTAATAGAAGGTCTATTGCCAATCACGACGGAGTGTTCAACTCAATTATTTATATCCACGTCTTCTATTAAATCAAGAGTTTACGTGTAAAAGCGTCCCCGAAGTGAAGTGTCATAGACATATAAACGCAATTTTCTAAGAGAAGGCGGAGTTTCTTGCAGTTCTGTGTATTCCTGCTAATAGAAGGTCTCATGCTCATAACAATGGAGTGTTCAACTTAATTAAACATACCAACGTCTTCTATCAAATCAAGAGTTAACGTGTAAAAGCGTAGTCTCCGAAGTGAAGTGTCATAGACATATAAACGCAATTATCTTAGAGAAGGCGGAGCTTCTTGCAGTTCTGTGTATTCCTGCTAATAGAGGGTCTAATGCCAATAACGACAGAGTGTTCAACTCAATTAACCATATCCACGTCTTCTATCAAATCAAGAGTTTACATGTAAAAGCGTAGTCTCCGAAGTGAAGTGTCATAGACATATAAACGCATTTATCTTTAAGATGGTGGAGCTTCTTGCAGTTCTGTATATTCCTGCTTATAGAGGGTCTAATGCCAATAACGACGGAGTGTTCAACTCAATTAATTATGTCCACGTCTTCTATCAAATCAAGAGTTTACATGTAAAAGCGTAGTCTCCGAAGTGAAGTGTCATAGACATATAAACGCAATTATCTAAAAGAAGGCGGAGTTTCTTGCAGTTCTGTGTATTCCTGCTAATAGAAGGTCTAATGCCAATAACGACGAAGTGTTCAACTCAATTAAACATACCCACGTATTCTATCAAATCAAGAGTTTACGTATAAAAGCATTGACTCCGAAGTGTAGTGGTATGGACATATAATTGCAATTATCTAAGAGAAGGCGGAGTTTCTTAGTTCTGTATATTCCTGCTAATAGAGGGTCTATTGCCAATTACGACGGAGTGTGTAACTCAATTAAACATACCCACGTATTCTATCAAATCAAGAGTTTACGTATAAAAGCGTTGTCTCCGAAGGGAAGTGTTATAGACATATAAACGCAATTATCTAAGAGAAGGCGGAGTTTCTTGCAGTCCTGTGTATTCCTGCTAATAGAGGGTCTAATGCCAATTACGATGGAGTGTTCAACTTAATTAAACATACCCACGTCGTCTATCAAATCAAGAGTTTACGTATAAAAGCGTAGTCTCCGAAGTGTAGTGGTACCGTATGGACATATAAACGCAATTATCTAAGAGAAGGCGGAGTTTCTTGCAGTTCTGTGTATTCCTGCTTATAAAGAGTCTAATGCCAATCACGACGGAGTGTTCAACTTAATTAAACATACCCACGTCTTCTATCAAATCAAGAGTTTACGTATAAAAGCGTAGTCTAAGAAGTGAAGTGTAATAGACATATAAACCTAATTATCTTAGACAAGGCGGAGTTTCTTGCAGTTCTGTATATTCCTGCTAATAGAGTGTCGTATGCCAATAACGACGGAGTGTTGAAATTAATTAAACATACCCACGTCTTCTATTAAATCAAAAGTTTACATGTAAAAGCGTAGTCTCCGAAGTGAAGTGTCAAACATATAAACCTAATTATCTTAGAAAAAGGCGGAGTTTCTTGCAGTTCTGTATATTCCTGCTAATAGAGTGTCGTATGCCAATAACGACGGAGTGTTGAAATCAATAAAACATACCCACGTCTTCTATCAAATCAAGAGTTTACATGTAAAAGCGTAGTCTCCGAAGTGTAGTGGTACCGTATGGACATATAAACGCAATTATCTTAGAGAAGGCGGATTTTCTTGCAGTTCTGTATATTCCTGCTAATAGAGGGTCTAATGCCAATTACGACGGAGTGTTCAACTTAATTAACCGTATCCACGTCTTCTATTAAATCAAGAGTTAACATGTAAAAGCGTAATCTACGAAGTGAAGTGTCATAGACATATAAACGCAATTATCCTAGAGAAGGCGGAGTTTCTTGCAGTTCTGTGTATTCCTGCTAATAGCAGGTAAAATGCCAATAACGACGGAGTGTTCAACTCAATTAAACATACCCACGTATTGTATCAAATCAAGAGTTTACGTATAAAAGCGTAGTCTTTGAAGTGAAGTGGTATGGACATATAAACGCAATTATCTAAGAAAAGGCGGAGTTTCTTGCAGTTCTGTTTATTCCTGCTAATAGAAGGTCAAATGTTTATAACGACGGAGTGTTCAATTCAATTAACCATATCCACGTCTTCTATCAAATCAAGAGTTTACGTATAAAAGCGTAGTCTCCCATGTGAAGTGTCATAGACATATAAACCTTATTATCTTAGAGAAGGCGGAGTTTCTTGCAGTTCTGTATATTCCTGCTAATAGAGTGTCGTATGCCAATAACGACGTAGTGTTGAAATCAATTAAAAATACCCACGTCTTCTATAAAATCAAGAGTTTACATGTAAAAGCGTAGTCTCCCAAGTGTAGTATGGACATATAAACGCAATTATCTTAGAGAAGGCGGAGCTTCTTGCAGTTCTGTATATTCCTGCTAATAGAGGGTCTTATGCCAATTACGAAGGAGTGTTGAACTTTATTAAACATACTCACATCTTCTATCAAATCAAGAGTTTACATGTAAAAGCGTAGTCTCCGAAGTGTAGTGGTATGGACATATAAACGCAATTATCTTAGAGAAGTCGGAGCTTCTTGCAGTTTTGTATATTCCTTCTAATAGAGAGTCTAATGCCAATAACGACGGAGTGTTCAACTCAATTAAACATACCCACGACGTCTATCAAATAAGAGTTTACGTATAAAAGCTTAGTCTCCGAAGTGTAGTGGTACCGTATGGACATATAAACGCAATTATCTTAGAGAAGGCGGAGTTTCTTGCAGTTCTGTATATTTCTGCTAAAAGAGAGTCTAATGCCAATTACGACGGAGTGTTCAACTCAATTAACTATATCCACGTCTTCTATCAAATCAAGAGTTTACGTGTAAAAGCGTAGTCTCCGAAGTGAAGTGTCATAGACATATACACGCAATTATCTAAAAGAAGGCGGAGTTTCTTGCAGTTCTGTATATTCCTGCTAATAAAGGGTCTTATGATAATTACGACGGAGTGTTCAACTTAATTGACCATATCCACGTCTTCTATCAAATCAAGAGTTTACATGTAAAAGCGTAATCTCCGAAGTGAAGTGTCATGGACATATAAACGCAATTATCTTAGAGAAGGCGGAGCTTCTTGACGTTCTGTGTATTCTTGCTAATAGAGGGTCTAATGCCAATAACGATTGAGTGTTCAACTCAATTAAACATATCCACGTCTTCTATCAAATCAAGAGTTTGCGTATAAAAGCGTAGTCTCCGAAGTGAAGTGTCATAGACATATAAACGCAATTATCCTTGAGAAGGCGGAGTTTCTTGCGGTTCTGTATATTCCTGCTAATAAAAGGTCTAATGCCAATTACGACGGAGTGTTCAACTCAATTAAACATACCCACGTCTTCTATCAAATCAAGAGTTTACGTATAAAAGCGTAGTCTCCGAAGTGAAGTGTCATAGACATATTAACCTAATTATCTTAGAGAAGGCGGAGTTTCTTGCAGTTCTGTATATTCCTGCTAATAGAGTGTCGTATGCCAATAACGACGGAGTGTTGAAATCAATTAATCATACCCACGTCTTCTATCAAATCAAGAGTTTACATGTAAAAGCGTAGTCTCCGAAGTGTAGTGGTATGGACATATAAACGCAATTATCTTAGAGAAGGCGGAGCTTCTTGCAGTTCTGTATATTCCTGCTAATAGAGGGTCTAATGCCAATAACGACGGAGTGTTGAACTTTATTAAACATACCCACAACTTCTATCAAATCAAGAGTTTACATGTAAAAGCGTAGTCTCCGAAGTGTTGTGGTATGGACATATAAACGCAATTATCTTAGAGAAGGCGGAGCTTCTTGCAGTTTTGTATATTCCTGCTAATAGAGAGTCTAATGCCAATTACGACAGAGTGTTCAACTCAATTAAACATACCCACGTCGTCTATTAAATAAGAGTTTACGTATAAAAGCGTAGTCTCCGAAGTGTAGTGGTACCGTATGGACATATAAACGCAATTATCTTAGAGAAGGCGGAGTTTCTTGCAGTTCTGTATATTTCTGCTAATAGAGGGTCTAATGCCAATTACGAAGGAGTGTTCAACTCAATTAACTATATCCACGTCTTCTATCAAATCAAGAGTTTACGTGTAAAAGCGTAGTCTCCGAAGTGAAGTGTCATAGACATATACACGCAATTATCTAAGAGAAGGCGGAGTTACTAGCAGTTCTGTATATTCCTGCTAATAAAGGGTCTAATGATAATTACGACAGAGTGTTCAACTCAATTAACCATATCCACGTCTTCTATCAAATCAAGAGTTTACATGTAAAAGCGTAGTCTCCGAAGTGAAGTGTCATAGACATATAAACGCAATTATCTAAGAGAAGGCGGAGTTTCTTGCAGTTCTGTGTATTCCTGCTAATAGAAGGTCTAAGGCCAATAACGACGAAGTGTTCAACTCAATTAAACATACCCACGTATTCTATCAAATCAAGAGTTTACGTATAAAAGCATTGACTCCGAAGTGTAGTGGTATGGACATATAAACGCAATTATCTTAAAGAAGGCGGAGTTTCTTGCAGTTCTGTATATTCCTGCTAATAGAGGGTCTATTGCCAATTACGACGGAGTGTTTAACTCAATTAAACATACCCACGTATTCTATCAAATCAAGAGTTTACGTATAAAAGCGTTGTCTCCGAATTGAAGTGTTATAGACATATATACGCAATTATCTAAGAGAAGGCGGAGTTTCTTGCAGTTCTGTGTATTCCTGCTAATAGAAGGTCTAATGCCAATAACGACGAAGTGTTCAACTCAATTAAACATACCCACGTATTCTATCAAATCAAGAGTTTACGTATAAAAGCGTAGTCTCCGAAGTGTAGTGGTACCGTATGGACATATAAACGCAATTATCTAAGAGAAGGCGGAGTTTCTTGCAGTTCTGTATACTTCCTGCTAATAAAGAGTCTAATGCCAATTACGAAGGATTGTTCAAATCAATTAAACTAACCCACGTCTTCTATCAAATCAAGAGTTTACGTATAAAAGCGTAGTCTCCGAAGTGAAGTGTCATAGACATATAAACGCAATTATCTTAGCGAAGGCGGAGTTTCTTGCAGTTCTGTATATTCCTGCTAATAGAAGGTCTATTTTTAATAACGACGGTGTGTTCAACTCAATTAAACATACCCACGTCTTCTATCAAATCAAGAGTTTACGTGTAAATGCGTAATCTACGAAGTGTAGTGGTATGGACATATAAACGCAATTATCTAAGAGAAGGCGGATCTTCTTGCAGTTCTGTATATTCCTGCTAATAAAGGGTCTAATGCCAATAACGACGGAGTGTTCAACTCAATTAAACATACCCACGTCTTCTATCAAATCAAGAGTTTACGTGCAAATGCGTAATCTACGAAGTGAAGTGTCATAGACATATAAACGAAATTATCCTAGAGAAGGCGGAGTTTCTTGCAGTTCTGTATATTCCTGCTAATAGAAGGTCTATTGCCAATTACGACGGAGTGTTCAACTCCATTAAACATACCCACCTCTTCTATCAAATTAAGAGTTTACATGTAAATGCGTAATCTACGAAGTTTAGCGGTATGGACATATAAACGCAATTATCTAAGAGAAGGCGGATCTTCTTGCAATTCTTTATATTCCTGCTAATAGATGGTCAAATGCCAATAACGACGGAGTGTTAAACTCAATTAAACATACCCACGTCTTCTATCAAATCAAGAGTTTACATGTAAAAGCGTAGTCTCCGAAGTGTAGTGTCATGGACATATAAACGCAATTATCCTAGAGAAGGTGGAGTTTCCTGCAGTTCTGTATATTCCTGCTAATAGATGGTCTAATGTTTATTACGAAGGAGTGTTCAACTCAATTAAACATACCCACGTCTTCTATCAAATCAAGAGTTTACGTGTAAATGCGTTTTTTACGAAGAGAAGTGTCATAGACATATAAACGCAATTATCCTAGAGAAGGCGGAGTTTCTTGCAGTTCTGTATATTCCTGCTAAAACAAGATCTATTCCAATTACGACGGAGTGTTCAACTCCATTAAACATACCCACGTCTTCTATCAAATTAAGAGTTTACATTTAAAAGCGTAGTCTCCGTAGTGAAGTGTCATAGACATATAAACGCAATTATCTTAGAGAAGGCGGAGTTTCTTGCAGTTGTGTATATTCCTGCTAATAGAGGGTCTAATGCTAATTACGACGGAGTGTTCAACTCAATTAAACATACCCACGTCTTCTATCAAATCAAGAGTTTACATGTAAAAGCGTAGTCTCCGAAGTGAAGTGTCATAGACATATAAACGCAATAATCTAAGAGAAGGCGGAGTTTCTTGCAGTTCTGTATATTCTTGCTAATAGAGGGTCTAATGCCAATAACGACGGATCGTTCAAATTAATTAATCATACCCACGTATTCTATAAAATCAAGAGTTTACGTATAGAAGCGTAGTTTCCGAAGTGTAGTGGTATGGACATATAAACGCAAATATCATAGAGAAGGCGGATCTTCTTGCAGTTCTGTATATTTCTGCTAATAGCAGGTCTAATGCCAATAACGACGGAGTGTTCAACTTAATTAAACATACCCACGTCTTCTATCAAATCAAGAGTTAACATGTAAAAGCGTAGTCTCCGAAGTGAAGTGTCATAGACACATAAACGCATTTATCTTAGAGAAGGCGGAGCTTCTTGCAGTTCTGTATATTTTTGCTTATAGAAGGTCTAATGCGAATTACGACGGATTGTTCAACTCAATTAAACATACCCACGTATTCTATCAAATCAAGCGTTTACGTATAAAAGAATTGACTCCGAAGTGTAGTGGTATGGACATATAAACGCAATTATCTTAGAGAAGGCGGAGTTTCTTGCAGTTCTGTATATTCCTGCTAATAGAGGGTCTATTGCCAATTACGACGGAGTGTTCAACTCAATTAAACATACCCACGTATTCTATCAAATCAAGAGGTTACGTATAAAAGCGTTGTCTCCGAAGTGAAGTGTCATAGACATATAAACGCAATTATCTAAGAGAAGGCGGAGTTTCTTGCAGTTCTGTGTATTCTTGCTAATAGAGGGTCTAATGCCAATAACGATGGAGTGTTCAACTTAATTAAACATTCCCACGTCGTCTATCAAATCAAGAGTTTACGTATAAAAGCGTATTCTCCGAAGTGTAGTTTTACCGTATGGACATATAAAAACAATTATCTAAGAGAAGGCGGAGTTTCTTGCAGTTATGTATATTCCTGCTTATAGAGGGTCTAATGCCAATTACGACGGATTGTTCAAATCAATTAAACTAACTTACGTCTTCTATCAAATCAAGAGTTTACGTATAAAAGCGTTGTCTCCGAAGTGAAGTGTCATTGATATATAAACGCAATAATCTTAGAGAAGGCTGAGTTTCTTGCAGTTCTGTATACTCCTGCTAATAGAGGGTCTAATGCCAATAACGACGGAGTGTTCAACTCAATTAACCATATCCACGTCTTCTATCAAATCAAGAGTTTACGTATAAAAGCGTAGTCTCCGAAGTGTAGTGGTATGGACATATAAACGCAATTATCTTAGAGAAAGCGGAGTTTCTTGCAGTTCTGTATATTCCTACTAATAAAAGGTCTAATGCCAATTACGACGGAGTGTTCAACTCAATTAAACATACTCACGTCTTCTATCAAATCAAGAGTTTACGTATTAAAGCGTAGTCTCCGAAGTCTGGTGGTATGGACATATAAACGCAATTATCTAAGAGAAGGCGGAGTTTCTTGCAGCTCTGTATATTCCTGCTAATAGAAGGTCTAATGTTAATAACGACGAAGTGTTTAACTTAATTAAACATACCCACGTATTTTATCAAATCAAGAGTTTACGTGTAAATGCGTAATCTACGAAGTGTAGTGGTATGGACATATAAACGCAATTATCTAAGAGAAGGTGGATCTTCTTGCAGTTTTGTATATTCCTGCTAATTAAGGGTCTAATGCCAATAACGACGGAGTGTTCAACTCAATTAAACATACCCACGTCTTCTATCAAATCAAGAGTTTACGTGTAAATGCGTAATCTACGAAGTGAAGTGTCATAGACATATAAACGCAATTATCCTAGAGAAGGCGGAGTTTCTTGCAGTTCTGTTTATTCTTGCTAATAGAGGGTCAAATGTAAAATACGACGTAGTGTAAAACTCAATTAAACATAGCCACGTCTTCTATCAAATCAAGAGTTTACGTATAAAAGCGTAGTCTCCGAAGTGAAGTGTCATAGACATATAAACGCAATAATCCTAGAGAAGGCGGAGTTTCTTGCAGTTCTGTATATTCCTGCTAATAGAAGGTCTATTGCCAATTACGACGGAGTGTTTAACTCCATTAAACATACCCACGTCTTCTATCAAATCAAGAGTTTACATGTAAAAGCGTAGTCTCCGAAGTGTAGTGTCATGGGCATATAAACGCAATTATCCTAGAGAAGGCGAAGTTTCTTGCAGTTCTGTATATTCCTGCTAATAGATGGTCTAATGCCAATAACGACGGAGTGTTCAACTCAATTAAACATACCCACGTCTTCTATCAAATCAAGAGTTTACGTGTAAATGCGTAATCTACGAAGTGAAGTGTCATAGACATATAAACGCAATTATCCTAGAGAAGGCGGAGTTTCTTGCAGTTCTGTATATTCCTGCTAATAGATGGTCTAATGCCAATTACGACCTAGTGTAAAACTCAATTAAACATAGTCACGTCGTCTATTAAATAAGAGTTTACGTATAAAAGCGTAGTCTCCGAAGTGTAGTGGTACCGTATGGACATATAAACGCAATTATCTAAGAGAAGGCGGAGTTTCTTTCAGTTCTGTATATTTCTGCTAATAGAGGGTCTAATGCCAAATTCGACGGAGTGTTCAACTCAATTAACTATATCCACGTCTTCTATCAAATCAAGGATTTACGTGTAAAAGCGTAGTCTCCGAAGTGAAGTGTCATAGACATATACCCGCAATTATCTAAGAGAAGGCGGAGTTTCTTGCAGTTCTGTATATTCCTGCTAAAAAAGGGTCTAATGATAATTACGACGGAGTGTTCAACTCAATTAACCATATCCACGTCTTCTATCAAATCAAGAGTTTACATGTAAAAGCGTAATCTCCGAAGTGAAGTGTCATAGACATATAAACGCAATTATCTAAGAGAAGGCGGAGCTTCTTGCAGTTCTGTGTATTCCTTCTAATAGAGGGTCTAATGCCAATAACGACCGAGTGTTCAACTCAATTAAACATATCCACGTCTTCTATTAAATCAAGAGTTTGCGTATAAAAGCGTAGTCTCCGAAGTGAAGTGTCATAGACATATAAACGCAATTATCTAAGAGAAGGCGGAGTTTCTTGCAGTTCTGTATATTCCTGCTAATAAAGGGTCTAATGCTTATTACGACGGAGTGTTCAACTTTATTAAACATACCCACGTCTTCTATCAAATCAAGAGTTTACGTATCAAAGCGTAGTCTCCGAAGTGAAGTGTCATAGACATATAAACGCAATTATCTTAGAGAAGGCGGAGTTTCTTGCAGTTCTGTATATTCCTGCTAATAGAAGGTCTAATGCCAATCACGACGGAGTGTTCAACTCAATTAACCATATCCACGTCTTCTATTAAATCAAGAGTTTACGTGTAAAAGCGTAGTCTCCGAAGTGAAGTGTCATAGACATATAAACGCAATTTTCTAAGAGAAGGCGGAGTTTCTTGCAGTTCTGTGTATTCCTGCTAATAGAGGGTCTCATGCTCATAACAATGGAGTGTTCAACTTAATTAAACATACCAACGTCTTCTATCAAATCAAGAGTTTACGTGTAAAAGCGTAGTCTCCGAAGTGAAGTGTCATAGACATATAAACGCAATTATCTTAGAGAAGGCGGAGCTTCTTGCAGTTCTGTGTATTCCTGCTAATAGAGGGTCTAATGCCAATAACGACAGAGTGTTCAACTCAATTAACCATATCCACGTCTTCTATCAAATCAAGAGTTAACATGTAAAAGCGTAGTCTCCAAAGTGAAGTGTCATAGACATATAAACGAATTTATCTTAAAGAAGGTGGAGCTTCTTGCAGTTCTGTATATTCCTGCTTATAGAGGGTCTAATGCCAATAACGACGGAGTGTTCAACTCAATTAACCATATCCACGTCTTCTATCAAATCAAGAGTTTACATGTAAAAGCGTAGTCTCCGAAGTGAAGTGTCAAAGACATATAAACGCAATTATCTAAAAGAAGGCGGAGTTTCTTGCAGTTCTGTGTATTCCTGCTAATAGAAGGTCTAATGCCAATAACGACGAAGTGTTCAACTCAATTAAACATACCAACGTATTCTATCAAATCAAGAGTTTACGTATAAAAGCATTGACTCCGAAGTGTAGTGGTATGGACATATAAACGCAATTATCTAAGAGAAGGCGGAGTTTCTTAGTTCTGTATATTCCTGCTAATAGAGGGTCTATTGCCAATTACGACGGAGTGTGTAACTCAATTAAACATACCCACGTATTCTATCAAATCAAGAGTTTACGTATAAAAGCGTTGTCTCCAAAGGGAAGTGTTATAGACATATAAACGCAATTATCTAAGAGAAGGCGGAGTTTCTTGCAGTTCTGTGTATTCCTGCTAATAGAGGGTCTAATGCCAATTACGATGGAGTGTTCAACTTAATTAAACATACCCACGTCGTCTATCAAATCAAGAGTTTACGTATAAAAGCGTAGTCTCCGAAGTGTAGTGGTACCGTATGGACATATAAACGCAATTATCTAAGAGAAGGCGGACTTTCTTGCAGTTCTGTATATTCCTGCTAATAAAGGGTCTAATGCCAATTACGACGGATTGTTCAAATCAATTAAACTAACCCACGTCTTCTATCAAATCAAGAGTTTAAGTATAAAAGCGTAGTCTCCGAAGTGAAGTGTCATAGACATAAACGCAATTATCTTAGCGAAGGCGGAGTTTCTTGCAGTTCTGTATATTCCTGCTAATAGAGGGTCTAATTTCAATAACGACGGAGTGTTCAACTCAATTAACCATATCCACGTCTTCTATCAAATCAAGAGTTTACGTATAAAAGCGTAGTCTTTGAAGTGAAGTGGTATGGACATATAAACGCAATTATCTAAGAGAAGGCGGAGTTTCTAGCAGTTCTGTGTATTCCTGCTAATAAAGAGTCTAATGCCAATCACGACGGAGTGTTCAACTCAATTAAACATACCCACGTCTTCTATCAAATCAAGAGTTTACGTATAAAAGCGTAGTCTCCGAAGTGAAGTGTCATAGACATATAAACCTAATTATCTTAGACAAGGTGGAGTTTCTTGCAGTTCTGTATATTCCTGCTAATAGAGTGTCGTATGCCAATAACGACGGAGTGTTGAAATTAATTAAACATACCCACGTCTTCTTTCAAATCAAGAGTTTACATGTAAAAGCGTAGTCTCCGAAGTGAAGTGTCAAACATATAAACCTAATTATCTTAGAAAAAGGCGGAGTTTCTTGCAGTTCTGTATATTCCTGCTAATAGAGTGTCGTATGCCAATAACGACGGAGTGTTGAAATCAATAAAACATACCCACGTCTTCTATCAAATCAAGAGTTTACATGTAAAAGCGTAGTCTCCAAAGTGAAGTGGTACGGACATATAAACGCAATTATCTTAGAGAAGGCAGAGCATCTTGCAGTTCTGTATATTCCTGCTAATAGAGGGTCTAATGCCAATAACGATGGAGTGTTGAACTCAATTAAACATACCCACATCTTCTATCAAATCAAGAGTTTACATGTAAAAGCGTAGTCTCCGAAGTGTAGTGGTATGGACATATAAACGCAATTATCTTAAAGAAGGCGGAGCTTCTTGCAGTTCTGTATATTCCTGCTAATAGAGAGTCTAATGCCAATTACGACGGAGTGTTCAACTCAATTAAACATACCCACGTCGTCGATCAAATCAAGAGTTTACGTATAAAAGCGTAGTCTCCGAAGTGTAGTGGTACCGTATGGACATATAAACGCAATTATCTTAGAGAAGGCGGAGTTTTTTGCAGTTCTGTATATTCCTGCTAATAGAGGGTCTAATGCCAATTACGACGGAGTGTTCAACTTAATTAACCGTATCCACGTCTTCTATTAAATCAAGAGTTAACATGTAAAAGCGTAATCTACGAAGTGAAGTGTCATAGACATATAAACGCAATTATCCTAGAGAAGGCGGAGTTTCTTGCAGTTCTGTGTATTCCTGCTAATAGAAGGTAAAATGCCAATAACGACGGAGTGTTCAACTCAATTAAACATACCCACGTATTCTATCAAATCAAGAGTTTACGTATAAAAGCGTTGACTCCGAAATGTAGTGGTATGGACATATAAACGCAATTATCTTAGAGAAGGCGGAGTTTCTTACAGTCCTGTATATTGTTGCTAATAGAGGGTCTAATGTTTATAACGACGGAGTGTTCAACTCAATTAAACATACCCACGTATTGTATCAAATCAAGAGTTTACGTATAAAAGCGTAGTCTTTGAAGTGAAGTGGTATGGACATATAAACGCAATTATCTAAGAGAAGGCGGAGTTTCTTGCAGTTCTGTGTATTCCTGCTAATAGAGGGTCAAATGTTAATAACGACGGAGTGTTCAATTCAAATAACCATATCCACGTCTTCTATCAAATCAAGAGTTTACGTATAAAAGCGTAGTCTCCGATGTTAAGTGTCATAGACATATAAACCTTATTATCTTAGAGAAGGCGGAGTTTCTTGCAGTTCTGTATATTCCTGCTAATAGAGTGTCGTATGCCAATAACGACGTAGTGTTGAAATCAATTAAAAAAAAACCCACGTCTTCTATCAAATCAAGAGTTTACATGTAAAAGCGTAGTCTCCCAAGTGTAGTATGGACATATAAACGCAATTATCTTAGAGAAGGCGGAGCTTCTTGCAGTTCTGTATATTCCTGCTAATGGAGGGTCTTATGCCAATTACGAAGGAGTGTTGAACTTTATTAAACATACCCACATCTTCTATCAAATCAAGAGTTTACATGTAAAAGCGTAGTCTCCGAAGTGTAGTGGTATGGACATATAAACGCAATTATCTTAGAGAAGGCGGAGCTTCTTGCAGTTTTGTATATTCCTTCTAATAGAGAGTCTAATGCCAATAACGACGGAGTGTTCAACTCAATAAAACATACCCACGTCGTCTATCAAATAAGAGTTTACGTATAAAAGCTTAGTCTCCGAAGTGTAGTGGTACCGTATGGACATATAAACGCAATTATCTTAGAGAAGGCGGAGTTTCTTGCAGTTCTGTATATTTCTGCTAAAAAAGAGTCTAATGCCAATTACGACGGAGTGTTTAACTCAATTAACTATATCCACGTCTTCTATCAAATCAAGAGTTTACGTGTAAAAGCGTAGTCTCCGAAGTGAAGTGTCATAGACATATACACGCAATTATCTAAAAGAAGGCGGAGTTTCTTGCAGTTCTGTATATTCCTGCTAATAAAGGGTCTAATGATAATAACGACGGAGTGTTGAACTTAATTAACCATATCCACGTCTTCTATCAAATCAAGAGTTTACATGTAAAAGCGTAATCTCCGAAGTGAAGTGTCATGGACATATAAACGCAATTATCTTAGAGAAGGCGGAGCTTCTTGACGTTCTGTGTATTCTTGCTAATAGAAGGTCTAATGCCAATAACGATTGAGTGTTCAACTCAATTAAACATATCCACGTCTTCTATCAAATCAAAAGTTTGCGTATAAAAGCGTAGTCTCCGAAGTGAAGTGTCATAGACATATAAACGCAATTATCCTTGAGAAGGCGGAGTTTCTTGCGGTTCTGTATATTCCTGCTAATAAAAGGTCTAATGCCAATTACGACGGAGTGTTCAACTCAATTAAACATACCCACGTCTTCTATCAAATCAAGAGTTTACGTATAAAAGCGTAGTCTCCGAAGTGAAGTGTCATAGACATATTAACCTAATTATCTTAGAGAAGGCGGAGTTTCTTGCAGTTCTGTATATTCCTGCTTATAGAGGGTCTAATGCCAATTACGACGGAGTGTTCAACTTAATTAAAAATACCCACGTCTTCTATCAAATCAAGAGTTTACGTATAAAAGCGTAGTCTCCGAAGTGTAGTGGTATAAACATATAAACGCAATTATCTTAGAGAAAGCGGAGTTTCTTGCAGTTCTGTATATTCCTGCTAATATAAGGTCTAATGATTATAACGACAGGGTGTTCAACTCAATTAAACATACCCACGTCTTATATCAAATCAAGAGTTTACGTATAAAAGCGTAGTCTCCGAAGTGAAGTGTAATAGACATATAAACGCAATTATCTTAGAGAAGGCGGAGTTTCTTGCAGTTCTGTATATTCCTGCTAATAAAAGGTCTAATGCCAATTACGACGGAGTGTTCAACTCAATTAAACATACCCACGTCTTCTATTAAATCAAGAGTTTACGTATAAAAGCGTAGTCTCCGAAGTTAAGTGTCATAGACATATTAACCTAATAATCTTAGAGAAGGCGGAGTTTCTTGCAGTTCTGTATATTCCTGCTAATAGAGTGTCGTATGCCAATAACGACGGAGTGTTGAAATCAATTAATCATACCCACGTCTTCTATCAAATCAAGAGTTTACGTGTAAAAGCGTAGTCTCCGAAGTGAAGTGTCATAGACATATAAACGCATTTATCTTACAGAAGGTGGAGCTTCTTGCAGTTCTGTATATTTCTGCTTATAGAGGGTCTAATGCCAATAACGGTAGAGTGTTCAACTCAATTAACCATATCCACGTCTTCTATCAAATCAAGAGTTTACATGTAAAAGCGTAGTCTCCGAAGTGAAGTGTAATTACATATAAACGCAATTATCTAAGAGAAGGCGGAGTTTCTTGCAGTTCTGTGTATTCCTGCTAATAGAAGGTCTAATGCTTATAACGACGAAGTGTTCAACTCAATTAAACATACCCACGTATTATATCAAATCAAGAGTTTACGTATTAAAGCATTGACTACGAAGTGTAGTGGTATGGACATATAAACGCAATTATCTTAGAGAAGGCGGAGTTTCTAGCAGTTCCGTATATTCCTGCTAATAGAGGGTCTAATTCCAATAACGACGGAGTGTTCAACTCAATTAACCATATCCACGTCTTCTATCAAATCAAGAGTTTACGTATAAAAGCGTAGTCTTTGAAGTGAAGTGGTATGGACATATAAACGCAATTATCTAAGAGAAGGCGGAGTTTCTTGCAGTTCTGTGTATTTTTGCTAATAGAGGGTCTATTGCCAATAACGACAGAGTGTTCAACTCAATTAAACATATCCACGTCTTCTATCAAATCAAGAGTTTACGTGTAAATGCGTAATCTACGAAGTGAAGTGTCATAGATATATAAACGCAATTATCCTAGAGAAGGCGGAGTTTCTTGCAGTTCTGTA
This sequence comes from Isoperla grammatica, assembly GCA_945910005.1. Classification (NCBI taxonomy): domain Eukaryota; kingdom Metazoa; phylum Arthropoda; class Insecta; order Plecoptera; family Perlodidae; genus Isoperla; species Isoperla grammatica. The sequence goes on from OX246740.1 coordinate 33,315,470, forward strand.
TATTTCTGCTAATAAAGAGTCTAATGCCAATCACGACGGAGTGTTCAATTCAATGAAACATACCCACGTCTTCTATCAAATCAAGAGTTTACGTATAAAAGCGTAGTCTCCGAAGTGAAGTGTCATAAACATATAAACCTAATTATCTTAGACAAGGCGGAGTTTCTTGCAGTTCTGTATATTCCTTCTAATAGAGTGTCGTATGCCAATAACGACGGAGTGTTAAAATCAATTAAACATACCCACGTCTTCTATCAAATCAAGAGTTTACATGTAAAAGCGTAGTCTCCGAAGTGAAGTGTCAAACATATAAACCTTATTATCTTAGAAAAAGGCGGAGTTTCTTGCAGTTCTGTATATTCCTGCTAATAGAGTGTCGTATGCCAATAACGACGGAGTGTTGAAATCAATTAAACATACCCACGTCTTCTATCAAATCCAGAGTTTACATGTAAAAGCGTAGTCTCCAAAGTGTAGTGGTACGGACATATAAACGCAATTATCTAAGAGAAGGCAGAGCATCTTGCAGTTCTGTATATTCCTGCTAATAGAAGGTCTAATGCCAATTACGACGGAGTGTTGAACTCAATTAAACATACCCACATCTTCTATCAAATCAAGAGTTTACATGTAAAAGCGTAGTCTCCGAAGTGTAGTGGTATGGACATATAAACGCAATTATGTTAGAGAAGGCGGAGATTCTTGCAGTTCTGCATATTCCTGCTAATAGAGAGTCTAATGCCAATTACGACGGAGTGTTCAACTCAATTAAACATACCCACGTCGTCGATCAAATCAAGAGTTTACGTATAAAAGGGTAGTCTCCGAAGTGTAGTGGTACCGTATGGACATATAAACGCAATTATCTTAGAGAAGGCGGAGTTTCTTGCAGTTCTGTATATTCCTGCTAATAGAGGGTCTAATGCCAATAACGACGGAGTGTTCAACTCAATTAACCATATCCACGTCTTCTATTAAATCAAGAGTTTACATGTAAAAGCGTAGTCTCCGAAGTGAAGTGTCATAGACATATACACGCAAAAATCTAAAAGAAGGCGGAGTTTCTTGCAGTTCTGTATATTCCTGCTAATAGAAGGTATAATGCCAATAACGACGGAGTGTTCAACTCAATTAAACATACCCACGTATTTTATCAAATCAAGAGTTTACGTAAAAAAGCGTAGTCTTTGAAGTGAAGTGGTATGGACATATAAACGCAATTATCTAAGAGAAGGCGGAGTTTCTTGCAGTTCTGTGTAATCCTGCTAATAGAAGGTCAAATGCCAATAACGACGGAGTGTTCAATTCAATTAACCATATCCACGTCTTCTATCAAATCAAGAGTTTACGTATAAAAGCGTAGTCTCCGAAGTGAAGTGTCATAGACATATAAACCTAATTATCTTAGAGAAGGCGGAGTTTCTTGCAGTTCTGTATATTCCTGCTAATAGAGTGTCGTATGCCAATAACGACGTAGTGTTAAAATCAATTAAACATACCCACGTCTTCTATCAAATCAAGAGTTTACGTATAAAAGCGTAGTCTTCGAAGTGTAGTGGTATGGACATATAAACGCAATTATCTAAGAGAAGGCGGAGTTTCTTGCAGTTCTGTATATTTCTGCTAATAGAGGGTCTAATGCCAAATTCGACGGAGTGTTCAACTCAATTAACTATATCCACGTCTTCTATCAAATCAAGAGTTTACGTGTAAAAGCGTAGTCTCCGAAGTGAAGTGTCATAGACATATAAACGCAATTATCTAAGAGAAGGCGGAGTTTCTTGCAGTTCTGTATATTTTTGCTAATAGAGGGTCTAATGCCAATAACGAAGGAGTGTTCAATTCCATTAAACATACCCACGTCTTCTATCAAAACAAGAGTTTACGTATAAAAGCATAGTCTCCGAAGTGTAGTGGTATGGACATATAAACGCAATTATATTAAAGAAGGCGGAGCTTCTTGCAGTTCTGTATGTTCGTGCTAATAGAAGGTCTAATGCCAATCACGAAGGAGTGTTCAACTCAATTAACCATATCCACGTCTTCTATTAAATCAAGAGTTTACGTGTAAAAGCGTAGTCTCCGAAGTGAAGTGTCATAGACATAAAAAACGCAATTATCTAAGAGAAGGCGGAGTTTCTTGCAGTTCTGTGTATTCCTGCTAATAGAGGGTCTCATGCTAAATACAATGGAGTGTTCAACTTAATTAAACATACCAACGTCTTTTATCAAATCAAGAGTTTACGTGTAAAAGCGTAGTCCCCAAAGTGAAGTGTCATAGACATATAAACGCAATTATCTTAGAGAAGGCGGAGCTTCTTGCAGTTCTGTGTATTCCTGCTAATAGAGGGTCTAAGGCCAATAACGACAGAGTGTTCAACTTAATTAACCATATCCACGTTTTCTATCAAATCAAGAGTTTACATGTAAAAGCGTAGTCTCCGAAGTGAAGTGTCATAGACATATAAACGCATTTATCTTAAAGAAGGTGGAGCTTCTTGCAGTTCTGTATATTCCTGCTTATAGAGGGTCTAATGCCAATAACGACGGAGTGTTCAACTCCATTAAACATACCCACATCTTCTATCAAATCAAGAGTTTACGTATAAAAGCATAGTCTCCGAAGTGTAGTGGTATGGATATATAAACGCAATTATATAAGAGAAGGCGGAGCTTCTTGCAGTTCTGTATGTTCCTGCTAATAGAAGGTCTAATGCATATTACGACGGAGTGTTCAACTCAATTAACCATATCCACGTCTTCTATTAAATCAAGAGTTTAAGTGTAAAAGCGTAGTCTCCGAAGTGAAGTGTCATAGACATATAAACGCAATTATCTAAGAGAAAACGGAGTTTTTTGCAGTTCTGTGTATTCCTGCTTAAAGAGGGTCTCATGCCAATTACAATGGAGTGTTCAACTTAATTAAACATACCAACGTCTTCTATCAAATCAAGAGTTTACGTGTAAAAGCGAAGTCTCCGAAGTGAAGTGTCATAGACATATAAACGCAATTATCTTAGAGAAGGCGGAGCTTCTTGCAGTTCTGTGTATTCTTGCTAATAGAGGGTCTAATGTTAATAACGACAGAGTGTTCAACTCATTTAACCATATCCACGCCTTCTATCAAATCAAGAGTTTACATGTAAAAGCGTAGTCTCCGAAGTAAAGTGTCATAGACATATAAACGCATTTATCTTAAAGAAGGTTGAGCTCCTTGCAGTTCTGTATATTCCTGCTTATAGAGGGTCTAATGCCAATAACGACGGAGTGTTCAACTAAATTAACCATATCCACGTCTTCTATCAAATCAAGAGTTTACATGTAAAAGCGTAGTCTCCGAAGTGAAGTGTCATAGACATATAAACGCAATTATCTAAGAGAAGGCGGAGTTTCTTGCAGTTCTGTGTATTCCTGCTAATAGAAGTCCTATTGCCAATAACGACGAAGTGTTCAACTCAATTAAACATACCCACGTATTCTATCAAATCAAGAGTTTACGTATAAAAGCATTGACTCCGAAGTGTAGTGGTATGGACATATAAACGCAATTATCTTAAAGAAGGCGGAGTTTCTTGCAGTTCTGTATACTCCTGCTAATAGAGGGTCTATTGCCAATTACGACGGAGTGTTTAACTCAATTAAACATACCCACGTATTCTATCAAATCAAGAGTTTACGTATAAAAGCGTTGTCTCCGAATTGAAGTGTTATAGACATATATACGCAATTATCTAAGAGAAGGCGGAGTTTCTTGCAGTTCTGTGTATTCCTGCTAATAGAAGGTCTAATGCCAATAACGACGAAGTGTTCAACTCAATTAAACATACCCACGTATTCTATCAAATCAAGAGTTTACGTATAAAAGCGTAGTCTCCGAAGTGTAGTGGTACCGTATGGACATATAAACGCAATTATCTAAGAGAAGGCGGAGTTTCTTGCAGTTCTGTATATTCCTGCTAATAAAGAGTCTAATGCCAATTACGAAGGATTGTTCAAATCAATTAAACTAACCCACGTCTTCTATCAAATCAAGAGTTTACGTATGAAAGCGTAGTCTCCGAAGTGAAGTGTCATAGACATATAAACGCAATTATCTTAGCGAAGGCGGAGTTTCTTGCAGTTCTGTATATTCCTGCTAATAGAGGGTCTAATTCCAATAACGACGGAGTGTTCAACTCAATTAACCATATCCACGTCTTCTATCAAATCAAGAGTTTACGTATAAAAGCGTAGTCTTTAAAGTAAAGTGGTATGGACATATAAACGCAATTATCTAAGAGAAGGCGAAGCTTCTTGCAGTTCTGTATAATCCTGCTAAAATAGGGTCTATTTTTAATAACGACGGAGTGTTCAACTCAATTAAACATACCCACGTCTTCTATCAAATCAAGAGTTTACGTATAAAAGCGTAGTCTCCGAAGTGTAGTGGTATGGACATATAAACGCAATTATCTTAGAGAAAGCGGAGTTTCTTGCAGTTCTGTATATTCCTGCTAATATAAGGTCTAATGCCAATTACGACGGAGTGTTCAACTCAATTAAACATACCCACGTCTTGTATCAAATCAAGAGTTTACGTATAAAAGCGTAGTCTCCGAAGTGTGGTGGTATGGACATATAAACGCAATTATCTTAGAGAAGGCGGAGTTTCTTGCAGTTCTGTATATTTCTGCTAATAGAAATTCTAATGCCAATTACGACGAAGTGTTTAACTCAATTAAACATACCCACGTCTTCTATCAAATCAAGAGTTTACGTGTAAATGCGTAATCTACGAAGTGTAGGGGTATGGACATATAAACGCAATTATCTAAGAGAAGGCGGATCTTCTTGCAGTTCTGTATATTCCTGCTAATAAAGGGTCTAATGCCAATAACGACGGAGTGTTCAACTCAATTAAACATACCCACGTCTTCTATCAAATCAAGAGTTTACGTGCAAATGCGTAATCTACAAAGTGAAGTGTCATAGACATATAAACGAAATTATCCTAGAAAAGGCGGAGTTTCTTGCAGTTCTGTATATTCCTGCTAATAGAAGGTCTATTGCCAATTACGACGGAGTGTTCAACTCCATAAAACATACCTACCTCTTCTATCAAATTAAGAGTTTACATGTAAATGCGTAATCTACGAAGTGTAGTGGTATGGACATATAAACGCTATTATCTAAGAGAAGGCGGATCTTCTTGCAATTCTTTATATTCCTGCTAATAGATGGTCAAATGCCAATAACGACTGAGTGTTCAACTCAATTAAACATACCCACGTCTTCTATCAAATCAAGAGTTTACATGTAAAAGCGTAGTCTCCGAAGTGTAGTGTCATGGACATATAAACGCAATTATCCTAGAGAAGGCGGAGTTTCCTGCAGTTCTGTATATTCCTGCTAATAGATGGTCTAATGCCAATTACGAAGGAGTGTTCAACTCAATTAAACATACCCACGTATTCTATAAAATCAAAGTTTACGTATAGAAGCGTAGTTTCCGAAGTGTAGTGGTATGGACATATAAACGCAAATATCATAGAGATGGCGGATCTTCTTGCAGTTATGTATATTCCTGCTAATAGCAGGTCTAATGCCAATAACGACGGAGTGTTCAACTTAATTAAACATACCCACGTCTTCTATCAAATCAAGAGTTAACATGTAAAAGCGTAGTCTCCGAAGTGAAGTGTCATAGACATATAAACGCATTTATCTTAGAGAAGGCGGAGCTTCTTGCAGTTCTGTATATTTCTGCTTATAGAGAATCTAATGCCAATTACGACAGAGTGTTCAACTTTTTTAACCATATCCACTTCTATTATCAAATCAAGAGTTTACATGTAAAAACGTAGTCTCCGAAGTGAAGTGTCATAGACATATAAACGCAATTATCAAAGAGAAGGCGGAGTTTTTTGCAGTTATGTGTATTCCTGCTAATAGAAGGTCTAATGCGAATAACGACGGATTGTTCAACTCAATTAAACATACTTACGTATTCTATCAAATCAAGAGTTTACGTATAAAAGCATTGACTCCGAAGTGTAGTGGTATGGACATATAAACGCAATTATCTTAGAGAAGGCGGAGTTTCTTGCAGTTCTGTATATTCCTGCTAATAGAGGGTCTATTGCCAATTACGACGGAGTGTTCAACTCAATAAAACATACCCACGTATTCTATCAAATCAAGAGTTTACGTATAAAAGCGTTGTCTCCGAAGTGAAGTGTCATAGACATATAAACGCAATTATCTAAGAAAAGGCGGAGTTTCTTGCAGTTCTGTGTATTCCTGCTAATAGAGGGTCTAATGCCAATAACGATGGAGTGTTCAACTTAATTAAACATTCCCACGTCGTCTATCAAATCAAGAGTTTACGTATAAAAGCGTATTCTCCGAAGTGTAGTGGTACCGTATGGACATATAAAAACAATTATCTAAGAGAAGGCGGAGTTTCTTGCAGTTATGTATATTCCTGCTTATAGAGGGTCTAATGCCAATTACGACGGATTGTTCAAATCAAATAAACTAACTTACGTCTTCTATCAAATCAAGAGTTTACGTATAAAAGCGTTGTCTCCGAAGTGAAGTGTCATTGACATATAAACGCAATAATCTTAGAGAAGGCTGAGTTTCTTGCAGTTCTGTATACTCCTGCTAATAGAGAGTCTAATGCCAATAACGACGGACTGTTCAACTCAATTAACCATATCCACGTCTTCTATCAAATCAAGAGTTTACGTATAAAAGCGTAGTCTTTAAACCGAAGTGGTATGGACATATAAACGCAATTATCTAAGAGAAGGCGGATTTTCTTGCAGTTCTGTGTATTTCTGCTAATAGAGGGTCTATTGCCAATAACGACGGAGTGTTCAACTCAATTAAACATATCCACGTCTTCTATCAAATCAAGAGTTTACGTGTAAATGCGTAATCTACGAAGTGAAGTGTCATAGACATATAAACGCAATTATCCTATAAAAGGCGGAGTTTCTTGCAGTTCTGTATAATCCTGCTAATAAAGAGTCTAATGCCAATCACGACGGAGTGTTCAACTCAATTAAACATACCCACGTTTTCTATCAAATCAAGAGTTTACATGTAAAAGCGAAGTCTCCGAAGTGAAGTGTCATAGACATATAAACGCAATTATCTTAGAGAAGGCGAAGCTTCTTGCAGTTCTGTATATTCCTGCTTAAAGAGGGTCTATTTTTAATAACGACAGAGTGTTCAACTCAATTAAACATACCCACGTCTTCTATCAAATCAAGAGTTTACGTATAAAAGCGTAGTCTCCGAAGTGTAGTGGTATGGACATATAAACGCAATGACCTTAGAGAAAGCGGAGTTTCTTGCAGTTCTGTATATTCCTGCTAATAAAAGGTCTTATGCCAATTACGACGGAGTGTTCAACTCAATTAAACATACTCACGTCTTCTATCAAATCAAGAGTTTACGTATTAAAGCGTAGTCTCCGAAGTCTGGTGGTATTGACATATAAACGCAATTATCTAAGAGAAGGCGGAGTTTCTTGCAGCTCTGTATATTCCTGCTTATAGAAGGTCTAATGTTAATTACGACGAAGTGTTTAACTTAATTAAAAATACCCACGTATTCTATCAAATCAAGAGTTTACGTGTAAATGCGTAATCTACGAAGTGTAGTGGTATGGACATATAAACGCAATTATCTAAGAGAAGGTGGATCTTCTTGCAGTTCTGTATATTCCTGCTAATAAAGGGTCTAATGCCAATAACGACGGAGTGTTCAACTCAATTAAACATAGCCACGTCTTCTATCAAATCAAGAGTTTACGTGTAAATGCGTAATCTACGAAGTGAAGTGTCATAGACATATAAACGCAATTATCCTAGAAAAGGCGGAGTTTCTTGCAGTTCTGTATATTCCTGCTAAAAGAGGGTCTAATGTTTAATACGACGTAGTGTAAAACTCAATTAACCATAGCCACGTCTTCTATCAAATCAAGAGTTTACGTATAAAAGCGTAGTCTCCGAAGTGAAGTGTCATAGACATATAAACGCAATTATCTTAGAGAAGGCGGAGTTTCTTGCAGTTCTGTATATTCCTGCTAATAAAAGGTCTAATGCCAATACCGACGGAGTGTTCAACTCAATTAAACATACCCACGTCTTCTATCAAATCAAGAGTTTACGTATAAAAGCGTAATCTACGAAGTGAAGTGTCATAGACATATAAACGCAATAATCCTAGAGAAGGCGGAGTTTCTTGCAGTTCTGTATATTCCTGCTAATAGTAGGTCTATTGCCAATTACGACGGAGTGTTTAACTCCATTAAACATACCCACGTCTTCTATCAAATCAAGAGTTTACATGTAAAAGCGTAGTCTCCGAAGTGTAGTGTCATGGGCATATAAACGCAATTATCCTAGAGAAGGCGGAGTTTCTTGCAGTTCTGTATATTCCTGCTAATAGATGGTCTAATGCCAATAACGACGGAGTGTTCAACTCAATTAAACATACCCACGTCTTCTATCAAATCAAGAGTTTACGTGTAAATGCGTAATCTACGAAGTGAAGTGTCATAGACATATAAACGCAATTATCCTAGAGAAGGCGGAGTTTCTTGCAGTTCTGTATATTCCTGCTAATAGATGGTCTAATGCCAATTACGACGTAGTGTAAAACTCAATTAAACATAGTCACGTCGTCTATTAAATAAGAGTTTACGTATAAAAGCGTAGTCTCCGAAGTGTAGTGGTACCGTATGGACATATAAACGCAATTATCTAAGAGAAGGCGGAGTTTCTTTCAGTTCTGTATATTTCTGCTAATAGAGGGTCTAATGCCAAATTCGACGGAGTGTTCAACTCAATAAACTATATCCACGTCTTCTATCAAATCAAGAGTTTACGTGTAAAAGCGTAGTCTCCGAAGTGAAGTGTCATAGACATATACACGCAATTATCTAAGAGAAGGCGGAGTTTCTTGCAGTTCTGTATATTCCTGCTAAAAAAGGGTCTTATGATAATTACGACGGAGTGTTCAACTCAATTAACCATATCCACATCTTCTATCAAATCAAGAGTTTACATGTAAAAGCGTAATCTCCGAAGTGAAGTGTCATAGACATATAAACGCAATTATCTTAGAGAAGGCGGAGCTTCTTGCAGTTCTGTGTTTTCCTTCTAATAGAGGGTCTAATGCCAATAACGACCGAGTGTTCAACTCAATTAAAAATATCCACGTCTTCTATTAAATCAAGAGTTTGCGTATAAAAGCGTAGTCTCCGAAGTGAAGTGTCATAGACATATAAACGCAATTATCTAAGAGAAGGCGGAGTTTCTTGCAGTTCTGTATATTCCTGCTAATAAAGGGTCTAATGCTTATTACGACGGAGTGTTCAACTTTATTAAACATACCCACGTCTTCTATCAAATCAAGAGTTTACGTATCACAGCGTAGTCTCCGAAGTGAAGTGTCATAGACATATAAACGCAATTATCTTAGAGAAGGCGGAGTTTCTTGCAGTTCTGTATATTCCTGCTAATAGAGGGTCTAATGCCAATAACAACGGAGTGTTCAACTCCATTAAACATACCCACGTCTTCTATCAAATCAAGAGTTTACGTATAAAAGCATAGTCTCCGAAGTGTAGTGGTATGGACATATAAACGCAATTATATTAAAGAAGGCGGAGCTTCTTGCAGTTCTGTATGTTCGTGCTAATAGAAGGTCTATTGCCAATCACGACGGAGTGTTCAACTCAATTATTTATATCCACGTCTTCTATTAAATCAAGAGTTTACGTGTAAAAGCGTCCCCGAAGTGAAGTGTCATAGACATATAAACGCAATTTTCTAAGAGAAGGCGGAGTTTCTTGCAGTTCTGTGTATTCCTGCTAATAGAAGGTCTCATGCTCATAACAATGGAGTGTTCAACTTAATTAAACATACCAACGTCTTCTATCAAATCAAGAGTTAACGTGTAAAAGCGTAGTCTCCGAAGTGAAGTGTCATAGACATATAAACGCAATTATCTTAGAGAAGGCGGAGCTTCTTGCAGTTCTGTGTATTCCTGCTAATAGAGGGTCTAATGCCAATAACGACAGAGTGTTCAACTCAATTAACCATATCCACGTCTTCTATCAAATCAAGAGTTTACATGTAAAAGCGTAGTCTCCGAAGTGAAGTGTCATAGACATATAAACGCATTTATCTTTAAGATGGTGGAGCTTCTTGCAGTTCTGTATATTCCTGCTTATAGAGGGTCTAATGCCAATAACGACGGAGTGTTCAACTCAATTAATTATGTCCACGTCTTCTATCAAATCAAGAGTTTACATGTAAAAGCGTAGTCTCCGAAGTGAAGTGTCATAGACATATTAACGCAATTATCTAAAAGAAGGCGGAGTTTCTTGCAGTTCTGTGTATTCCTGCTAATAGAAGGTCTAATGCCAATAACGACGAAGTGTTCAACTCAATTAAACATACCCACGTATTCTATCAAATCAAGAGTTTACGTATAAAAGCATTGACTCCGAAGTGTAGTGGTATGGACATATAATTGCAATTATCTAAGAGAAGGCGGAGTTTCTTAGTTCTGTATATTCCTGCTAATAGAGGGTCTATTGCCAATTACGACGGAGTGTGTAACTCAATTAAACATACCCACGTATTCTATCAAATCAAGAGTTTACGTATAAAAGCGTTGTCTCCGAAGGGAAGTGTTATAGACATATAAACGCAATTATCTAAGAGAAGGCGGAGTTTCTTGCAGTTCTGTGTATTCCTGCTAATAGAAGGTCTAATGCCAATAACGACGAAGTGTTCAACTCAATTAAACATACCCACGTATTCTATCAAATCAAGAGTTTACGTATAAAAGCGTAGTCTCCGAAGTGTAGTGGTACCGTATGGACATATAAACGCAATTATCTAAGAGAAGGCGGAGTTTCTTGCAGTTCTGTATATTCCTGCTAATAAAGAGTCTAATGCCAATTACGAAGGATTGTTCAAATCAATTAAACTAACCCACGTCTTCTATCAAATCAAGAGTTTACGTATAAAAGCGTAGTCTCCGAAGTGAAGTGTCATAGACATATAAACGCAATTATCTTAGCGAAGGCGGAGTTTCTTGCAGTTCTGTATATTCCTGCTAATAGAGGGTCTAATTCCAATAACGACGGAGTGTTCAACTCAATTAACCATATCCACGTCTTCTATCAAATCAAGAGTTTACGTATAAAAGCGTAGTCTTTAAAGTGAAGTGGTATGGACATATAAACGCAATTATCTAAGAGAAGGCGAAGCTTCTTGCAGTTCTGTATAATCCTGCTAAAATAGGGTCTATTTTTAATAACGACGGAGTGTTCAACTCAATTAAACATACCCACGTCTTCTATCAAATCAAGAGTTTACGTATAAAAGCGTAGTCTCCGAAGTGTAGTGGTATGGACATATAAACGCAATTATCTTAGAGAAAGCGGAGTTTCTTGCAGTTCTGTATATTCCTGCTAATATAAGGTCTAATGCCAATTACGACGGAGTGTTCAACTCAATTAAACATACCCACGTCTTGTATCAAATCAAGAGTTTACGTATAAAAGCGTAGTCTCCGAAGTGTGGTGGTATGGACATATAAACGCAATTATCTTAGAGAAGGCGGAGTTTCTTGCAGTTCTGTATATTTCTGCTAATAGAAATTCTAATGCCAATTACGACGAAGTGTTTAACTCAATTAAACATACCCACGTCTTCTATCAAATCAAGAGTTTACGTGTAAATGCGTAATCTACGAAGTGTAGGGGTATGGACATATAAACGCAATTATCTAAGAGAAGGCGGATCTTCTTGCAGTTCTGTATATTCCTGCTAATAAAGGGTCTAATGCCAATAACGACGGAGTGTTCAACTCAATTAAACATACCCACGTCTTCTATCAAATCAAGAGTTTACGTGCAAATGCGTAATCTACAAAGTGAAGTGTCATAGACATATAAACGAAATTATCCTAGAAAAGGCGGAGTTTCTTGCAGTTCTGTATATTCCTGCTAATAGAAGGTCTATTGCCAATTACGACGGAGTGTTCAACTCCATAAAACATACCTACCTCTTCTATCAAATTAAGAGTTTACATGTAAATGCGTAATCTACGAAGTGTAGTGGTATGGACATATAAACGCTATTATCTAAGAGAAGGCGGATCTTCTTGCAATTCTTTATATTCCTGCTAATAGATGGTCAAATGCCAATAACGACTGAGTGTTCAACTCAATTAAACATACCCACGTCTTCTATCAAATCAAGAGTTTACATGTAAAAGCGTAGTCTCCGAAGTGTAGTGTCATGGACATATAAACGCAATTATCCTAGAGAAGGCGGAGTTTCCTGCAGTTCTGTATATTCCTGCTAATAGATGGTCTAATGCCAATTACGAAGGAGTGTTCAACTCAATTAAACATACCCACGTATTCTATAAAATCAAAGTTTACGTATAGAAGCGTAGTTTCCGAAGTGTAGTGGTATGGACATATAAACGCAAATATCATAGAGATGGCGGATCTTCTTGCAGTTATGTATATTCCTGCTAATAGCAGGTCTAATGCCAATAACGACGGAGTGTTCAACTTAATTAAACATACCCACGTCTTCTATCAAATCAAGAGTTAACATGTAAAAGCGTAGTCTCCGAAGTGAAGTGTCATAGACATATAAACGCATTTATCTTAGAGAAGGCGGAGCTTCTTGCAGTTCTGTATATTTCTGCTTATAGAGAATCTAATGCCAATTACGACAGAGTGTTCAACTTTTTTAACCATATCCACTTCTATTATCAAATCAAGAGTTTACATGTAAAAACGTAGTCTCCGAAGTGAAGTGTCATAGACATATAAACGCAATTATCAAAGAGAAGGCGGAGTTTTTTGCAGTTATGTGTATTCCTGCTAATAGAAGGTCTAATGCGAATAACGACGGATTGTTCAACTCAATTAAACATACTTACGTATTCTATCAAATCAAGAGTTTACGTATAAAAGCATTGACTCCGAAGTGTAGTGGTATGGACATATAAACGCAATTATCTTAGAGAAGGCGGAGTTTCTTGCAGTTCTGTATATTCCTGCTAATAGAGGGTCTATTGCCAATTACGACGGAGTGTTCAACTCAATAAAACATACCCACGTATTCTATCAAATCAAGAGTTTACGTATAAAAGCGTTGTCTCCGAAGTGAAGTGTCATAGACATATAAACGCAATTATCTAAGAAAAGGCGGAGTTTCTTGCAGTTCTGTGTATTCCTGCTAATAGAGGGTCTAATGCCAATAACGATGGAGTGTTCAACTTAATTAAACATTCCCACGTCGTCTATCAAATCAAGAGTTTACGTATAAAAGCGTATTCTCCGAAGTGTAGTGGTACCGTATGGACATATAAAAACAATTATCTAAGAGAAGGCGGAGTTTCTTGCAGTTATGTATATTCCTGCTTATAGAGGGTCTAATGCCAATTACGACGGATTGTTCAAATCAAATAAACTAACTTACGTCTTCTATCAAATCAAGAGTTTACGTATAAAAGCGTTGTCTCCGAAGTGAAGTGTCATTGACATATAAACGCAATAATCTTAGAGAAGGCTGAGTTTCTTGCAGTTCTGTATACTCCTGCTAATAGAGAGTCTAATGCCAATAACGACGGACTGTTCAACTCAATTAACCATATCCACGTCTTCTATCAAATCAAGAGTTTACGTATAAAAGCGTAGTCTTTAAACCGAAGTGGTATGGACATATAAACGCAATTATCTAAGAGAAGGCGGATTTTCTTGCAGTTCTGTGTATTTCTGCTAATAGAGGGTCTATTGCCAATAACGACGGAGTGTTCAACTCAATTAAACATATCCACGTCTTCTATCAAATCAAGAGTTTACGTGTAAATGCGTAATCTACGAAGTGAAGTGTCATAGACATATAAACGCAATTATCCTATAAAAGGCGGAGTTTCTTGCAGTTCTGTATAATCCTGCTAATAAAGAGTCTAATGCCAATCACGACGGAGTGTTCAACTCAATTAAACATACCCACGTTTTCTATCAAATCAAGAGTTTACATGTAAAAGCGAAGTCTCCGAAGTGAAGTGTCATAGACATATAAACGCAATTATCTTAGAGAAGGCGAAGCTTCTTGCAGTTCTGTATATTCCTGCTTAAAGAGGGTCCATTTTTAATAACGACAGAGTGTTCAACTCAATTAAACATACCCACGTCTTCTATCAAATCAAGAGTTTACGTATAAAAGCGTAGTCTCCGAAGTGTAGTGGTATGGACATATAAACGCAATGACCTTAGAGAAAGCGGAGTTTCTTGCAGTTCTGTATATTCCTGCTAATAAAAGGTCTTATGCCAATTACGACGGAGTGTTCAACTCAATTAAACATACTCACGTCTTCTATCAAATCAAGAGTTTACGTATTAAAGCGTAGTCTCCGAAGTCTGGTGGTATGGACATATAAACGCAATTATCTAAGAGAAGGCGGAGTTTCTTGCAGCTCTGTATATTCCTGCTTATAGAAGGTATAATGTTAATTACGACGAAGTGTTTAACTTAATTAAAAATACCCACGTATTCTATCAAATCAAGAGTTTACGTGTAAATGCGTAATCTACGAAGTGTAGTGGTATGGACATATAAACGCAATTATCTAAGAGAAGGTGGATCTTCTTGCAGTTCTGTATATTCCTGCTAATAAAGGGTCTAATGCCAATAACGACGGAGTGTTCAACTCAATTAAACATAGCCACGTCTTCTATCAAATCAAGAGTTTACGTGTAAATGCGTAATCTACGAAGTGAAGTGTCATAGACATATAAACGCAATTATCCTAGAAAAGGCGGAGTTTCTTGCAGTTCTGTATATTCCTGCTAAAAGAGGGTCTAATGTTTAATACGACGTAGTGTAAAACTCAATTAACCATAGCCACGTCTTCTATCAAATCAAGAGTTTACGTATAAAAGCGTAGTCTCCGAAGTGAAGTGTCATAGACATATAAACGCAATTATCTTAGAGAAGGCGGAGTTTCTTGCAGTTCTGTATATTCCTGCTAATAAAAGGTCTAATGCCAATACCGACGGAGTGTTCAACTCAATTAAACATACCCACGTCTTCTATCAAATCAAGAGTTTACGTATAAAAGCGTAATCTACGAAGTGAAGTGTCATAGACATATAAACGCAATAATCCTAGAGAAGGCGGAGTTTCTTGCAGTTCTGTATATTCCTGCTAATAGTAGGTCTATTGCCAATTACGACGGAGTGTTTAACTCCATTAAACATACCCACGTCTTCTATCAAATCAAGAGTTTACATGTAAAAGCGTAGTCTCCGAAGTGTAGTGTCATGGGCATATAAACGCAATTATCCTAGAGAAGGCGGAGTTTCTTGCAGTTCTGTATATTCCTGCTAATAGATGGTCTAATGCCAATAACGACGGAGTGTTCAACTCAATTAAACATACCCACGTCTTCTATCAAATCAAGAGTTTACGTGTAAATGCGTAATCTACGAAGTGAAGTGTCATAGACATATAAACGCAATTATCCTAGAGAAGGCGGAGTTTCTTGCAGTTCTGTATATTCCTGCTAATAGATGGTCTAATGCCAATTACGACGTAGTGTAAAACTCAATTAAACATAGTCACGTCGTCTATTAAATAAGAGTTTACGTATAAAAGCGTAGTCTCCGAAGTGTAGTGGTACCGTATGGACATATAAACGCAATTATCTAAGAGAAGGCGGAGTTTCTTTCAGTTCTGTATATTTCTGCTAATAGAGGGTCTAATGCCAAATTCGACGGAGTGTTCAACTCAATAAACTATATCCACGTCTTCTATCAAATCAAGAGTTTACGTGTAAAAGCGTAGTCTCCGAAGTGAAGTGTCATAGACATATACACGCAATTATCTAAGAGAAGGCGGAGTTTCTTGCAGTTCTGTATATTCCTGCTAAAAAAGGGTCTTATGATAATTACGACGGAGTGTTCAACTCAATTAACCATATCCACATCTTCTATCAAATCAAGAGTTTACATGTAAAAGCGTATTCTCCGAAGTGAAGTGTCATAGACATATAAACGCAATTATCTTAGAGAAGGCGGAGCTTCTTGCAGTTCTGTGTTTTCCTTCTAATAGAGGGTCTAATGCCAATAACGACCGAGTGTTCAACTCAATTAAAAATATCCACGTCTTCTATTAAATCAAGAGTTTGCGTATAAAAGCGTAGTCTCCGAAGTGAAGTGTCATAGACATATAAACGCAATTATCTAAGAGAAGGCGGAGTTTCTTGCAGTTCTGTATATTCCTGCTAATAAAGGGTCTAATGCTTATTACGACGGAGTGTTCAACTTTATTAAACATACCCACGTCTTCTATCAAATCAAGAGTTTACGTATCACAGCGTAGTCTCCGAAGTGTAGTGGTATGGACATATAAACGCAATTATATTAAAGAAGGCGGAGCTTCTTGCAGTTCTGTATGTTCGTGCTAATAGAAGGTCTATTGCCAATCACGACGGAGTGTTCAACTCAATTATTTATATCCACGTCTTCTATTAAATCAAGAGTTTACGTGTAAAAGCGTCCCCGAAGTGAAGTGTCATAGACATATAAACGCAATTTTCTAAGAGAAGGCGGAGTTTCTTGCAGTTCTGTGTATTCCTGCTAATAGAAGGTCTCATGCTCATAACAATGGAGTGTTCAACTTAATTAAACATACCAACGTCTTCTATCAAATCAAGAGTTAACGTGTAAAAGCGTAGTCTCCGAAGTGAAGTGTCATAGACATATAAACGCAATTATCTTAGAGAAGGCGGAGCTTCTTGCAGTTCTGTGTATTCCTGCTAATAGAGGGTCTAATGCCAATAACGACAGAGTGTTCAACTCAATTAACCATATCCACGTCTTCTATCAAATCAAGAGTTTACATGTAAAAGCGTAGTCTCCGAAGTGAAGTGTCATAGACATATAAACGCATTTATCTTTAAGATGGTGGAGCTTCTTGCAGTTCTGTATATTCCTGCTTATAGAGGGTCTAATGCCAATAACGACGGAGTGTTCAACTCAATTAATTATGTCCACGTCTTCTATCAAATCAAGAGTTTACATGTAAAAGCGTAGTCTCCGAAGTGAAGTGTCATAGACATATAAACGCAATTATCTAAAAGAAGGCGGAGTTTCTTGCAGTTCTGTGTATTCCTGCTAATAGAAGGTCTAATGCCAATAACGACGAAGTGTTCAACTCAATTAAACATACCCACGTATTCTATCAAATCAAGAGTTTACGTATAAAAGCATTGACTCCGAAGTGTAGTGGTATGGACATATAATTGCAATTATCTAAGAGAAGGCGGAGTTTCTTAGTTCTGTATATTCCTGCTAATAGAGGGTCTATTGCCAATTACGACGGAGTGTGTAACTCAATTAAACATACCCACGTATTCTATCAAATCAAGAGTTTACGTATAAAAGCGTTGTCTCCGAAGGGAAGTGTTATAGACATATAAACGCAATTATCTAAGAGAAGGCGGAGTTTCTTGCAGTCCTGTGTATTCCTGCTAATAGAGGGTCTAATGCCAATTACGATGGAGTGTTCAACTTAATTAAACATACCCACGTCGTCTATCAAATCAAGAGTTTACGTATAAAAGCGTAGTCTCCGAAGTGTAGTGGTACCGTATGGACATATAAACGCAATTATCTAAGAGAAGGCGGAGTTTCTTGCAGTTCTGTGTATTCCTGCTTATAAAGAGTCTAATGCCAATCACGACGGAGTGTTCAACTTAATTAAACATACCCACGTCTTCTATCAAATCAAGAGTTTACGTATAAAAGCGTAGTCTAAGAAGTGAAGTGTAATAGACATATAAACCTAATTATCTTAGACAAGGCGGAGTTTCTTGCAGTTCTGTATATTCCTGCTAATAGAGTGTCGTATGCCAATAACGACGGAGTGTTGAAATTAATTAAACATACCCACGTCTTCTATTAAATCAAAAGTTTACATGTAAAAGCGTAGTCTCCGAAGTGAAGTGTCAAACATATAAACCTAATTATCTTAGAAAAAGGCGGAGTTTCTTGCAGTTCTGTATATTCCTGCTAATAGAGTGTCGTATGCCAATAACGACGGAGTGTTGAAATCAATAAAACATACCCACGTCTTCTATCAAATCAAGAGTTTACATGTAAAAGCGTAGTCTCCGAAGTGTAGTGGTACCGTATGGACATATAAACGCAATTATCTTAGAGAAGGCGGATTTTCTTGCAGTTCTGTATATTCCTGCTAATAGAGGGTCTAATGCCAATTACGACGGAGTGTTCAACTTAATTAACCGTATCCACGTCTTCTATTAAATCAAGAGTTAACATGTAAAAGCGTAATCTACGAAGTGAAGTGTCATAGACATATAAACGCAATTATCCTAGAGAAGGCGGAGTTTCTTGCAGTTCTGTGTATTCCTGCTAATAGCAGGTAAAATGCCAATAACGACGGAGTGTTCAACTCAATTAAACATACCCACGTATTGTATCAAATCAAGAGTTTACGTATAAAAGCGTAGTCTTTGAAGTGAAGTGGTATGGACATATAAACGCAATTATCTAAGAAAAGGCGGAGTTTCTTGCAGTTCTGTTTATTCCTGCTAATAGAAGGTCAAATGTTTATAACGACGGAGTGTTCAATTCAATTAACCATATCCACGTCTTCTATCAAATCAAGAGTTTACGTATAAAAGCGTAGTCTCCCATGTGAAGTGTCATAGACATATAAACCTTATTATCTTAGAGAAGGCGGAGTTTCTTGCAGTTCTGTATATTCCTGCTAATAGAGTGTCGTATGCCAATAACGACGTAGTGTTGAAATCAATTAAAAATACCCACGTCTTCTATAAAATCAAGAGTTTACATGTAAAAGCGTAGTCTCCCAAGTGTAGTATGGACATATAAACGCAATTATCTTAGAGAAGGCGGAGCTTCTTGCAGTTCTGTATATTCCTGCTAATAGAGGGTCTTATGCCAATTACGAAGGAGTGTTGAACTTTATTAAACATACTCACATCTTCTATCAAATCAAGAGTTTACATGTAAAAGCGTAGTCTCCGAAGTGTAGTGGTATGGACATATAAACGCAATTATCTTAGAGAAGTCGGAGCTTCTTGCAGTTTTGTATATTCCTTCTAATAGAGAGTCTAATGCCAATAACGACGGAGTGTTCAACTCAATTAAACATACCCACGACGTCTATCAAATAAGAGTTTACGTATAAAAGCTTAGTCTCCGAAGTGTAGTGGTACCGTATGGACATATAAACGCAATTATCTTAGAGAAGGCGGAGTTTCTTGCAGTTCTGTATATTTCTGCTAAAAGAGAGTCTAATGCCAATTACGACGGAGTGTTCAACTCAATTAACTATATCCACGTCTTCTATCAAATCAAGAGTTTACGTGTAAAAGCGTAGTCTCCGAAGTGAAGTGTCATAGACATATACACGCAATTATCTAAAAGAAGGCGGAGTTTCTTGCAGTTCTGTATATTCCTGCTAATAAAGGGTCTTATGATAATTACGACGGAGTGTTCAACTTAATTGACCATATCCACGTCTTCTATCAAATCAAGAGTTTACATGTAAAAGCGTAATCTCCGAAGTGAAGTGTCATGGACATATAAACGCAATTATCTTAGAGAAGGCGGAGCTTCTTGACGTTCTGTGTATTCTTGCTAATAGAGGGTCTAATGCCAATAACGATTGAGTGTTCAACTCAATTAAACATATCCACGTCTTCTATCAAATCAAGAGTTTGCGTATAAAAGCGTAGTCTCCGAAGTGAAGTGTCATAGACATATAAACGCAATTATCCTTGAGAAGGCGGAGTTTCTTGCGGTTCTGTATATTCCTGCTAATAAAAGGTCTAATGCCAATTACGACGGAGTGTTCAACTCAATTAAACATACCCACGTCTTCTATCAAATCAAGAGTTTACGTATAAAAGCGTAGTCTCCGAAGTGAAGTGTCATAGACATATTAACCTAATTATCTTAGAGAAGGCGGAGTTTCTTGCAGTTCTGTATATTCCTGCTAATAGAGTGTCGTATGCCAATAACGACGGAGTGTTGAAATCAATTAATCATACCCACGTCTTCTATCAAATCAAGAGTTTACATGTAAAAGCGTAGTCTCCGAAGTGTAGTGGTATGGACATATAAACGCAATTATCTTAGAGAAGGCGGAGCTTCTTGCAGTTCTGTATATTCCTGCTAATAGAGGGTCTAATGCCAATAACGACGGAGTGTTGAACTTTATTAAACATACCCACAACTTCTATCAAATCAAGAGTTTACATGTAAAAGCGTAGTCTCCGAAGTGTTGTGGTATGGACATATAAACGCAATTATCTTAGAGAAGGCGGAGCTTCTTGCAGTTTTGTATATTCCTGCTAATAGAGAGTCTAATGCCAATTACGACAGAGTGTTCAACTCAATTAAACATACCCACGTCGTCTATTAAATAAGAGTTTACGTATAAAAGCGTAGTCTCCGAAGTGTAGTGGTACCGTATGGACATATAAACGCAATTATCTTAGAGAAGGCGGAGTTTCTTGCAGTTCTGTATATTTCTGCTAATAGAGGGTCTAATGCCAATTACGAAGGAGTGTTCAACTCAATTAACTATATCCACGTCTTCTATCAAATCAAGAGTTTACGTGTAAAAGCGTAGTCTCCGAAGTGAAGTGTCATAGACATATACACGCAATTATCTAAGAGAAGGCGGAGTTACTAGCAGTTCTGTATATTCCTGCTAATAAAGGGTCTAATGATAATTACGACAGAGTGTTCAACTCAATTAACCATATCCACGTCTTCTATCAAATCAAGAGTTTACATGTAAAAGCGTAGTCTCCGAAGTGAAGTGTCATAGACATATAAACGCAATTATCTAAGAGAAGGCGGAGTTTCTTGCAGTTCTGTGTATTCCTGCTAATAGAAGGTCTAAGGCCAATAACGACGAAGTGTTCAACTCAATTAAACATACCCACGTATTCTATCAAATCAAGAGTTTACGTATAAAAGCATTGACTCCGAAGTGTAGTGGTATGGACATATAAACGCAATTATCTTAAAGAAGGCGGAGTTTCTTGCAGTTCTGTATATTCCTGCTAATAGAGGGTCTATTGCCAATTACGACGGAGTGTTTAACTCAATTAAACATACCCACGTATTCTATCAAATCAAGAGTTTACGTATAAAAGCGTTGTCTCCGAATTGAAGTGTTATAGACATATATACGCAATTATCTAAGAGAAGGCGGAGTTTCTTGCAGTTCTGTGTATTCCTGCTAATAGAAGGTCTAATGCCAATAACGACGAAGTGTTCAACTCAATTAAACATACCCACGTATTCTATCAAATCAAGAGTTTACGTATAAAAGCGTAGTCTCCGAAGTGTAGTGGTACCGTATGGACATATAAACGCAATTATCTAAGAGAAGGCGGAGTTTCTTGCAGTTCTGTATACTTCCTGCTAATAAAGAGTCTAATGCCAATTACGAAGGATTGTTCAAATCAATTAAACTAACCCACGTCTTCTATCAAATCAAGAGTTTACGTATAAAAGCGTAGTCTCCGAAGTGAAGTGTCATAGACATATAAACGCAATTATCTTAGCGAAGGCGGAGTTTCTTGCAGTTCTGTATATTCCTGCTAATAGAAGGTCTATTTTTAATAACGACGGTGTGTTCAACTCAATTAAACATACCCACGTCTTCTATCAAATCAAGAGTTTACGTATAAAAGCGTAGTCTCCGAAGTGTGGTGGTATGGACATATAAACGCAATTATCTTAGAGAAGGCGGAGTTTCTTGCAGTTCTGTATATTTCTGCTAATAGAAATTCTAATGCCAATTACGACGAAGTGTTTAACTCAATTAAACATACCCACGTCTTCTATCAAATCAAGAGTTTACGTGTAAATGCGTAATCTACGAAGTGTAGTGGTATGGACATATAAACGCAATTATCTAAGAGAAGGCGGATCTTCTTGCAGTTCTGTATATTCCTGCTAATAAAGGGTCTAATGCCAATAACGACGGAGTGTTCAACTCAATTAAACATACCCACGTCTTCTATCAAATCAAGAGTTTACGTGCAAATGCGTAATCTACGAAGTGAAGTGTCATAGACATATAAACGAAATTATCCTAGAGAAGGCGGAGTTTCTTGCAGTTCTGTATATTCCTGCTAATAGAAGGTCTATTGCCAATTACGACGGAGTGTTCAACTCCATTAAACATACCCACCTCTTCTATCAAATTAAGAGTTTACATGTAAATGCGTAATCTACGAAGTTTAGCGGTATGGACATATAAACGCAATTATCTAAGAGAAGGCGGATCTTCTTGCAATTCTTTATATTCCTGCTAATAGATGGTCAAATGCCAATAACGACGGAGTGTTAAACTCAATTAAACATACCCACGTCTTCTATCAAATCAAGAGTTTACATGTAAAAGCGTAGTCTCCGAAGTGTAGTGTCATGGACATATAAACGCAATTATCCTAGAGAAGGTGGAGTTTCCTGCAGTTCTGTATATTCCTGCTAATAGATGGTCTAATGTTTATTACGAAGGAGTGTTCAACTCAATTAAACATACCCACGTCTTCTATCAAATCAAGAGTTTACGTGTAAATGCGTTTTTTACGAAGAGAAGTGTCATAGACATATAAACGCAATTATCCTAGAGAAGGCGGAGTTTCTTGCAGTTCTGTATATTCCTGCTAAAACAAGATCTATTCCAATTACGACGGAGTGTTCAACTCCATTAAACATACCCACGTCTTCTATCAAATTAAGAGTTTACATTTAAAAGCGTAGTCTCCGTAGTGAAGTGTCATAGACATATAAACGCAATTATCTTAGAGAAGGCGGAGTTTCTTGCAGTTGTGTATATTCCTGCTAATAGAGGGTCTAATGCTAATTACGACGGAGTGTTCAACTCAATTAAACATACCCACGTCTTCTATCAAATCAAGAGTTTACATGTAAAAGCGTAGTCTCCGAAGTGAAGTGTCATAGACATATAAACGCAATAATCTAAGAGAAGGCGGAGTTTCTTGCAGTTCTGTATATTCTTGCTAATAGAGGGTCTAATGCCAATAACGACGGATCGTTCAAATTAATTAATCATACCCACGTATTCTATAAAATCAAGAGTTTACGTATAGAAGCGTAGTTTCCGAAGTGTAGTGGTATGGACATATAAACGCAAATATCATAGAGAAGGCGGATCTTCTTGCAGTTCTGTATATTTCTGCTAATAGCAGGTCTAATGCCAATAACGACGGAGTGTTCAACTTAATTAAACATACCCACGTCTTCTATCAAATCAAGAGTTAACATGTAAAAGCGTAGTCTCCGAAGTGAAGTGTCATAGACACATAAACGCATTTATCTTAGAGAAGGCGGAGCTTCTTGCAGTTCTGTATATTTTTGCTTATAGAAGGTCTAATGCGAATTACGACGGATTGTTCAACTCAATTAAACATACCCACGTATTCTATCAAATCAAGCGTTTACGTATAAAAGCATTGACTCCGAAGTGTAGTGGTATGGACATATAAACGCAATTATCTTAGAGAAGGCGGAGTTTCTTGCAGTTCTGTATATTCCTGCTAATAGAGGGTCTATTGCCAATTACGACGGAGTGTTCAACTCAATTAAACATACCCACGTATTCTATCAAATCAAGAGGTTACGTATAAAAGCGTTGTCTCCGAAGTGAAGTGTCATAGACATATAAACGCAATTATCTAAGAGAAGGCGGAGTTTCTTGCAGTTCTGTGTATTCTTGCTAATAGAGGGTCTAATGCCAATAACGATGGAGTGTTCAACTTAATTAAACATTCCCACGTCGTCTATCAAATCAAGAGTTTACGTATAAAAGCGTATTCTCCGAAGTGTAGTTTTACCGTATGGACATATAAAAACAATTATCTAAGAGAAGGCGGAGTTTCTTGCAGTTATGTATATTCCTGCTTATAGAGGGTCTAATGCCAATTACGACGGATTGTTCAAATCAATTAAACTAACTTACGTCTTCTATCAAATCAAGAGTTTACGTATAAAAGCGTTGTCTCCGAAGTGAAGTGTCATTGATATATAAACGCAATAATCTTAGAGAAGGCTGAGTTTCTTGCAGTTCTGTATACTCCTGCTAATAGAGGGTCTAATGCCAATAACGACGGAGTGTTCAACTCAATTAACCATATCCACGTCTTCTATCAAATCAAGAGTTTACGTATAAAAGCGTAGTCTCCGAAGTGTAGTGGTATGGACATATAAACGCAATTATCTTAGAGAAAGCGGAGTTTCTTGCAGTTCTGTATATTCCTACTAATAAAAGGTCTAATGCCAATTACGACGGAGTGTTCAACTCAATTAAACATACTCACGTCTTCTATCAAATCAAGAGTTTACGTATTAAAGCGTAGTCTCCGAAGTCTGGTGGTATGGACATATAAACGCAATTATCTAAGAGAAGGCGGAGTTTCTTGCAGCTCTGTATATTCCTGCTAATAGAAGGTCTAATGTTAATAACGACGAAGTGTTTAACTTAATTAAACATACCCACGTATTTTATCAAATCAAGAGTTTACGTGTAAATGCGTAATCTACGAAGTGTAGTGGTATGGACATATAAACGCAATTATCTAAGAGAAGGTGGATCTTCTTGCAGTTTTGTATATTCCTGCTAATTAAGGGTCTAATGCCAATAACGACGGAGTGTTCAACTCAATTAAACATACCCACGTCTTCTATCAAATCAAGAGTTTACGTGTAAATGCGTAATCTACGAAGTGAAGTGTCATAGACATATAAACGCAATTATCCTAGAGAAGGCGGAGTTTCTTGCAGTTCTGTTTATTCTTGCTAATAGAGGGTCAAATGTAAAATACGACGTAGTGTAAAACTCAATTAAACATAGCCACGTCTTCTATCAAATCAAGAGTTTACGTATAAAAGCGTAGTCTCCGAAGTGAAGTGTCATAGACATATAAACGCAATAATCCTAGAGAAGGCGGAGTTTCTTGCAGTTCTGTATATTCCTGCTAATAGAAGGTCTATTGCCAATTACGACGGAGTGTTTAACTCCATTAAACATACCCACGTCTTCTATCAAATCAAGAGTTTACATGTAAAAGCGTAGTCTCCGAAGTGTAGTGTCATGGGCATATAAACGCAATTATCCTAGAGAAGGCGAAGTTTCTTGCAGTTCTGTATATTCCTGCTAATAGATGGTCTAATGCCAATAACGACGGAGTGTTCAACTCAATTAAACATACCCACGTCTTCTATCAAATCAAGAGTTTACGTGTAAATGCGTAATCTACGAAGTGAAGTGTCATAGACATATAAACGCAATTATCCTAGAGAAGGCGGAGTTTCTTGCAGTTCTGTATATTCCTGCTAATAGATGGTCTAATGCCAATTACGACGTAGTGTAAAACTCAATTAAACATAGTCACGTCGTCTATTAAATAAGAGTTTACGTATAAAAGCGTAGTCTCCGAAGTGTAGTGGTACCGTATGGACATATAAACGCAATTATCTAAGAGAAGGCGGAGTTTCTTTCAGTTCTGTATATTTCTGCTAATAGAGGGTCTAATGCCAAATTCGACGGAGTGTTCAACTCAATTAACTATATCCACGTCTTCTATCAAATCAAGGATTTACGTGTAAAAGCGTAGTCTCCGAAGTGAAGTGTCATAGACATATACCCGCAATTATCTAAGAGAAGGCGGAGTTTCTTGCAGTTCTGTATATTCCTGCTAAAAAAGGGTCTAATGATAATTACGACGGAGTGTTCAACTCAATTAACCATATCCACGTCTTCTATCAAATCAAGAGTTTACATGTAAAAGCGTAATCTCCGAAGTGAAGTGTCATAGACATATAAACGCAATTATCTAAGAGAAGGCGGAGCTTCTTGCAGTTCTGTGTATTCCTTCTAATAGAGGGTCTAATGCCAATAACGACCGAGTGTTCAACTCAATTAAACATATCCACGTCTTCTATTAAATCAAGAGTTTGCGTATAAAAGCGTAGTCTCCGAAGTGAAGTGTCATAGACATATAAACGCAATTATCTAAGAGAAGGCGGAGTTTCTTGCAGTTCTGTATATTCCTGCTAATAAAGGGTCTAATGCTTATTACGACGGAGTGTTCAACTTTATTAAACATACCCACGTCTTCTATCAAATCAAGAGTTTACGTATCAAAGCGTAGTCTCCGAAGTGAAGTGTCATAGACATATAAACGCAATTATCTTAGAGAAGGCGGAGTTTCTTGCAGTTCTGTATATTCCTGCTAATAGAAGGTCTAATGCCAATCACGACGGAGTGTTCAACTCAATTAACCATATCCACGTCTTCTATTAAATCAAGAGTTTACGTGTAAAAGCGTAGTCTCCGAAGTGAAGTGTCATAGACATATAAACGCAATTTTCTAAGAGAAGGCGGAGTTTCTTGCAGTTCTGTGTATTCCTGCTAATAGAGGGTCTCATGCTCATAACAATGGAGTGTTCAACTTAATTAAACATACCAACGTCTTCTATCAAATCAAGAGTTTACGTGTAAAAGCGTAGTCTCCGAAGTGAAGTGTCATAGACATATAAACGCAATTATCTTAGAGAAGGCGGAGCTTCTTGCAGTTCTGTGTATTCCTGCTAATAGAGGGTCTAATGCCAATAACGACAGAGTGTTCAACTCAATTAACCATATCCACGTCTTCTATCAAATCAAGAGTTAACATGTAAAAGCGTAGTCTCCGAAGTGAAGTGTCATAGACATATAAACGAATTTATCTTAAAGAAGGTGGAGCTTCTTGCAGTTCTGTATATTCCTGCTTATAGAGGGTCTAATGCCAATAACGACGGAGTGTTCAACTCAATTAACCATATCCACGTCTTCTATCAAATCAAGAGTTTACATGTAAAAGCGTAGTCTCCGAAGTGAAGTGTCAAAGACATATAAACGCAATTATCTAAAAGAAGGCGGAGTTTCTTGCAGTTCTGTGTATTCCTGCTAATAGAAGGTCTAATGCCAATAACGACGAAGTGTTCAACTCAATTAAACATACCAACGTATTCTATCAAATCAAGAGTTTACGTATAAAAGCATTGACTCCGAAGTGTAGTGGTATGGACATATAAACGCAATTATCTAAGAGAAGGCGGAGTTTCTTAGTTCTGTATATTCCTGCTAATAGAGGGTCTATTGCCAATTACGACGGAGTGTGTAACTCAATTAAACATACCCACGTATTCTATCAAATCAAGAGTTTACGTATAAAAGCGTTGTCTCCAAAGGGAAGTGTTATAGACATATAAACGCAATTATCTAAGAGAAGGCGGAGTTTCTTGCAGTTCTGTGTATTCCTGCTAATAGAGGGTCTAATGCCAATTACGATGGAGTGTTCAACTTAATTAAACATACCCACGTCGTCTATCAAATCAAGAGTTTACGTATAAAAGCGTAGTCTCCGAAGTGTAGTGGTACCGTATGGACATATAAACGCAATTATCTAAGAGAAGGCGGACTTTCTTGCAGTTCTGTATATTCCTGCTAATAAAGGGTCTAATGCCAATTACGACGGATTGTTCAAATCAATTAAACTAACCCACGTCTTCTATCAAATCAAGAGTTTAAGTATAAAAGCGTAGTCTCCGAAGTGAAGTGTCATAGACATAAACGCAATTATCTTAGCGAAGGCGGAGTTTCTTGCAGTTCTGTATATTCCTGCTAATAGAGGGTCTAATTTCAATAACGACGGAGTGTTCAACTCAATTAACCATATCCACGTCTTCTATCAAATCAAGAGTTTACGTATAAAAGCGTAGTCTTTGAAGTGAAGTGGTATGGACATATAAACGCAATTATCTAAGAGAAGGCGGAGTTTCTAGCAGTTCTGTGTATTCCTGCTAATAAAGAGTCTAATGCCAATCACGACGGAGTGTTCAACTCAATTAAACATACCCACGTCTTCTATCAAATCAAGAGTTTACGTATAAAAGCGTAGTCTCCGAAGTGAAGTGTCATAGACATATAAACCTAATTATCTTAGACAAGGTGGAGTTTCTTGCAGTTCTGTATATTCCTGCTAATAGAGTGTCGTATGCCAATAACGACGGAGTGTTGAAATTAATTAAACATACCCACGTCTTCTTTCAAATCAAGAGTTTACATGTAAAAGCGTAGTCTCCGAAGTGAAGTGTCAAACATAAAAACCTAATTATCTTAGAAAAAGGCGGAGTTTCTTGCAGTTCTGTATATTCCTGCTAATAGAGTGTCGTATGCCAATAACGACGGAGTGTTGAAATCAATAAAACATACCCACGTCTTCTATCAAATCAAGAGTTTACATGTAAAAGCGTAGTCTCCAAAGTGAAGTGGTACGGACATATAAACGCAATTATCTTAGAGAAGGCAGAGCATCTTGCAGTTCTGTATATTCCTGCTAATAGAGGGTCTAATGCCAATAACGATGGAGTGTTGAACTCAATTAAACATACCCACATCTTCTATCAAATCAAGAGTTTACATGTAAAAGCATAGTCTCCGAAGTGTAGTGGTATGGACATATAAACGCAATTATCTTAAAGAAGGCGGAGCTTCTTGCAGTTCTGTATATTCCTGCTAATAGAGAGTCTAATGCCAATTACGACGGAGTGTTCAACTCAATTAAACATACCCACGTCGTCGATCAAATCAAGAGTTTACGTATAAAAGCGTAGTCTCCGAAGTGTAGTGGTACCGTATGGACATATAAACGCAATTATCTTAGAGAAGGCGGAGTTTTTTGCAGTTCTGTATATTCCTGCTAATAGAGGGTCTAATGCCAATTACGACGGAGTGTTCAACTTAATTAACCGTATCCACGTCTTCTATTAAATCAAGAGTTAACATGTAAAAGCGTAATCTACGAAGTGAAGTGTCATAGACATATAAACGCAATTATCCTAGAGAAGGCGGAGTTTCTTGCAGTTCTGTGTATTCCTGCTAATAGAAGGTAAAATGCCAATAACGACGGAGTGTTCAACTCAATTAAACATACCCACGTATTCTATCAAATCAAGAGTTTACGTATAAAAGCGTTGACTCCGAAATGTAGTGGTATGGACATATAAACGCAATTATCTTAGAGAAGGCGGAGTTTCTTACAGTCCTGTATATTGTTGCTAATAGAGGGTCTAATGTTTATAACGACGGAGTGTTCAACTCAATTAAACATACCCACGTATTGTATCAAATCAAGAGTTTACGTATAAAAGCGTAGTCTTTGAAGTGAAGTGGTATGGACATATAAACGCAATTATCTAAGAGAAGGCGGAGTTTCTTGCAGTTCTGTGTATTCCTGCTAATAGAGGGTCAAATGTTAATAACGACGGAGTGTTCAATTCAAATAACCATATCCACGTCTTCTATCAAATCAAGAGTTTACGTATAAAAGCGTAGTCTCCGATGTTAAGTGTCATAGACATATAAACCTTATTATCTTAGAGAAGGCGGAGTTTCTTGCAGTTCTGTATATTCCTGCTAATAGAGTGTCGTATGCCAATAACGACGTAGTGTTGAAATCAATTAAAAAAAAACCCACGTCTTCTATCAAATCAAGAGTTTACATGTAAAAGCGTAGTCTCCCAAGTGTAGTATGGACATATAAACGCAATTATCTTAGAGAAGGCGGAGCTTCTTGCAGTTCTGTATATTCCTGCTAATGGAGGGTCTTATGCCAATTACGAAGGAGTGTTGAACTTTATTAAACATACCCACATCTTCTATCAAATCAAGAGTTTACATGTAAAAGCGTAGTCTCCGAAGTGTAGTGGTATGGACATATAAACGCAATTATCTTAGAGAAGGCGGAGCTTCTTGCAGTTTTGTATATTCCTTCTAATAGAGAGTCTAATGCCAATAACGACGGAGTGTTCAACTCAATAAAACATACCCACGTCGTCTATCAAATAAGAGTTTACGTATAAAAGCTTAGTCTCCGAAGTGTAGTGGTACCGTATGGACATATAAACGCAATTATCTTAGAGAAGGCGGAGTTTCTTGCAGTTCTGTATATTTCTGCTAAAAAAGAGTCTAATGCCAATTACGACGGAGTGTTTAACTCAATTAACTATATCCACGTCTTCTATCAAATCAAGAGTTTACGTGTAAAAGCGTAGTCTCCGAAGTGAAGTGTCATAGACATATACACGCAATTATCTAAAAGAAGGCGGAGTTTCTTGCAGTTCTGTATATTCCTGCTAATAAAGGGTCTAATGATAATAACGACGGAGTGTTGAACTTAATTAACCATATCCACGTCTTCTATCAAATCAAGAGTTTACATGTAAAAGCGTAATCTCCGAAGTGAAGTGTCATGGACATATAAACGCAATTATCTTAGAGAAGGCGGAGCTTCTTGACGTTCTGTGTATTCTTGCTAATAGAAGGTCTAATGCCAATAACGATTGAGTGTTCAACTCAATTAAACATATCCACGTCTTCTATCAAATCAAAAGTTTGCGTATAAAAGCGTAGTCTCCGAAGTGAAGTGTCATAGACATATAAACGCAATTATCCTTGAGAAGGCGGAGTTTCTTGCGGTTCTGTATATTCCTGCTAATAAAAGGTCTAATGCCAATTACGACGGAGTGTTCAACTCAATTAAACATACCCACGTCTTCTATCAAATCAAGAGTTTACGTATAAAAGCGTAGTCTCCGAAGTGAAGTGTCATAGACATATTAACCTAATTATCTTAGAGAAGGCGGAGTTTCTTGCAGTTCTGTATATTCCTGCTTATAGAGGGTCTAATGCCAATTACGACGGAGTGTTCAACTTAATTAAAAATACCCACGTCTTCTATCAAATCAAGAGTTTACGTATAAAAGCGTAGTCTCCGAAGTGTAGTGGTATAAACATATAAACGCAATTATCTTAGAGAAAGCGGAGTTTCTTGCAGTTCTGTATATTCCTGCTAATATAAGGTCTAATGATTATAACGACAGGGTGTTCAACTCAATTAAACATACCCACGTCTTATATCAAATCAAGAGTTTACGTATAAAAGCGTAGTCTCCGAAGTGAAGTGTCATAGACATATAAACGCAATTATCTTAGAGAAGGCGGAGTTTCTTGCAGTTCTGTATATTCCTGCTAATAAAAGGTCTAATGCCAATTACGACGGAGTGTTCAACTCAATTAAACATACCCACGTCTTCTATTAAATCAAGAGTTTACGTATAAAAGCGTAGTCTCCGAAGTTAAGTGTCATAGACATATTAACCTAATAATCTTAGAGAAGGCGGAGTTTCTTGCAGTTCTGTATATTCCTGCTAATAGAGTGTCGTATGCCAATAACGACGGAGTGTTAAAATCAATTAATCATACCCACGTCTTCTATCAAATCAAGAGTTTACAGGTAAAAGCGTAGTCTCCGAAGTGTAGTGGTATGGACATATAAACGCAATTATCATAGAGAAGGCGGAGCTTCTTGCAGTTCTGTATATTCCTGCTAATAGAGGGTCTAATGCCAATTATGACGGAGTGTTAAACTTTATTAAACATACCCACAACTTCTATCAAATCAAGAGTTTTTATGTAAAAGCGTAGTCTCCGAAGTGTTGTGGTATGGACATATAAACGCAATTATCTTAGAGAAGGCGGAGCTTCTTGCAGTTTTGTATATTCCTGCTAATAGAGAGTCTAATGCCAATTACGACAGAGTGTTCAACTCAATTAAACATACCCACGTCGTCTATTAAATAAGAGTTTACGTATAAAAGCGTAGTCTTCGAAGTGTAGTGGTACCGTATGGACATATAAACGCAATTACCTTAGAGAAGGCGGAGTTTCTTGCAGTTCTGTATATTTCTGCTAATAGAGGGTCTAATGCCAATTACGACGGAGTGTTCAACTCAATTAACTATATCCACGTCTTCTATCAAATCAAGAGTTTACGTGTAAAAGCGTAGTCTCCGAAGTGAAGTGTCATAGACATATACACGCAATTATCTTAGAGAAGGCGGAGTTACTTGCAGTTCTGTATATTCCTGCTAATAAAGGGTCTAATGATAATTACGACAGAGTGTTCAACTCAATTAACCATATCCACGTCTTCTATCAAATCAAGAGTTTACATGTAAAAGCGAAATCTCCGAAGTGTAGTGGTATGGACATATAAACGTTACTATCTTAGAGAAGGCGGAGTTTCTTGCAGTTCTGTATATTCCTGCTAATATAAGGTCTAATTCCAATAACGACGGAGTGTTCAACTCAATTTAACATATCCACGTCTTCTATCAAATCAAGATTTTACGTGTAAATGCGTAATCTACGAAGTGAAGTGTCATAGACATATAAACCTAATTATCTTAGACAAGGCGGAGTTTCTTGCAGTTCTGTATATTCCTGCTAATAGAGTGTCGTATGCCAATAACGATGAAGTGTTGAAATCAATTAAACATACCCACGTCTTCTATCAAATCAAGAGTTTACATGTAAAAGCGTAGTCTCCGAAGTGAAGTGTCAAACATATAAACCTAATTATCTTAGAGAAGGCGGAGCATCTTGCAGTTCTGTATATTCCTGCTAATAGAGAATCTAATGCCAATTACGACGGAGTGTTCAACTCAATTAACCATATCCACGTCTTCTATCAAATCAAGAGTTTACATGTAAAAGCGTAATCTCCGAAGTGAAGTGTCATAGACATATAAACGCAATTATCTTAGAGAAGGCGGAGCTTCTTGCAGTTCTGTGTATTCCTTCTAATAGAGGGTCTAATGCCAATAACGACCGAGTGTTCAACTCAATTAAACATATCCACGTCTTCTATTAAATCAAGAGTTTGCGTATAAAAGCGTAGTCTCCGAAGTGAAGTGTCATAGACATATAAACGCAATTATCTAAGAGAAGGCGGAGTTTCTTGCAGTTCTGTATATTACTGCTAATAGAAGGTAAAATGCCAATAACGACGGAGTGTTCAACTCAATTAAACATACCCACGTATTCTATCAAATCAAGAGTTTACGTATAAAAGCGTTGACTCCGAAATGTAGTGGTATGGACATATAAACGCAATTATCTTAGAGAAGGCGGAGTTTCTTACAGTCCTGTATATTGTTGCTAATAGAGGGTCTAATGTTTATAACGACGGAGTGTTCAACTCAATTAAACATACCCACGTATTGTATCAAATCAAGAGTTTACGTATAAAAGCGTAGTCTTTGAAGTGAAGTGGTATGGACATATAAACGCAATTATCTAAGAGAAGGCGGAGTTTCTTGCAGTTCTGTGTATTCCTGCTAATAGAGGGTCAAATGTTAATAACGACGGAGTGTTCAATTCAAATAACCATATCCACGTCTTCTATCAAATCAAGAGTTTACGTATAAAAGCGTAGTCTCCGATGTTAAGTGTCATAGACATATAAACCTTATTATCTTAGAGAAGGCGGAGTTTCTTGCAGTTCTGTATATTCCTGCTAATAGAGTGTCGTATGCCAATAACGACGTAGTGTTGAAATCAATTAAAAAAAAACCCACGTCTTCTATCAAATCAAGAGTTTACATGTAAAAGCGTAGTCTCCCAAGTGTAGTATGGACATATAAACGCAATTATCTTAGAGAAGGCGGAGCTTCTTGCAGTTCTGTATATTCCTGCTAATGGAGGGTCTTATGCCAATTACGAAGGAGTGTTGAACTTTATTAAACATACCCACATCTTCTATCAAATCAAGAGTTTACATGTAAAAGCGTAGTCTCCGAAGTGTAGTGGTATGGACATATAAACGCAATTATCTTAGAGAAGGCGGAGCTTCTTGCAGTTTTGTATATTCCTTCTAATAGAGAGTCTAATGCCAATAACGACGGAGTGTTCAACTCAATAAAACATACCCACGTCGTCTATCAAATAAGAGTTTACGTATAAAAGCTTAGTCTCCGAAGTGTAGTGGTACCGTATGGACATATAAACGCAATTTTCTTAGAGAAGGCGGAGTTTCTTGCAGTTCTGTATATTTCTGCTAAAAAAGAGTCTAATGCCAATTACGACGGAGTGTTTAACTCAATTAACTATATCCACGTCTTCTATCAAATCAAGAGTTTACGTGTAAAAGCGTAGTCTCCGAAGTGAAGTGTCATAGACATATACACGCAATTATCTAAAAGAAGGCGGAGTTTCTTGCAGTTCTGTATATTCCTGCTAATAAAGGGTCTAATGATAATAACGACGGAGTGTTGAACTTAATTAACCATATCCACGTCTTCTATCAAATCAAGAGTTTACATGTAAAAGCGTAATCTCCGAAGTGAAGTGTCATGGACATATAAACGCAATTATCTTAGAGAAGGCGGAGCTTCTTGACGTTCTGTGTATTCTTGCTAATAGAAGGTCTAATGCCAATAACGATTGAGTGTTCAACTCAATTAAACATATCCACGTCTTCTATCAAATCAAAAGTTTGCGTATAAAAGCGTAGTCTCCGAAGTGAAGTGTCATAGACATATAAACGCAATTATCCTTGAGAAGGCGGAGTTTCTTGCGGTTCTGTATATTCCTGCTAATAAAAGGTCTAATGCCAATTACGACGGAGTGTTCAACTCAATTAAACATACCCACGTCTTCTATCAAATCAAGAGTTTACGTATAAAAGCGTAGTCTCCGAAGTGAAGTGTCATAGACATATTAACCTAATTATCTTAGAGAAGGCGGAGTTTCTTGCAGTTCTGTATATTCCTGCTTATAGAGGGTCTAATGCCAATTACGACGGAGTGTTCAACTTAATTAAAAATACCCACGTCTTCTATCAAATCAAGAGTTTACGTATAAAAGCGTAGTCTCCGAAGTGTAGTGGTATAAACATATAAACGCAATTATCTTAGAGAAAGCGGAGTTTCTTGCAGTTCTGTATATTCCTGCTAATATAAGGTCTAATGATTATAACGACAGGGTGTTCAACTCAATTAAACATACCCACGTCTTATATCAAATCAAGAGTTTACGTATAAAAGCGTAGTCTCCGAAGTGAAGTGTCATAGACATATAAACGCAATTATCTTAGAGAAGGCGGAGTTTCTTGCAGTTCTGTATATTCCTGCTAATAAAAGGTCTAATGCCAATTACGACGGAGTGTTCAACTCAATTAAACATACCCACGTCTTCTATTAAATCAAGAGTTTACGTATAAAAGCGTAGTCTCCGAAGTTAAGTGTCATAGACATATTAACCTAATAATCTTAGAGAAGGCGGAGTTTCTTGCAGTTCTGTATATTCCTGCTAATAGAGTGTCGTATGCAAATAACGACGGAGTGTTGAAATCAATTAATCATACCCACGTCTTCTATCAAATCAAGAGTTTACAGGTAAAAGCGTAGTCTCCGAAGTGTAGTGGTATGGACATATAAACGCAATTATCATAGAGAAGGCGGAGCTTCTTGCAGTTCTGTATATTCCTGCTAATAGAGGGTCTAATGCCAATTATGACGGAGTGTTAAACTTTATTAAACATACCCACAACTTCTATCAAATCAAGAGTTTTTATGTAAAAGCGTAGTCTCCGAAGTGTTGTGGTATGGACATATAAACGCAATTATCTTAGAGAAGGCGGAGCTTCTTGCAGTTTTGTATATTCCTGCTAATAGAGAGTCTAATGCCAATTACGACAGAGTGTTCAACTCAATTAAACATACCCACGTCGTCTATTAAATAAGAGTTTACGTATAAAAGCGTAGTCTTCGAAGTGTAGTGGTACCGTATGGACATATAAACGCAATTACCTTAGAGAAGGCGGAGTTTCTTGCAGTTCTGTATATTTCTGCTAATAGAGGGTCTAATGCCAATTACGACGGAGTGTTCAACTCAATTAACTATATCCACGTCTTCTATCAAATCAAGAGTTTACGTGTAAAAGCGTAGTCTCCGAAGTGAAGTGTCATAGACATATACACGCAATTATCTTAGAGAAGGCGGAGTTACTTGCAGTTCTGTATATTCCTGCTAATAAAGGGTCTAATGATAATTACGACAGAGTGTTCAACTCAATTAACCATATCCACGTCTTCTATCAAATCAAGAGTTTACATGTAAAAGCGAAATCTCCGAAGTGTAGTGGTATGGACATATAAACGTTACTATCTTAGAGAAGGCGGAGTTTCTTGCAGTTCTGTATATTCCTGCTAATATAAGGTCTAATTCCAATAACGACGGAGTGTTCAACTCAATTTAACATATCCACGTCTTCTATCAAATCAAGATTTTACGTGTAAATGCGTAATCTACGAAGTGAAGTGTCATAGACATATAAACCTAATTATCTTAGACAAGGCGGAGTTTCTTGCAGTTCTGTATATTCCTGCTAATAGAGTGTCGTATGCCAATAACGATGAAGTGTTGAAATCAATTAAACATACCCACGTCTTCTATCAAATCAAGAGTTTACATGTAAAAGCGTAGTCTCCGAAGTGAAGTGTCAAACATATAAACCTAATTATCTTAGAGAAGGCGGAGCATCTTGCAGTTCTGTATATTCCTGCTAATAGAGAATCTAATGCCAATTACGACGGAGTGTTCAACTCAATTAACCATATCCACGTCTTCTATCAAATCAAGAGTTTACATGTAAAAGCGTAATCTCCGAAGTGAAGTGTCATAGACATATAAACGCAATTATCTTAGAGAAGGCGGAGCTTCTTGCAGTTCTGTGTATTCCTTCTAATAGAGGGTCTAATGCCAATAACGACCGAGTGTTCAACTCAATTAAACATATCCACGTCTTCTATTAAATCAAGAGTTTGCGTATAAAAGCGTAGTCTCCGAAGTGAAGTGTCATAGACATATAAACGCAATTATCTAAGAGAAGGCGGAGTTTCTTGCAGTTCTGTATATTACTGCTAATAAAGGGTCTAATGCTTATAACGACGGAGTGTTCAACTTTATTAAACATACCCACGTCTTCTATCAAATCAAGAGTTTACGTATCAAAGCGTAGTCTCCGAAGTGAAGTGTCATAGACATATAAACGCAATTATCTTAGAGAAGGCGGAGTTTCTTGCAGTTCTGTATATTCCTGCTAATAGAGGGTCTAATGCCAATAACAACGGAGTGTTCAACTCCATTAAACATACCTACGTCTTCTATCAAATCAAGAGTTTACGTATAAAAGCATAGTGTCCGAAGTGTAGTGGTATGGACATATAAACGCAATTATATTAAAGAAGGCGGAGCTTCTTGCAGTTCTGTATGTTCGTGCTAATAGAAGGTCTAATGCCAATCACGACGGAGTGTTCAACTCAATTAACCATATCCACGTCTTCTATTAAATCAAGAGTTTACGTGTAAAAGCGTAGTCTCCGAAGTGAAGTGTCATAGACATATAAACGCAATTTTCTAAGAGAAGGCGGAGTTTCTTGCAGTTCTGTGTATTCCTGCTAATAGAGGGTCTCATGCTCATAACAATGGAGTGTTCAACTTAATTAAACATACCAACGTCTTCTATCAAATCAAGAGTTTACGTGTAAAAGCGTAGTCTCCGAAGTGAAGTGTCATAGACATATAAACGCAATTATCTTAGAGAAGGCGGAGCTTCTTGCAGTTCTGTGTATTCCTGCTAATAGAGGGTCTAATGCCAATAACGACAGAGTGTTCAACTCAATTAACCATATCCACGTCTTCTATCAAATCAAGAGTTTACATGTAAAAGCGTAGTCTCCGAAGTGAAGTGTCATAGACATATAAACGCATTTATCTTAAAGAAGGTGGAGCTTCTTGCAGTTCTGTATATTCCTGCTTATAGAGGGTCTAATGCTAATAACGACGGAGTGTTCAACTCAATTAACCATATCCACGTCTTCTATCAAATCAAGAGTTTACATGTAAAAGCGTAGTCTCCGAAGTGAAGTGTCATAGACATATAAACGCAATTATCTAAAAGAAGGCGGAGTTTCTTGCAGTTCTGTGTATTCCTGCTAATAGAAGGTCTAATGCCAATAACGACGAAGTGTTCAACTCAATAAAACATACCAACGTATTCTATCAAATCAAGAGTTTACGTATAAAAGCATTGACTCCGAAGTGTAGTGGTATGGACATATAAACGCAATTATCTAAGAGAAGGCGGAGTTTCTTAGTTCTGTATATTCCTGCTAATAGAGGGTCTATTGCCAATTACGACGGAGTGTGTAACTCAATTAAACATACCCACGTATTCTATCAAATGAAGAGTGTACGTATAAAAGCGTTGTCTCCGAAGGGAAGTGTTATAGACATATAAACGCAATTATCTAAGAGAAGGCGGAGTTTCTTGCAGTTCTGTGTATTCCTGCTAATAGAGGGTCTAATGCCAATTACGATGGAGTGTTCAACTTAATTAAACATACCCACGTCGTCTATCAAATCAAGAGTTTACGTATAAAAGCGTAGTCTCCGAAGTGTAGTGGTACCGTATGGACATATAAACGCAATTATCTAAGAGAAGGCGGACTTTCTTGCAGTTCTGTATATTCCTGCTAATAGATGATCTAATTCCAATAACGACGGAGCGTTCAACTCAATTAACCATATCCACGTCTTCTTTCAAATCAAGAGTTTACGTATAAAAGCGTAGTCTTTGAAGTGAAGTGGTATGGACATATAAACGCAATTATCTAAGAGAAGGCGGAGTTTCTTGCAGTTCTGTGTATTCCTGCTAATAAAGAGTCTAATGCCAATCACGACGGAGTGTTCAACTCAATTAAACATACCCACGTCTTCTATCAAATCAAGAGTTTACGTATAAAAGCGTAGTCTCCGAAGTGAAGTGTCATAGACATATAAACCTAATTATCTTAGACAAGGCGGAGTTTCTTGCAGTTCTGTATATTCCTGCTAATAGAGTGTCGTATGCCAATAACGACGGAGTGTTGAAATTAATTAAACATACCCACGTCTTCTATCAAATCAAGAGTTTACATGTAAAAGCGTAGTCTCCGAAGTGAAGTGTCAAACATATAAACCTAATTATCTTATAAAAAGGCGGAGTTTCTTGCAGTTCTGTATATTCCTGCTAATAGAGTGTCGTATGCCAATAACGACGGAGTGTTGAAATCAATAAAACATACCCACGTCTTCTATCAAATCAAGAGTTTACATGTAAAAGCGTAGTCTCCAAAGTGTAGTGGTACGGACATATAAACGCAATTATCTTAGAGAAGGCGGAGCATCTTGCAGTTCTGTATATTCCTGCTAATAGAGGGTCTAATGCCAATAACGACGGAGTGTTGAACTCAATTAAACATACCCACATCTTCTATCAAATCAAGAGTTTACATGTAAAAGCGTAGTCTCCGAAGTGTAGTGGTATGGACATATAAACGCAATTATCTTAAAGAAGGCGGAGCTTCTTGCAGTTCTTTATATTCCTGCTAATAGAGAGTCTAATGCCAATTACGACGGAGTGTTCAACTCAATAAAACATACCCACGTCGTCGATCAAATCAAGAGTTTACGTATAAAAGCGTAGTCTCCGAAGTGTAGTGGTACCGTATGGACATATAAACGCAATTATCTTAGAGAAGGCGGAGTTTTTTGCAGTTCTGTATATTCCTGCTAATAGAGGGTCTAATTCCAATTACGACGGAGTGTTCAACTTAATTAACCGTATCCACGTCTTCTATTAAATCAAGAGTTAACATGTAAAAGCGTAATCTACGAAGTGAAGTGTCATAGACATATAAACGCAATTATCCTAGAGAAGGCGGAGTTTCTTGCAGTTCTGTGTATTCCTGCTAATAGAAGGTAAAATGCCAATAACGACGGAGTGTTCAACTCAATTAAACATACCCACGTATTCTATCAAATCAAGAGTTTACGTATAAAAGCGTTGACTCCGAAGTGTAGTGGTATGGACATATAAACGCAATGATCTTAGAGAAGGCGGAGTTTCTTACAGTCCTGTATATTGTTGCTAATAGAGGGTCTATTGTTTATAACGACGGAGTGTTCAACTCAATTAAACATACCCACGTATTGTATCAAATCAAGAGTTTACGTATAAAAGCGTAGTCTTTGAAGTGAAGTGGTATGGACATATAAACGCAATTATCTAAGAGAAGGCGGAGTTTCTTGCAGTTCTGTGTATTCCTGCTAATAGAGGGTAAATGTTAATAACGACGGAGTGTTCAATTCAATTAACCATATCCACGTCTTCTATCAAATCAAGAGTTTACGTATAAAAGCGTAGTCTCCGATGTGAAGTGTCATAGACATATAAACCTTATTATCTTAGAGAAGGCGGAGTTTCTTGCAGTTCTGTATATTTCTGCTTATAGAGTGTCGTATGCCAATAACGACGTAGTGTTGAAATCAATTAAAAATACCCACGTCTTCTATCAAATCAAGAGTTTACATGTAAAAGCGTAGTCTCCCAAGTGTAGTATGGACATATAAACGCAATTATCTTAGAGAAGGCGGAGCTTCTTGCAGTTCTGTATATTCCTGCTAATAGAGGGTCTTATGCCAATTACGAAGGAGTGTTGAACTTTATTAAACATACCCACATCTTCTATCAAATCAAGAGTTTACATGTAAAAGCGTAGTCTCCGAAGTGTAGTGGTATGGACATATAAACGCAATTATCTTAGAGCAGGCGGAGCTTCTTGCAGTTTTGTATATTCCTTCTAATAGAGAGTCTAATGCCAATAACGACGGAGTGTTCAACTCAATTAAACATACCCACGTCGTCTATCAAATAAGAGTTTACGTATAAAAGCTTAGTCTCCGAAGTGTAGTGGTACCGTATGACATATAAACGCAATTATCTTAGAGAAGGCGGAGTTTCTTGCAGTTCTGTATATTTCTGCTAAAAAAGAGTCTAATGCCAATTACGACGGAGTGTTCAACTCAATTAACTATATCCACGTCTTCTATCAAATCAAGAGTTTACGTGTAAAAGCGTAGTCTCCGAAGTGAAGTGTCATAGACATATACACGCAATTATCTAAAAGAAGGCGGAGTTTCTTGCAGTTCTGTATATTCCTGCTAATAAAGGGTCTAATGATAATAACGACGGAGTGTTCAACTTAATTAACCATATCCACGTCTTCTATCAAATCAAGAGTTTACATGTAAAAGCGTAATCTCCGAAGTGAAGTGTCATGGACATATAAACGCAATTATCTTAGAGAAGGCGGAGCTTCTTGACGTTCTGTGTATTCTTGCTAATAGAAGGTCTAATGCCAATAACGATTGAGTGTTCAACTCAATTAAACATATCCACGTCTTCTATCAAATCAAGAGTTTGCGTATAAAAGCTTAGTCTCCGAAGTGAAGTGTCATAGACATATAAACGCAATTATCCTTGAGAAGGCGGAGTTTCTTGCGGTTCTGTATATTCCTGCTAATAAAAGGTCTAATGCCAATTACGACGGAGTGTTCAACGCAATTAAACATACCCACGTCTTCTATCAAATCAAGAGTTTACGTATAAAAGCGTAGTCTCCGAAGTGAAGTGTCATAGACATATTAACCTAATTATCTTAGAGAAGGCGGAGTTTCTTGCAGTTCTGTATATTCCTGCTAATAGAGGGTCTAATGCCAATTACGACGGAGTGTTCAACTCAATTAAAAATACCCATGTCTTCTATCAAATCAAG
Organism: Isoperla grammatica; assembly: GCA_945910005.1. NCBI lineage: Eukaryota > Metazoa > Arthropoda > Insecta > Plecoptera > Perlodidae > Isoperla > Isoperla grammatica. The sequence continues at coordinate 33,357,153 of OX246740.1, forward strand.
AGTTTACGTATAAAAGCGTAGTCTCCGAAGTGTAGTGGTATAAACATATAAACGCAATTATCTTAGAGAAAGCGGAGTTTCTTGCAGTTCTGTATATTCCTGCTAATATAAGGTCTAATGATAATTACGACGGAGTGTTCAACTCAATTAAACATACCCACGTCTTATATCAAATCAAGAGTTTACGTATAAAAGCGTAGTCTCCGAAGTGAAGTGTCATAGACATACAAACGCAATTATCTTAAAGAAGGCGGAGTTTCTTGCAGTTCTGTATATTCCTGCTAATAGAGGGTCTAATGTCAATAACGACGTAGTGTAAAACTCAATTAAACATAGCCACGTCTTCTATCAAATCAAGAGTTTACGTATAAAAGCGTAGTCTCCGAAGTGAAGTGTCATAGACATATAAACGCAATTATCTTAGAGAAGGCGGAGTTTCTTGCAGTTCTGTATATTCCTGCTAATAAAAGGTCTAATGCCAATTACGACGGAGTGTTCAACTCAATTAAACATACCCACGTCTTCTATCAAATCAAGAGTTTACGTATAAAAGCGTTGTCTCCGAAGTGAAGTGTCATAGACATATTAACCTAATTATCTTAGAGAAGGCGGAGTTTCTTGCAGTTCTGTATATTCCTGCTAATAGAGTGTCGTATGCCAATAACGACGGAGTGTTAAAATCAATTAATCATACCCACGTCTTCTATCAAATCAAGAGTTTACATGTAAAAGCGTAGTCTCCGAAGTGTAGTGGTATGGACATATAAACGCAATTATCATAGAGAAGGCGGAGCTTCTTGCAGTTCTGTATATTCCTGCTAATAGAGGGTCTAATGCCAATTATGACGGAGTGTTAAAACTTTATTAAACATACCCACAACTTCTATCAAATCAAGAGTTTACATGTAAAAGCGTAGTCTCCGAAAAGTTGTGGTATGGACATATAAACGCAATTATCTTAGAGAAGGCGGAGCTTCTTGCAGTTTTGTATATTCCTGCTAATAGAGAGTCTAATGCCAATTACGACAGAGTGTTCAACTCAATTAAACATACCCACGTCGTCTATTAAATAAGAGTTTACGTATAAAAGCGTAGTCTCCGAAGTGTAGTGGTACCGTATGGACATATAAACGCAATTACCTCAGAGAAGGCGGAGTTTCTTGCAGTTCTGTATATTTCTGCTAATAGAGGGTCTAATGCCAATAACGACGGAGTGTTCAACTCAATAAACTATATCCACGTCTTCTATCAAATCAAGAGTTTACGTGTAAAAGCGTAGTCTCCGAAGTGAAGTGTCATAGACATATACACGCAATTATCTAAGAGAAGGCGGAGTTACTTGCAGTTCTGTATATTCCTGCTAATAAAGGGTCTAATGATAATTACGACAGAGTGTTCAACTCAATTAACCATATCCACGTCTTCTATCAAATCAAGAGTTTACATGTAAAAGCGAAATCTCCGAAGTGTAGTGGTATGGACATATAAACGTTACTATCTTAGAGAAGGCGGAGTTTCTTGCAGTTCTGTATATTCCTGCTAATATAAGGTCTAATGCCAATAACGACGGAGTGTTCAACTCAATTAAACATATCCACGTCTTCTATCAAATCAAGAGTTTACGTGTAAATGCGTAATCTACGAAGTGAAGTGTCATAGACATATAAACCTAATTATCTTAGACAAGGCGGAGTTTCTTGCAGTTCTGTATATTCCTGCTAATAGAGTGTCGTATGCCAATAACGATGAAGTGTTGAAATCAATTAAACATACCCACGTCTTCTATCAAATCAAGAGTTTACATGTAAAAGCGTAGTCTCCGAAGTGAAGTGTCAAACATATAAACCTAATTATCTTAGAAAAAGGCGGAGTTTCTTGCAGTTCTGTATATTTTTGCTAATAGAGTGTCGTATGCCAATAACGACGGAGTGTTGAAATCAATTAAACATACCCACGTCTTCTATCAAATCAAGAGCTTACATGTAAAAGCGTAGTCTCCAAAGTGTAGTGGTACGGACATATAAACGCAATTATCTTAGAGAAGGCGGAGCATCTTGCAGTTCTGTATATTCCTGCTAATAGAGAATCTAATGCCAATTACGACGGAGTGTTGAACTCAATTAAACATACCCACATCTTCTATCAAATCAAGAGTTTACATGTAAAAGCGTAGTCTCCGAAGTGTAGTGGTATGGACATATAAACGCAATTATCTTAGAGAAGGCGGAGCTTCTTGCAGTTCTGTATATTCCTGCTAATAGAAAGTCTAATGCCAATTACGACGGAGTGTTCAACTCAATTAAACATACCCACGTCGTCGATCAAATCAAGAGTTTACGTATAAAAGCGTAGTCTCCGAAGTGAAGTGGTACCGTATGGACATATAAACGCAATTATCTTAGAGAAGGCGGAGTTTCTTGCAGTTCTGTATATTCCTGCTAATAGAAGGTCTAATGCCAATAACGACGGAGTGTTCAACTCAATTAACTATATCCACGTATTGTATCAAATCAAGAGTTTACGTATAAAAGCGTAGTCTTTGAAGTGAAGTGGTATGGACATATAAACGCAATTATCTAAGAGAAGGCGGAGTTTCTTGCAGTTCTGTGTATTCCTGCTAATAGAGGGTCAAATGTTAATAACGACGGAGTGTTCAATTCAAATAACCATATCCACGTCTTCTATCAAATCAAGAGTTTACGTATAAAAGCGTAGTCTCCGATGTTAAGTGTCATAGACATATAAACCTTATTATCTTAGAGAAGGCGGAGTTTCTTGCAGTTCTGTATATTCCTGCTAATAGAGTGTCGTATGCCAATAACGACGTAGTGTTGAAATCAATTAAAAAAAAACCCACGTCTTCTATCAAATCAAGAGTTTACATGTAAAAGCGTAGTCTCCCAAGTGTAGTATGGACATATAAACGCAATTATCTTAGAGAAGGCGGAGCTTCTTGCAGTTCTGTATATTCCTGCTAATGGAGGGTCTTATGCCAATTACGAAGGAGTGTTGAACTTTATTAAACATACCCACATCTTCTATCAAATCAAGAGTTTACATGTAAAAGCGTAGTCTCCGAAGTGTAGTGGTATGGACATATAAACGCAATTATCTTAGAGAAGGCGGAGCTTCTTGCAGTTTTGTATATTCCTTCTAATAGAGAGTCTAATGCCAATAACGACGGAGTGTTCAACTCAATAAAACATACCCACGTCGTCTATCAAATAAGAGTTTACGTATAAAAGCTTAGTCTCCGAAGTGTAGTGGTACCGTATGGACATATAAACGCAATTATCTTAGAGAAGGCGGAGTTTCTTGCAGTTCTGTATATTTCTGCTAAAAAAGAGTCTAATGCCAATTACGACGGAGTGTTTAACTCAATTAACTATATCCACGTCTTCTATCAAATCAAGAGTTTACGTGTAAAAGCGTAGTCTCCGAAGTGAAGTGTCATAGACATATACACGCAATTATCTAAAAGAAGGCGGAGTTTCTTGCAGTTCTGTATATTCCTGCTAATAAAGGGTCTAATGATAATAACGACGGAGTGTTCAACTTAATTAACCATATCCACGTCTTCTATCAAATCAAGAGTTTACATGTAAAAGCGTAATCTCCGAAGTGAAGTGTCATGGACATATAAACGCAATTATCTTAGAGAAGGCGGAGCTTCTTGACGTTCTGTGTATTCTTGCTAATAGAAGGTCTAATGCCAATAACGATTGAGTGTTCAACTCAATTAAACATATCCACGTCTTCTATCAAATCAAAAGTTTGCGTATAAAAGCGTAGTCTCCGAAGTGAAGTGTCATAGACATATAAACGCAATTATCCTTGAGAAGGCGGAGTTTCTTGCGGTTCTGTATATTCCTGCTAATAAAAGGTCTAATGCCAATTACGACGGAGTGTTCAACTCAATTAAACATACCCACGTCTTCTATCAAATCAAGAGTTTACGTATAAAAGCGTAGTCTCCGAAGTGAAGTGTCATAGACATATTAACCTAATTATCTTAGAGAAGGCGGAGTTTCTTGCAGTTCTGTATATTCCTGCTTATAGAGGGTCTAATGCCAATTACGACGGAGTGTTCAACTTAATTAAAAATACCCACGTCTTCTATCAAATCAAGAGTTTACGTATAAAAGCGTAGTCTCCGAAGTGTAGTGGTATAAACATATAAACGCAATTATCTTAGAGAAAGCGGAGTTTCTTGCAGTTCTGTATATTCCTGCTAATATAAGGTCTAATGATTATAACGACAGGGTGTTCAACTCAATTAAACATACCCACGTCTTATATCAAATCAAGAGTTTACGTATAAAAGCGTAGTCTCCGAAGTGAAGTGTCATAGACATATAAACGCAATTATCTTAGAGAAGGCGGAGTTTCTTGCAGTTCTGTATATTCCTGCTAATAAAAGGTCTAATGCCAATTACGACGGAGTGTTCAACTCAATTAAACATACCCACGTCTTCTATTAAATCAAGAGTTTACGTATAAAAGCGTAGTCTCCGAAGTTAAGTGTCATAGACATATTAACCTAATAATCTTAGAGAAGGCGGAGTTTCTTGCAGTTCTGTATATTCCTGCTAATAGAGTGTCGTATGCCAATAACGACGGAGTGTTGAAATCAATTAATCATACCCACGTCTTCTATCAAATCAAGAGTTTACAGGTAAAAGCGTAGTCTTCCAAGTGTAGTGGTATGGACATATAAACGCAATTATCATAGAGAAGGCGGAGCTTCTTGCAGTTCTGTATATTCCTGCTAATAGAGGGTCTAATGCCAATTATGACGGAGTGTTAAACTTTATTAAACATACCCACAACTTCTATCAAATCAAGAGTTTTTATGTAAAAGCGTAGTCTCCGAAGTGTTGTGGTATGGACATATAAACGCAATTATCTTAGAGAAGGCGGAGCTTCTTGCAGTTTTGTATATTCCTGCTAATAGAGAGTCTAATGCCAATTACGACAGAGTGTTCAACTCAATTAAACATACCCACGTCGTCTATTAAATAAGAGTTTACGTATAAAAGCGTAGTCTTCGAAGTGTAGTGGTACCGTATGGACATATAAACGCAATTACCTTAGAGAAGGCGGAGTTTCTTGCAGTTCTGTATATTTCTGCTAATAGAGGGTCTAATGCCAATTACGACGGAGTGTTTAACTCAATTAACTATATCCACGTCTTCTATCAAATCAAGAGTTTACGTGTAAAAGCGTAGTCTCCGAAGTGAAGTGTCATAGACATATACACGCAATTATCTTAGAGAAGGCGGAGTTACTTGCAGTTCTGTATATTCCTGCTAATAAAGGGTCTAATGATAATTACGACAGAGTGTTCAACTCAATTAACCATATCCACGTCTTCTATCAAATCAAGAGTTTACATGTAAAAGCGAAATCTCCGAAGTGTAGTGGTATGGACATATAAACGTTACTATCTTAGAGAAGGCGGAGTTTCTTGCAGTTCTGTATATTCCTGCTAATATAAGGTCTAATTCCAATAACGACGGAGTGTTCAACTCAATTTAACATATCCACGTCTTCTATCAAATCAAGATTTTACGTGTAAATGCGTAATCTACGAAGTGAAGTGTCATAGACATATAAACCTAATTATCTTAGACAAGGCGGAGTTTCTTGCAGTTCTGTATATTCCTGCTAATAGAGTGTCGTATGCCAATAACGATGAAGTGTTGAAATCAATTAAACATACCCACGTCTTCTATCAAATCAAGAGTTTACATGTAAAAGCGTAGTCTCCGAAGTGAAGTGTCAAACATATAAACCTAATTATCTTAGAGAAGGCGGAGCATCTTGCAGTTCTGTATATTCCTGCTAATAGAGAATCTAATGCCAATTACGACGGAGTGTTCAACTCAATTAACCATATCCACGTCTTCTATCAAATCAAGAGTTTACATGTAAAAGCGTAATCTCCGAAGTGAAGTGTCATAGACATATAAACGCAATTATCTTAGAGAAGGCGGAGCTTCTTGCAGTTCTGTGTATTCCTTCTAATAGAGGGTCTAATGCCAATAACGACCGAGTGTTCAACTCAATTAAACATATCCACGTCTTCTATTAAATCAAGAGTTTGCGTATAAAAGCGTAGTCTCCGAAGTGAAGTGTCATAGACATATAAACGCAATTATCTAAGAGAAGGCGGAGTTTCTTGCAGTTCTGTATATTACTGCTAATAAAGGGTCTAATGCTTATAACGACGGAGTGTTCAACTTTATTAAACATACCCACGTCTTCTATCAAATCAAGAGTTTACGTATCAAAGCGTAGTCTCCGAAGTGAAGTGTCATAGACATATAAACGCAATTATCTTAGAGAAGGCGGAGTTTCTTGCAGTTCTGTATATTCCTGCTAATAGAGGGTCTAATGCCAATAACAACGGAGTGTTCAACTCCATTAAACATACCTACGTCTTCTATCAAATCAAGAGTTTACGTATAAAAGCATAGTGTCCGAAGTGTAGTGGTATGGACATATAAACGCAATTATATTAAAGAAGGCGGAGCTTCTTGCAGTTCTGTATGTTCGTGCTAATAGAAGGTCTAATGCCAATCACGACGGAGTGTTCAACTCAATTAACCATATCCACGTCTTCTATTAAATCAAGAGTTTACGTGTAAAAGCGTAGTCTCCGAAGTGAAGTGTCATAGACATATAAACGCAATTTTCTAAGAGAAGGCGGAGTTTCTTGCAGTTCTGTGTATTCCTGCTAATAGAGGGTCTCATGCTCATAACAATGGAGTGTTCAACTTAATTAAACATACCAACGTCTTCTATCAAATCAAGAGTTTACGTGTAAAAGCGTAGTCTCCGAAGTGAAGTGTCATAGACATATAAACGCAATTATCTTAGAGAAGGCGGAGCTTCTTGCAGTTCTGTGTATTCCTGCTAATAGAGGGTCTAATGCCAATAACGACAGAGTGTTCAACTCAATTAACCATATCCACGTCTTCTATCAAATCAAGAGTTTACATGTAAAAGCGTAGTCTCCGAAGTGAAGTGTCATAGACATATAAACGCATTTATCTTAAAGAAGGTGGAGCTTCTTGCAGTTCTGTATATTCCTGCTTATAGAGGGTCTAATGCTAATAACGACGGAGTGTTCAACTCAATTAACCATATCCACGTCTTCTATCAAATCAAGAGTTTACATGTAAAAGCGTAGTCTCCGAAGTGAAGTGTCATAGACATATAAACGCAATTATCTAAAAGAAGGCGGAGTTTCTTGCAGTTCTGTGTATTCCTGCTAATAGAAGGTCTAATGCCAATAACGACGAAGTGTTCAACTCAATAAAACATACCAACGTATTCTATCAAATCAAGAGTTTACGTATAAAAGCATTGACTCCGAAGTGTAGTGGTATGGACATATAAACGCAATTATCTAAGAGAAGGCGGAGTTTCTTAGTTCTGTATATTCCTGCTAATAGAGGGTCTATTGCCAATTACGACGGAGTGTGTAACTCAATTAAACATACCCACGTATTCTATCAAATCAAGAGTTTACGTATAAAAGCGTTGTCTCCGAAGGGAAGTGTTATAGACATATAAACGCAATTATCTAAGAGAAGGCGGAGTTTCTTGCAGTTCTGTGTATTCCTGCTAATAGAGGGTCTAATGCCAATTACGATGGAGTGTTCAACTTAATTAAACATACCCACGTCGTCTATCAAATCAAGAGTTTACGTATAAAAGCGTAGTCTCCGAAGTGTAGTGGTACCGTATGGACATATAAACGCAATTATCTAAGAGAAGGCGGACTTTCTTGCAGTTCTGTATATTCCTGCTTATAAAGGGTCTAATGCCAATTACGACGGATTGTTCAAATCAATTAAACTAACCCACGTCTTCTATCAAATCAAGAGTTTACGTATAAAAGCGTAGTCTCCGAAGTGAAGTGTCATAGACATATAAACGCAATTATCTTAGCGAAGGCGGAGTTTCTTGCAGTTCTGTATATTCCTGCTAATAGATGATCTAATTCCAATAACGACGGAGCGTTCAACTCAATTAACCATATCCACGTCTTCTTTCAAATCAAGAGTTTACGTATAAAAGCGTAGTCTTTGAAGTGAAGTGGTATGGACATATAAACGCAATTATCTAAGAGAAGGCGGAGTTTCTTGCAGTTCTGTGTATTCCTGCTAATAAAGAGTCTAATGCCAATCACGACGGAGTGTTCAACTCAATTAAACATACCCACGTCTTCTATCAAATCAAGAGTTTACGTATAAAAGCGTAGTCTCCGAAGTGAAGTGTCATAGACATATAAACCTAATTATCTTAGACAAGGCGGAGTTTCTTGCAGTTCTGTATATTCCTGCTAATAGAGTGTCGTATGCCAATAACGACGGAGTGTTGAAATTAATTAAACATACCCACGTCTTCTATCAAATCAAGAGTTTACATGTAAAAGCGTAGTCTCCGAAGTGAAGTGTCAAACATATAAACCTAATTATCTTATAAAAAGGCGGAGTTTCTTGCAGTTCTGTATATTCCTGCTAATAGAGTGTCGTATGCCAATAACGACGGAGTGTTGAAATCAATAAAACATACCCACGTCTTCTATCAAATCAAGAGTTTACATGTAAAAGCGTAGTCTCCAAAGTGTAGTGGTACGGACATATAAACGCAATTATCTTAGAGAAGGCGGAGCATCTTGCAGTTCTGTATATTCCTGCTAATAGAGGGTCTAATGCCAATAACGACGGAGTGTTGAACTCAATTAAACATACCCACATCTTCTATCAAATCAAGAGTTTACATGTAAAAGCGTAGTCTCCGAAGTGTAGTGGTATGGACATATAAACGCAATTATCTTAAAGAAGGCGGAGCTTCTTGCAGTTCTTTATATTCCTGCTAATAGAGAGTCTAATGCCAATTACGACGGAGTGTTCAACTCAATAAAACATACCCACGTCGTCGATCAAATCAAGAGTTTACGTATAAAAGCGTAGTCTCCGAAGTGTAGTGGTACCGTATGGACATATAAACGCAATTATCTTAGAGAAGGCGGAGTTTTTTGCAGTTCTGTATATTCCTGCTAATAGAGGGTCTAATTCCAATTACGACGGAGTGTTCAACTTAATTAACCGTATCCACGTCTTCTATTAAATCAAGAGTTAACATGTAAAAGCGTAATCTACGAAGTGAAGTGTCATAGACATATAAACGCAATTATCCTAGAGAAGGCGGAGTTTCTTGCAGTTCTGTGTATTCCTGCTAATAGAAGGTAAAATGCCAATAACGACGGAGTGTTCAACTCAATTAAACATACCCACGTATTCTATCAAATCAAGAGTTTACGTATAAAAGCGTTGACTCCGAAGTGTAGTGGTATGGACATATAAACGCAATTATCTTAGAGAAGGCGGAGTTTCTTACAGTCCTGTATATTGTTGCTAATAGAGGGTCTATTGTTTATAACGACGGAGTGTTCAACTCAATTAAACATACCCACGTATTGTATCAAATCAAGAGTTTACGTATAAAAGCGTAGTCTTTGAAGTGAAGTGGTATGGACATATAAACGCAATTATCTAAGAGAAGGCGGAGTTTCTTGCAGTTCTGTGTATTCCTGCTAATAGAGGGTAAATGTTAATAACGACGGAGTGTTCAATTCAATTAACCATATCCACGTCTTCTATCAAATCAAGAGTTTACGTATAAAAGCGTAGTCTCCGATGTGAAGTGTCATAGACATATAAACCTTATTATCTTAGAGAAGGCGGAGTTTCTTGCAGTTCTGTATATTTCTGCTTATAGAGTGTCGTATGCCAATAACGACGTAGTGTTGAAATCAATTAAAAATACCCACGTCTTCTATCAAATCAAGAGTTTACATGTAAAAGCGTAGTCTCCCAAGTGTAGTATGGACATATAAACGCAATTATCTTAGAGAAGGCGGAGCTTCTTGCAGTTCTGTATATTCCTGCTAATAGAGGGTCTTATGCCAATTACGAAGGAGTGTTGAACTTTATTAAACATACCCACATCTTCTATCAAATCAAGAGTTTACATGTAAAAGCGTAGTCTCCGAAGTGTAGTGGTATGGACATATAAACGCAATTATCTTAGAGCAGGCGGAGCTTCTTGCAGTTTTGTATATTCCTTCTAATAGAGAGTCTAATGCCAATAACGACGGAGTGTTCAACTCAATTAAACATACCCACGTCGTCTATCAAATAAGAGTTTACGTATAAAAGCTTAGTCTCCGAAGTGTAGTGGTACCGTATGACATATAAACGCAATTATCTTAGAGAAGGCGGAGTTTCTTGCAGTTCTGTATATTTCTGCTAAAAAAGAGTCTAATGCCAATTACGACGGAGTGTTCAACTCAATTAACTATATCCACGTCTTCTATCAAATCAAGAGTTTACGTGTAAAAGCGTAGTCTCCGAAGTGAAGTGTCATAGACATATACACGCAATTATCTAAAAGAAGGCGGAGTTTCTTGCAGTTCTGTATATTCCTGCTAATAAAGGGTCTAATGATAATAACGACGGAGTGTTCAACTTAATTAACCATATCCACGTCTTCTATCAAATCAAGAGTTTACATGTAAAAGCGTAATCTCCGAAGTGAAGTGTCATGGACATATAAACGCAATTATCTTAGAGAAGGCGGAGCTTCTTGACGTTCTGTGTATTCTTGCTAATAGAAGGTCTAATGCCAATAACGATTGAGTGTTCAACTCAATTAAACATATCCACGTCTTCTATCAAATCAAGAGTTTGCGTATAAAAGCTTAGTCTCCGAAGTGAAGTGTCATAGACATATAAACGCAATTATCCTTGAGAAGGCGGAGTTTCTTGCGGTTCTGTATATTCCTGCTAATAAAAGGTCTAATGCCAATTACGACGGAGTGTTCAACGCAATTAAACATACCCACGTCTTCTATCAAATCAAGAGTTTACGTATAAAAGCGTAGTCTCCGAAGTGAAGTGTCATAGACATATTAACCTAATTATCTTAGAGAAGGCGGAGTTTCTTGCAGTTCTGTATATTCCTGCTAATAGAGGGTCTAATGCCAATTACGACGGAGTGTTAAACTCAATTAAAAATACCCATGTCTTCTATCAAATCAAGAGTTTACGTATAAAAGCGTAGTCTCCGAAGTGTAGTGGTATAAACATATAAACGCAATTATCTTAGAGAAAGCGGAGTTTCTTGCAGTTCTGTATATTCCTGCTAATATAAGGTCTAATGATAATTACGACGGAGTGTTCAACTCAATTAAACATACCCACGTCTTATATCAAATCAAGAGTTTACGTATAAAAGCGTAGTCTCCGAAGTGAAGTGTCATAGACATACAAACGCAATTATCTTAAAGAAGGCGGAGTTTCTTGCAGTTCTGTATATTCCTGCTAATAGAGGGTCTAATGTCAATAACGACGTAGTGTAAAACTCAATTAAACATAGCCACGTCTTCTATCAAATCAAGAGTTTACGTATAAAAGCGTAGTCTCCGAAGTGAAGTGTCATAGACATATAAACGCAATTATCTTAGAGAAGGCGGAGTTTCTTGCAGTTCTGTATATTCCTGCTAATAAAAGGTCTAATGCCAATTACGACGGAGTGTTCAACTCAATTAAACATACCCACGTCTTCTATCAAATCAAGAGTTTACGTATAAAAGCGTTGTCTCCGAAGTGAAGTGTCATAGACATATTAACCTAATTATCTTAGAGAAGGCGGAGTTTCTTGCAGTTCTGTATATTCCTGCTAATAGAGTGTCGTATGCCAATAACGACGGAGTGTTGAAATCAATTAATCATACCCACGTCTTCTATCAAATCAAGAGTTTACATGTAAAAGCGTAGTCTCCGAAGTGTAGTGGTATGGACATATAAACGCAATTATCATAGAGAAGGCGGAGCTTCTTGCAGTTCTGTATATTCCTGCTAATAGAGGGTCTAATGCCAATTATGACGGAGTGTTAAAACTTTATTAAACATACCCACAACTTCTATCAAATCAAGAGTTTACATGTAAAAGCGTAGTCTCCGAAAAGTTGTGGTATGGACATATAAACGCAATTATCTTAGAGAAGGCGGAGCTTCTTGCAGTTTTGTATATTCCTGCTAATAGAGAGTCTAATGCCAATTACGACAGAGTGTTCAACTCAATTAAACATACCCACGTCGTCTATTAAATAAGAGTTTACGTATAAAAGCGTAGTCTCCGAAGTGTAGTGGTACCGTATGGACATATAAACGCAATTACCTCAGAGAAGGCGGAGTTTCTTGCAGTTCTGTATATTTCTGCTAATAGAGGGTCTAATGCCAATAACGACGGAGTGTTCAACTCAATAAACTATATCCACGTCTTCTATCAAATCAAGAGTTTACGTGTAAAAGCGTAGTCTCCGAAGTGAAGTGTCATAGACATATACACGCAATTATCTAAGAGAAGGCGGAGTTACTTGCAGTTCTGTATATTCCTGCTAATAAAGGGTCTAATGATAATTACGACAGAGTGTTCAACTCAATTAACCATATCCACGTCTTCTATCAAATCAAGAGTTTACATGTAAAAGCGAAATCTCCGAAGTGTAGTGGTATGGACATATAAACGTTACTATCTTAGAGAAGGCGGAGTTTCTTGCAGTTCTGTATATTCCTGCTAATATAAGGTCTAATGCCAATAACGACGGAGTGTTCAACTCAATTAAACATATCCACGTCTTCTATCAAATCAAGAGTTTACGTGTAAATGCGTAATCTACGAAGTGAAGTGTCATAGACATATAAACCTAATTATCTTAGACAAGGCGGAGTTTCTTGCAGTTCTGTATATTCCTGCTAATAGAGTGTCGTATGCCAATAACGATGAAGTGTTGAAATCAATTAAACATACCCACGTCTTCTATCAAATCAAGAGTTTACATGTAAAAGCGTAGTCTCCGAAGTGAAGTGTCAAACATATAAACCTAATTATCTTAGAAAAAGGCGGAGTTTCTTGCAGTTCTGTATATTTTTGCTAATAGAGTGTCGTATGCCAATAACGACGGAGTGTTGAAATCAATTAAACATACCCACGTCTTCTATCAAATCAAGAGCTTACATGTAAAAGCGTAGTCTCCAAAGTGTAGTGGTACGGACATATAAACGCAATTATCTTAGAGAAGGCGGAGCATCTTGCAGTTCTGTATATTCCTGCTAATAGAGAATCTAATGCCAATTACGACGGAGTGTTGAACTCAATTAAACATACCCACATCTTCTATCAAATCAAGAGTTTACATGTAAAAGCGTAGTCTCCGAAGTGTAGTGGTATGGACATATAAACGCAATTATCTTAGAGAAGGCGGAGCTTCTTGCAGTTCTGTATATTCCTGCTAATAGAAAGTCTAATGCCAATTACGACGGAGTGTTCAACTCAATTAAACATACCCACGTCGTCGATCAAATCAAGAGTTTACGTATAAAAGCGTAGTCTCCGAAGTGAAGTGGTACCGTATGGACATATAAACGCAATTATCTTAGAGAAGGCGGAGTTTCTTGCAGTTCTGTATATTCCTGCTAATAGAAGGTCTAATGCCAATAACGACGGAGTGTTCAACTCAATTAACTATATCCACGTCTTCTATCAAATCAAGAGTTAACATGTAAAAGCGTAATCTACGAAGTGAAGTGTCATAGACATATAAACGCAATTATCTTAGAGAAGGCGGAGTTTCTTGCAGTTCTGTGTATTCCTGCTAATAGAAGGTATAATGCCAATAACGACGGAGTGTTCAACTCAATTAACCATATCCACGTCTTCTATCAAATCAAGAGTTAACATGTAAAAGCGTAGTCTCCGAAGTGAAGTGTCATAGACATATAAACGCAATTATCCTAGAGAAGGCGGAGTTTCTTGCAGTTCTGTGTATTCCTGCTAATAGAAGGTATAATGCCAATAACGACGGAGTGTTCAACTCAATTAAATATACCCACGTATTCTATCAAATCAAGAGTTTACGTATAAAAGCGTTGACTCCGAAGTGAAGTGGTATGGACATATAAAGGCAATTATCTTAGAGAAGGCGGAGTTTCTTACAGTCCTGTATATTCCTGCTAATAGAGGGTCTATTGTTAATAACGACGGAGTGTTCAACTCAATTAAACATACCCACGTATTCTATCAAATCAAGAGTTTACGTATAAAAGCGTAGTCTTTGAAATGAAGTGGTTTAGACATATAAACGCAATTATCTAAGAGAAGGTGGAGTTTCTTGCAGTTCTGTGTATTCCTGCTAATAGAGAGTCAAATGCCAATAACGACGGAGTGTTCAATTCAATAAACCATATCCACGTCTTCTATCAAATCAAGAGTTTACGTATAAAAGCGTAGTCTCCGAAGTGAAGTGTCATAGACATGTAAACCTAATTATCTTAGAGAAGGCGGAGTTTCTTGCAGTTCTGTATATTCCTGCTAATAGAGTGTCGTATGCCAATAACGACGTAGTGTTAAAATCAATTTAACATACCCACGTCTTCTATCAAATCAAGAGTTTACATGTAAAAGCGTAGTCTCCGAAGTGTAGTATGGACATATAAACGCAATTATCTTAGAGAAGGCGGAGCTTCTTGCAGTTATGTATATTCCTGCTAATAGAGGGTCTAATGCCAATAACGAAGGAGTGTTGAACTTTATAAAACATACCCACATCTTCTATCAAATCAAGAGTTTACATGTAAAAGCGTAGTCTCCGAAGTGTAGTGGTATGGACATATAAACGCAATTATCTTAGAGAAGGCGGAGCTTCTTGCAGTTTTGTATATTCTTTCTAATGGAGAGTCTCATGCCAATAACGACGGAGTGTTCAACTCAATGAAACATACCCACGTCGTCTATCAAATAAGAGTTTACGTATAAAAGCGTAGTCTCCGAAGTGAAGTGGTACCATATGGACATATAAACGCAATTATCTTAGAGAAGGCGGAGTTTCTTGCAGTTCTGTATATTTCTGCTAAAAGAGGATCTAATGCCAATTACGACGGAGTGTTCAACTCAATTATCTATATGCACATCTTCTATCAAATCAAGAGTTTACGTGTAAAAGCGTAGTCTCCTAAGTGAAGTGTCATAGACATATACACGCAATTATCTAAAAGAAGGCGGAGTTTCTTGCAGTTCTGTATACTCCTGCTAATAAAGGGTCTAATGATAATTACGACGAAGTGTTCAACTCAATTAACCATATCCACGTCTTCTATCAAATCAAGAGTTTACATGTAAAAGCGTAATCTCCGAAGTGAAGTGTCATAGACTTATAAACGCAATTATCTTAGAGAAGGCGGAGCTTCTTGCAGTTCTGTGTATTCTTGCTAATAGAGGGTCTAATGCCAATTACGACCGAGTGTTCAACTCAATTAAACATATCCACGTCTTCTATCAAATCAAGAGTTTGCGTATAAAAGCGTAGTCTCCGAAGTGAAGTGTTATAGACATATAAACGCAATTATCTAAGAGAAGGCGGAGTTTCTTGCAGTTCTGTATATTCTTAATAATAAAGGGTCTAATGCTTATAACGACGGAGTGTTCAACTTAATTAAACATACCCACGTCTTCTATCAAATCAAGAGTTTACGTATAAAAGCGAAGTCTCCGAAGTGAAGTGTCATAGACATATAAACGCAATTATCTTAGAGAAGGCGGAGTTTCTTGCAGTTCTGTATATTACTGCTAATAGAGGGTCTAATGCCAATAACGACGGAGTGTTCAACTCCATTAAACATACCCACGTCTTCTATCAAATCAAGAGTTTACGTATAAAAGCATAGTCTCCGAAGTGTAGTGGTATGGACATATAAACGCAATTATCTAAGAGATGGCGGATCTTCTTGCAGTTCTGTATAATCCTGCTAATAGAGGGTCTAATGCCAATAACGACAGATTGTTCAAATCAATTAAACATACCCACGTCTTCTATCAAATCAAGAGTTTAAATGTAAAAGCGTAGTCTCCGAAGTGTAGTGGTATGGACATATAAACGCAATTATCTAAGAGAAGGCGGATCTTCTTGCAGTTCTGTATATTTCTGCTAATAGAAGGTCTAATGCCAATAACGACGGATTGTTCAAATCAATTAAACATACCCACGTTTTCTATCAAATCAAGAGTTTACATGTAAAAGCGTAGTCTCCGAAGTGTAGTGGTATGGACATATAAACGCAATTATCTTAAAGAAGGTGGAGCTTCTTGCAGTTTTGTATATTCCTGCTTATAGAGGGTCTAATGCCAATAACGACGGAGTGTTCAACTCAATTAACCATATCCACGTCTTCTATCAAATCAAGAGTTTACATGTAAAAGCGTAGTCTCCGAAGTGAAGTTTCATAGACATATAAACGCAATTATCTAAAAGAAGGCGGAGTTTCTTGCAGTTCTGTGTATTCCTGCTAATAGAAGGTCTAATGCCAATAACGACGAAGTGTTCAACTCAATTAAACATACCAACGTATTCTATCAAATCAAGAGTTTACGTATAAAAGCATTGACTCCGAAGTGTAGTGGTATGGACATATAAACGCAATTATCTAAGAGAAGGCGGAGTTTCTTAGTTCTGTATATTCCTGCTAATAGAGGGTCTATTGCCAATTACGACCGAGTGTTCAACTCAATTAAACATATCCACGTCTTCTATTAAATCAAGAGTTTGCGTATAAAAGCGTAGTCTCCGAAGTGAAGTGTCATAGACATATAAACGCAATTATCTAAGAGAAGGCGGAGTTTCTTGCAGTTCTGTATATTACTGCTAATAAAGGGTCTAATGCTTATAACGACGGAGTGTTCAACTTTATTAAACATACCCACGTCTTCTATCAAATCAAGAGTTTACGTATCAAAGCGTAGTCTCCGAAGTGAAGTGTCATAGACATATAAACGCAATTATCTTAGAGAAGGCGGAGTTTCTTGCAGTTCTGTATATTCCTGCTAATAGAGGGTCTAATGCCAATAACAACGGAGTGTTCAACTCCATTAAACATACCTACGTCTTCTATCAAATCAAGAGTTTACGTATAAAAGCATAGTGTCCGAAGTGTAGTGGTATGGACATATAAACGCAATTATATTAAAGAAGGCGGAGCTTCTTGCAGTTCTGTATGTTCGTGCTAATAGAAGGTCTAATGCCAATCACGACGGAGTGTTCAACTCAATTAACCATATCCACGTCTTCTATTAAATCAAGAGTTTACGTGTAAAAGCGTAGTCTCCGAAGTGAAGTGTCATAGACATATAAACGCAATTTTCTAAGAGAAGGCGGAGTTTCTTGCAGTTCTGTGTATTCCTGCTAATAGAGGGTCTCATGCTCATAACAATGGAGTGTTCAACTTAATTAAACATACCAACGTCTTCTATCAAATCAAGAGTTTACGTGTAAAAGCGTAGTCTCCGAAGTGAAGTGTCATAGACATATAAACGCAATTATCTTAGAGAAGGCGGAGCTTCTTGCAGTTCTGTGTATTCCTGCTAATAGAGGGTCTAATGCCAATAACGACAGAGTGTTCAACTCAATTAACCATATCCACGTCTTCTATCAAATCAAGAGTTTACATGTAAAAGCGTAGTCTCCGAAGTGAAGTGTCATAGACATATAAACGCATTTATCTTAAAGAAGGTGGAGCTTCTTGCAGTTCTGTATATTCCTGCTTATAGAGGGTCTAATGCTAATAACGACGGAGTGTTCAACTCAATTAACCATATCCACGTCTTCTATCAAATCAAGAGTTTACATGTAAAAGCGTAGTCTCCGAAGTGAAGTGTCATAGACATATAAACGCAATTATCTAAAAGAAGGCGGAGTTTCTTGCAGTTCTGTGTATTCCTGCTAATAGAAGGTCTAATGCCAATAACGACGAAGTGTTCAACTCAATAAAACATACCAACGTATTCTATCAAATCAAGAGTTTACGTATAAAAGCATTGACTCCGAAGTGTAGTGGTATGGACATATAAACGCAATTATCTAAGAGAAGGCGGAGTTTCTTAGTTCTGTATATTCCTGCTAATAGAGGGTCTATTGCCAATTACGACGGAGTGTGTAACTCAATTAAACATACCCACGTATTCTATCAAATCAAGAGTTTACGTATAAAAGCGTTGTCTCCGAAGGGAAGTGTTATAGACATATAAACGCAATTATCTAAGAGAAGGCGGAGTTTCTTGCAGTTCTGTGTATTCCTGCTAATAGAGGGTCTAATGCCAATTACGATGGAGTGTTCAACTTAATTAAACATACCCACGTCGTCTATCAAATCAAGAGTTTACGTATAAAAGCGTAGTCTCCGAAGTGTAGTGGTACCGTATGGACATATAAACGCAATTATCTAAGAGAAGGCGGACTTTCTTGCAGTTCTGTATATTCCTGCTTATAAAGGGTCTAATGCCAATTACGACGGATTGTTCAAATCAATTAAACTAACCCACGTCTTCTATCAAATCAAGAGTTTACGTATAAAAGCGTAGTCTCCGAAGTGAAGTGTCATAGACATATAAACGCAATTATCTTAGCGAAGGCGGAGTTTCTTGCAGTTCTGTATATTCCTGCTAATAGATGATCTAATTCCAATAACGACGGAGCGTTCAACTCAATTAACCATATCCACGTCTTCTTTCAAATCAAGAGTTTACGTATAAAAGCGTAGTCTTTGAAGTGAAGTGGTATGGACATATAAACGCAATTATCTAAGAGAAGGCGGAGTTTCTTGCAGTTCTGTGTATTCCTGCTAATAAAGAGTCTAATGCCAATCACGACGGAGTGTTCAACTCAATTAAACATACCCACGTCTTCTATCAAATCAAGAGTTTACGTATAAAAGCGTAGTCTCCGAAGTGAAGTGTCATAGACATATAAACCTAATTATCTTAGACAAGGCGGAGTTTCTTGCAGTTCTGTATATTCCTGCTAATAGAGTGTCGTATGCCAATAACGACGGAGTGTTGAAATTAATTAAACATACCCACGTCTTCTATCAAATCAAGAGTTTACATGTAAAAGCGTAGTCTCCGAAGTGAAGTGTCAAACATATAAACCTAATTATCTTATAAAAAGGCGGAGTTTCTTGCAGTTCTGTATATTCCTGCTAATAGAGTGTCGTATGCCAATAACGACGGAGTGTTGAAATCAATAAAACATACCCACGTCTTCTATCAAATCAAGAGTTTACATGTAAAAGCGTAGTCTCCAAAGTGTAGTGGTACGGACATATAAACGCAATTATCTTAGAGAAGGCGGAGCATCTTGCAGTTCTGTATATTCCTGCTAATAGAGGGTCTAATGCCAATAACGACGGAGTGTTGAACTCAATTAAACATACCCACATCTTCTATCAAATCAAGAGTTTACATGTAAAAGCGTAGTCTCCGAAGTGTAGTGGTATGGACATATAAACGCAATTATCTTAAAGAAGGCGGAGCTTCTTGCAGTTCTTTATATTCCTGCTAATAGAGAGTCTAATGCCAATTACGACGGAGTGTTCAACTCAATAAAACATACCCACGTCGTCGATCAAATCAAGAGTTTACGTATAAAAGCGTAGTCTCCGAAGTGTAGTGGTACCGTATGGACATATAAACGCAATTATCTTAGAGAAGGCGGAGTTTTTTGCAGTTCTGTATATTCCTGCTAATAGAGGGTCTAATTCCAATTACGACGGAGTGTTCAACTTAATTAACCGTATCCACGTCTTCTATTAAATCAAGAGTTAACATGTAAAAGCGTAATCTACGAAGTGAAGTGTCATAGACATATAAACGCAATTATCCTAGAGAAGGCGGAGTTTCTTGCAGTTCTGTGTATTCCTGCTAATAGAAGGTAAAATGCCAATAACGACGGAGTGTTCAACTCAATTAAACATACCCACGTATTCTATCAAATCAAGAGTTTACGTATAAAAGCGTTGACTCCGAAGTGTAGTGGTATGGACATATAAACGCAATTATCTTAGAGAAGGCGGAGTTTCTTACAGTCCTGTATATTGTTGCTAATAGAGGGTCTATTGTTTATAACGACGGAGTGTTCAACTCAATTAAACATACCCACGTATTGTATCAAATCAAGAGTTTACGTATAAAAGCGTAGTCTTTGAAGTGAAGTGGTATGGACATATAAACGCAATTATCTAAGAGAAGGCGGAGTTTCTTGCAGTTCTGTGTATTCCTGCTAATAGAGGGTAAATGTTAATAACGACGGAGTGTTCAATTCAATTAACCATATCCACGTCTTCTATCAAATCAAGAGTTTACGTATAAAAGCGTAGTCTCCGATGTGAAGTGTCATAGACATATAAACCTTATTATCTTAGAGAAGGCGGAGTTTCTTGCAGTTCTGTATATTTCTGCTTATAGAGTGTCGTATGCCAATAACGACGTAGTGTTGAAATCAATTAAAAATACCCACGTCTTCTATCAAATCAAGAGTTTACATGTAAAAGCGTAGTCTCCCAAGTGTAGTATGGACATATAAACGCAATTATCTTAGAGAAGGCGGAGCTTCTTGCAGTTCTGTATATTCCTGCTAATAGAGGGTCTTATGCCAATTACGAAGGAGTGTTGAACTTTATTAAACATACCCACATCTTCTATCAAATCAAGAGTTTACATGTAAAAGCGTAGTCTCCGAAGTGTAGTGGTATGGACATATAAACGCAATTATCTTAGAGCAGGCGGAGCTTCTTGCAGTTTTGTATATTCCTTCTAATAGAGAGTCTAATGCCAATAACGACGGAGTGTTCAACTCAATTAAACATACCCACGTCGTCTATCAAATAAGAGTTTACGTATAAAAGCTTAGTCTCCGAAGTGTAGTGGTACCGTATGACATATAAACGCAATTATCTTAGAGAAGGCGGAGTTTCTTGCAGTTCTGTATATTTCTGCTAAAAAAGAGTCTAATGCCAATTACGACGGAGTGTTCAACTCAATTAACTATATCCACGTCTTCTATCAAATCAAGAGTTTACGTGTAAAAGCGTAGTCTCCGAAGTGAAGTGTCATAGACATATACACGCAATTATCTAAAAGAAGGCGGAGTTTCTTGCAGTTCTGTATATTCCTGCTAATAAAGGGTCTAATGATAATAACGACGGAGTGTTCAACTTAATTAACCATATCCACGTCTTCTATCAAATCAAGAGTTTACATGTAAAAGCGTAATCTCCGAAGTGAAGTGTCATGGACATATAAACGCAATTATCTTAGAGAAGGCGGAGCTTCTTGACGTTCTGTGTATTCTTGCTAATAGAAGGTCTAATGCCAATAACGATTGAGTGTTCAACTCAATTAAACATATCCACGTCTTCTATCAAATCAAGAGTTTGCGTATAAAAGCTTAGTCTCCGAAGTGAAGTGTCATAGACATATAAACGCAATTATCCTTGAGAAGGCGGAGTTTCTTGCGGTTCTGTATATTCCTGCTAATAAAAGGTCTAATGCCAATTACGACGGAGTGTTCAACGCAATTAAACATACCCACGTCTTCTATCAAATCAAGAGTTTACGTATAAAAGCGTAGTCTCCGAAGTGAAGTGTCATAGACATATTAACCTAATTATCTTAGAGAAGGCGGAGTTTCTTGCAGTTCTGTATATTCCTGCTAATAGAGGGTCTAATGCCAATTACGACGGAGTGTTCAACTCAATTAAAAATACCCATGTCTTCTATCAAATCAAGAGTTTACGTATAAAAGCGTAGTCTCCGAAGTGTAGTGGTATAAACATATAAACGCAATTATCTTAGAGAAAGCGGAGTTTCTTGCAGTTCTGTATATTCCTGCTAATATAAGGTCTAATGATAATTACGACGGAGTGTTCAACTCAATTAAACATACCCACGTCTTATATCAAATCAAGAGTTTACGTATAAAAGCGTAGTCTCCGAAGTGAAGTGTCATAGACATACAAACGCAATTATCTTAAAGAAGGCGGAGTTTCTTGCAGTTCTGTATATTCCTGCTAATAGAGGGTCTAATGTCAATAACGACGTAGTGTAAAACTCAATTAAACATAGCCACGTCTTCTATCAAATCAAGAGTTTACGTATAAAAGCGTAGTCTCCGAAGTGAAGTGTCATAGACATATAAACGCAATTATCTTAGAGAAGGCGGAGTTTCTTGCAGTTCTGTATATTCCTGCTAATAAAAGGTCTAATGCCAATTACGACGGAGTGTTCAACTCAATTAAACATACCCACGTCTTCTATCAAATCAAGAGTTTACGTATAAAAGCGTTGTCTCCGAAGTGAAGTGTCATAGACATATTAACCTAATTATCTTAGAGAAGGCGGAGTTTCTTGCAGTTCTGTATATTCCTGCTAATAGAGTGTCGTATGCCAATAACGACGGAGTGTTGAAATCAATTAATCATACCCACGTCTTCTATCAAATCAAGAGTTTACATGTAAAAGCGTAGTCTCCGAAGTGTAGTGGTATGGACATATAAACGCAATTATCATAGAGAAGGCGGAGCTTCTTGCAGTTCTGTATATTCCTGCTAATAGAGGGTCTAATGCCAATTATGACGGAGTGTTAAAACTTTATTAAACATACCCACAACTTCTATCAAATCAAGAGTTTACATGTAAAAGCGTAGTCTCCGAAAAGTTGTGGTATGGACATATAAACGCAATTATCTTAGAGAAGGCGGAGCTTCTTGCAGTTTTGTATATTCCTGCTAATAGAGAGTCTAATGCCAATTACGACAGAGTGTTCAACTCAATTAAACATACCCACGTCGTCTATTAAATAAGAGTTTACGTATAAAAGCGTAGTCTCCGAAGTGTAGTGGTACCGTATGGACATATAAACGCAATTACCTCAGAGAAGGCGGAGTTTCTTGCAGTTCTGTATATTTCTGCTAATAGAGGGTCTAATGCCAATAACGACGGAGTGTTCAACTCAATAAACTATATCCACGTCTTCTATCAAATCAAGAGTTTACGTGTAAAAGCGTAGTCTCCGAAGTGAAGTGTCATAGACATATACACGCAATTATCTAAGAGAAGGCGGAGTTACTTGCAGTTCTGTATATTCCTGCTAATAAAGGGTCTAATGATAATTACGACAGAGTGTTCAACTCAATTAACCATATCCACGTCTTCTATCAAATCAAGAGTTTACATGTAAAAGCGAAATCTCCGAAGTGTAGTGGTATGGACATATAAACGTTACTATCTTAGAGAAGGCGGAGTTTCTTGCAGTTCTGTATATTCCTGCTAATATAAGGTCTAATGCCAATAACGACGGAGTGTTCAACTCAATTAAACATATCCACGTCTTCTATCAAATCAAGAGTTTACGTGTAAATGCGTAATCTACGAAGTGAAGTGTCATAGACATATAAACCTAATTATCTTAGACAAGGCGGAGTTTCTTGCAGTTCTGTATATTCCTGCTAATAGAGTGTCGTATGCCAATAACGATGAAGTGTTGAAATCAATTAAACATACCCACGTCTTCTATCAAATCAAGAGTTTACATGTAAAAGCGTAGTCTCCGAAGTGAAGTGTCAAACATTTAAACCTAATTATCTTAGAAAAAGGCGGAGTTTCTTGCAGTTCTGTATATTTTTGCTAATAGAGTGTCGTATGCCAATAACGACGGAGTGTTGAAATCAATTAAACATACCCACGTCTTCTATCAAATCAAGAGCTTACATGTAAAAGCGTAGTCTCCAAAGTGTAGTGGTACGGACATATAAACGCAATTATCTTAGAGAAGGCGGAGCATCTTGCAGTTCTGTATATTCCTGCTAATAGAGAATCTAATGCCAATTACGACGGAGTGTTGAACTCAATTAAACATACCCACATCTTCTATCAAATCAAGAGTTTACATGTAAAAGCGTAGTCTCCGAAGTGTAGTGGTATGGACATATAAACGCAATTATCTTAGAGAAGGCGGAGCTTCTTGCAGTTCTGTATATTCCTGCTAATAGAAAGTCTAATGCCAATTACGACGGAGTGTTCAACTCAATTAAACATACCCACGTCGTCGATCAAATCAAGAGTTTACGTATAAAAGCGTAGTCTCCGAAGTGAAGTGGTACCGTATGGACATATAAACGCAATTATCTTAGAGAAGGCGGAGTTTCTTGCAGTTCTGTATATTCCTGCTAATAGAAGGTCTAATGCCAATAACGACGGAGTGTTCAACTCAATTAACTATATCCACGTCTTCTATCAAATCAAGAGTTAACATGTAAAAGCGTAATCTACGAAGTGAAGTGTCATAGACATATAAACGCAATTATCTTAGAGAAGGCGGAGTTTCTTGCAGTTCTGTGTATTCCTGCTAATAGAAGGTATAATGCCAATAACGACGGAGTGTTCAACTCAATTAACCATATCCACGTCTTCTATCAAATCAAGAGTTAACATGTAAAAGCGTAGTCTCCGAAGTGAAGTGTCATAGACATATAAACGCAATTATCCTAGAGAAGGCGGAGTTTCTTGCAGTTCTGTGTATTCCTGCTAATAGAAGGTATAATGCCAATAACGACGGAGTGTTCAACTCAATTAAATATACCCACGTATTCTATCAAATCAAGAGTTTACGTATAAAAGCGTTGACTCCGAAGTGAAGTGGTATGGACATATAAAGGCAATTATCTTAGAGAAGGCGGAGTTTCTTACAGTCCTGTATATTCCTGCTAATAGAGGGTCTATTGTTAATAACGACGGAGTGTTCAACTCAATTAAACATACCCACGTATTCTATCAAATCAAGAGTTTACGTATAAAAGCGTAGTCTTTGAAATGAAGTGGTTTAGACATATAAACGCAATTATCTAAGAGAAGGTGGAGTTTCTTGCAGTTCTGTGTATTCCTGCTAATAGAGAGTCAAATGCCAATAACGACGGAGTGTTCAATTCAATAAACCATATCCACGTCTTCTATCAAATCAAGAGTTTACGTATAAAAGCGTAGTCTCCGAAGTGAAGTGTCATAGACATGTAAACCTAATTATCTTAGAGAAGGCGGAGTTTCTTGCAGTTCTGTATATTCCTGCTAATAGAGTGTCGTATGCCAATAACGACGTAGTGTTAAAATCAATTTAACATACCCACGTCTTCTATCAAATCAAGAGTTTACATGTAAAAGCGTAGTCTCCGAAGTGTAGTATGGACATATAAACGCAATTATCTTAGAGAAGGCGGAGCTTCTTGCAGTTATGTATATTCCTGCTAATAGAGGGTCTAATGCCAATAACGAAGGAGTGTTGAACTTTATAAAACATACCCACATCTTCTATCAAATCAAGAGTTTACATGTAAAAGCGTAGTCTCCGAAGTGTAGTGGTATGGACATATAAACGCAATTATCTTAGAGAAGGCGGAGCTTCTTGCAGTTTTGTATATTCTTTCTAATGGAGAGTCTCATGCCAATAACGACGGAGTGTTCAACTCAATGAAACATACCCACGTCGTCTATCAAATAAGAGTTTACGTATAAAAGCGTAGTCTCCGAAGTGAAGTGGTACCATATGGACATATAAACGCAATTATCTTAGAGAAGGCGGAGTTTCTTGCAGTTCTGTATATTTCTGCTAAAAGAGGATCTAATGCCAATTACGACGGAGTGTTCAACTCAATTATCTATATGCACATCTTCTATCAAATCAAGAGTTTACGTGTAAAAGCGTAGTCTCCTAAGTGAAGTGTCATAGACATATACACGCAATTATCTAAAAGAAGGCGGAGTTTCTTGCAGTTCTGTATACTCCTGCTAATAAAGGGTCTAATGATAATTACGACGAAGTGTTCAACTCAATTAACCATATCCACGTCTTCTATCAAATCAAGAGTTTACATGTAAAAGCGTAATCTCCGAAGTGAAGTGTCATAGACTTATAAACGCAATTATCTTAGAGAAGGCGGAGCTTCTTGCAGTTCTGTGTATTCTTGCTAATAGAGGGTCTAATGCCAATTACGACCGAGTGTTCAACTCAATTAAACATATCCACGTCTTCTATCAAATCAAGAGTTTGCGTATAAAAGCGTAGTCTCCGAAGTGAAGTGTTATAGACATATAAACGCAATTATCTAAGAGAAGGCGGAGTTTCTTGCAGTTCTGTATATTCTTAATAATAAAGGGTCTAATGCTTATAACGACGGAGTGTTCAACTTAATTAAACATACCCACGTCTTCTATCAAATCAAGAGTTTACGTATAAAAGCGAAGTCTCCGAAGTGAAGTGTCATAGACATATAAACGCAATTATCTTAGAGAAGGCGGAGTTTCTTGCAGTTCTGTATATTACTGCTAATAGAGGGTCTAATGCCAATAACGACGGAGTGTTCAACTCCATTAAACATACCCACGTCTTCTATCAAATCAAGAGTTTACGTATAAAAGCATAGTCTCCGAAGTGTAGTGGTATGGACATATAAACGCAATTATCTAAGAGATGGCGGATCTTCTTGCAGTTCTGTATAATCCTGCTAATAGAGGGTCTAATGCCAATAACGACAGATTGTTCAAATCAATTAAACATACCCACGTCTTCTATCAAATCAAGAGTTTAAATGTAAAAGCGTAGTCTCCGAAGTGTAGTGGTATGGACATATAAACGCAATTATCTAAGAGAAGGCGGATCTTCTTGCAGTTCTGTATATTTCTGCTAATAGAAGGTCTAATGCCAATAACGACGGATTGTTCAAATCAATTAAACATACCCACGTTTTCTATCAAATCAAGAGTTTACATGTAAAAGCGTAGTCTCCGAAGTGTAGTGGTATGGACATATAAACGCAATTATCTTAAAGAAGGTGGAGCTTCTTGCAGTTTTGTATATTCCTGCTTATAGAGGGTCTAATGCCAATAACGACGGAGTGTTCAACTCAATTAACCATATCCACGTCTTCTATCAAATCAAGAGTTTACATGTAAAAGCGTAGTCTCCGAAGTGAAGTTTCATAGACATATAAACGCAATTATCTAAAAGAAGGCGGAGTTTCTTGCAGTTCTGTGTATTCCTGCTAATAGAAGGTCTAATGCCAATAACGACGAAGTGTTCAACTCAATTAAACATACCAACGTATTCTATCAAATCAAGAGTTTACGTATAAAAGCATTGACTCCGAAGTGTAGTGGTATGGACATATAAACGCAATTATCTAAGAGAAGGCGGAGTTTCTTAGTTCTGTATATTCCTGCTAATAGAGGGTCTATTGCCAATTACGACGGAGTGTGTAACTCAATTAAACATACCCACGTATTCTATCAAATCAAGAGTTTACGTATAAAAGCGTTGTCTCCGAAGGGAAGTGTTATAGACATATAAACGCAATTATCTAAGAGAAGGCGGAGTTTCTTGCAGTTCTGTGTATTCCTGCTAATAGAGGGTCTAATGCCAATTACGATGGAGTGTTCAACTTAATTAAACATACCCACGTCGTCTATCAAATCAAGAGTTTACGTATAAAAGCGTAGTCTCCGAAGTGAAGTGTCATAGACATATAAACGCAATTATCTTAGCGAAGGCGGAGTTTCTTGCAGTTCTGTATATTCCTGCTAATAGAGGGTCTAATTCCAATAACGACGGAGTGTTCAACTCAATTAACCATATCCACGTCTTCTATCAAATCAAGAGTTAACGTATAAAAGCGTAGTCTTTTAAGTGAAGTGGTATGGACATATAAACGCAATTATCTAAGAGAAGGCGGAGTTTCTTGCAGTTCTGTGTATTCCTGCTAATAAAGAGTCTAATGCCAATAACGACGGAGTGTTCAACTCAATTAAACATACCCACGTCTTCTATCAAATCAAGAGTTTACGTATAAAAGCGTAGTCTCCGAAGTGAAGTGTCATAGACATATAAACCTAATTATCTTAGACAAGGCGGAGTTTCTTGCAGTTCTGTATATTCCTGCTAATAGAGTGTCGTATGCCAATAACGACGGAGTGTTGAAATTAATTAAACATACCCACGTCTTCTATCAAATCAAGAGTTTACATGTAAAAGCGTAGTCTCCGAAGTGAAGTGTCAAACATATAAACCTGATTATCTTAGAAAAAGGCGGAGTTTCTTGCAGTTCTGTATATTCCTGCTAATAGATTGTCGTATGCCAATAACGACAGAGTGTTGAAATCAATAAAACAAACCCACGTCTTCTATCAAATCAAGAGTTTACATGTAAAAGCGTAGTCTCCAAAGTGTAGTGGTACGGACATATAAACGCAATTATCTTAGAGAAGGCGGAGCATCTTGCAGTTCTGTATATTCCTGCTAATAGAGGGTCTAATGCCAATAACGACGGAGTGTTGAACTCAATTAAACATACCCACATCTTCTATCAAATCAAGAGTTTACATGTAAAAGCGTAGTCTCCGAAGTGTAGTGGTATGGACATATAAACGCAATTATCTTAAAGAAGGCGGAGCTTCTTGCAGTTCTGTATATTCCTGCTAATAGAGGGTCTAATGCCAATTACGACGGAGTGTTCAACTTAATTAACCGTATCCACGTCTTCTATTAAATCAAGAGTTAACATGTAAAAGCGTAATCTACGAAGTGAAGTGTCATAGACATATAAACGCAATTATCCTAGAGAAGGCGGAGTTTCTTGCATTTCTGTGTATTCCTGCTAATAGAAGGTAAAATGCCAATAACGACGGAGTGTTCAACTCAATTAAACATACCCACGTATTCTATCAAATCAAGAGTTTACGTATAAAAGCGTTGACTCCGAAGTGTAGTGGTATGGACATATAAACGCAATTATCTTAGAGAAGGCGGAGTTTCTTACAGTCCTGTATATTGTTGCTAATAGAGGGTCTATTGTTTATAACGACGGAGTGTTCAACTCAATTAAACATACCCACGTATTGTATCAAATCAAGAGTTTACGTATAAAAGCGTTGACTCCGAAGTGAAGTGGTATGGACATATAAACGCAATTATCTAAGAGAAGGCGGAGTTTCTTGCAGTTCTGTGTATTCCTGCTAATAGAGGGTCAAATGTTAATAACGACGGAGTGTTGAATTCAATTAACCATATCCACGTCTTCTATCAAATCAAGAGTTTACATGTAAAAGCGAAATCTCCGAAGTGTAGTGGTATGGACATATAAACGTTACTATCTTTGAGAAGGCGGAGTTTCTTGCAGTTCTGTATATTCCTGCTAATATAAGGTCTAATGCCAATAACGACGGAGTGTTCAACTCAATTAAACATATCCACGTCTTCTATCAAATCAAGAGTTTACGTGTAAATGCGTAATCTACGAAGTGAAGTGTCATAGACATATAAACCTAATTATCTTAGACAAGGCGGAGTTTCTTGCAGTTCTGTATATTCCTGCTAATAGAGTGTCGTATGCCAATAACGATGAAGTGTTGAAATCAATTAAACATACCCACGTCTTCTATCAAATCAAGAGTTTACATGTAAAAGCGTAGTCTCCGAAGTGAAGTGTCAAACATATAAACCTAATTATCTTAGAAAAAGGCGGAGTTTCTTGCAGTTCTGTATATTTTTGCTAATAGAGTGTCGTATGCCAATAACGACGGAGTGTTGAAATCAATTAAACATACCCACGTCTTCTATCAAATCAAGAGCTTACATGTAAAAGCGTAGTCTCCAAAGTGTAGTGGTACGGACATATAAACGCAATTATCTTAGAGAAGGCGGAGCATCTTGCAGTTCTGTATATTCCTGCTAATAGAGAATCTAATGCCAATTACGACGGAGTGTTGAACTCAATTAAACATACCCACATCTTCTATCAAATCAAGAGTTTACATGTAAAAGCGTAGTCTCCGAAGTGTAGTGGTATGGACATATAAACGCAATTATCTTAGAGAAGGCGGAGCTTCTTGCAGTTCTGTATATTCCTGCTAATAGAAAGTCTAATGCCAATTACGACGGAGTGTTCAACTCAATTAAACATACCCACGTCGTCGATCAAATCAAGAGTTTACGTATAAAAGCGTAGTCTCCGAAGTGAAGTGGTACCGTATGGACATATAAACGCAATTATCTTAGAGAAGGCGGAGTTTCTTGCAGTTCTGTATATTCCTGCTAATAGAAGGTCTAATGCCAATAACGACGGAGTGTTCAACTCAATTAACCATATCCACGTCTTCTATCAAATCAAGAGTTAACATGTAAAAGCGTAATCTACGAAGTGAAGTGTCATAGACATATAAACGCAATTATCTTAGAGAAGGCGGAGTTTCTTGCAGTTCTGTGTATTCCTGCTAATAGAAGGTATAATGCCAATAACGACGGAGTGTTCAACTCAATTAACCATATCCACGTCTTCTATCAAATCAAGAGTTAACATGTAAAAGCGTAGTCTCCGAAGTGAAGTGTCATAGACATATAAACGCAATTATCCTAGAGAAGGCGGAGTTTCTTGCAGTTCTGGGTATTCCTGCTAATAGAAGGTATAATGCCAATAACGACGGAGTGTTCAACTCAATTAAATATACCCACGTATTCTATCAAATCAAGAGTTTACGTATAAAAGCGTTGACTCCGAAGTGAAGTGGTATGGACATATAAAGGCAATTATCTTAGAGAAGGCGGAGTTTCTTACAGTCCTGTATATTCCTGCTAATAGAGGGTCTATTGTTTATCACGACGGAGTGTTCAACTCAATTAAACATACCCACGTATTCTATCAAATCAAGAGTTTACGTATAAAAGCGTAGTCTTTGAAATGAAGTGGTTTAGACATATAAACGCAATTATCTAAGAGAAGGTGGAGTTTCTTGCAGTTCTGTGTATTCCTGCTAATAGAGAGTCAAATGCCAATAACGACGGAGTGTTCAATTCAATTAACCATATCCACGTCTTCTATCAAATCAAGAGTTTACGTATAAAAGCGTAGTCTCCGAAGTGAAGTGTCATAGACATGTAAACCTAATTATCTTAGAGAAGGCGGAGTTTCTTGCAGTTCTGTATATTCCTGCTAATAGAGTGTCGTATGCCAATAACGACGTAGTGTTAAAATCAATTTAACATACCCACGTCTTCTATCAAATCAAGAGTTTACATGTAAAAGCGTAGTCTCCGAAGTGTAGTGGTATGGACATATAAACGCAATTATCTTAGAGAAGGCGGAGCTTCTTGCAGTTTTGTATATTCTTTCTAATGGAGAGTCTCATGCCAATAACGACGGAGTGTTCAACTCAATGAAACATACCCACGTCGTCTATCAAATAAGAGTTTACGTATAAAAGCGTAGTCTCCGAAGTGAAGTGGTACCATATGGACATATAAACGCAATTATCTTAGAGAAGGCGGAGTTTCTTGCAGTTCTGTATATTTCTGCTAAAAGAGGATCTAATGCCAATTACGACGGAGTGTTCAACTCAATTATCTATATGCACGTCTTCTATCAAATCAAGAGTTTACGTGTAAAAGCGTAGTCTCCTAAGTGAAGTGTCATAGACATATACACGCAATTATCTAAAAGAAGGCGGAGTTTCTTGCAGTTCTGTATACTCCTGCTAATAAAGGGTCTAATGATAATTACGACGAAGTGTTCAACTCAATTAACCATATCCACGTCTTCTATCAAATCAAGAGTTTACATGTAAAAGCGTAATCTCCGAAGTGAAGTGTCATAGACTTATAAACGCAATTATCTTAGAGAAGGCGGAGCTTCTTGCAGTTCTGTGTATTCTTGCTAATAGAGGGTCTAATGCCAATTACGACCGAGTGTTCAACTCAATTAAACATATCCACGTCTTCTATCAAATCAAGAGTTTGCGTATAAAAGCGTAGTCTCCGAAGTGAAGTGTCATAGACATATAAACGCAATTATCTAAGAGAAGGCGGAGTTTCTTGCAGTTCTGTATATTCTTAATAATAAAGGGTCTAATGCTTATAACGACGGAGTGTTCAACTTAATTAAACATACCCACGTCTTCTATCAAATCAAGAGTTTACGTATAAAAGCATAGTCTCCGAAGTGTAGTGGTATGGACATATAAACGCAATTATCTAAGAGATGGCGGATCTTCTTGCAGTTCTGTATAATCCTGCTAATAGAGGGTCTAATGCCAATAACGACAGATTGTTCAAATCAATTAAACATACCCACGTCTTCTATCAAATCAAGAGTTTAAATGTAAAAGCGTAGTCTCCGAAGTGTAGTGGTATGGACATATAAACGCAATTATCTAAGAGAAGGCGGATCTTCTTGCAGTTCTGTATATTTCTGCTAATAGAAGGTCTAATGCCAATAACGACGGATTGTTCAAATCAATTAAACATACCCACGTTTTCTATCAAATCAAGAGTTTACATGTAAAAGCGTAGTCTCCGAAGTGTAGTGGTATGGACATATAAACGCAATTATCTTAAAGAAGGTGGAGCTTCTTGCAGTTTTGTATATTCCTGCTTATAGAGGGTCTAATGCCAATAACGACGAAATGTTCAACTCAATTAACCATATCCACGTCTTCTATCAAATCAAGAGTTTACATGTAAAAGCGTAGTCTCCGAAGTGAAGTTTCATAGACATATAAACGCAATTATCTAAAAGAAGGCGGAGTTTCTTGCCGTTCTGTGTATTCCTGCTAATAGAAGGTCTAATGCCAATAACGACGAAGTGTTCAACTCAATTAAACATACCAACGTATTCTATCAAATCAAGAGTTTACGTATAAAAGCATTGACTCCGAAGTGTAGTGGTATGGACATATAAACGCAATTATCTAAGAGAAGGCGGAGTTTCTTAGTTCTGTATATTCCTGCTAATAGAGGGTCTATTGCCAATTACGACGGAGTGTGTAACTCAATTAAACATACCCACGTATTCTATCAAATCAAGAGTTTACGTATAAAAGCGTTGTCTCCGAAGGGAAGTGTTATAGACATATAAACGCAATTATCTAAGAGAAGGCGGAGTTTCTTGCAGTTCTGTGTATTCCTGCTAATAGAGGGTCTAATGCCAATTACGATGGAGTGTTCAACTTAATTAAACATACCCACGTCGTCTATCAAATCAAGAGTTTACGTATAAAAGCGTAGTCTCCGAAGTGAAGTGTCATAGACATATAAACGCAATTATCTTAGCGAAGGCGGAGTTTCTTGCAGTTCTGTATATTCCTGCTAATAGAGGGTCTAATTCCAATAACGACGGAGTGTTCAACTCAATTAACCATATCCACGTCTTCTATCAAATCAAGAGTTAACGTATAAAAGCGTAGTCTTTTAAGTGAAGTGGTATGGACATATAAACGCAATTATCTAAGAGAAGGCGGAGTTTCTTGCAGTTCTGTGTATTCCTGCTAATAAAGAGTCTAATGCCAATAACGACGGAGTGTTCAACTCAATTAAACATACCCACGTCTTCTATCAAATCAAGAGTTTACGTATAAAAGCGTAGTCTCCGAAGTGAAGTGTCATAGACATATAAACCTAATTATCTTAGACAAGGCGGAGTTTCTTGCAGTTCTGTATATTCCTGCTAATAGAGTGTCGTATGCCAATAACGACGGAGTGTCGAAATTAATTAAACATACCCACGTCTTCTATCAAATCAAGAGTTTACATGTAAAAGCGTAGTCTCCGAAGTGAAGTGTCAAACATATAAACCTGATTATCTTAGAAAAAGGCGGAGTTTCTTGCAGTTCTGTATATTCCTGCTAATAGATTGTCGTATGCCAATAACGACAGAGTGTTGAAATCAATAAAACAAACCCACGTCTTCTATCAAATCAAGAGTTTACATGTAAAAGCGTAGTCTCCAAAGTGTAGTGGTACGGACATATAAACGCAATTATCTTAGAGAAGGCGGAGCATCTTGCAGTTCTGTATATTCCTGCTAATAGAGGGTCTAATGCCAATAACGACGGAGTGTTGAACTCAATTAAACATACCCACATCTTCTATCAAATCAAGAGTTTACATGTAAAAGCGTAGTCTCCGAAGTGTAGTGGTATGGACATATAAACGCAATTATCTTAAAGAAGGCGGAGCTTCTTGCAGTTCTGTATATTCCTGCTAATAGAGGGTCTAATGCCAATTACGACGGAGTGTTCAACTTAATTAACCGTATCCACGTCTTCTATTAAATCAAGAGTTAACATGTAAAAGCGTAATCTACGAAGTGAAGTGTCATAGACATATAAACGCAATTATCCTAGAGAAGGCGGAGTTTCTTGCATTTCTGTGTATTCCTGCTAATAGAAGGTAAAATGCCAATAACGACGGAGTGTTCAACTCAATTAAACATACCCACGTATTCTATCAAATCAAGAGTTTACGTATAAAAGCGTTGACTCCGAAGTGTAGTGGTATGGACATATAAACGCAATTATCTTAGAGAAGGCGGAGTTTCTTACAGTCCTGTATATTGTTGCTAATAGAGGGTCTATTGTTTATAACGACGGAGTGTTCAACTCAATTAAACATACCCACGTATTGTATCAAATCAAGAGTTTACGTATAAAAGCGTAGTCTTTGAAGTGAAGTGGTATGGACATATAAACGCAATTATCTAAGAGAAGACGGAGTTTCTTGCAGTTCTGTGTATTCCTGCTAATAGAGGGTCAAATGTTAATAACGACGGAGTGTTGAATTCAATTAACCATATCCACGTCTTCTATCAAATCAAGAGTTTACGTATAAAAGCGTAGTCTCCGATGTGAAGTGTCATAGACATATAAACCTTATTATCTTAGAGAAGGCGGAGTTTCTTGCAGTTCTGTATATTCCTGCTAATAGAGTGTCGTATGCCAATAACGACGTAGTGTTGAAATCAATTAAAAATACCCACGTCTTCTATCAAATCAAGAGTTTACATGTAAAAGCGTAGTCTCCCAAGTGTAGTATGGACATATAAACGCAATTATCTTAGAGAAGGCGGAGCTTCTTGCAGTTCTGTATATTCCTGCTAATAGAGGGTCTTATGCCAATTACGAAGGAGTGTTGAACTTTATTAAACATACCCACATCTTCTATCAAATCAAGAGTTTACATGTAAAAGCGTAGTCTCCGAAGTGTAGTGGTATGGACATATAAACGCAATTATCTTAGAGAAGGCGGAGCTTCTTGCAGTTTTGTATATTCCTTCTAATAGAGAGTCTAATGCCAATAACGACGGAGTGTTCAACTCAATTAAACATACCCACTTCGTCTATCAAATAAGAGTTTACGTATAAAAGCTTAGTCTCCGAAGTGTAGTGGTACCGTATGGACATATAAACGCAATTATCTTAGAGAAGGCGGAGTTTCTTGCAGTTCTGTATATTTCTGCTAAAAAAGAGTCTAATGCCAATTACGACGGAGTGTTCAACTCAATTAACTATATCCACGTCTTCTATCAAATCAAGGTTTTACGTGTAAAAGCGTAGTCTCCGAAGTGAAGTGTCATAGACATCTACACGCAATTATCTAAAAGAAGGCGGAGTTTCTTGCAGTTCTGTATATTCCTGCTAATAAAGGGTCTAATGATAATAACGACGGAGTGTTCAACTTAATTAACCATATCCACGTCTTCTATCAAATCAAGAGTTTACATGTAAAAGCGTAATCTCCGAAGTGAAGTGTCATGGACATATAAACGCAATTATCTTAGAGAAGGCGGAGCTTCTTGACGTTCTGTGTATTCTTGCTAATAGAAGGTCTAATGCCAATAACGATTGAGTGTTCAACTCAATTAAACATATCCACGTCTTCTATCAAATCAAGAGTTTGCGTATAAAAGCGTAGTCTCCGAAGTGAAGTGTCATAGACATATAAACGCAATTATCCTTGAGAAGGCGGAGTTTCTTGCGGTTCTGTATATTCCTGCTAATAAAAGGTCTAATGCCAATTACGACGGAGTGTTCAACGCAATTAAACATACCTACGTCTTCTATCAAATCAAGAGTTTACGTATAAAAGCGTAGTCTCCGAAGTGAAGTGTCATAGACATATTAACCTAATTATCTTAGAGAAGGCGGAGTTTCTTGCAGTTCTGTATATTCCTGCTAATAGAGGGTCTAATGCCAATTACGAAGGAGTGTTCAACTCAATTAAAAATACCCATGTCTTCTATCAAATCAAGAGTTTACGTATAAAAGCGTAGTCTCCGAAGTGTAGTGGTATAAACATATAAACGCAATTATCTTAGAGAAAGCGGAGTTTCTTGCAGTTCTGTATATTCCTGCTAATATAAGGTCTAATGATAATTACGACGGAGTGTTCAACTCAATTAAACATACCCACGTCTTATATCAAATCAAGAGTTTACGTATAAAAGCGTAGTCTCCGAAGTGAAGTGTCATAGACATACAAACGCAATTATCTTAAAGAAGGCGGAGTTTCTTGCAGTTCTGTATATTCCTGCTAATAGAGGGTCTAATGTCAATAACGACGTAGTGTAAAACTCAATTAAACATAGCCACGTCTTCTATCAAATCAAGAGTTTACGTATAAAAGCGTAGTCTCCGAAGTGAAGTGTCATAGACATATAAACGCAATTATCTTAGAGAAGGCGGAGTTTCTTGCAGTTCTGTATATTCCTGCTAATAAAAGGTCTAATGCCAATTACGACGGAGTGTTCAACTCAATTAAACATACCCACGTCTTCTATCAAATCAAGAGTTTACGTATAAAAGCGTTGTCTCCGAAGTGAAGTGTCATAGACATATTAACCTAATTATCTTAGAGAAGGCGGAGTTTCTTGCAGTTCTGTATATTCCTGCTAATAGAGTGTCGTATGCCAATAACGACGGAGTGTTGAAATCAATTAATCATACCCACGTCTTCTATCAAATCAAGAGTTTACATGTAAAAGCGTAGTCTCCGAAGTGTAGTGGTATGGACATATAAACGCAATTATCATAGAGAAGGCGGAGCTTCTTGCAGTTCTGTATATTCCTGCTAATAGAGGGTCTAATGCCAATTATGACGGAGTGTTAAAACTTTATTAAACATACCCACAACTTCTATCAAATCAAGAGTTTACATGTAAAAGCGTAGTCTCCGAAAAGTTGTGGTATGGACATATAAACGCAATTATCTTAGAGAAGGCGGAGCTTCTTGCAGTTTTGTATATTCCTGCTAATAGAGAGTCTAATGCCAATTACGACAGAGTGTTCAACTCAATTAAACATACCCACGTCGTCTATTAAATAAGAGTTTACGTATAAAAGCGTAGTCTCCGAAGTGTAGTGGTACCGTATGGACATATAAACGCAATTACCTCAGAGAAGGCGGAGTTTCTTGCAGTTCTGTATATTTCTGCTAATAGAGGGTCTAATGCCAATAACGACGGAGTGTTCAACTCAATAAACTATATCCACGTCTTCTATCAAATCAAGAGTTTACGTGTAAAAGCGTAGTCTCCGAAGTGAAGTGTCATAGACATATACACGCAATTATCTAAGAGAAGGCGGAGTTACTTGCAGTTCTGTATATTCCTGCTAATAAAGGGTCTAATGATAATTACGACAGAGTGTTCAACTCAATTAACCATATCCACGTCTTCTATCAAATCAAGAGTTTACATGTAAAAGCGAAATCTCCGAAGTGTAGTGGTATGGACATATAAACGTTACTATCTTAGAGAAGGCGGAGTTTCTTGCAGTTCTGTATATTCCTGCTAATATAAGGTCTAATGCCAATAACGACGGAGTGTTCAACTCAATTAAACATATCCACGTCTTCTATCAAATCAAGAGTTTACGTGTAAATGCGTAATCTACGAAGTGAAGTGTCATAGACATATAAACCTAATTATCTTAGACAAGGCGGAGTTTCTTGCAGTTCTGTATATTCCTGCTAATAGAGTGTCGTATGCCAATAACGATGAAGTGTTGAAATCAATTAAACATACCCACGTCTTCTATCAAATCAAGAGTTTACATGTAAAAGCGTAGTCTCCGAAGTGAAGTGTCAAACATATAAACCTAATTATCTTAGAAAAAGGCGGAGTTTCTTGCAGTTCTGTATATTTTTGCTAATAGAGTGTCGTATGCCAATAACGACGGAGTGTTGAAATCAATTAAACATACCCACGTCTTCTATCAAATCAAGAGCTTACATGTAAAAGCGTAGTCTCCAAAGTGTAGTGGTACGGACATATAAACGCAATTATCTTAGAGAAGGCGGAGCATCTTGCAGTTCTGTATATTCCTGCTAATAGAGAATCTAATGCCAATTACGACGGAGTGTTGAACTCAATTAAACATACCCACATCTTCTATCAAATCAAGAGTTTACATGTAAAAGCGTAGTCTCCGAAGTGTAGTGGTATGGACATATAAACGCAATTATCTTAGAGAAGGCGGAGCTTCTTGCAGTTCTGTATATTCCTGCTAATAGAAAGTCTAATGCCAATTACGACGGAGTGTTCAACTCAATTAAACATACCCACGTCGTCGATCAAATCAAGAGTTTACGTATAAAAGCGTAGTCTCCGAAGTGAAGTGGTACCGTATGGACATATAAACGCAATTATCTTAGAGAAGGCGGAGTTTCTTGCAGTTCTGTATATTCCTGCTAATAGAAGGTCTAATGCCAATAACGACGGAGTGTTCAACTCAATTAACTATATCCACGTCTTCTATCAAATCAAGAGTTAACATGTAAAAGCGTAATCTACGAAGTGAAGTGTCATAGACATATAAACGCAATTATCTTAGAGAAGGCGGAGTTTCTTGCAGTTCTGTGTATTCCTGCTAATAGAAGGTATAATGCCAATAACGACGGAGTGTTCAACTCAATTAACCATATCCACGTCTTCTATCAAATCAAGAGTTAACATGTAAAAGCGTAGTCTCCGAAGTGAAGTGTCATAGACATATAAACGCAATTATCCTAGAGAAGGCGGAGTTTCTTGCAGTTCTGTGTATTCCTGCTAATAGAAGGTATAATGCCAATAACGACGGAGTGTTCAACTCAATTAAATATACCCACGTATTCTTTCAAATCAAGAGTTTACGTATAAAAGCGTTGACTCCGAAGTGAAGTGGTATGGACATATAAAGGCAATTATCTTAGAGAAGGCGGAGTTTCTTACAGTCCTGTATATTCCTGCTAATAGAGGGTCTATTGTTAATAACGACGGAGTGTTCAACTCAATTAAACATACCCACGTATTCTATCAAATCAAGAGTTTACGTATAAAAGCGTAGTCTTTGAAATGAAGTGGTTTAGACATATAAACGCAATTATCTAAGAGAAGGTGGAGTTTCTTGCAGTTCTGTGTATTCCTGCTAATAGAGAGTCAAATGCCAATAACGACGGAGTGTTCAATTCAATTAACCATATCCACGTCTTCTATCAAATCAAGAGTTTACGTATAAAAGCGTAGTCTCCGAAGTGAAGTGTCATAGACATGTAAACCTAATTATCTTAGAGAAGGCGGAGTTTCTTGCAGTTCTGTATATTCCTGCTAATAGAGTGTCGTATGCCAATAACGACGTAGTGTTAAAATCAATTTAACATACCCACGTCTTCTATCAAATCAAGAGTTTACATGTAAAAGCGTAGTCTCCGAAGTGTAGTATGGACATATAAACGCAATTATCTTAGAGAAGGCGGAGCTTCTTGCAGTTATGTATATTCCTGCTAATAGAGGGTCTAATGCCAATAACGAAGGAGTGTTGAACTTTATAAAACATACCCACATCTTCTACCAAATCAAGAGTTTACATGTAAAAGCGTAGTCTCCGAAGTGTAGTGGTATGGACATATAAACGCAATTATCTTAGAGAAGGCGGAGCTTCTTGCAGTTTTGTATATTCTTTCTAATGGAGAGTCTCATGCCAATAACGACGGAGTGTTCAACTCAATGAAACATACCCACGTCGTCTATCAAATAAGAGTTTACGTATAAAAGCGTAGTCTCCGAAGTGAAGTGGTACCATATGGACATATAAACGCAATTATCTTAGAGAAGGCGGAGTTTCTTGCAGTTCTGTATATTTCTGCTAAAAGAGGATCTAATGCCAATTACGACGGAGTGTTCAACTCAATTATCTATATGCACATCTTCTATCAAATCAAGAGTTTACGTGTAAAAGCGTAGTCTCCTAAGTGAAGTGTCATAGACATATACACGCAATTATCTAAAAGAAGGCGGAGTTTCTTGCAGTTCTGTATACTCCTGCTAATAAAGGGTCTAATGATAATTACGACGAAGTGTTCAACTCAATTAACCATATCCACGTCTTCTATCAAATCAAGAGTTTACATGTAAAAGCGTAATCTCCGAAGTGAAGTGTCATAGACTTATAAACGCAATTATCTTAGAGAAGGCGGAGCTTCTTGCAGTTCTGTGTATTCTTGCTAATAGAGGGTCTAATGCCAATTACGACCGAGTGTTCAACTCAATTAAACATATCCACGTCTTCTATCAAATCAAGAGTTTGCGTATAAAAGCGTAGTCTCCGAAGTGAAGTGTTATAGACATATAAACGCAATTATCTAAGAGAAGGCGGAGTTTCTTGCAGTTCTGTATATTCTTAATAATAAAGGGTCTAATGCTTATAACGACGGAGTGTTCAACTTAATTAAACATACCCACGTCTTCTATCAAATCAAGAGTTTACGTATAAAAGCGAAGTCTCCGAAGTGAAGTGTCATAGACATATAAACGCAATTATCTTAGAGAAGGCGGAGTTTCTTGCAGTTCTGTATATTACTGCTAATAGAGGGTCTAATGCCAATAACGACGGAGTGTTCAACTCCATTAAACATACCCACGTCTTCTATCAAATCAAGAGTTTACGTATAAAAGCATAGTCTCCGAAGTGTAGTGGTATGGACATATAAACGCAATTATCTAAGAGATGGCGGATCTTCTTGCAGTTCTGTATAATCCTGCTAATAGAGGGTCTAATGCCAATAACGACAGATTGTTCAAATCAATTAAACATACCCACGTCTTCTATCAAATCAAGAGTTTAAATGTAAAAGCGTAGTCTCCGAAGTGTAGTGGTATGGACATATAAACGCAATTATCTAAGAGAAGGCGGATCTTCTTGCAGTTCTGTATATTTCTGCTAATAGAAGGTCTAATGCCAATAACGACGGATTGTTCAAATCAATTAAACATACCCACGTTTTCTATCAAATCAAGAGTTTACATGTAAAAGCGTAGTCTCCGAAGTGTAGTGGTATGGACATATAAACGCAATTATCTTAAAGAAGGTGGAGCTTCTTGCAGTTTTGTATATTCCTGCTTATAGAGGGTCTAATGCCAATAACGACGGAGTGTTCAACTCAATTAACCATATCCACGTCTTCTATCAAATCAAGAGTTTACATGTAAAAGCGTAGTCTCCGAAGTGAAGTTTCATAGACATATAAACGCAATTATCTAAAAGAAGGCGGAGTTTCTTGCAGTTCTGTGTATTCCTGCTAATAGAAGGTCTAATGCCAATAACGACGAAGTGTTCAACTCAATTAAACATACCAACGTATTCTATCAAATCAAGAGTTTACGTATAAAAGCATTGACTCCGAAGTGTAGTGGTATGGACATATAAACGCAATTATCTAAGAGAAGGCGGAGTTTCTTAGTTCTGTATATTCCTGCTAATAGAGGGTCTATTGCCAATTACGACGGAGTGTGTTACTCAATTAAACATACCCACGTATTCTATCAAATCAAGAGTTTACGTATTAAAGCGTTGTCTCCGAAGGGAAGTGTTATAGACATATAAACGCAATTATCTAAGAGAAGGCGGAGTTTCTTGCAGTTCTGTGTATTCCTGCTAATAGAGGGTCTAATGCCAATTACGATGGAGTGTTCAACTTAATTAAACATACCCACGTCGTCTATCAAATCAAGAGTTTACGTATAAAAGCGTAGTCTCCGAAGTGAAGTGTCATAGACATATAAACGCAATTATCTTAGCGAAGGCGGAGTTTCTTGCAGTTCTGTATATTCCTGCTAATAGAGGGTCTAATTCCAATAACGACGGAGTGTTCAACTCAATTAACCATATCCACGTCTTCTATCAAATCAAGAGTTAACGTATAAAAGCGTAGTCTTTTAAGTGAAGTGGTATGGACATATAAACGCAATTATCTAAGAGAAGGCGGAGTTTCTTGCAGTTCTGTGTATTCCTGCTAATAAAGAGTCTAATGCCAATAACGACGGAGTGTTCAACTCAATTAAACATACCCACGTCTTCTATCAAATCAAGAGTTTACGTATAAAAGCGTAGTCTCCGAAGTGAAGTGTCATAGACATATAAACCTAATTATCTTAGACAAGGCGGAGTTTCTTGCAGTTCTGTATATTCCTGCTAATAGAGTGTCGTATGCCAATAACGACGGAGTGTTGAAATTAATTAAACATACCCACGTCTTCTATCAAATCAAGAGTTTACATGTAAAAGCGTAGTCTCCGAAGTGAAGTGTCAAACATATAAACCTGATTATCTTAGAAAAAGGCGGAGTTTCTTGCAGTTCTGTATATTCCTGCTAATAGATTGTCG
This sequence comes from Isoperla grammatica, assembly GCA_945910005.1. Lineage (NCBI taxonomy): Eukaryota > Metazoa > Arthropoda > Insecta > Plecoptera > Perlodidae > Isoperla > Isoperla grammatica. The sequence goes on from OX246740.1 coordinate 33,399,567, forward strand.
TATGCCAATAACGACAGAGTGTTGAAATCAATAAAACAAACCCACGTCTTCTATCAAATCAAGAGTTTACATGTAAAAGCGTAGTCTCCAAAGTGTAGTGGTACAGACATATAAACGCAATTATCTTAGAGAAGGCGGAGCATCTTGCAGTTCTGTATATTCCTGCTAATAGAGGGTCTAATGCCAATAACGACGGAGTGTTGAACTCAATTAAACATACCCACATCTTCTATCAAATCAAGAGTTTACATGTAAAAGCGTAGTCTCCGAAGTGTAGTGGTATGGACATATAAACGCAATTATCTTAAAGAAGGCAGAGCTTCTTGCAGTTCTGTATATTCCTGCTAATAGAGGGTCTAATGCCAATTACGACGGAGTGTTCAACTTAATTAACCGTATCCACGTCTTCTATTAAATCAAGAGTTAACATGTTAAAGCGTAATCTACGAAGTGAAGTGTCATAGACATATAAACGCAATTATCCTAGAGAAGGCGGAGTTTCTTGCATTTCTGTGTATTCCTGCTAATAGAAGGTAAAATGCCAATAACGACGGAGTGTTCAACTCAATTAAACATACCCACGTATTCTATCAAATCAAGAGTTTACGTATAAAAGCGTTGACTCCGAAGTGTAGTGGTATGGACATATAAACGCAATTATCTTAGAGAAGGCGGAGTTTGTTACAGTCCTGTATATTCCTGCTAATAGAGGGTCTATTGTTAATCACGACGGAGTGTTCAACTCAATTAAACATACCCACGTATTCTATCAAATCAAGAGTTTACGTATAAAAGCGTAGTCTTTGAAATGAAGTGGTTTAGACATATAAACGCAATTATCTAAGAGAAGGTGGAGTTTCTTGCAGTTCTGTGTATTCCTGCTAATAGAGAGTCAAATGCCAATAACGACGGAGTGTTCAATTCAATTAACCATATCCACGTCTTCTATCAAATCAAGAGTTTACGTATAAAAGCGTAGTCTCCGAAGTGAAGTGTCAAAGACATGTAAACCTAATTATCTTAGAGAAGGCGGAGTTTCTTGCAGTTCTGTATATTCCTGCTAATAGAGTGTCGTATGCCAATAACGACGTAGTGTTAAAATCAATTTAACATACCCACGTCTTCTATCAAATCAAGAGTTTACATGTAAAAGCGTAGTCTCCGAAGTGTAGTGGTATGGACATATAAACGCAATTATCTTAGAGAAGGCGGAGCTTCTTGCAGTTTTGTATATTCTTTCTAATGGAGAGTCTCATGCTAATAACGACGGAGTGTTCAACTCAATGAAACATACCCACGTCGTCTATCAAATAAGAGTTTACGTATAAAAGCGTAGTCTCCGAAGTGAAGTGGTACCATATGGACATATAAACGCAATTATCTTAGAGAAGGCGGAGTTTCTTGCAGTTCTGTATATTTCTGCTAAAAGAGGATCTAATGCCAATTACGACGGAGTGTTCAACTCAATTATCTATATGCACGTCTTCTATCAAATCAAGAGTTTACGTGTAAAAGCGTAGTCTCCTAAGTGAAGTGTCATAGACATATACACGCAATTATCTAAAAGAAGGCGGAGTTTCTTGCAGTTCTGTATACTCCTGCTAATAAAGGGTCTAATGATAATTACGACGAAGTGTTCAACTCAATTAACCATATCCACGTCTTCTATCAAATCAAGAGTTTACATGTAAAAGCGTAATCTCCGAAGTGAAGTGTCATAGACTTATAAACGCAATTATCTTAGAGAAGGCGGAGCTTCTTGCAGTTCTGTGTATTCTTGCTAATAGAGGGTCTAATGCCAATTACGACCGAGTGTTCAACTCAATTAAACATATCCACGTCTTCTATCAAATCAAGAGTTTGCGTATAAAAGCGTAGTCTCCGAAGTGAAGTGTCATAGACATATAAACGCAATTATCTAAGAGAAGGCGGAGTTTCTTGCAGTTCTGTATATTCTTAATAATAAAGGGTCTAATGCTTATAACGACGGAGTGTTCAACTTAATTAAACATACCCACGTCTTCTATCAAATCAAGAGTTTACGTATAAAAGCGAAGTCTCCGAAGTGAAGTGTCATAGACATATAAACGCAATTATCTTAGAGAAGGCGGAGTTTCTTGCAGTTCTGTATATTACTGCTAATAGAGGGTCTAATGCCAATAACGACGGAGTGTTCAACTCCATTAAACATACCCACGTCTTCTATCAAATCAAGAGTTTACGTATAAAAGCATAGTCTCCGAAGTGTAGTGGTATGGACATATAAACGCAATTATCTAAGAGATGGCGGATCTTCTTGCAGTTCTGTATAATCCTGCTAATAGAGGGTCTAATGCCAATAACGACAGATTGTTCAAATCAATTAAACATACCCACGTCTTCTATCAAATCAAGAGTTTAAATGTAAAAGCGTAGTCTCCGAAGTGTAGTGGTATGGACATATAAACGCAATTATCTAAGAGAAGGCGGATCTTCTTGCAGTTCTGTATATTTCTGCTAATAGAAGGTCTAATGCCAATAACGACGGATTGTTCAAATCAATTAAACATACCCACGTTTTCTATCAAATCAAGAGTTTACATGTAAAAGCGTAGTCTCCGAAGTGTAGTGGTATGGACATATAAACGCAATTATCTTAAAGAAGGTGGAGCTTCTTGCAGTTTTGTATATTCCTGCTTATAGAGGGTCTAATGCCAATAACGACGAAATGTTCAACTCAATTAACCATATCCACGTCTTCTATCAAATCAAGAGTTTACATGTAAAAGCGTAGTCTCCGAAGTGAAGTTTCATAGACATATAAACGCAATTATCTAAAAGAAGGCGGAGTTTCTTGCCGTTCTGTGTATTCCTGCTAATAAAAGGTCTAATGCCAATAACGACGAAGTGTTCAACTCAATTAAACATACCAACGTATTCTATCAAATCAAGAGTTTACGTATAAAAGCATTGACTCCGAAGTGTAGTGGTATGGACATATAAACGCAATTATCTAAGAGAAGGCGGAGTTTCTTAGTTCTGTATATTCCTGCTAATAGAGGGTCTATTGCCAATTACGACGGAGTGTTTAACTCAATTAAACATACCCACGTATTCTATCAAATCAAGAGTTTACGTATAAAAGCGTTGTCTCCGAAGGGAAGTGTTATAGACATATAAACGCAATTATCTAAGAGAAGGCGGAGTTTCTTGCAGTTCTGTGTATTCCTGCTAATAGAGGGTCTAATGCCAATAACGATGGAGTGTTCAACTTAATTAAACATACCCACGTCGTCTATCAAATCAAGAGTTTACGTATAAAAGCGTAGTCTCCGAAGTGAAGTGTCATAGACATATAAACGCAATTATCTTAGCGAAGGCGGAGTTTCTTGCAGTTCTGTATATTCCTGCTAATAGAGGGTCTAATTCCAATAACGACGGAGTGTTCAACTCAATTAACCATATCCACGTCTTCTATCAAATCAAGAGTTAACGTATAAAAGCGTAGTCTTTTAAGTGAAGTGGTATGGACATATAAACGCAATTATCTAAGAGAAGGCGGAGTTTCTTGCAGTTCTGTGTATTCCTGCTAATAAAGAGTCTAATGCCAATAACGACGGAGTGTTCAACTCAATTAAACATACCCACGTCTTCTATCAAATCAAGAGTTTACGTATAAAAGCGTAGTCTCCGAAGTGAAGTGTCATAGACATATAAACCTAATTATCTTAGACAAGGCGGAGTTTCTTGCAGTTCTGTATATTCCTGCTAATAGAGTGTCGTATGCCAATAACGACGGAGTGTTGAAATTAATTAAACATACCCACGTCTTCTATCAAATCAAGAGTTTACATGTAAAAGCGTAGTCTCCGAAGTGAAGTGTCAAACATATAAACCTGATTATCTTAGAAAAAGGCGGAGTTTCTTGCAGTTCTGTATATTCCTGCTAATAGATTGTCGTATGCCAATAACGACAGAGTGTTGAAATCAATAAAACAAACCCACGTCTTCTATCAAATCAAGAGTTTACATGTAAAAGCGTAGTCTCCAAAGTGTAGTGGTACGGACATATAAACGCAATTATCTTAGAGAAGGCGGAGCATCTTGCAGTTCTGTATATTCCTGCTAATAGAGGGTCTAATGCCAATAACGACGGAGTGTTGAACTCAATTAAACATACCCACATCTTCTATCAAATCAAGAGTTTACATGTAAAAGCGTAGTCTCCGAAGTGTAGTGGTATGGACATATAAACGCAATTATCTTAAAGAAGGCGGAGCTTCTTGCAGTTCTGTATATTCCTGCTAATAGAGGGTCTAATGCCAATTACGACGGAGTGTTCAACTTAATTAACCGTATCCACGTCTTCTATTAAATCAAGAGTTAACATGTAAAAGCGTAATCTACGAAGTGAAGTGTCATAGACATATAAACGCAATTATCCTAGAGAAGGCGGAGTTTCTTGCATTTCTGTGTATTCCTGCTAATAGAAGGTAAAATGCCAATAACGACGGAGTGTTCAACTCAATTAAACATACCCACGTATTCTATCAAATCAAGAGTTTACGTATAAAAGCGTTGACTCCGAAGTGTAGTGGTATGGACATATAAACGCAATTATCTTAGAGAAGGCGGAGTTTCTTACAGTCCTGTATATTGTTGCTAATAGAGGGTCTATTGTTTATAACGACGGAGTGTTCAACTCAATTAAACATACCCACGTATTGTATCAAATCAAGAGTTTACGTATAAAAGCGTAGTCTTTGAAGTGAAGTGGTATGGACATATAAACGCAATTATCTAAGAGAAGGCGGAGTTTCTTGCAGTTCTGTGTATTCCTGCTAATAGAGGGTCAAATGTTAATAACGACGGAGTGTTGAATTCAATTAACCATATCCACGTCTTCTATCAAATCAAGAGTTTACGTATAAAAGCGTAGTCTCCGATGTGAAGTGTCATAGACATATAAACCTTATTATCTTAGAGAAGGCGGAGTTTCTTGCAGTTCTGTATATTCCTGCTAATAGAGTGTCGTATGCCAATAACGACGTAGTGTTGAAATCAATTAAAAATACCCACGTCTTCTATCAAATCAAGAGTTTACATGTAAAAGCGTAGTCTCCCAAGTGTAGTATGGACATATAAACGCAATTATCTTAGAGAAGGCGGAGCTTCTTGCAGTTCTGTATATTCCTGCTAATAGAGGGTCTTATGCCAATTACGAAGGAGTGTTGAACTTTATTAAACATACCCACATCTTCTATCAAATCAAGAGTTTACATGTAAAAGCGTAGTCTCCGAAGTGTAGTGGTATGGACATATAAACGCAATTATCTTAGAGAAGGCGGAGCTTCTTGCAGTTTTGTATATTCCTTCTAATAGAGAGTCTAATGCCAATAACGACGGAGTGTTCAACTCAATTAAACATACCCACGTCGTCTATCAAATAAGAGTTTACGTATAAAAGCTTAGTCTCCGAAGTGTAGTGGTACCGTATGGACATATAAACGCAATTATCTTAGAGAAGGCGGAGTTTCTTGCAGTTCTGTATATTTCTGCTAAAAAAGAGTCTAATGCCAATTACGACGGAGTGTTCAACTCAATTAACTATATCCACGTCTTCTATCAAATCAAGGTTTTACGTGTAAAAGCGTAGTCTCCGAAGTGAAGTGTCATAGACATATACACGCAATTATCTAAAAGAAGGCGGAGTTTCTTGCAGTTCTGTATATTCCTGCTAATAAAGGGTCTAATGATAATTACGACGGAGTGTTCAACTTAATTAACCATATCCACGTCTTCTATCAAATCAAGAGTTTACATGTAAAAGCGTTATCTCCGAAGTGAAGTGTCATGGACATATAAACGCAATTATCTTAGAGAAGGCGGAGCTTCTTGACGTTCTGTGTATTCTTGCTAATAGAAGGTCTAATGCCAATAACGATAGAGTGTTCAACTCAATTAAACATATCCACGTCTTCTATCAAATCAAGAGTTTGCGTATAAAAGCGTAGTCTCCGAAGTGAAGTGTCATAGACATATAAACGCAATTATCCTTGAGAAGGCGGAGTTTCTTGCGGTTCTGTATATTCCTGCTAATAAAAGGTCTAATGCCAATTACGACGGAGTGTTCAACTCAATTAAACATACCCACGTCTTCTATCAAATCAAGAGTTTACGAATAAAAGCGTAGTCTCCGAAGTGAAGTGTCATAGACATATTAACCTAATTATCTTAGAGAAGGCGGAGTTTCTTGCAGTTCTGTATATTCCTGCTAATAGAGTGTCGTATGCCAATAACGACGGAGTGTTGAAATCAATTAATCATACCCACGTCTTCTATCAAATCAAGAGTTTACATGTAAAAGCGTAGTCTCCGAAGTGTGGTGGTATGGACATATAAACGCAATTATCATAGAGAAGGCGGAGCTTCTTGCAGTTCTGTATATTCCTGCTAATAAAAGGTCTAATGCCAATTACGACGGAGTGTTCAACTCAATTAAACATACCCACGTCTTCTATCAAATCAAGAGTTTACGTGTAAAAGCGTAGTCTCCGAAGTGAAGTGTCATAGACATATACACGCAATTATCTAAGAGAAGGCGGAGTTACTTGCAGTTCTGTATATTCCTGCTAATAAAGGGTCTAATGATAATTACGACAGAGTGTTCAACTCAATTAACTATATCCACGTCTTCTATCAAATCAAGAGTTTACATGTAAAAGCGAAATCTCCGAAGTGTAGTGGTATGGACATATAAACGTTACTATCTTAGAGAAGGCGGAGTTTCTTGCAGTTCTGTATTTTCCTGCTAATATAAGGTCTTATGCCAATAACGACGGAGTGTTCAACTCAATTAAACATATCCACGTCTTCTATCAAATCAAGAGTTTACGTGTAAATGCGTAATCTACGAAGTGAAGTGTCATAGACATATAAACCTAATTATCTTAGACAAGGCGGAGTTTCTTGCAGTTCTGTATATTCCTGCTAATAGAGTGTCGTATGCCAATAACGATGAAGTGTTGAAATCAATTAAACATACCCACGTCTTCTATCAAATCAAGGGTTTACATGTAAAAGCGTAGTCTCCGAAGTGAAGTGTCAAACATATAAACCTAATTATCTTAGAAAAAGGCGGAGTTTCTTGCAGTTCTGTATATTTTTGCTAATAGAGTGTCGTATGCCAATAACGACGGAGTGTTGAAATCAATTAAACATACCCACGTCTTCTATCAAATCAAGAGCTTACATGTAAAAGCGTAGTCTCCAAAGTGTAGTGGTACGGACATATAAACGCAATTATCTTAGAGAAGGCGGAGCATCTTGCAGTTCTGTATATTCCTGCTAATAGAGAATCTAATGCTAATTACGACGGAGTGTTGAACTCAATTAAACATACCCACATCTTCTATCAAATCAAGAGTTTACATGTAAAAGCGTAGTCTCCGAAGTGTAGTGGTATGGACATATAAACGCAATTATCTTAGAGAAGGCGGAGCTTCTTGCAGTTCTGTATATTCCTGCCAATAGAAAGTCTAATGCCAATTACGACGGAGTGTTCAACTCAATTAAACATACCCACGTCGTAGATCAAATCAAGAGTTTACGTATAAAAGCGTAGTCTCCGAAGTGTAGTGGTACCGTATGGACATATAAACGCAATTATCTTAGAGAAGGCGGAGTTTCTTGCAGTTCTGTATATTCCTGCTAATAGAAGGTCTAATGCCAATAACGACGGAGTGTTCAACTCAATTAACCATATCCACGTCTTCTATTAAATCAAGAGTTAACATGTAAAAGCGTAATCTACGAAGTGAAGTGTCATAGACATATAAACGCAATTATCTTAGAGAAGGCGGAGTTTCTTGCAGTTCTGTGTATTCCTGCTAATAGAAGGTATAATGCCAATAACGACGGAGTGTTCAACTCAATTAACCATATCCACGTCTTCTATCAAATCAAGAGTTAACATGTAAAAGCGTAGTCTCCGAAGTGAAGTGTCATAGACATATAAACGCAATTATCCTAGAGAAGGCGGAGTTTCTTGCAGTTCTGTGTATTCCTGCTAATAGAAAGTATAATGCCAATAACGACGGAGTGTTCAACTCAATTAAACATACCCACGTATTCTATCAAATCAAGAGTTTACGTATAAAAGCGTTGACTCCGAAGTGTAGTGGTATGGACATATAAAGGCAATTATCTTAGAGAAGGCAGAGTTTCTTACAGTCCTGTATATTCCTGCTAATAGAGGGTCTATTGTTTATAACGACGGAGTGTTCAACTCAATTAAACATACCCACGTATTCTATCAAATCAAGAGTTTACGTATAAAAGCGTAGTCTTTGAAGTGAAGTGGTATAGACATATAAACGCAATTATCTAAGAGAAGGTAGAGTTTCTTGCAGTTCTGTGTATTCCTGCTAATAGAGGGTCAAATGCCAATAACGACGGAGTGTTCAATTCAATTAACCATATCCACGTCTTCTATCAAATCAAGAGTTTACGTATAAAAGCGTAGTCTCCGAAGTGAAGTGTCATAGACATGTAAACCTAATTATCTTAGAGAAGGCGGAGTTTCTTGCAGTTCTGTATATTCCTGCTAATAGAGTGTCGTATGCCAATAACGACGTAGTGTTAAAATCAATTTAACATACCCACGTCTTCTATCAAATCAAGAGTTTACATGTAAAAGCGTAGTCTCCGAAGTGTAGTATGGACATATAAACGCAATTATCTTAGAGAAGGCGGAGCTTCTTGCAGTTATGTATATTCCTGCTAATAGAGGGTCTAATGCCAATAACGAAGGAGTGTTGAACTTTATTAAACATACCCACATCTTCTATCAAATCAAGAGTTTACATGTAAAAGCGTAGTCTCCGAAGTGTAGTGGTATGGACATATAAACGCAATTATCTTAGAGAAGGCGGAGCTTCTTGCAGTTTTGTATATTCCTTCTAATGGAGAGTCTCATGCCAATAACGACGGAGTGTTCAACTCAATTAAACATACCCACGTCGTCTATCAAATAAGAGTTTACGTATAAAAGCGTAGTCTCCGAAGTGAAGTGGTACCATATGGACATATAAACGCAATTATCTTAGAGAAGGCGGAGTTTCTTGCAGTTCTGTATATTTCTGCTAAAAGAGGGTCTAATGCCAATAACGACGGAGTGTTCAACTCAATTAACTATATCCACGTCTTCTATCAAATCAAGAGTTTACGTGTAAAAGCGTAGTCTCCGAAGTGAAGTGTCATAGACATATACACGCAATTATCTAAAAGAAGGCGGAGTTTCTTGCAGTTCTGTATACTCCTGCTAATAAAGGGTCTAATGATAATTACGACGAAGTGTTCAACTCAATACCCCATATCCACGTCTTCTATCAAATCAAGAGTTTACATGTAAAAGCGTAATCTCCGAAGTGAAGTGTCATGGACATATAAACGCAATTATCTTAGAGAAGGCGGAGCTTCTTGCAGTTCTGTGTATTCTTGCTAATAGAGGGTCTAATGCCAATTACGACCGAGTGTTCAACTCAATTAAACATATCCACGTCTTCTATCAAATCAAGAGTTTGCGTATAAAAGCGTAGTCTCCGAAGTGAAGTGTCATAGACATATAAACGCAATTATCTAAGAGAAGACGGAGTTTCTTGCAGTTCTGTATATTCCTAATAATAAAGGGTCTAATGCTTATAACGACGGAGTGTTCAACTTAATTAAACATACCCACGTCTTCTATCAAATCAAGAGTTTACGTATAAAAGCGAAGTCTCCGAAGTGAAGTGTCATAGACATATAAACGCAATTATCTTAGAGAAGGCGGAGTTTCTTGCAGTTCTGTATATTACTGCTAATAGAGGGTCTAATGTTTATAACGACGGAGTGTTCAACTCCATTAAACATACCCACGTCTTCTATCAAATCAAGAGTTTACGTATAAAACCATAGTCTCCGAAGTGTTGTGGTATGGACATATAAACGCAATTATATAAGAGAAGGCGGAGCTTCTTGCAGTACTGTATGTTCCTGCTAATAGAAGGTCTTATGCCAATCACGACGGAGTGTTCAACTCAATTAACTATATCCACGTCTTCTATTAAATCAAGAGTTAACGTGTAAAAGCGTAGTCTTCGAAGTGAAGTGTCATAGACATATAAACGCAATTATCTAAGAGAAGGCGGAGTTTCTTGCAGTTCTGTGTAATCCTGCTAATAGAGGATCTCATGCCAATTACAATGGATTGTTCAACTTAATTAAACATACCAACGTCTTCTATCAAATCAAGAGTTTACGTGTAAAAGCGTAGTCTCCGAAGTGGAGTGTCATAGACATATAAACGCATTTATCTTAAAGAAGGTGGAGCTTCTTGCAGTTCTGTATATTTCTGCTTATAGAGGGTCTAATGATAATAACGAAGGAGTGTTCAACTCAATTTACCATATCCACGTCTTCTATCAAATCAAGAGTTTACATGTAAAAGCGTAGTCTCCGAAGTGAAGTGTCATAGACATATAAACGCAATAATCTAAGAGAAGGCGGAGTTTCTTGCAGTTCTGTGTATTCCTGCTAATAGAAAGTCTAATGCCAATAACGACGAAGTGTTCAACTCAATTAAACATACCCACGTATTCTATCAAATCAAGAGTTTACGTATAAAAGCATTGACTCTGAAGTGTAGTGGTATGGACATATTAACGCAATTATCTTAGAGAAGGCGGAGTTTCTTGCAGTTCTGTATATTCCTGCTAATAGAGGGTCTATTGCCAATTACGACGGAGTGTTTAACTCAATTAAACATACCCACGTATTCTATCAAATTAAGAGTTTACGTATAAAAGCGTTGTCTCCTAAGTAAAGTGTTATAGACATATAAACGCAATTATCTAAGAGAAGGCGAAGTTTCTTGCAGTTCTGTGTATTCCTGCTAATAGAGGGTCTTATGCTTATTACGATGAAGTGTTCAACTTAATTAAACATACCCACATCGTCTATCAAATCAAGAGTTTACGTATAAAAGCGTAGTCTCCGAAGTGTAGTGGTACCGTATGGACATATAAACGCAATAATCTAAGAGAAGGCGGAGTTTCTTGCAGTTCTGTATATTCCTGCTAATAGAGGGTCTAATGCCAATTACGGCGGATTGTTCAAATCAATTAAACTAACCCACGTCTACTATCAAATCAAGAGTTTACGTATAAAAGCGTAGTCTCCGAAGTGAAGTGTCATAGACATATAAACGCAATTATCTTAGAGAAGGCGGAGTTTCTTGCAGTTCTGTATATCCTGCTTATAGATGGTCTAATGCCAATAACGACGGAGTGTTCAACTCAATTAACCATATCCACGTCTTCTATCAAATCAGAAGTTTACGTATAAAAGCGTAGTCTTTGAAGTGAAGTGGTATGGACATATAAACGCAATTATCTAAGAGAAGGCGGAGTTTCTTGCAGTTCTGTGTATTCCTGCTAATAAAGAGTCTAATGCCAATAACGACGGAGTGTTCAACTCAATTAAACATACCCACGTCTTCTATCAAATCAAGAGTTTACGTATAAAAGCGTAGTCTCCGAAGTGAAGTGTCATAGACATATAAACCTAATTATCTTAGACAAGGCGGAGTTTCTTGCAGTTCTGTATATTCCTGCTAATAGAGTGTCGTATGCCAATAACGACGGAGTGTTGAAATTAATTAAACATACCCACGTCTTCTATCAAATCAAGAGTTTACATGTAAAAGCGTAGTCTCCGAAGTGAAGTGTCAAACATATAAACCTGATTATCTTAGAAAAAGGCGGAGTTTCTTGCAGTTCTGTATATTCCTGCTAATAGATTGTCGTATGCCAATAACGACAGAGTGTTGAAATCAATAAAACAAACCCACGTCTTCTATCAAATCAAGAGTTTACATGTAAAAGCGTAGTCTCCAAAGTGTAGTGGTACGGACATATAAACGCAATTATCTTAGAGAAGGCGGAGCATCTTGCAGTTCTGTATATTCCTGCTAATAGAGGGTCTAATGCCAATAACGACGGAGTGTTGAACTCAATTAAACATACCCACATCTTCTATCAAATCAAGAGTTTACATGTAAAAGCGTAGTCTCCGAAGTGTAGTGGTATGGACATATAAACGCAATTATCTTAAAGAAGGCGGAGCTTCTTGCAGTTCTGTATATTCCTGCTAATAGAGGGTCTAATGCCAATTACGACGGAGTGTTCAACTTAATTAACCGTATCCACGTCTTCTATTAAATCAAGAGTTAACATGTAAAAGCGTAATCTACGAAGTGAAGTGTCATAGACATATAAACGCAATTATCCTAGAGAAGGCGGAGTTTCTTGCATTTCTGTGTATTCCTGCTAATAGAAGGTAAAATGCCAATAACGACGGAGTGTTCAACTCAATTAAACATACCCACGTATTCTATCAAATCAAGAGTTTACGTATAAAAGCGTTGACTCCGAAGTGTAGTGGTATGGACATATAAACGCAATTATCTTAGAGAAGGCGGAGTTTCTTACAGTCCTGTATATTGTTGCTAATAGAGGGTCTATTGTTTATAACGACGGAGTGTTCAACTCAATTAAACATACCCACGTATTGTATCAAATCAAGAGTTTACGTATAAAAGCGTAGTCTTTGAAGTGAAGTGGTATGGACATATAAACGCAATTATCTAAGAGAAGGCGGAGTTTCTTGCAGTTCTGTGTATTCCTGCTAATAGAGGGTCAAATGTTAATAACGACGGAGTGTTGAATTCAATTAACCATATCCACGTCTTCTATCAAATCAAGAGTTTACGTATAAAAGCGTAGTCTCCGATGTGAAGTGTCATAGACATATAAACCTTATTATCTTAGAGAAGGCGGAGTTTCTTGCAGTTCTGTATATTCCTGCTAATAGAGTGTCGTATGCCAATAACGACGTAGTGTTGAAATCAATTAAAAATACCCACGTCTTCTATCAAATCAAGAGTTTACATGTAAAAGCGTAGTCTCCCAAGTGTAGTATGGACATATAAACGCAATTATCTTAGAGAAGGCGGAGCTTCTTGCAGTTCTGTATATTCCTGCTAATAGAGGGTCTTATGCCAATTACGAAGGAGTGTTGAACTTTATTAAACATACCCACATCTTCTATCAAATCAAGAGTTTACATGTAAAAGCGTAGTCTCCGAAGTGTAGTGGTATGGACATATAAACGCAATTATCTTAGAGAAGGCGGAGCTTCTTGCAGTTTTGTATATTCCTTCTAATAGAGAGTCTAATGCCAATAACGACGGAGTGTTCAACTCAATTAAACATACCCACGTCGTCTATCAAATAAGAGTTTACGTATAAAAGCTTAGTCTCCGAAGTGTAGTGGTACCGTATGGACATATAAACGCAATTATCTTAGAGAAGGCGGAGTTTCTTGCAGTTCTGTATATTTCTGCTAAAAAAGAGTCTAATGCCAATTACGACGGAGTGTTCAACTCAATTAACTATATCCACGTCTTCTATCAAATCAAGGTTTTACGTGTAAAAGCGTAGTCTCCGAAGTGAAGTGTCATAGACATATACACGCAATTATCTAAAAGAAGGCGGAGTTTCTTGCAGTTCTGTATATTCCTGCTAATAAAGGGTCTAATGATAATTACGACGGAGTGTTCAACTTAATTAACCATATCCACGTCTTCTATCAAATCAAGAGTTTACATGTAAAAGCGTTATCTCCGAAGTGAAGTGTCATGGACATATAAACGCAATTATCTTAGAGAAGGCGGAGCTTCTTGACGTTCTGTGTATTCTTGCTAATAGAAGGTCTAATGCCAATAACGATAGAGTGTTCAACTCAATTAAACATATCCACGTCTTCTATCAAATCAAGAGTTTGCGTATAAAAGCGTAGTCTCCGAAGTGAAGTGTCATAGACATATAAACGCAATTATCCTTGAGAAGGCGGAGTTTCTTGCGGTTCTGTATATTCCTGCTAATAAAAGGTCTAATGCCAATTACGACGGAGTGTTCAACTCAATTAAACATACCCACGTCTTCTATCAAATCAAGAGTTTACGAATAAAAGCGTAGTCTCCGAAGTGAAGTGTCATAGACGTATTAACCTAATTATCTTAGAGAAGGCGGAGTTTCTTGCAGTTCTGTATATTCCTGCTAATAGAGTGTCGTATGCCAATAACGACGGAGTGTTGAAATCAATTAATCATACCCACGTCTTCTATCAAATCAAGAGTTTACATGTAAAAGCGTAGTCTCCGAAGTGTGGTGGTATGGACATATAAACGCAATTATCATAGAGAAGGCGGAGCTTCTTGCAGTTCTGTATATTCCTGCTAATAAAAGGTCTAATGCCAATTACGACGGAGTGTTCAACTCAATTAAACATACCCACGTCTTCTATCAAATCAAGAGTTTACGTGTAAAAGCGTAGTCTCCGAAGTGAAGTGTCATAGACATATACACGCAATTATCTAAGAGAAGGCGGAGTTACTTGCAGTTCTGTATATTCCTGCTAATAAAGGGTCTAATGATAATTACGACAGAGTGTTCAACTCAATTAACTATATCCACGTCTTCTATCAAATCAAGAGTTTACATGTAAAAGCGAAATCTCCGAAGTGTAGTGGTATGGACATATAAACGTTACTATCTTAGAGAAGGCGGAGTTTCTTGCAGTTCTGTATTTTCCTGCTAATATAAGGTCTTATGCCAATAACGACGGAGTGTTCAACTCAATTAAACATATCCACGTCTTCTATCAAATCAAGAGTTTACGTGTAAATGCGTAATCTACGAAGTGAAGTGTCATAGACATATAAACCTAATTATCTTAGACAAGGCGGAGTTTCTTGCAGTTCTGTATATTCCTGCTAATAGAGTGTCGTATGCCAATAACGATGAAGTGTTGAAATCAATTAAACATACCCACGTCTTCTATCAAATCAAGGGTTTACATGTAAAAGCGTAGTCTCCGAAGTGAAGTGTCAAGCATATAAACCTAATTATCTTAGAAAAAGGCGGAGTTTCTTGCAGTTCTGTATATTTTTGCTAATAGAGTGTCGTATGCCAATAACGACGGAGTGTTGAAATCAATTAAACATACCCACGTCTTCTATCAAATCAAGAGCTTACATGTAAAAGCGTAGTCTCCAAAGTGTAGTGGTACGGACATATAAACGCAATTATCTTAGAGAAGGCGGAGCATCTTGCAGTTCTGTATATTCCTGCTAATAGAGAATCTAATGCTAATTACGACGGAGTGTTGAACTCAATTAAACATACCCACATCTTCTATCAAATCAAGAGTTTACATGTAAAAGCGTAGTCTCCGAAGTGTAGTGGTATGGACATATAAACGCAATTATCTTAGAGAAGGCGGAGCTTCTTGCAGTTCTGTATATTCCTGCCAATAGAAAGTCTAATGCCAATTACGACGGAGTGTTCAACTCAATTAAACATACCCACGTCGTAGATCAAATCAAGAGTTTACGTATAAAAGCGTAGTCTCCGAAGTGTAGTGGTACCGTATGGACATATAAACGCAATTATCTTAGAGAAGGCGGAGTTTCTTGCAGTTCTGTATATTCCTGCTAATAGAAGGTCTAATGCCAATAACGACGGAGTGTTCAACTCAATTAACCATATCCACGTCTTCTATTAAATCAAGAGTTAACATGTAAAAGCGTAATCTACGAAGTGAAGTGTCATAGACATATAAACGCAATTATCTTAGAGAAGGCGGAGTTTCTTGCAGTTCTGTGTATTCCTGCTAATAGAAGGTATAATGCCAATAACGACGGAGTGTTCAACTCAATTAACCATATCCACGTCTTCTATCAAATCAAGAGTTAACATGTAAAAGCGTAGTCTCCGAAGTGAAGTGTCATAGACATATAAACGCAATTATCCTAGAGAAGGCGGAGTTTCTTGCAGTTCTGTGTATTCCTGCTAATAGAAAGTATAATGCCAATAACGACGGAGTGTTCAACTCAATTAAACATACCCACGTATTCTATCAAATCAAGAGTTTACGTATAAAAGCGTTGACTCCGAAGTGTAGTGGTATGGACATATAAAGGCAATTATCTTAGAGAAGGCAGAGTTTCTTACAGTCCTGTATATTCCTGCTAATAGAGGGTCTATTGTTTATAACGACGGAGTGTTCAACTCAATTAAACATACCCACGTATTCTATCAAATCAAGAGTTTACGTATAAAAGCGTAGTCTTTGAAGTGAAGTGGTATAGACATATAAACGCAATTATCTAAGAGAAGGTAGAGTTTCTTGCAGTTCTGTGTATTCCTGCTAATAGAGGGTCAAATGCCAATAACGACGGAGTGTTCAATTCAATTAACCATATCCACGTCTTCTATCAAATCAAGAGTTTACGTATAAAAGCGTAGTCTCCGAAGTGAAGTGTCATAGACATGTAAACCTAATTATCTTAGAGAAGGCGGAGTTTCTTGCAGTTCTGTATATTCCTGCTAATAGAGTGTCGTATGCCAATAACGACGTAGTGTTAAAATCAATTTAACATACCCACGTCTTCTATCAAATCAAGAGTTTACATGTAAAAGCGTAGTCTCCGAAGTGTAGTATGGACATATAAACGCAATTATCTTAGAGAAGGCGGAGCTTCTTGCAGTTATGTATATTCCTGCTAATAGAGGGTCTAATGCCAATAACGAAGGAGTGTTGAACTTTATTAAACATACCCACATCTTCTATCAAATCAAGAGTTTACATGTAAAAGCGTAGTCTCCGAAGTGTAGTGGTATGGACATATAAACGCAATTATCTTAGAGAAGGCGGAGCTTCTTGCAGTTTTGTATATTCCTTCTAATGGAGAGTCTCATGCCAATAACGACGGAGTGTTCAACTCAATTAAACATACCCACGTCGTCTATCAAATAAGAGTTTACGTATAAAAGCGTAGTCTCCGAAGTGAAGTGGTACCATATGGACATATAAACGCAATTATCTTAGAGAAGGCGGAGTTTCTTGCAGTTCTGTATATTTCTGCTAAAAGAGGGTCTAATGCCAATAACGACGGAGTGTTCAACTCAATTAACTATATCCACGTCTTCTATCAAATCAAGAGTTTACGTGTAAAAGCGTAGTCTCCGAAGTGAAGTGTCATAGACATATACACGCAATTATCTAAAAGAAGGCGGAGTTTCTTGCAGTTCTGTATACTCCTGCTAATAAAGGGTCTAATGATAATTACGACGAAGTGTTCAACTCAATACCCCATATCCACGTCTTCTATCAAATCAAGAGTTTACATGTAAAAGCGTAATCTCCGAAGTGAAGTGTCATGGACATATAAACGCAATTATCTTAGAGAAGGCGGAGCTTCTTGCAGTTCTGTGTATTCTTGCTAATAGAGGGTCTAATGCCAATTACGACCGAGTGTTCAACTCAATTAAACATATCCACGTCTTCTATCAAATCAAGAGTTTGCGTATAAAAGCGTAGTCTCCGAAGTGAAGTGTCATAGACATATAAACGCAATTATCTAAGAGAAGACGGAGTTTCTTGCAGTTCTGTATATTCCTAATAATAAAGGGTCTAATGCTTATAACGACGGAGTGTTCAACTTAATTAAACATACCCACGTCTTCTATCAAATCAAGAGTTTACGTATAAAAGCGAAGTCTCCGAAGTGAAGTGTCATAGACATATAAACGCAATTATCTTAGAGAAGGCGGAGTTTCTTGCAGTTCTGTATATTACTGCTAATAGAGGGTCTAATGTTTATAACGACGGAGTGTTCAACTCCATTAAACATACCCACGTCTTCTATCAAATCAAGAGTTTACGTATAAAACCATAGTCTCCGAAGTGTTGTGGTATGGACATATAAACGCAATTATATAAGAGAAGGCGGAGCTTCTTGCAGTACTGTATGTTCCTGCTAATAGAAGGTCTTATGCCAATCACGACGGAGTGTTCAACTCAATTAACTATATCCACGTCTTCTATTAAATCAAGAGTTAACGTGTAAAAGCGTAGTCTTCGAAGTGAAGTGTCATAGACATATAAACGCAATTATCTAAGAGAAGGCGGAGTTTCTTGCAGTTCTGTGTAATCCTGCTAATAGAGGATCTCATGCCAATTACAATGGATTGTTCAACTTAATTAAACATACCAACGTCTTCTATCAAATCAAGAGTTTACGTGTAAAAGCGTAGTCTCCGAAGTGGAGTGTCATAGACATATAAACGCATTTATCTTAAAGAAGGTGGAGCTTCTTGCAGTTCTGTATATTTCTGCTTATAGAGGGTCTAATGATAATAACGAAGGAGTGTTCAACTCAATTTACCATATCCACGTCTTCTATCAAATCAAGAGTTTACATGTAAAAGCGTAGTCTCCGAAGTGAAGTGTCATAGACATATAAACGCAATAATCTAAGAGAAGGCGGAGTTTCTTGCAGTTCTGTGTATTCCTGCTAATAGAAAGTCTAATGCCAATAACGACGAAGTGTTCAACTCAATTAAACATACCCACGTATTCTATCAAATCAAGAGTTTACGTATAAAAGCATTGACTCTGAAGTGTAGTGGTATGGACATATTAACGCAATTATCTTAGAGAAGGCGGAGTTTCTTGCAGTTCTGTATATTCCTGCTAATAGAGGGTCTATTGCCAATTACGACGGAGTGTTTAACTCAATTAAACATACCCACGTATTCTATCAAATTAAGAGTTTACGTATAAAAGCGTTGTCTCCTAAGTAAAGTGTTATAGACATATAAACGCAATTATCTAAGAGAAGGCGAAGTTTCTTGCAGTTCTGTGTATTCCTGCTAATAGAGGGTCTTATGCTTATTACGATGAAGTGTTCAACTTAATTAAACATACCCACATCGTCTATCAAATCAAGAGTTTACGTATAAAAGCGTAGTCTCCGAAGTGTAGTGGTACCGTATGGACATATAAACGCAATAATCTAAGAGAAGGCGGAGTTTCTTGCAGTTCTGTATATTCCTGCTAATAGAGGGTCTAATGCCAATTACGGCGGATTGTTCAAATCAATTAAACTAACCCACGTCTACTATCAAATCAAGAGTTTACGTATAAAAGCGTAGTCTCCGAAGTGAAGTGTCATAGACATATAAACGCAATTATCTTAGAGAAGGCGGAGTTTCTTGCAGTTCTGTATATCCTGCTTATAGATGGTCTAATGCCAATAACGACGGAGTGTTCAACTCAATTAACCATATCCACGTCTTCTATCAAATCAGAAGTTTACGTATAAAAGCGTAGTCTTTGAAGTGAAGTGGTATGGACATATAAACGCAATTATCTAAGAGAAGGCGGAGTTTCTTGCAGTTCTGTGTATTCTTGCTAATAGAGGGTCTATTGCCAATAACGACAGAGTGTTCAACTCAATTAAACATATCCACGTCTTCTATCAAATCAAGAGTTTACGTGTAAATGCGTAATCTACGAAGTGAAGTGTCATAGACATATAAACGATATTATCCTAGAGAAGGCGGAGTTTCTTGCAGTTCTGTATATTCCTGCTAATAAAGAGTCGAATGCCAATCACGACGGAGTGTTCAACTCAATGAAACATACCCACGTCTTCTATCAAATCAAGAGTTTACGTATAAAAGCGTAGTCTCCGAAGTGAAGTGTCATAGACATATAAACCTAATTATCTTAGACAAGGCGGAGTTTCTTGCAGTTCTGTATATTCCTGCTAATAGAGTGTCGTATGCCAATAACAACGGAGTGTTGAAATCAATTAAACATACCCACGTCTTCTATCAAATCAAGAGTTTACATGTAAAAGCGTAGTCTCCGAAGTGAAGTGTCAAACATATAAACCTAATTATCTTAGAAAAAGGCGGAGTTTCTTGCAGTTCTGTATATTTCTGCTAATAGAGTTTCGTATGCCAATAACGACGGAGTGTTGAAATCAATTAAACATACCCACGTCTTCTATCAAATCAAGAGTTTACATGTAAAAGCGTAGTCTCCAAAGTGTAGTGGTACGGACATATAAACACAATTATCTAAGAGAAGGCGGAGCATCTTGCAGTTCTGTATATTCCTGCTAATAGAGGGTCTAATGCCAATGACGACGGAGTGTTGAACTCAATTAAACATACTCACATCTTCTATCAAATCAAGAGTTTACATGTAAAAGCATACTCTCCGAAGTGTAGTGGTATGGACATATAAACGCAATTATCTTAGAGAAGGCGGAGCTTCTTGCAGTTCTGTATATTCCTGCTAATAGAGAGTCTAATGCCAATTACGACGGAGTGTTCAACTCAATTAAACATACCCACGTCTTCTATCAAATCAAGAGTTTACATGTAAAAGCGTAGTCTCCGAAGTGTAGTGGTATGGACATATAAACGCAATTATCTAAGAGAAGGCGGATCTTGTTGCAGTTCTGTATATTCCTGCTAATAGAGGGTCTAATGCCAATAACGACAGAGTGTTGAACTCAATTAACCATATCCACGTCTTCTATCAAATCAAGAGTTTACATGTAAAAGCGTAGTCTCCGAAGTGAAGTGTCATAGACATATAAACGCAATTATCTAAGAGAAGGCGGAGCTTCTTGCAATTCTGTATATTCCTGCTAATAGAGGGTCTTATGCCAATTACGACGGAGTGTTCAATTCAATTATACATATCCACGTCTTCTATCAAATCAAGAGTTGGCGTATAAAAGCGTAGTCTGCGAAGTGAAGTGTCATAGACATATAAACGCAATTATCTAAGAGAAGGCGGAGTTTCTAGCAGTTCTGTATATTCCTGCTAATAAAGGGTCTAATGCTTATAACGACGGAGTGTTCAACTTTATTAAACATACTCACGTCTTCTCTCAAATCAAGAGTTTACGTATAAAAGCGTAGTCTCCGAAGTGAAGTGTCATAGACATATAAACGCAATTATCTTAGAGAAGGCGGAGTTTCTTGCAGTTCTGTATATTTCTGCTAATAGAAGGTCTAATGCCAATAACGACGGAGTGTGCAACTCAATTAACATACCCACGTCTTCTATCAAATCAAGAGTTTACGTATAAAAGCGTAGTCTCCGAAGTGTAGTGGTATGGACATATAAACGCAATTATCTTAGAGAAGGCGCAGCTTCTTGCAGTTCTGTATATTCCTGCTAATAGAGGGTCTAATGCCAATAACGACGGAGTGTTCAACTCAATTAAACATATCCACGTCTTCTATCAAATCAAGAGTTTGCGTATAAAAGCGTAGTCTCTGAAGTGAAGTGTCATAGACATATAAACGCTATTATCTAAGAAAAGGCGAAAATTCTTGCAATTCTGTATATTCCTGCTTAAAGAGGGTCTAATACCAATAACGACGGAGTGTTCAACTCAATTAACCATATCCACGTCTTCTATCAAATCAAGAGTTTACATGTAAAAGCGTAGTCTCCGAAGTGAAGTGTCATAGACATATAAACGCAATTATCTAAGAGAAGGCGGAGTTTCTTGCAGTTCAATGTATTCCTGCTAATAGAATGTCTATTGCCAATCACGATGGAGTGTTCAACTTAATTAAACATACCCACGTCTTCTATCAAATCAAGAGTTTACGTGTAAAAGCGTAGTCTCCGAAGTGAAGTGTCATAGACATATAAACGCAATTATCTAAGAGAAGGCGGAGTTTCTTGCAGTTCTGTATATTTTTTCTAATAGAATGTCTAATGGTTATAACAACGGATGGTTCAAATCAATTAAACATACCCACGTATTCTATCAAATCAAGAGTTAACGTATAAAAGCGTAGTCTCCGAAGTGTAGTGGTATGGACATATAAACGCAATTATCTAAGAGAAGGCAGATCTTCTTGCAGTTCTGTATAATCCTGCTAATAGAGGGTCTAATGCCAATAACGACGGATTGTTCAAATCTATTAAACATACCCACGTATTCTATCAATTCAAGAGTTTACGTATAAAAGCGTAGTCTCCGAAGTGTAGTGGTATGGACATATAAACGCAATTATCTAAGAGAAGGCGGATCTTCTTGCAGTTCTGTATATTTCTGCTAATAGAAGGTCTAATGCCAATAACGACGGATTGTTCAAATCAATTAAACATACCCACGTCTTCTATCAAATCAAGAGTTTACATGTAAAAGCGTAGTCTCCGAAGTGTTGTGGTATGGACATATAAACGCAATTATCTTAGAGAAGGCGGAGCTTCTTGCAGTTTTGTATATTCCTGCTAATAGAGAGTCTAATGCCAATTACGACAGAGTGTTCAACTCAATTAAACATACCCACGTCGTCTATTAAATAAGAGTTTACGTATAAAAGCGTAGTCTCCGAAGTGTAGTGGTACCGTATGGACATATAAACGCAATTACCTTAGAGAAGGCGGAGTTTCTTGCAGTTCTGTATATTTCTGCTAATAGAGGGTCTAATGCCAATTACGACGGAGTGTTCAACTCAATTAACTATATCCACGTCTTCTATCAAATCAAGAGTTTACGTGTAAAAGCGTAGTCTCCGAAGTGAAGTGTCATAGACATATACACGCAATTATCTAAGAGAAGGCGGAGTTACTTGCAATTCTGTATATTCCTGCTAATAAAGGGTCTAATGATAATTACGACAGAGTGTTCAACTCAATTAACCATATACACGTCTTCTATCAAATCAAGAGTTTACATGTAAAAGCGAAATCTCCGAAGTGTAGTGGTATGGACATATAAACGTTACTATCTTAGAGAAGGCGGAGTTTCTTGCAGTTCTGTATATTCCTGCTAATATAAGGTCTAATGCCAATAACGACGGAGTGTTCAACTCAATTAAACATATCCACGTCTTCTATCAAATCAAGGGTTTACGTGTAAATGCGTAATCTACAAAGTGAAGTGTCATAGACATATAAACCTAATTATCTTAGACAAGGCGGAGTTTCTTGCAGTTCTGTATATTCCTGCTGATAGAGTGTCGTATGCCAATAACGATGAAGTGTTGAAATCAATAAAACATACCCACGTCTTCTATCAAATCAAGAGTTTACATGTAAAAGCGTTGTCTCCGAAGTGAAGTGTCATAGACATATTAACCTAATTATCTTAGAGAAGGCGGAGTTTCTTGCAGTTCTGTATATTCCTGCTAATAGAGTGTCGTATGCCAATAACGACGGAGTGTTGAAATCAATTAATCATACCCACGTCTTCTATCAAATCAAGAGTTTACATGTAAAAGCGTAGTCTCCGAAGTGTAGTGGTATGGACATATAAACGCAATTATCATAGAGAAGGCGGAGCTTCTTGCAGTTCTGTATATTCCTGCTAATAGAGGGTCTAATGCCAATTATGACGGAGTGTTGAACTTTATTAAACATACCCACAACTTCTATCAAATCAAGAGTTTACATGTAAAAGCGTAGTCTCCGAAAAGTTGTGGTATGGACATATAAACGCAATTATCTTAGAGAAGGCGGAGCTTCTTGCAGTTTTGTATATTCCTGCTAATAGAGAGTCTAATGCCAATTACGACAGAGTGTTCAACTCAATTAAACATACCCACGTCGTCTATTAAATAAGAGTTTACGTATAAAAGCGTAGTCTCCGGAGTGTAGTGGTACCGTATGGACATATAAACGCAATTACCTCAGAGAAGGCGGAGTTTCTTGCAGTTCTGTATATTTCTGCTAATAGAGGGTCTAATGCCAATAACGACGGAGTGTTCAACTTAATTAACTATATCCACGTCTTCTATCAAATCAAGAGTTTACGTGTAAAAGCGTAGTCTCCGAAGTGAAGTGTCATAGACATATACACGCAATTATCTAAGAGAAGGCGGAGTTACTTGCAGTTCTGTATATTCCTGCTAATAAAGGGTCTAATGATAATTACGACAGAGTGTTCAACTCAATTAACCATATCCACGTCTTCTATCAAATCAAGAGTTTACATGTAAAAGCGAAATCTCCGAAGTGTAGTGGTATGGACATATAAACGGTACTATCTTAGAGAAGGCGGAGTTTCTTGCAGTTCTGTATATTCCTGCTAATATAAGGTCTAATGCCAATAAAGACGGAGTGTTCAACTCAATTAAACATATCCACGTCTTCTATCAAATCAAGAGTTTACGTGTAAATGCGTAATCTACGAAGTGAAGTGTCATAGACATATAAACCTAATTATCTTAGACAAGGCGGAGTTTCTTGCAGTTCTGTATATTCCTGCTAATAGAGTGTCGTATGCCAATAACGATGAAGTGTTGAAATCAATTAAACATACCCACGTCTTCTATCAAATCAAGAGTTTACATGTAAAAGCGTAGTCTCCGAAGTGAAGTGTCAAACATATAAACCTAATTATCTTAGAAAAAGGCGGAGTTTCTTGCAGTTCTGTATATTTTTGCTAATAGAGTGTCGTATGCCAATAACGACGGAGTGTTGAAATCAATTAAACATACCCACGTCTTCTATCAAATCAAGAGCTTACATGTAAAAGCGTAGTCTCCAAAGTGTAGTGGTACGGACATATAAACGCAATTATCTTAGAGAAGGCGGAGCATCTTGCAGTTCTGTATATTCCTGCTAATAGAGTGTCGTATGCCAATAACGATGAAGTGTTGAAATCAATTAAACATACCCACGTCTTCTATCAAATCAAGAGTTTACATGTAAAAGCGTAGTCTCCGAAGTGAAGTGTCAAACATATAAACCTAATTATCTTAGAAAAAGGCGGAGTTTCTTGCAGTTCTGTATATTTTTGCTAATAGAGTGTCGTATGCCAATTACGACGGAGTGTTGAACTCAATTAAACATACCCACATCTTCTATCAAATCAAGAGTTTACATGTAAAAGCGTAGTCTCCGAAGTGTAGTGGTATGGACATATAAACGCAATTATCTTAGAGAAGGCGGAGCTTCTTGCAGTTCTGTATATTCCTGCTAATAGAAAGTCTAATGCCAATTACGACGGAGTGTTCAACTCAATTAAACATACCCACGTCGTCGATCAAATCAAGAGTTTACGTATAAAAGCGTAGTCTCCGAAGTGAAGTGGTACCGTATGGACATATAAACGCAATTATCTTAGAGAAGGCGGAGTTTCTTGCAGTTCTGTATATTTCTGCTAATAGAAGGTCTAATGCCAATAACGACGGAGTGTTCAACTCAATTAACCATATTCACGTCTTCTATCAAATCAAGAGTTAACATGTAAAAGCGTAATCTACGAAGTGAAGTGTCATAGACATATAAACGCAATTATCTTAGAGAAGGCGGAGTTTCTTGCAGTTCTGTGTATTCCTGCTAATAGAAGGTATAATGCCAATAACGACGGAGTGTTCAACTCAATTAACCATATCCACGTCTTCTATCAAATCAAGAGTTTACGTATAAAAGCGTTGACTCCGAAGTGAAGTGGTATGGACATATAAAGGCAATTATCTTAGAGAAGGCGGAGTTTCTTACAGTCCTGTATATTCCTGCTAATAGAGGGTCTATTGTTAATAACGACGGAGTGTTCAACTCAATTAAACATACCCACGTATTCTATCAAATCAAGAGTTTACGTATAAAAGCGTAGTCTTTGAAGTGAAGTGTTATAGACATATAAACGCAATTATCTAAGAGAAGGTGGAGTTTCTTGCAGTTCTGTGTATTCCTGCTTATAGAGAGTCAAATGCCAATAACGACGGAGTGTTCAATTCAATTAACCATATCCACGTCTTCTATCAAATCAAGAGTTTACGTATAAAAGCGTAGTCTCCGAAGTGAAGTGTCATAGACATGTAAACCTAATTATCTTAGAGAAGGCGGAGTTTCTTGCAGTTCTGTGTATTCCTGCTAAAAGAAGGTAAAATGCCAATAACAACGGAGTGCTCAACTCAATTAAACATACCCACGTATTCTATCAAATCAAGAGTTTACGTATAAAAGCGTAGTCTTCGAAGTGAAGTGTCATAGACATATAAACCTAATTATCTTAGACAAGGCGGAGTTTCTTGCAGTTCTGTATATTCCTGCTAATAGAGTGTCGTATGCCAATAACGACGGAGTGTTGAAATTAATTAAACATACCCACGTCTTCTATCAAATCAAGAGTTTACATGTAAAAGCGTAGTCTCCGAAGTGAAGTGTCAAACATATAAACCTGATTATCTTAGAAAAAGGCGGAGTTTCTTGCAGTTCTGTATATTCCTGCTAATAGATTGTCGTATGCCAATAACGACAGAGTGTTGAAATCAATAAAACAAACCCACGTCTTCTATCAAATCAAGAGTTTACATGTAAAAGCGTAGTCTCCAAAGTGTAGTGGTACGGACATATAAACGCAATTATCTTAAAGAAGGCGGAGCTTCTTGCAGTTATGTATATTCCTGCTAATAGAGGATCTCATGCCAATTACAATGGATTGTTCAACTTAATTAAACATACCAACGTCTTCTATCAAATCAAGAGTTTACGTGTAAAAGCGTAGTCTCCGAAGTGGAGTGTCATAGACATATAAACGCATTTATCTTAAAGAAGGTGGAGCTTCTTGCAGTTCTGTATATTTCTGCTTATAGAGGGTCTAATGATAATAACGAAGGAGTGTTCAACTCAATTTACCATATCCACGTCTTCTATCAAATCAAGAGTTTACATGTAAAAGCGTAGTCTCCGAAGTGAAGTGTCATAGACATATAAACGCAATAATCTAAGAGAAGGCGGAGTTTCTTGCAGTTCTGTGTATTCCTGCTAATAGAAAGTCTAATGCCAATAACGACGAAGTGTTCAACTCAATTAAACATACCCACGTATTCTATCAAATCAAGAGTTTACGTATAAAAGCATTGACTCTGAAGTGTAGTGGTATGGACATATTAACGCAATTATCTTAGAGAAGGCGGAGTTTCTTGCAGTTCTGTATATTCCTGCTAATAGAGGGTCTATTGCCAATTACGACGGAGTGTTTAACTCAATTAAACATACCCACGTATTCTATCAAATTAAGAGTTTACGTATAAAAGCGTTGTCTCCTAAGTAAAGTGTTATAGACATATAAACGCAATTATCTAAGAGAAGGCGAAGTTTCTTGCAGTTCTGTGTATTCCTGCTAATAGAGGGTCTTATGCTTATTACGATGAAGTGTTCAACTTAATTAAACATACCCACATCGTCTATCAAATCAAGAGTTTACGTATAAAAGCGTAGTCTCCGAAGTGTAGTGGTACCGTATGGACATATAAACGCAATAATCTAAGAGAAGGCGGAGTTTCTTGCAGTTCTGTATATTCCTGCTAATAGAGGGTCTAATGCCAATTACGGCGGATTGTTCAAATCAATTAAACTAACCCACGTCTACTATCAAATCAAGAGTTTACGTATAAAAGCGTAGTCTCCGAAGTGAAGTGTCATAGACATATAAACGCAATTATCTTAGAGAAGGCGGAGTTTCTTGCAGTTCTGTATATCCTGCTTATAGATGGTCTAATGCCAATAACGACGGAGTGTTCAACTCAATTAACCATATCCACGTCTTCTATCAAATCAGAAGTTTACGTATAAAAGCGTAGTCTTTGAAGTGAAGTGGTATGGACATATAAACGCAATTATCTAAGAGAAGGCGGAGTTTCTTGCAGTTCTGTGTATTCTTGCTAATAGAGGGTCTATTGCCAATAACGACAGAGTGTTCAACTCAATTAAACATATCCACGTCTTCTATCAAATCAAGAGTTTACGTGTAAATGCGTAATCTACGAAGTGAAGTGTCATAGACATATAAACGATATTATCCTAGAGAAGGCGGAGTTTCTTGCAGTTCTGTATATTCCTGCTAATAAAGAGTCGAATGCCAATCACGACGGAGTGTTCAACTCAATGAAACATACCCACGTCTTCTATCAAATCAAGAGTTTACGTATAAAAGCGTAGTCTCCGAAGTGAAGTGTCATAGACATATAAACCTAATTATCTTAGACAAGGCGGAGTTTCTTGCAGTTCTGTATATTCCTGCTAATAGAGTGTCGTATGCCAATAACAACGGAGTGTTGAAATCAATTAAACATACCCACGTCTTCTATCAAATCAAGAGTTTACATGTAAAAGCGTAGTCTCCGAAGTGAAGTGTCAAACATATAAACCTAATTATCTTAGAAAAAGGCGGAGTTTCTTGCAGTTCTGTATATTTCTGCTAATAGAGTTTCGTATGCCAATAACGACGGAGTGTTGAAATCAATTAAACATACCCACGTCTTCTATCAAATCAAGAGTTTACATGTAAAAGCGTAGTCTCCAAAGTGTAGTGGTACGGACATATAAACACAATTATCTAAGAGAAGGCGGAGCATCTTGCAGTTCTGTATATTCCTGCTAATAGAGGGTCTAATGCCAATGACGACGGAGTGTTGAACTCAATTAAACATACTCACATCTTCTATCAAATCAAGAGTTTACATGTAAAAGCATACTCTCCGAAGTGTAGTGGTATGGACATATAAACGCAATTATCTTAGAGAAGGCGGAGCTTCTTGCAGTTCTGTATATTCCTGCTAATAGAGAGTCTAATGCCAATTACGACGGAGTGTTCAACTCAATTAAACATACCCACGTCTTCTATCAAATCAAGAGTTTACATGTAAAAGCGTAGTCTCCGAAGTGTAGTGGTATGGACATATAAACGCAATTATCTAAGAGAAGGCGGATCTTGTTGCAGTTCTGTATATTCCTGCTAATAGAGGGTCTAATGCCAATAACGACAGAGTGTTGAACTCAATTAACCATATCCACGTCTTCTATCAAATCAAGAGTTTACATGTAAAAGCGTAGTCTCCGAAGTGAAGTGTCATAGACATATAAACGCAATTATCTAAGAGAAGGCGGAGCTTCTTGCAATTCTGTATATTCCTGCTAATAGAGGGTCTTATGCCAATTACGACGGAGTGTTCAATTCAATTATACATATCCACGTCTTCTATCAAATCAAGAGTTGGCGTATAAAAGCGTAGTCTGCGAAGTGAAGTGTCATAGACATATAAACGCAATTATCTAAGAGAAGGCGGAGTTTCTAGCAGTTCTGTATATTCCTGCTAATAAAGGGTCTAATGCTTATAACGACGGAGTGTTCAACTTTATTAAACATACTCACGTCTTCTCTCAAATCAAGAGTTTACGTATAAAAGCGTAGTCTCCGAAGTGAAGTGTCATAGACATATAAACGCAATTATCTTAGAGAAGGCGGAGTTTCTTGCAGTTCTGTATATTTCTGCTAATAGAAGGTCTAATGCCAATAACGACGGAGTGTGCAACTCAATTAACATACCCACGTCTTCTATCAAATCAAGAGTTTACGTATAAAAGCGTAGTCTCCGAAGTGTAGTGGTATGGACATATAAACGCAATTATCTTAGAGAAGGCGCAGCTTCTTGCAGTTCTGTATATTCCTGCTAATAGAGGGTCTAATGCCAATAACGACGGAGTGTTCAACTCAATTAAACATATCCACGTCTTCTATCAAATCAAGAGTTTGCGTATAAAAGCGTAGTCTCTGAAGTGAAGTGTCATAGACATATAAACGCTATTATCTAAGAAAAGGCGAAAATTCTTGCAATTCTGTATATTCCTGCTTAAAGAGGGTCTAATACCAATAACGACGGAGTGTTCAACTCAATTAACCATATCCACGTCTTCTATCAAATCAAGAGTTTACATGTAAAAGCGTAGTCTCCGAAGTGAAGTGTCATAGACATATAAACGCAATTATCTAAGAGAAGGCGGAGTTTCTTGCAGTTCAATGTATTCCTGCTAATAGAATGTCTATTGCCAATCACGATGGAGTGTTCAACTTAATTAAACATACCCACGTCTTCTATCAAATCAAGAGTTTACGTGTAAAAGCGTAGTCTCCGAAGTGAAGTGTCATAGACATATAAACGCAATTATCTAAGAGAAGGCGGAGTTTCTTGCAGTTCTGTATATTTTTTCTAATAGAATGTCTAATGGTTATAACAACGGATGGTTCAAATCAATTAAACATACCCACGTATTCTATCAAATCAAGAGTTAACGTATAAAAGCGTAGTCTCCGAAGTGTAGTGGTATGGACATATAAACGCAATTATCTAAGAGAAGGCAGATCTTCTTGCAGTTCTGTATAATCCTGCTAATAGAGGGTCTAATGCCAATAACGACGGATTGTTCAAATCTATTAAACATACCCACGTATTCTATCAATTCAAGAGTTTACGTATAAAAGCGTAGTCTCCGAAGTGTAGTGGTATGGACATATAAACGCAATTATCTAAGAGAAGGCGGATCTTCTTGCAGTTCTGTATATTTCTGCTAATAGAAGGTCTAATGCCAATAACGACGGATTGTTCAAATCAATTAAACATACCCACGTCTTCTATCAAATCAAGAGTTTACATGTAAAAGCGTAGTCTCCGAAGTGTTGTGGTATGGACATATAAACGCAATTATCTTAGAGAAGGCGGAGCTTCTTGCAGTTTTGTATATTCCTGCTAATAGAGAGTCTAATGCCAATTACGACAGAGTGTTCAACTCAATTAAACATACCCACGTCGTCTATTAAATAAGAGTTTACGTATAAAAGCGTAGTCTCCGAAGTGTAGTGGTACCGTATGGACATATAAACGCAATTACCTTAGAGAAGGCGGAGTTTCTTGCAGTTCTGTATATTTCTGCTAATAGAGGGTCTAATGCCAATTACGACGGAGTGTTCAACTCAATTAACTATATCCACGTCTTCTATCAAATCAAGAGTTTACGTGTAAAAGCGTAGTCTCCGAAGTGAAGTGTCATAGACATATACACGCAATTATCTAAGAGAAGGCGGAGTTACTTGCAATTCTGTATATTCCTGCTAATAAAGGGTCTAATGATAATTACGACAGAGTGTTCAACTCAATTAACCATATACACGTCTTCTATCAAATCAAGAGTTTACATGTAAAAGCGAAATCTCCGAAGTGTAGTGGTATGGACATATAAACGTTACTATCTTAGAGAAGGCGGAGTTTCTTGCAGTTCTGTATATTCCTGCTAATATAAGGTCTAATGCCAATAACGACGGAGTGTTCAACTCAATTAAACATATCCACGTCTTCTATCAAATCAAGGGTTTACGTGTAAATGCGTAATCTACAAAGTGAAGTGTCATAGACATATAAACCTAATTATCTTAGACAAGGCGGAGTTTCTTGCAGTTCTGTATATTCCTGCTGATAGAGTGTCGTATGCCAATAACGATGAAGTGTTGAAATCAATAAAACATACCCACGTCTTCTATCAAATCAAGAGTTTACATGTAAAAGCGTTGTCTCCGAAGTGAAGTGTCATAGACATATTAACCTAATTATCTTAGAGAAGGCGGAGTTTCTTGCAGTTCTGTATATTCCTGCTAATAGAGTGTCGTATGCCAATAACGACGGAGTGTTGAAATCAATTAATCATACCCACGTCTTCTATCAAATCAAGAGTTTACATGTAAAAGCGTAGTCTCCGAAGTGTAGTGGTATGGACATATAAACGCAATTATCATAGAGAAGGCGGAGCTTCTTGCAGTTCTGTATATTCCTGCTAATAGAGGGTCTAATGCCAATTATGACGGAGTGTTGAACTTTATTAAACATACCCACAACTTCTATCAAATCAAGAGTTTACATGTAAAAGCGTAGTCTCCGAAAAGTTGTGGTATGGACATATAAACGCAATTATCTTAGAGAAGGCGGAGCTTCTTGCAGTTTTGTATATTCCTGCTAATAGAGAGTCTAATGCCAATTACGACAGAGTGTTCAACTCAATTAAACATACCCACGTCGTCTATTAAATAAGAGTTTACGTATAAAAGCGTAGTCTCCGGAGTGTAGTGGTACCGTATGGACATATAAACGCAATTACCTCAGAGAAGGCGGAGTTTCTTGCAGTTCTGTATATTTCTGCTAATAGAGGGTCTAATGCCAATAACGACGGAGTGTTCAACTTAATTAACTATATCCACGTCTTCTATCAAATCAAGAGTTTACGTGTAAAAGCGTAGTCTCCGAAGTGAAGTGTCATAGACATATACACGCAATTATCTAAGAGAAGGCGGAGTTACTTGCAGTTCTGTATATTCCTGCTAATAAAGGGTCTAATGATAATTACGACAGAGTGTTCAACTCAATTAACCATATCCACGTCTTCTATCAAATCAAGAGTTTACATGTAAAAGCGAAATCTCCGAAGTGTAGTGGTATGGACATATAAACGGTACTATCTTAGAGAAGGCGGAGTTTCTTGCAGTTCTGTATATTCCTGCTAATATAAGGTCTAATGCCAATAAAGACGGAGTGTTCAACTCAATTAAACATATCCACGTCTTCTATCAAATCAAGAGTTTACGTGTAAATGCGTAATCTACGAAGTGAAGTGTCATAGACATATAAACCTAATTATCTTAGACAAGGCGGAGTTTCTTGCAGTTCTGTATATTCCTGCTAATAGAGTGTCGTATGCCAATAACGATGAAGTGTTGAAATCAATTAAACATACCCACGTCTTCTATCAAATCAAGAGTTTACATGTAAAAGCGTAGTCTCCGAAGTGAAGTGTCAAACATATAAACCTAATTATCTTAGAAAAAGGCGGAGTTTCTTGCAGTTCTGTATATTTTTGCTAATAGAGTGTCGTATGCCAATAACGACGGAGTGTTGAAATCAATTAAACATACCCACGTCTTCTATCAAATCAAGAGCTTACATGTAAAAGCGTAGTCTCCAAAGTGTAGTGGTACGGACATATAAACGCAATTATCTTAGAGAAGGCGGAGCATCTTGCAGTTCTGTATATTCCTGCTAATAGAGTGTCGTATGCCAATAACGATGAAGTGTTGAAATCAATTAAACATACCCACGTCTTCTATCAAATCAAGAGTTTACATGTAAAAGCGTAGTCTCCGAAGTGAAGTGTCAAACATATAAACCTAATTATCTTAGAAAAAGGCGGAGTTTCTTGCAGTTCTGTATATTTTTGCTAATAGAGTGTCGTATGCCAATTACGACGGAGTGTTGAACTCAATTAAACATACCCACATCTTCTATCAAATCAAGAGTTTACATGTAAAAGCGTAGTCTCCGAAGTGTAGTGGTATGGACATATAAACGCAATTATCTTAGAGAAGGCGGAGCTTCTTGCAGTTCTGTATATTCCTGCTAATAGAAAGTCTAATGCCAATTACGACGGAGTGTTCAACTCAATTAAACATACCCACGTCGTCGATCAAATCAAGAGTTTACGTATAAAAGCGTAGTCTCCGAAGTGAAGTGGTACCGTATGGACATATAAACGCAATTATCTTAGAGAAGGCGGAGTTTCTTGCAGTTCTGTATATTTCTGCTAATAGAAGGTCTAATGCCAATAACGACGGAGTGTTCAACTCAATTAACCATATTCACGTCTTCTATCAAATCAAGAGTTAACATGTAAAAGCGTAATCTACGAAGTGAAGTGTCATAGACATATAAACGCAATTATCTTAGAGAAGGCGGAGTTTCTTGCAGTTCTGTGTATTCCTGCTAATAGAAGGTATAATGCCAATAACGACGGAGTGTTCAACTCAATTAACCATATCCACGTCTTCTATCAAATCAAGAGTTTACGTATAAAAGCGTTGACTCCGAAGTGAAGTGGTATGGACATATAAAGGCAATTATCTTAGAGAAGGCGGAGTTTCTTACAGTCCTGTATATTCCTGCTAATAGAGGGTCTATTGTTAATAACGACGGAGTGTTCAACTCAATTAAACATACCCACGTATTCTATCAAATCAAGAGTTTACGTATAAAAGCGTAGTCTTTGAAGTGAAGTGTTATAGACATATAAACGCAATTATCTAAGAGAAGGTGGAGTTTCTTGCAGTTCTGTGTATTCCTGCTTATAGAGAGTCAAATGCCAATAACGACGGAGTGTTCAATTCAATTAACCATATCCACGTCTTCTATCAAATCAAGAGTTTACGTATAAAAGCGTAGTCTCCGAAGTGAAGTGTCATAGACATGTAAACCTAATTATCTTAGAGAAGGCGGAGTTTCTTGCAGTTCTGTGTATTCCTGCTAAAAGAAGGTAAAATGCCAATAACAACGGAGTGCTCAACTCAATTAAACATACCCACGTATTCTATCAAATCAAGAGTTTACGTATAAAAGCGTAGTCTTCGAAGTGAAGTGTCATAGACATATAAACCTAATTATCTTAGACAAGGCGGAGTTTCTTGCAGTTCTGTATATTCCTGCTAATAGAGTGTCGTATGCCAATAACGACGGAGTGTTGAAATTAATTAAACATACCCACGTCTTCTATCAAATCAAGAGTTTACATGTAAAAGCGTAGTCTCCGAAGTGAAGTGTCAAACATATAAACCTGATTATCTTAGAAAAAGGCGGAGTTTCTTGCAGTTCTGTATATTCCTGCT
The DNA here is from genome assembly GCA_945910005.1 of Isoperla grammatica. Lineage (NCBI taxonomy): Eukaryota > Metazoa > Arthropoda > Insecta > Plecoptera > Perlodidae > Isoperla > Isoperla grammatica. Next base: position 33,433,963 of record OX246740.1, read on the forward strand.
AATAGATTGTCGTATGCCAATAACGACAGAGTGTTGAAATCAATAAAACAAACCCACGTCTTCTATCAAATCAAGAGTTTACATGTAAAAGCGTAGTCTCCAAAGTGTAGTGGTACGGACATATAAACGCAATTATCTTAAAGAAGGCGGAGCTTCTTGCAGTTATGTATATTCCTGCTAATAGAGGGTCTAATGCCAATTACGACGGAGTGTTCAACTTAATTAACCGTATCAACGTCTTCTATTAAATCAAGAGTTAACATGTAAAAGCGTAATCTACGAAGTGAAGTGTCATAGACATATAAACGCAATTATCCTAGAGAAGGCGGAGTTTCTTGCAGTTCTGTGTATTCCTGCTAATAGAAGGTAAAATGCCAATAACGACGGACTGTTCAACTCAATTAAACATACCCACGTATTCTATCAAATCAAGAGTTTACGTATAAAAGCGTTGACTCCGAAGTGTAGTGGTATGGACATATAAACGCAATTATCTTAGAGAAGGCGGAGTTTCTTACAGTCCTGTATATTGTTGCTAATAGAGGGTCTAATGCTTATAACGATAGAGTGTTCAACTCAATTAAACATATCCACGTCTTCTATCAAATCAAGAGTTTGCGTATAAAAGCGTAGTCTCCGAAGTGAAGTGTCATAGACATATAAACGCAATTATCCTTGAGAAGGCGGAGTTTCTTGCGGTTCTGTATATTCCTGCTAATAAAAGGTCTAATGCCAATAACGACGGAGTGTTCAACTCAATTAAACATACCCACGTCTTCTATCAAATCAAGAGTTTACGAATAAAAGCGTAGTCTCCGAAGTGAAGTGTCATAGACATATTAACCTAATTATCTTAGAGAAGGCGGAGTTTCTTGCAGTTCTGTATATTCCTGCTAATAGAGTGTCGTATGCCAATAACGACGGAGTGTTGAAATCAATTAATCATACCCACGTCTTCTATCAAATCAAGAGTTTACATGTAAAAGCGTAGTCTCCGAAGTGTGGTGGTATGGACATATAAACGCAATTATCATAGAGAAGGCGGAGCTTCTTGCAGTTCTGTATATTCCTGCTAATAAAAGGTCTAATGCCAATTACGACGGAGTGTTCAACTCAATTAAACATACCCACGTCTTCTATCAAATCAAGAGTTTACGTGTAAAAGCGTAGTCTCCGAAGTGAAGTGTCATAGACATATACACGCAATTATCTAAGAGAAGGCGGAGTTACTTGCAGTTCTGTATATTCCTGCTAATAAAGGGTCTAATGATAATTACGACAGAGTGTTCAACTCAATTAACCATATCCACGTCTTCTATCAAATCAAGAGTTTACATGTAAAAGCGAAATCTCCGAAGTGTAGTGGTATGGACATATAAACGTTACTATCTTAGAGAAGGCGGAGTTTCTTGCAGTTCTGTATTTTCCTGCTAATATAAGGTCTTATGCCAATAACGACGGAGTGTTCAACTCAATTAAACATATCCACGTCTTCTATCAAATCAAGAGTTTACGTGTAAATGCGTAATCTACGAAGTAAAGTGTCATAGACATATAAACCTAATTATCTTAGACAAGGCGGAGTTTCTTGCAGTTCTGTATATTCCTGCTAATAGAGTGTCGTATGCCAATAACGATGAAGTGTTGAAATCAATTAAACATACCCACGTCTTCTATCAAATCAAGAGTTTACATGTAAAAGCGTAGTCTCCGAAGTGAAGTGTCAAACATATAAACCTAATTATCTTAGAAAAAGGCGGAGTTTCTTGCAGTTCTGTATATTTTTGCTAATAGAGTGTCGTATGCCAATAACGACGGAGTGTTGAAATCAATTAATTATACCCACGTCTTCTATCAAATCAAGAGCTTACATGTAAAAGCGTAGTCTCCAAAGTGTATTGGTACGGACATATAAACGCAATTATCTTAGAGAAGGCGGAGCATCTTGCAGTTCTGTATATTCCTGCTAAAAGAGAATCTAATGCCAATTACGACGGAGTGTTGAACTCAATTAAACATACCCACATCTTCTATCAAATCAAGAGTTTACATGTAAAAGCGTAGTCTCCGAAGTGTAGTGGTATGGACATATAAACGCAATTATCTTAGAGAAAACGGAGCTTCTTGCAGTTCTGTATATTCCTGCCAATAGAAAGTCTAATGCCAATTACGACGGAGTGTTCAACTCAATTAAACATACCCACGTCGTAGATCAAATCAAGAGTTTACGTATAAAAGCGTAGTCTCCGAAGTGTAGTGGTACCGTATGGACATATAAACGCAATTATCTTAGAGAAGGCGGAGTTTCTTGCAGTTCTGTATATTCCTGCTAATAGAAGGTCTAATGCCAATAACGACGGAGTGTTCAACTTAATTAACCATATCCACGTCTTCTATCAAATCAAGAGTTAACATGTAAAAGCGTAATCTACGAAGTGAAGTGTCATAGACATATAAACGCAATTATCTTAGAGAAGGCGGAGTTTCTTGCAGTTCTGTGTATTCCTGCTAATAGAAGGTATTTTGCCAATAACGACGGAGTGTTCAACTCAATTAACCATATCCACGTCTTCTATCAAATCAAGAGTTAACATGTAAAAGCGTAGTCTCCGAAGTGAAGTGTCATAGACATATAAACGCAATTATCCTAGAGAAGGCGGAGTTTCTTGCAGTTCTGTGTATTCCTGCTAATAGAAGGTATAATGCCAATAACGACGGAGTGTTCAACTCAATTAAACATACCCACGTATTCTATCAAATCAAGAGTTTACGTATAAAAGCGTTGACTCCGAAGTGAAGTGGTATGGACATATAAAGGCAATTATCTTAGAGAAGGCAGAGTTTCTTACAGTCCTGTATATTCCTGCTAATAGAGGGTCTATTGTTTATAACGACGGAGTGTTCAACTCAATTAAACATACCCACGTATTCTATCAAATCAAGAGTTTACGTATAAAAGCGTAGTCTTTGAAGTGAAGTGGTATAGACATATAAACGCAATTATCTAAGAGAAGGTGGAGTTTCTTGCAGTTCTGTGTATTCCTGCTAATAGAGGGTCAAATGCCAATAACGACGGAGTGTTCAATTCAATTAACCATATCCACGTCTTCTATCAAATCAAGAGTTTACGTATAAAAGCGTAGTCTCCGAAGTGAAGTGTCATAGACATGTAAACCTAATTATCTTAGAGAAGGCGGAGTTTCTTGCAGTTCTGTATATTCCTGCTAATAGAGTGTCGTATGCCAATAACGACGTAGTGTTAAAATCAATTAAACATACCCACGTCTTCTATCAAATCAAGAGTTTACATGTAAAAGCGTAGTCTCCGAAGTGTAGTATGGACATATAAACGCAATTATCTTAGAGAAGGCGGAGCTTCTTGCAGTTATGTATATTCCTGCTAATAGAGGGTCTAATGCCAATAACGAAGGAGTGTTGAACTTTATTAAACATACCCACATCTTCTATCAAATCAAGAGTTTACATGTAAAAGCGTAGTCTCCGAAGTGTAGTGGTATGGACATATAAACGCAATTATCTTAGAGAAGGCGGAGCTTCTTGCAGTTTTGTATATTCCTTCTGATGGAGAGTCTCATGCCAATAACGACGGAGTGTTCAACTCAATTAAACATACCCACGTCGTCTATCAAATAAGAGTTTACGTATAAAAGCGTAGTCTCCGAAGTGAAGTGGTACCATATGGACATATAAACGCAATTATCTTAGAGAAGGCGGAGTTTCTTGCAGTTCTGTATATTTCTGCTAAAAGAGGGTCTAATGCCAATAACGACGGAGTGTTCAACTCAATTAACTATATCCACGTCTTCTATCAAATCAAGAGTTTACGTGTAAAAGCGTAGTCTCCGAAGTGAAGTGTCATAGACATATACACGCAATTATCTAAAAGAAGGCGGAGTTTCTTGCAGTTCTGTATACTCCTGCTAATAAAGGGTCTAATGATAATTACGACGAAGTGTTCAACTCAATACCCCATATCCACGTCTTCTATCAAATCAAGAGTTTACATGTAAAAGCGTAATCTCCGAAGTGAAGTGTCATGGACATATAAACGCAATTATCTTAGAGAAGGCGGAGCTTCTTGCAGTTCTGTGTATTCTTGCTAATAGAGGGTCTAATGCCAATTACGACCGAGTGTTCAACTCAATTAAACATATCCACGTCTTCTATCAAATCAAGAGTTTGCGTATAAAAGCGTAGTCTCCGAAGTGAAGTGTCATAGACATATAAACGCAATTATCTAAGAGAAGCCGGAGTTTCTTGCAGTTCTGTATATTCCTAATAATAAAGGGTCTAATGCTTATAACGACGGAGTGTTCAACTTAATTAAACATACCCACGTCTTCTATCAAATCAAGAGTTTACGTATAAAAGCGAAGTCTCCGAAGTGAAGTGTCATAGACATATAAACGCAATTATCTTAGAGAAGGCGGAGTTTCTTGCAGTTCTGTATATTACTGCTAATAGAGGGTCTAATGTTAATAACGACGGAGTGTTCAACTCCATTAAACATACCCACGTCTTCTATCAAATCAAGAGTTTACGTATAAAAGCGAAGTCTCCGAAGTGAAGTGTCATAGACATATAAACGCAATTATCTTAGAGAAGGCGGAGTTTCTTGCAGTACTGTATGTTCCTGCTAATAGAAGGTCTTATGCCAATCACGACGGAGTGTTCAACTCAATTAACTATATCCACGTCTTCTATTAAATCAAGAGTTTACGTGTAAAAGCGTAGTCTTCGAAGTGAAGTGTCATAGACATATAAACGCAATTATCTAAGAGAAGGCGGAGTTTCTTGCAGTTCTGTGTAATCCTGCTAATAGAGGATCTCATGCCAATTACAATGGATTGTTCAACTTAATTAAACATACCAACGTCTTCTATCAAATCAAGAGTTTACGTGTAAAAGCGTAGTCTCCGAAGTGGAGTGTCATAGACATATAAACGCATTTATCTTAAAGAAGGTGGAGCTTCTTGCAGTTCTGTATATTTCTGCTTATAGAGGGTCTAATGCCAATAACGAAGGAGTGTTCAACTCAATTTACCATATCCACGTCTTCTATCAAATCAAGAGTTTACATGTTAAAGCGTAGTCTCCGAAGTGAAGTGTCATAGACATATAAACGCAATAATCTAAGAGAAGGCGGAGTTTCTTGCAGTTCTGTGTATTCCTGCTAATAGAAAGTCTAATGCCAATAACGACGAAGTGTTCAACTCAATTAAACATACCCACGTATTCTATCAAATCAAGAGTTTACGTATAAAAGCATTGACTCTGAAGTGTGGTGGTATGGACATATAAACGCAATTATCTTAGAGAAGGCGGAGTTTCTTGCAGTTCTGTATATTCCTGCTAATAGAGGGTCTATTGCCAATTACGACGGAGTGTTTAACTCAATTAAACATACCCACGTCGTCTATCAAATCAAGAGTTTACGTATAAAAGCGTAGTCTCCGAAGTGTAGTGGTACCGTATGGACATATAAACGCAATAATCTAAGAGAAGGCGGAGTTTCTTGCAGTTCTGTATATTCCTGCTAATAGAGGGTCTAATGCCAATTACGGCGGATTGTTCAAATCAATTAAACTAACCCACGTCTACTATCAAATCAAGAGTTTACGTATAAAAGCGTAGTCTCCGAAGTGAAGTGTCATAGACATATAAACGCAATTATCTTAGAGAAGGCGGAGTTTCTTGCAGTTCTGTATATCCTGCTTATAGATGGTCTAATGCCAATAACGACGGAGTGTTCAACTCAATTAACCATATCCACGTCTTCTATCAAATCAGAAGTTTACGTATAAAAGCGTAGTCTTTGAAGTGAAGTGGTATGGACATATAAACGCAATTATCTAAGAGAAGGCGGAGTTTCTTGCAGTTCTGTGTATTCTTGCTAATAGAGGGTCTATTGCCAATAACGACAGAGTGTTCAACTCAATTAAACATATCCACGTCTTCTATCAAATCAAGAGTTTACGTGTAAATGCGTAATCTACGAAGTGAAGTGTCATAGACATATAAACGATATTATCCTAGAGAAGGCGGAGTTTCTTGCAGTTCTGTATATTCCTGCTAATAAAGAGTCGAATGCCAATCACGACGGAGTGTTCAACTCAATGAAACATACCCACGTCTTCTATCAAATCAAGAGTTTACGTATAAAAGCGTAGTCTCCGAAGTGAAGTGTCATAGACATATCAACCTAATTATCTTAGACAAGGCGGAGTTTCTTGCAGTTCTGTATATTCCTGCTAATAGAGTGTCGTATGCCAATAACAACGGAGTGTTGAAATCAATTAAACATACCCACGTCTTCTATCAAATCAAGAGTTTACATGTAAAAGCGTAGTCTCCGAAGTGAAGTGTCAAACATATAAACCTAATTATCTTAGAAAAAGGCGGAGTTTCTTGCAGTTCTGTATATTTCTGCTAATAGAGTGTCGTATGCCAATAACGACGGAGTGTTGAAATCAATTAAACATACCCACGTCTTCTATCAAATCAAGAGTTTACATGTAAAAGCGTCGTCTCCAAAGTGTAGTGGTACGGACATATAAACACAATTATCTAAGAGAAGGCGGAGCATCTTGCAGTTCTGTATATTCCTGCTAATAGAGGGTCTAATGCCAATGACGACGGAGTGTTGAACTCAATTAAACATACTTACATCTTCTATCAAATCAAGAGTTTACATGTAAAAGCATACTCTCCGAAGTGTAGTGGTATGGACATATAAACGCAATTATCTTAGAGAAGGCGAAGCTTCTTGCAGTTCTGTATATTCTTGCTAATAGAGAGTCTAATGCCAATTACGACGGAGTGTTCAACTCAATTAAACATACCCACGTCTTCTATCAAATCAAGAGTTTACATGTAAAAGCGTAGTCTCCGAAGTGTAGTGGTATGGACATATAAACGCAATTATCTAAGAGAAGGCGGATCTTGTTGCAGTTCTGTATATTCCTGCTAATAGAGGGTCTAATGCCAATAACGACAGAGTGTTGAACTCAATTAACCATATCCACGTCTTCTATCAAATCAAGAGTTTACATGTAAAAGCGTAGTCTCCGAAGTGAAGTGTCATAGACATATAAACGCAATTATCTAAGAGAAGGCGGAGCTTCTTGCAATTCTGTATATTCCTGCTAATAGAGGGTCTTATGCCAATTACGACGGAGTGTTCAATTCAATTATACATATCCACGTCTTCTATCAAATCAAGAGTTGGCGTATAAAAGCGTAGTCTGCGAAGTGAAGTGTCATAGACATATAAACGCAATTATCTAAGAGAAGGCGGAGTTTCTAGCAGTTCTGTATATTCCTGCTAATAAAGGGTCTAATGCTTATAACGACGGAGTGTTCAACTTTATTAAACATACCCACGTCTTCTCTCAAATCAAGAGTTTACGTATAAAAGCGTAGTCTCCGAAGTGAAGTGTCATAGACATATAAACGCAATTATCTTAGAGAAGGCGGAGTTTCTTGCAGTTCTGTATATTTCTGCTAATAGAAGGTCTAATGCCAATAACGACGGAGTGTGCAACTCAATTAACATACCCACGTCTTCTATCAAATCAAGAGTTTACGTATAAAAGCGTAGTCTCCGAAGTGTAGTGGTATGGACATATAAACGCAATTATCTTAGAGAAGGCGCAGCTTCTTGCAGTTCTGTATATTCCTGCTAATAGAGGGTCTAATGCCAATAACGACGGAGTGTTCAACTCAATTAAACATATCCACGTCTTCTATCAAATCAAGAGTTTGCGTATAAAAGCGTAGTCTCTGAAGTGAAGTGTCATAGACATATAAACGCTATTATCTAAGAAAAGGCGAAAATTCTTGCAATTCTGTATATTCCTGCTTATAGAGGGTCTAATACCAATTACGACGGAGTGTTCAACTCAATTAACCATATCCACGTCTTCTATCAAATCAAGAGTTTACATGTAAAAGCGTAGTCTCCGAAGTGAAGTGTCATAGACATATAAACGCAATTATCTAAGAGAAGGCGGAGTTTCTTGCAGTTCAATGTATTCCTGCTAATAGAATGTCTATTGCCAATCACGATGGAGTGTTCAACTTAATTAAACATACCCACGTCTTCTATCAAATCAAGAGTTTACGTGTAAAAGCGTAGTCTCCGAAGTGAAGTGTCATAGACATATAAACGCAATTATCTAAGAGAAGGCGGAGTTTCTTGCAGTTCTGTATATTTTTTCTAATAGAATGTCTAATGGTTATAACAACGGATTGTTCAAATCAATTAAACATACCCACGTATTCTATCAAATCAAGAGTTAACGTATAAAAGCGTAGTCTCCGAAGTGTAGTGGTATGGACATATAAACGCAATTATCTAAGAGAAGGCAGATCTTCTTGCAGTTCTGTATAATCCTGCTAATAGAGGGTCTAATGCCAATAACGACGGATTGTTCAAATCTATTAAACATACCCACGTATTCTATCAATTCAAGAGTTTACGTATAAAAGCGTAGTCTCCGAAGTGTAGTGGTATGGACATATAAACGCAATTATCTAAGAGAAGGCGGATCTTCTTGCAGTTCTGTATATTTCTGCTAATAGAAGGTCTAATGCCAATAACGACGGATTGTTCAAATCAATTAAACATACCCACGTCGTCTATTAAATAAGAGTTTACGTATAAAAGCGTAGTCTCCGAAGTGTAGTGGTACCGTATGGACATATAAACGCAATTACCTTAGAGAAGGCGGAGTTTCTTGCAGTTCTGTATATTTCTGCTAATAGAGGGTCTAATGCCAATTACGACGGAGTGTTCAACTCAATTAACTATATCCACGTCTTCTATCAAATCAAGAGTTTACGTGTAAAAGCGTAGTCTCCGAAGTGAAGTGTCATAGACATATACACGCAATTATCTAAGAGAAGGCGGAGTTACTTGCAGTTCTGTATATTCCTGCTAATAAAGGGTCTAATGATAATTACGACAGAGTGTTCAACTTAATTAACCATATCCACGTCTTCTATCAAATCAAGAGTTTACATGTAAAAGCGAAATCTCCGAAGTGTAGTGGTATGGACATATAAACGTTACTATCTTAGAGAAGGCGGAGTTTCTTGCAGTTCTGTATATTCCTGCTAATATAAGGTCTAATGCCAATAACGACGGAGTGTTCAACTCAATTAAACATATCCACGTCTTCTATCAAATCAAGAGTTTACGTGTAAATGCGTAATCTACGAAGTGAAGCGTCATAGACATATAAACCTAATTATCTTAGACAAGGCGGAGTTTCTTGCAGTTCTGTATATTCCTGCTAATAGAGTGTCGTATGCCAATAACGATGAAGTGTTGAAATCAATTAAACATACCCACGTCTTCTATCAAATCAAGAGTTTACATGTAAAAGCGTAGTCTCCGAAGTGAAGTGTCAAACATATAAACCTAATTATCTTAGAAAAAGGCGGAGTTTCTTGCAGTTCTGTATATTTTTGCTAATAGAGTGTCGTATGCCAATAACGACGGAGTGTTGAAATCAATTAAACATACCCACGTCTTCTATCAAATCAAGAGCTTACATGTAAAAGCGTAGTCTCCAAAGTGTAGTGGTACGGACATATAAACGCAATTATCTTAGAGAAGGCGGAGCATCTTGCAGTTCTGTATATTCCTGCTAATAGAGAATCTAATGCCAATTACGACGGAGTGTTGAACTCAATTAAACATACCCACATCTTCTATCAAATCAAGAGTTTACATGTAAAAGCGTAGTCTCCGAAGTGTAGTGGTATGGACATATAAACGCAATTATCTTAGAGAAGGCGGAGCTTCTTGCAGTTTTGTATATTCCTGCTTATAAAGAGTCAAATGCCAATAACGACGGAGTGTTCAACTCAATAAAACATACCCACGTCGTCTATTAAATAAGAGTTTACGTATAAAAGCGTAGTCTCCGAAGTGTAGTGATACCGTATGGACATATAAACGCAATTATCTTAGAGAAGGCGGAGTTTCTTGCAGTTCTGTATATTTCTGCTAATAGAGGGTCAAATGCCAATTACGACGGAGTGTTCAACTTAATTAACTATATCCACGTCTTCTATCAAATCAAGAGTTTACGTGTAAAAGCGTAGTCTCCGAAGTGAAGTGTCATAGACATATACACGCAATTATCTAAGAGAAGGCGGAGTTTCTTGCAGTTCTGTATATTCCTGCTAATAGAAAATCTATTGCCAATCACGACGGAGTGTTCAACTCCATTAAACATACCCACGTCTTCTATCAAATCAAGAGTTTACGTGTAAATGCGTAATCTACCCGGTCGAGGTGGGTCCCTCCTCGTGGTGACCGGTGCCCGCAAAGAGGGCTCTCGTGCACTTCTTTAATCATCCCTTTTTTTTTTTTTTTTTTTTTTTTTTTTTTTTTTTTTCATTTCTGTCTTCATCATCCTTTCTCTTCTTACTTTCACTACCTTCTTCCTCATCCGTGCCGGCCCTCTTTGCGATCCAAACGCCCACCAAACGTTGACCTCTCTATAACGACCCTGCAATGGACTTGGACATCCCCGATGACGACCAGGCATGGCAACGGAACAGGCTCGGCACATTGACGGATTTGATTGCCTTGGGCCTGTCTGCGGGTTGCGTTGGCTGTATGCCCACTGCACAAAGGTCGGCCGTGGGCTTCCGGTCGGCCTGCGTGCAGTGTTAGAAGGTCAATTGCGCCTGCAGGCACCCGGACGTGAAATTGGCACTTTCCTACACGCCACTTGATGAAAAAGGAAATCGTTAATGGGCTGCGCCTCATGGGGGTATGTTGTCATGTCTAGCTCCCCATGGGGTGCACCCTATTTCGTTTACAAGGCCCTATGCGGTAGAACCGACGTGGGTTAGTTGAGTCCTGATTCCAAGTACTGATGTGGGTTGTCCCCAACAAAACTATGAGTAAACGAAGCCTCATAGATGACGACTTTGACTTACAGCAGAAAAAGAACGCCAAGACTGTTGGACCGACCCCGAAGTTTCTGGTTGTTACACGTGTCGATAAGGATAAGAATTTTTTTAAAATGTCTCCTTTCTATCTTCGGAAAGCGATAGAAGGAATCGCTGCCAATATCACATCAGTGAAAAAGTTACGCAATGGTACCCTCCTAGTTGAAACATCCTCTGACAAACAATCTCTGACTTTATTAGAGTCCACCAAGATAGCCGATATGCCTGTCACTGTTACCCCACATACAACCCTCAATTCATCAAAAGGCGTCATCAGGTGTTACGACCTGATGAACTGTTCCATCGAAGAAATTAAAGCAGAACTTGCATCACAACTAGTAGCAGACGTATATCAAATCCACAGCAAACGAACCGGCACATTGACCCCCACACCAACATACATTCTTACATTTAATACATCTACTCCGCCAAAAATCATTCACGCAGGCTATTATCGCCTCGACGTCCGACCTTTCGTTGGTCGCCCTCTTCGCTGCTTCAGGTGTCAGAAGTTTGGGCATTCACAAAAGGCATGCAAGGGTAAAGCCATGTGTTGCGAATGTGGACAGCCAGCCCATGGCGATGAAGCATGCAAATCAGACAAAAAATGTATAAACTGTGATGGATGTCATTCTGCAGCTTCTAGAGACTGCCCAAAATGGAAAGAAGAGGAAGCTATTCAAAAAATACGATCGACCGAAAACATCTCGGTATATGAGGCCCGCAAAAAATACTTTGCAATTGCATCGCCGATATTTAAAAGGTCATTCGCTGATGTAGTAAACGTACAACCAGAGAAAACCGCAATACCGATCACTCCTTCACCACCTACATCTTCATCTGTCACCTCGGAATCTCCCCTCTTGACTGAGCTCTTAGAAACCATAAAACAATTAAAAGAAACAATTGACCGCCAGCAGAAACGACTAGAGGTCCAAGATGATCTCATTAAAGAACTTCTAGCCACAAGACCCCAATCGCCATCCGACAAGCAGAAAGCAACACAAAAAGAAACTCCAGTCAATGCAGTGCATGAGACAGCCCAGAATACAAATATGACGCAAAACAAAGTTCGCAAGCTTGTTCGCGATCAACAACAACCCAATACCGACTTTCAATTTCCGAAAGGGAAACGGAATAAAAACTGGAAAAGGGCCCTCGCTTCGCAAGTGGCTCTTGCCCAAAGTCAGTCGGAGTCGTCTCCTTTTGAAGACACAGGAGATGAAATGGACACATCTCCTCCAACTCCTGCTACCTCTAAGGTAGCTCAATTTTTAAAGCAAAAAAGAGACCAGTAGCATCCCCCATCTGACCTCTCCTTTTTATCCTTTAATAATGGACACATGCCTTCAGTGGAACGTAAGAGGTTATTTTAGTAGATCTGAAGAGGTAAAACTTTTAGTTTCACACTACAAACCAGCTTTTCTGTGCTTCCAGGAAACACATTTTAAACCTTCAGACAACCCTAAGTTAAGAGGATATACCTTTTATAGATGTGATGACGTATCGGGTGATCGGGCAAAGGGAGGAGTGGCTATCTCGGTAACGAACAGCGTATACTCCGAAGCACTGCCTCTCACAACAACGTTGCAGGCAGTGGCTGTCCGAGTGGCCCTCAGTGGCACGATCACTCTATGCAATATCTATTTTCCTCCTCTTTCTGTGATATCAAAGCAACTAGTCAATAACCTTTTACAACAACTACCACGTCCATTTATTTTATTCGGGGATTTCAACGCTCACAATGTTTTATGGGGTGACCAGATATCTAGTCCTAGGGGTAAGATAATAGAAGACGTTTTAACAACTAACGACCTTATCTTAGTGAATAATGGAGAACCAACCCACTTTAACACTGCAAATGGTTCATATTCTGCCATTGACTTAACAATATGTACACCCTCTATCTTCCTAGAACTAGAGTGGAGTGTCATACCAGATCTTCATGGTAGCGATCACTTCCCTATACTGGTCACCATAACTCACCAGGGAGAGTCCAGACAACGGGCGCCTAAGTGGAACGTTGAAAGAGCTGACTGGAATATGTTCAAGACCCTGGCCGTATTTGGCAACGAACACTTTGATGACATCCAGGATCAGGTGAACCATGTCACCAACAAGATCATCTCAGCGGCAAGGTCCACTATCCCTCAAACGTCAATCCATCCTCGACGCATACCAGTTCCCTGGTGGAATGCTGAATGTAAGGAGGCCATCAAAAAACGTAGAAAGGCATTAAAGGTATTCAGCAGATACCCAACACAAGCCAACCTGGAAGCTTTCAGAAAACTACGTGCGAAAGCCAGATACATTATTAAAGAATCGCGCAAACGCTCATGGAAGTGCTACGTGTCCACATTGACACACCGAACACCAGTTTCTCAAGTTTGGAAAAAAATTAGAAAGATATCTTGCCAAAATACCTTTTGTAGTCCTTCCGGCGTTCTAGTCAATAATGAATTAAAAACGTCTCAAATAGATATAGCGAATGCCTTCGGGGCACATTACGCCAGCATCTCTAGCTCCGCTAATTACTCTGCGAAATTTCTCAAGCGAAAGGCTCAGGAGGAACAGAAGACCCTAAACTTTTCATCAAACAATAGAGAGGAATACAATCATCCCTTCACGGAATGGGAATTCATGAACACCATAAGCGATCTCAAGAACTCTGCCACTGGCCCGGACGAAGTTCACAACGACATGATAAAACACCTCTCTCCCGAAGCTCTCCGGTACATTCTTGACATGTTCAACCGCATCTGGCTCGAAGATGTGTTCCCGGACTCGTGGAGGGATGCCATTACCGTCCCGATTTTAAAACCAGGCAAAGACAAGGTGCATGTGTCAAATTATAGGCCAATTTCCCTTACGAGTTGTCTTTGTAAAGCTCTTGAAAGGATGATCAATAAGAGATTGATGTGGTTGTTGGAAAGCCGAAATCTTCTTACTCCGGAACAATCAGGTTTTCGTAAAGGCCGCTCGGCCCTGGACCATCTCGTCCGATTGGAGGGTTATATTCGAGATGCTTTTATAACCAAACAACATGTGGTGGCCGTCTTCTTCGATTTGGAGAAGGCGTATGACACTACATGGAAACATGGGATTTTAAAAAACTTTACATTCCTGGGGTATGAAGGGACACTTACCGGTTTTTATTTCGAATTTTTTAACCAACAGACGATTTCAAGTCCGGATTGGAAACCTTTTATCAAGACCATTTTACCAAGAGAACGGTGTGCCACAAGGATCTGTTTTAAGTGTCCTTTGTTTCGCAATAGCTATTAACAACATAACTTCTTATGTACGCAAACCCGTGCAGTCTTCACTCTTTGTAGATGACTATGCAATGTTTTACCGGGCGTCATTCCTCAGTTCAATTGAGCGGCAGCTGCAGCTGAATGTCAGGCGGCTTGAGAAGTGGGCAGATGAGACTGGCTTCAGATTCTCGGTTACAAAAACAACGTGTGTACTTTTCAGCCACCGCCGAGGTATTTTTATGAACCCCGAACTAATAATGGGAGGCCGTACCCTGACATTCACAGACACCGCTCGTTTTCTGGGAATGTTTTTTGACAAAAAGTTAACATGGCGACCACATATACAACAACTCCGAACAAAATGTTTCAAGGCGCTAAACATCCTACGCGTACTTAGCAATACCAAATGGGGTGCAGATCGTACCATCATGCTCCGACTTTACCGTTCTCTGATTCGTTCCAAACTAGACTTTGCCAGTTTTATCTATGACTCTGCGAGACCTTCCTACATTAGAACTTTGAACACAGTACACCACACAGGCATTCGACTCTCGACGGGAGCATTTCGAACAAGCCCCGTCCCAAGTCTGTACAGCGAGGCAGGCGAGCCGCCATTGGCTATTAGGAGGAAGTACCTAATGCTGAACTATGTTTCATCTTTAAAAGGGTCTCCGAAAAACCCATCGTACGATGTGATTTTTAATCCCCCTTTTAAAAATCTGTATGCCTCGAGGAACAAAGTAATGAGACCAGTGGGTATTCGTTCTCTTGAACTCTTAGAAGAGCTACAAATAACGTTACCTCTAGTTTTCTACGTGTCTGATCGTTCAATGCCACCTTGGTCCGTAACCAAGCCGGTTTGTATAACACGTCTCTCAATCTACAAAAAAGAGTCTACATCTAACATTCAATACCAGGCCCTATTTCACGAAATTCGCTCAACGCACCACGACTTTGAGTGCATCTACACTGATGGATCGAAAATAGGTGATCTGGTTGGCTGTGCTTTTACAACGGATGACGAACATTTTACCTTTAAACTCCACCCAATGTTTAGTGTGTTTAATGCGGAGCTCTTTGCAATACTGCAAAGCCTCCTCTATGTTTTATCTCATGACGGTTCAAAATTTCTAGTGTGTACTGACTCTCTTAGTACACAAGAATCCCTGTCTCAAATGTACTCCAGGCACCCCCTGGTATGTAAAATCCAAAACATTTTAACAAAACTGTCCTCGAAACGAAAACGTGTTGTATTTTGTTGGGTGCCTGGCCATGCCGGAATCCAAGGCAATGAACGTGCAGATCTATTTGCAAAAGCGGCATGCAACAAGGGCAGCGCTGACAATAACCTTATTGTGACTCATGACCTCAAAGTAGTCTTCAAGCATAAGCTGAAAGAAATGTGGCAAAATAACTGGTCAAGCATTGAGAATAACAAACTACGTGAAATCAAAAGTAGTGTAGTGTCATGGTTATCTTCACGACGACCCTCTCGTCGGGAAGAAGTTGTTTTGACTCGGCTGCGGATCGGACACACATACCTCACTCACGGATATCTTTTGCGTAGCGAAGCCCCCCCCACTTGTGAGGTATGTGGAGTTGTTTTAAGTATGAAACACATTTTAGTTGAGTGTAAAAAATACAATGACGAGAGGAACCGTTTTAAATTAACAACTTTAAAAGAAATTTTAGCTGACGACTCAAGTCTTCTTGACAATGTTTTTAACTTTTTACAATCTTTAGAGCTACTGAGTGTTATCTAAAATAACACCAGGTAAAGCCAAAAGTCTATCGGGCACTAATAACCACGTCGTTGTGTGCCCTTAAACCCAAACTAACTAACTAACTAATGTAAAAGCGTAGTCTCCGAAGTGTAGTGGTATGGACATATAAACGCAATTATCTTAGAGAAGGCGGAGCTTCTTGCAGTTCTGTATATTCCTGCTAATAGAAAGTCTAATGCCAATTACGACGGAGTGTTCAACTCAATTAAACATACCCACGTCGTCGATCAAATCAAGAGTTTACGTATAAAAGCGTAGTCTCCGAAGTGTAGTGGTACCGTATGGACATATAAACGCAATTATCTTAGAGAAGGCGGAGTTTCTTGCAGTTCTGTATATTCCTGCTAATAGACAGTCTAATGCCAATAACGACGGAGTGTTCAACTCAATTAACCATATCCACGTCTTCTATCAAATCAAGAGTTAACATGTAAAAGCGTAATCTACGAAGTGAAGTGTCATAGACATATAAACGCAATTATCTTAGAGAAGGCGGAGTTTCTTGCAGTTCTGTGTACTCCTGCTAATAGAAGGTATAATGCCAATAACGACGGAGTGTTCAACTCAATTAACCATATCCACGTCTTCTATCAAATCAAGAGTTAACATGTAAAAGCGTAGTCTCCGAAGTGAAGTGTCATAGACATATAAACGCAATTATCCTAGAGAAGGCGGAGTTTCTTGCAGTTCTGTGTATTCCTGCTAATAGAAGGTATAATGCCAATAACGACGGAGTGTTCAACTCAATTAAACATACCCACGTATTCTATCAAATCAAGAGTTTACGTATAAAAGCGTTGACTCCGAAGTGTAGTGGTATGGACATATAAAGGCAATTATCTTAGAGAAGGCGGAGTTTCTTACAGTCCTGTATATTCCTGCTAATAGAGGGTCTATTGTTTATAACGACGGAGTGTTCAACTCAATTAAACATACCCACGTATTCTATCAAATCAAGAGTTTACGTATAAAAGCGTAGTCTTTGAAGTGAAGTGGTATAGACATATAAACGCAATTATCTAAGAGAAGGTGGAGTTTCTTGCAGTTCTGTGTATTCCTGCTAATAGAGGGTCAAATGCCAATAACGACGGAGTGTTCAATTCAATTAACCATATCCACGTCTTCTATCAAATCAAGAGTTTACGTATAAAAGCGTAGTCTCCGAAGTGAAGTGTCATAGACATGTAAACCTAATTATCTTAGAGAAGGCGGAGTTTCTTGCAGTTCTGTATATTCCTGCTAATAGAGTGTCGTATGCCAATAACGACGTAGTGTTAAAATCAATTTAACATACCCACGTCTTCTATCAAATCAAGAGTTTACATGTAAAAGCGTAGTCTCCGAAGTGTAGTATGGACATATAAACGCAATTATCTTAGAGAAGGCGGAGCTTCTTGCAGTTATGTATATTCCTGCTAATAGAGGGTCTAATGCCAATAACGAAGGAGTGTTGAACTTTATAAAACATACCCACATCTTCTATCAAATCAAGAGTTTACATGTAAAAGCGTAGTCTCCGAAGTGTAGTGGTATGGACATATAAACGCAATTATCTACGAGAAGGCGGAGCTTCTTGCAGTTTTGTATATTCTTTCTAATGGAGAGTCTCATGCCAATAACGACGGAGTGTTCAACTCAATTAAACATACCCACGTCGTCTATCAAATAAGAGTTTACGTATAAAAGCGTAGTCTCCGAAGTGAAGTGGTACCATATGGACATATAAACGCAATTATCTTAGAGAAGGCGGAGTTTCTTGCAGTTCTGTATATTTCTGCTAAGAGAGGGTCTAATGCCAATTACGACGGAGTGTTCAACTCAATTATCTATATGCACGTCTTCTATCAAATCAAGAGTTTACGTGTAAAAGCGTAGTCTCCGAAGTGAAGTGTCATAGACATATACACGCAATTATCTAAAAGAAGGCGGAGTTTCTTGCAGTTCTGTATACTCCTGCTAATAAAGGGTCTAATGATAATTACGACGAAGTGTTCAACTCAATTAACCATATCCACGTCTTCTATCAAATCAAGAGTTTACATGTAAAAGCGTAATCTCCGAAGTGAAGTGTCATAGACTTATAAACGCAATTATCTTAGAGAAGGCGGAGCTTCTTGCAGTTCTGTGTATTCTTGCTAATAGAGGGTCTAATGCCAATTACGACCGAGTGTTCAACTCAATTAAACATATCCACGTCTTCTATCAAATCAAGAGTTTGCGTATAAAAGCGTAGTCTCCGAAGTGAAGTGTCATAGACATATAAACGCAATTATCTAAGAGAAGGCGGAGTTTCTTGCAGTTCTGTATATTCTTAATAATAAAGGGTCTAATGCTTATAACGACGGAGTGTGTAACTCAATTAAACATACCCACGTCTTCTATCAAATCAAGAGTTAACATGTAAAAGCGTAGTCTCCGAAGTGTAGTATGGACATATAAACGCAATTATCTTAGAGAAGGCGGAGCTTCTTGCAGTTATGTATATTCCTGCTAATAGAGGGTCTAATGCCAATAACGAAGGAGTGTTGAACTTTATAAAACATACCCACATCTTCTATCAAATCAAGAGTTTACATGTAAAAGCGTAGTCTCCGAAGTGTAGTGGTATGGACATATAAACGCAATTATCTTAGAGAAGGCGGAGCTTCTTGCAGTTTTGTATATTCTTTCTAATGGAGAGTCTCATGCCAATAACGACGGAGTGTTCAACTCAATTAAACATACCCACGTCGTCTATCAAATAAGAGTTTACGTATAAAAGCGTAGTCTCCGAAGTGAAGTGGTACCATATGGACATATAAACGCAATTATCTTAGAGAAGGCGGAGTTTCTTGCAGTTCTGTATATTTCTGCTAAAAGAGGGTCTAATGCCAATTACGACGGAGTGTTCAACTCAATTATCTATATGCACGTCTTCTTTCAAATCAAGAGTTTACGTGTAAAAGCGTAGTCTCCGAAGTGAAGTGTCATAGACATATACACGCAATTATCTAAAAGAAGGCGGAGTTTCTTGCAGTTCTGTATACTCCTGCTAATAAAGGGTCTAATGATAATTACGACGAAGTGTTCAACTCAATTAACCATATCCACGTCTTCTATCAAATCAAGAGTTTACATGTAAAAGCGTAATCTCCGAAGTGAAGTGTCATAGACTTATAAACGCAATTATCTTAGAGAAGGCGGAGCTTCTTGCAGTTCTGTGTATTCTTGCTAATAGAGGGTCTAATGCCAATTACGACCGAGTGTTCAACTCAATTAAACATATCCACGTCTTCTATCAAATCAAGAGTTTGCGTATAAAAGCGTAGTCTCCGAAGTGAAGTGTCATAGACATATAAACGCAATTATCTAAGAGAAGGCGGAGTTTCTTGCAGTTCTGTATATTCTTAATAATAAAGGGTCTAATGCTTATAACGACGGAGTGTTCAACTTAATTAAACATACCCACGTCTTCTATCAAATCAAGAGTTTACGTATAAAAGCGAAGTCTCCGAAGTGAAGTGTCATAGACATATAAACGCAATTATCTTAGAGAAGGCGGAGTTTCTTGCAGTTCTGTATATTACTGCTAATAGAGGGTCTAATGCCAATAACGACGGAGTGTTCAACTCCATTAAACATACCCACGTCTTCTATCAAATCAAGAGTTTACGTATAAAAGCATAGTCTCCGAAGTGTAGTGGTATGGACATATAAACGCAATTATCTAAGAGATGGCGGATCTTCTTGCAGTTCTGTATAATCCTGCTAATAGAGGGTCTAATGCCAATAACGACAGATTGTTCAAATCAATTAAACATACCCACGTCTTCTATCAAATCAAGAGTTTAAATGTAAAAGCGTAGTCTCCGAAGTGTAGTGGTATGGACATATAAACGCAATTATCTAAGAGAAGGCGGATCTTCTTGCAGTTCTGTATATTTCTGCTAATAGAAGGTCTAATGCCAATAACGACGGATTGTTCAAATCAATTAAACATACCCACGTCTTCTATCAAATCAAGAGTTTACATGTAAAAGCGTAGTCTCCGAAGTGTAGTGGTATGGACATATAAACGCAATTATCTTAAAGAAGGTGGAGCTTCTTGCAGTTTTGTATATTCCTGCTTATAGAGGGTCTAATGCCAATAACGACGGAGTGTTCAACTCAATTAACCATATCCACGTCTTCTATCAAATCAAGAGTTTACATGTAAAAGCGTAGTCTCCGAAGTGAAGTTTCATAGACATATAAACGCAATTATCTAAAAGAAGGCGGAGTTTCTTGCAGTTCTGTGTATTCCTGCTAATAGAAGGTCTAATGCCAATAACGACGAAGTGTTCAACTCAATTAAACATACCAACGTATTCTATCAAATCAAGAGTTTACGTATAAAAGCATTGACTCCGAAGTGTAGTGGTATGGACATATAAGTGCAATTATCTAAGAGAAGGCGGAGTTTCTTAGTTCTGTATATTCCTGCTAATAGAGGGTCTATTGCCAATTACGACGGAGTGTGTAACTCAATTAAACATACCCACGTATTCTATCAAATCAAGAGTTTACGTATAAAAGCGTTGTCTCCG
Organism: Isoperla grammatica; assembly: GCA_945910005.1. Lineage (NCBI taxonomy): Eukaryota > Metazoa > Arthropoda > Insecta > Plecoptera > Perlodidae > Isoperla > Isoperla grammatica. Next base: position 33,454,561 of record OX246740.1, read on the forward strand.
AAGGGAAGTGTTATAGACATATAAACGCAATTATCTAAGAGAAGGCGGAGTTTCTTGCAGTTCTGTGTATTCCTGCTAATAGAGGGTCTAATGCCAATCACGATGGAGTGTTCAACTTAATTAAACATACCCACGTCGTCTATCAAATCAAGAGTTTACGTATAAAAGCGTAGTCTCCGAAGTGAAGTGTCATAGACATATAAACGCAATTATCTTAGCGAAGGCGGAGTTTCTTGCAGTTCTGTATATTCCTGCTAATAGAGGGTCTAATTCCAATAACGACGGGGTGTTCAACTCAATTAACCATATCCACGTCTTCTATCAAATCAAGAGTTAACGTATAAAAGCGTAGTCTTTTAAGTGAAGTGGTATGGACATATAAACGCAATTATCTAAGAGAAGGCGGAGTTTCTTGCAGTTCTGTGTATTCCTGCTAATAAAGAGTCTAATGCCAATAACGACGGAGTGTTCAACTCAATTAAACATACCCACGTCTTCTATCAAATCAAGAGTTTACGTATAAAAGCGTAGTCTTCGAAGTGAAGTGTCATAGACATATAAACCTAATTATCTTAGACAAGGCGGACTTTCTTGCAGTTCTGTATATTCCTGCTAATAGAGTGTCGTATGCCAATAACGACGGAGTGTTGAAATTAATTAAACATACCCACGTCTTCTATCAAATCAAGAGTTTACATGTAAAAGCGTAGTCTCCGAAGTGAAGTGTCAAACATATAAACCTGATTATCTTAGAAAAAGGCGGAGTTTCTTGCAGTTCTGTATATTCCTGCTAATAGATTGTCGTATGCCAATAACGACAGAGTGTTGAAATCAATAAAACAAACCCACGTCTTCTATCAAATCAAGAGTTTACATGTAAAAGCGTAGTCTCCAAAGTGTAGTGGTACGGACATATAAACGCAATTATCTTAAAGAAGGCGGAGCTTCTTGCAGTTCTGTATATTCCTGCTAATAGATGGTCTAATGCCAATTACGACGGAGTGTTCAACTTAATTAACCGTATCCACGTCTTCTATTAAATCAAGAGTTAACATGTAAAAGCGTAATCTACGAAGTGAAGTGTCATAGACATATAAACGCAATTATCCTAGAGAAGGCGGAGTTTCTTGCAGTTCTGTGTATTCCTGCTAATAGAAGGTAAAATGCCAATAACGACGGAGTGTTCAACTCAATTAAACATACCCACGTATTCTATCAAATCAAGAGTTTACGTATAAAAGCGTTGACTCCGAAGTGTAGTGGTATTGACATATAAACGCAATTATCTTAGAGAAGGCGGAGTTTCTTACAGTCCTGTATATTGTTGCTAATAGAGGGTCTATTGTTTATAACGACGGAGTGTTTAACTCAATTAAACATACCCACGTATTGTATCAAATCAAGAGTTTACGTATAAAAGCGTAGTCTTTGAAGTGAAGTGGTATGGACATATAAACGCAATTATCTAAGAGAAGGCGGAGTTTCTTGCAGTTCTGTGTATTCCTGCTAATAGAGGGTCAAATGTTAATAACGACGGAGTGTTCAATTCAATTAACCATATCCACGTCTTCTATCAAATCAAGAGTTTACGTATAAAAGCGTAGTCTCCGATGTGAAGTGTCATAGACATATAAACCTTATTATCTTAGAGAAGGCGGAGTTTCTTGCAGTTCTGTATATTCCTGCTAATAGAGTGTCGTATGCCAATAACGACGTAGTGTTGAAATCAATTAAAAATACCCACGTCTTCTATCAAATCAAGAGTTTACATGTAAAAGCGTAGTCTCCCAAGTGTAGTGGTATGGACATATAAACGCAATTATCTTAGAGAAGGCGGAGCTTCTTGCAGTTTTGTATATTCCTTCTAATAGAGAGTCTGATGCCAATAACGACGGAGTGTTCAACTCAATTAAACATACCCACGTCGTCTATCAAATAAGAGTTTACGTATAAAAGCTTAGTCTCCGAAGTGTAGTGGTACCGTATGGACATATAAACGCAATTATCTTAGAGAAGGCGGAGTTTCTTGCAGTTCTGTATATTTCTGCTAAAAAAGAGTCTAATGCCAATTACGACGGAGTGTTCAACTCAATTAACTATATCCACGTCTTCTATCAAATCAAGGTTTTACGTGTAAAAGCGTAGTCTCCGAAGTGAAGTGTCATAGACATATACACGCAATTATCTAAAAGAAGGCGGAGTTTCTTGCAGTTCTGTATATTCCTGCTAATAGAAGGTCTAATGCCAATAACGATAGAGTGTTCAACTCAATTAAACATATCCACGTCTTCTATCAAATCAAGAGTTTGCGTATAAAAGCGTAGTCTCCGAAGTGAAGTGTCATAGACATATAAACGCAATTATCCTTGAGAAGGCGGAGTTTCTTGCGGTTCTGTATATTCCTGCTAATAAAAGGTCTAATGCCAATTACGACGGAGTGTTCAACTCAATTAAACATACCCACGTCTTCTATCAAATCAAGAGTTTACGAATAAAAGCGTAGTCTCCGAAGTGAAGTGTCATAGACATATTAACCTAATTATCTTAGAGAAGGCGGAGTTTCTTGCAGTTCTGTATATTCCTGCTAATAGAGTGTCGTATGCCAATAACGACGGAGTGTTGAAATCAATTAATCATACCCACGTCTTCTATCAAATCAAGAGTTTACATGTAAAAGCGTAGTCTCCGAAGTGTGGTGGTATGGACATATAAACGCAATTATCATAGAGAAGGCGGAGCTTCTTGCAGTTCTGTATATTCCTGCTAATAAAAGGTCTAATGCCAATTACGACGGAGTGTTCAACTCAATTAAACATACCCACGTCTTCTATCAAATCAAGAGTTTACGTGTAAAAGCGTAGTCTCCGAAGTGAAGTGTCATAGACATATACACGCAATTATCTAAGAGAAGGCGGAGTTACTTGCAGTTCTGTATATTCCTGCTAATAAAGGGTCTAATGATAATTACGACAGAGTGTTCAACTCAATTAACCATATCCACGTCTTCTATCAAATCAAGAGTTTACATGTAAAAGCGAAATCTCCGAAGTGTAGTGGTATGGACATATAAACGTTACTATCTTAGAGAAGGCGGAGTTTCTTGCAGTTCTGTATTTTCCTGCTAATATAAGGTCTTATGCCAATAACGACGGAGTGTTCAACTCAATTAAACATATCCACGTCTTCTATCAAATCAAGAGTTTACGTGTAAATGCGTAATCTACGAAGTAAAGTGTCATAGACATATAAACCTAATTATCTTAGACAAGGCGGAGTTTCTTGCAGTTCTGTATATTCCTGCTAATAGAGTGTCGTATGCCAATAACGATGAAGTGTTGAAATCAATTAAACATACCCACGTCTTCTATCAAATCAAGAGTTTACATGTAAAAGCGTAGTCTCCGAAGTGAAGTGTCAAACATATAAACCTAATTATCTTAGAAAAAGGCGGAGTTTCTTGCAGTTCTGTATATTTTTGCTAATAGAGTTTCGTATGCCAATAACGACGGAGTGTTGAAATCAATTAAACATACCCACGTCTTCTATCAAATCAAGAGCTTACATGTAAAAGCGTAGTCTCCAAAGTGTAGTGGTACGGACATATAAACGCAATTATCTTAGAGAAGGCGGAGCATCTTGCAGTTCTGTATATTCCTGCTAATAGAGAATCTAATGCCAATTACGACGGAGTGTTGAACTCAATTAAACATACCCACATCTTCTATCAAATCAAGAGTTTACATGTAAAAGCGTAGTCTCCGAAGTGTAGTGGTATGGACATATAAACGCAATTATCTTAGAGAAAACGGAGCTTCTTGCAGTTCTGTATATTCCTGCCAATAGAAAGTCTAATGCCAATTACGACGGAGTGTTCAACTCAATTAAACATACCCACGTCGTAGATCAAATCAAGAGTTTACGTATAAAAGCGTAGTCTCCAAAGTGTAGTGGTACCGTATGGACATATAAACGCAATTATCTTAGAGAAGGCGGAGTTTCTTGCAGTTCTGTATATTCCTGCTAATAGAAGGTCTAATGCCAATAACGACGGAGTGTTCAACTCAATTAACCATATCCACGTCTTCTATCAAATCAAGAGTTAACATGTAAAAGCGTAATCTACGAAGTGAAGTGTCATAGACATATAAACGCAATTATCTTAGAGAAGGCGGAGTTTCTTGCAGTTCTGTGTATTCCTGCTAATAGAAGGTATAATGCCAATAACGACGGAGTGTTCAACTCAATTAACCATATCCACGTCTTCTATCAAATCAAGAGTTAACATGTAAAAGCGTAGTCTCCGAAGTGAAGTGTCATAGACATATAAACGCAATTATCCTAGAGAAGGCGGAGTTTCTTGCAGTTCTGTGTATTCCTGCTAATAGAAGGTATAATGCCAATAACGACGGAGTGTTCAACTCAATTAAACATACCCACGTATTCTATCAAATCAAGAGTTTACGTATAAAAGCGTTGACTCCGAAGTGAAGTGGTATGGACATATAAAGGCAATTATCTTAGAGAAGGCAGAGTTTCTTACAGTCCTGTATATTCCTGCTAATAGAGGGTCTATTGTTTATAACGACGGAGTGTTCAACTTAATTAAACATACCCACGTATTCTTTCAAATCAAGAGTTTACGTATAAAAGCGTAGTCTTTGAAGTTAAGTGGTATAGACATATAAACGCAATTTGCTAAGAGAAGGTGGAGTTTCTTGCAGTTCTGTGTATTCCTGCTAATAGAGGGTCAAATGCCAATAACGACGGAGTGTTCAATTCAATTAACCATATCCACGTCTTCTATCAAATCAAGAGTTTACGTATAAAAGCGTAGTCTCCGAAGTGAAGTGTCATAGACATGTAAACCTAATTATCTTAGAGAAGGCGGAGTTTCTTGCAGTTCTGTATATTCCTGCTAATAGAGTGTCGTATGCCAATAACGACGTAGTGTTAAAATCAATTAAACATACCCACGTCTTCTATCAAATCAAGAGTTTACATGTAAAAGCGTAGTCTCCGAAGTGTAGTATGGACATATAAACGCAATTATCTTAGAGAAGGCGGAGCTTCTTGCAGTTATGTATATTCCTGCTAATAGAGGGTCTAATGCCAATAACGAAGGAGTGTTGAACTTTATTAAACATACCCACATCTTCTATCAAATCAAGAGTTTACATGTAAAAGCGTAGTCTCCGAAGTGTAGTGGTATGGACATATAAACGCAATTATCTTAGAGAAGGCGGAGCTTCTTGCAGTTTTGTATATTCCTTCTAATGGAGAGTCTCATGCCAATAACGACGGAGTGTTTAACTCAATTAAACATACCCACGTCGTCTATCAAATAAGAGTTTACGTATAAAAGCGTAGTCTCCGAAGTGAAGTGGTACCATATGGACATATAAACGCAATTATCTTAGAGAAGGCGGAGTTTCTTGCAGTTCTGTATATTTCTGCTAAAGAGGGTCTAATGCCAATAACGACGGAGTGTTCAACTCAATTAACTATATCCACGTCTTCTATCAAATCAAGAGTTTACGTGTAAAAGCGTAGTCTCCGAAGTGAAGTGTCATAGACATATACACGCAATTATCTAAAAGAAGGCGGAGTTTCTTGCAGTTCTGTATACTCCTGCTAATAAAGGGTCTAATGATAATTACGACGAAGTGTTCAACTCACTACCCCATATCCACGTCTTCTATCAAATCAAGAGTTTACATGTAAAAGCGTAATCTCCGAAGTGAAGTGTCATGGACATATAAACGCAATTATCTTAGAGAAGGCGGAGCTTCTTGCAGTTCTGTGTATTCTTGCTAATAGAGGGTCTAATGCCAATTACGACCGAGTGTTCAACTCAATTAAACATATCCACGTCTTCTATCAAATCAAGAGTTTGCGTATAAAAGCGTAGTCTCCGAAGTGAAGTGTCATAGACATATAAACGCAATTATCTAAGAGAAGCCGGAGTTTCTTGCAGTTCTGTATATTACTGCTAATAGAGGGTCTAATGTTAATAACGAAGGAGTGTTCAACTCCATTAAACATACCCACGTCTTCTATCAAATCAAGAGTTTACGTATAAAAGCGAAGTCTCCGAAGTGAAGTGTCATAGACATATAAACGCAATTATCTTAGAGAAGGCGGAGTTTCTTGCAGTTCTGTATATTACTGCTAATAGAGGGTCTAATGTTAATAACGAAGGAGTGTTCAACTCCATTAAACATACCCACGTCTTCTATCAAATCAAGAGTTTACGTATAAAAGCATAGTCTCCGAAGTGTAGTGGTATGGACATATAAACGCAATTATATAAGAGAAGGCGGAGCTTCTTGCAGTACTGTATGTTCCTGCTAATAGAAGGTCTTATGCCAATCACGACGGAGTGTTCAACTCAATTGCACGTCTTCTATTAAATCAAGAGTTTACGTGTAAAAGCGTAGTCTTCGAAGTGAAGTGTCATAGACATATAAACGCAATTATCTAAGAGAAGGCGGAGTTTCTTGCAGTTCTGTGTAATCCTGCTAATAGAGGATCTCATGCCAATTACAATGGATTGTTCAACTTAATTAAACATACCAACGTCTTCTATCAAATCAAGAGTTTACGTGTAAAAGCGTAGTCTCCGAAGTGGAGTGTCATAGACATATAAACGCATTTATCTTAAAGAAGGTGGAGCTTCTTGCAGTTCTGTATATTTCTGCTTATAGAGGGTCTAATGCCAATAACGAAGGAGTGTTCAACTCAATTTACCATATCCACGTCTTCTATCAAATCAAGAGTTTACATGTTAAAGCGTAGTCTCCGAAGTGAAGTGTCATAGACATATAAACGCAATAATCTAAGAGAAGGCGGAGTTTCTTGCAGTTCTGTGTATTCCTGCTAATAGAAAGTCTAATGCCAATAACGACGAAGTGTTCAACTCAATTAAACATACCGACGTATTCTATCAAATCAAGAGTTTACGTATAAAAGCATTGACTCTGAAGTGTAGTGGTATGGACATATAAACGCAATTATCTTAGAGAAGGCGGAGTTTCTTGCAGTTCTGTATATTCCTGCTAATAGAGGGTCTATTGCCAATTACGACGGAGTGTTTAACTCAATTAAACATACCCACGTATTCTATCAAATCAAGAGTTTACGTATAAAAGCGTTGTCTCCTAAGTAAAGTGTTATAGACATATAAACGCAATTATCTAAGAGAAGGCGAAGTTTCTTGCAGTTCTGTGTATTCCTGCTAATAGAGGGTCTAATGCTTATTACGATGAAGTGTTCAACTTAATTTAACATACCCACGTCGTCTATCAAATCAAGAGTTTACGTATAAAAGCGTAGTCTCCGAAGTGTAGTGGTACCGTATGGACATATAAACGCAATAATCTAAGAGAAGGCGGAGTTTCTTGCAGTTCTGTATATTCCTGCTAATAGAGGGTCTAATGCCAATTACGGCGGATAATTCAAATCAATTAAACTAACCCACGTCTACTATCAAATCAAGAGTTTACGTATAAAAGCGTAGTCTCCGAAGTGAAGTGTCATAGACATATAAACGCAATTATCTTAGAGAAGGCGGAGTTTCTTGCAGTTCTGTATATCCTGCTTATAGATGGTCTAATGCCAATAACGACGGAGTGTTCAACTCAATTAACCATATCCACGTCTTCTATCAAATCAGAAGTTTACGTATAAAAGCGTAGTCTTTGAAGTGAAGTGGTATGGACATATAAACGCAATTATCTAAGAGAAGGCGGAGTTTCTTGCAGTTCTGTGTATTCTTGCTAATAGAGGGTCTATTGCCAATAACGACAGAGTGTTCAACTCAATTAAACATATCCACGTCTTCTATCAAATCAAGAGTTTACGTGTAAATGCGTAATCTACGAAGTGAAGTGTCATAGACATATAAACGATATTATCCTAGAGAAGGCGGAGTTTCTTGCAGTTCTGTATATTTCTGCTAATAAAGAGTCGAATGCCAATCACGACGGAGTGTTCAACTCAATGAAACATACCCACGTCTTCTATCAAATCAAGAGTTTACGTATAAAAGCGTAGTCTCCGAAGTGAAGTGTCATAGACATATAAACCTAATTTTCTTAGACAAGGCGGAGTTTCTTGCAGTTCTGTATATTCCTGCTAATAGAGTGTCGTATGCCAATAACAACGGAGTGTTGAAATCAATTAAACATACCCACGTCTTCTATCAAATCAAGAGTTTACATGTAAAAGCGTAGTCTCCGAAGTGAAGTGTCAAACATATAAACCTAATTATCTTAGAAAAAGGCGGAGTTTCTTGCAGTTCTGTATATTTCTGCTAATAGAGTGTCGTATGCCAATAACGACGGAGTGTTGAAATCAATTAAACATACCCACGTCTTCTATCAAATCAAGAGTTTACATGTAAAAGCGTCGTCTCCAAAGTGTAGTGGTACAGACATATAAACACAATTATCTAAGAGAAGGCGGAGCATCTTGCAGTTCTGTATATTCCTGCTAATAGAGGGTCTAATGCCAATGACGACGGAGTGTTGAACTCAATTAAACATACTTACATCTTCTATCAAATCAAGAGTTTACATGTAAAAGCATACTCTCCGAAGTGTAGTGGTATGGACATATAAACGCAATTATCTTAGAGAAGGCGGAGCTTCTTGCAGTTCTGTATATTCCTGCTAATAGAGAGTCTAATGCCAATTACGACGGAGTGTTCAACTCAATTAAACATACCCACGTCTTCTATCAAATCAAGAGTTTACATGTAAAAGCGTAGTCTCCGAAGTGTAGTGGTATGGACATATAAACGCAATTATCTAAGAGAAGGCGGATCTTGTTGCAGTTCTGTATATTCCTGCTAATAGAGGGTCTAATGCCAATAACGACAGAGTGTTGAACTCAATTAACCATATCCACGTCTTCTATCAAATCAAGAGTTTACATGTAAAAGCGTAGTCTCCGAAGTGAAGTGTCATAGACATATAAACGCAATTATCTAAGAGAAGGCGGAGCTTCTTGCAATTCTGTATATTCCTGCTAATAGAGGGTCTTATGCCAATTACGACGGAGTGTTTAATTCAATTATACATATCCACGTCTTCTATCAAATCAAGAGTTGGCGTATAAAAGCGTAGTCTGCGAAGTGAAGTGTCATAGACATATAAACGCAATTATCTAAGAGAAGGCGGAGTTTCTAGCAGTTCTGTATATTCCTGCTAATAGAAGGTCTAATGCCAATAACGACGGAGTGTGCAACTCAATTAACATACCCACGTCTTCTATCAAATCAAGAGTTTACGTATAAAAGCGAAGTCTCCGAAGTGTAGTGGTATGGACATATAAACGCAATTATCTTAGAGAAGGCGCAGCTTCTTGCAGTTCTGTATATTCCTGCTAATAGAGGGTCTAATGCCAATAACGACGGAGTGTTCAACTCAATTAAACATATCCACGTCTTCTATCAAATCAAGAGTTTGCGTATAAAAGCGTAGTCTCTGAAGTGAAGTGTCATAGACATATAAACGCTATTATCTAAGAAAAGGCGAAAATTCTTGCAATTCTGTATATTCCTGCTTATAGAGGGTCTAATACCAATTACGACGGAGTGTTCAACTCAATTAACCATATCCACGTCTTCTATCAAATCAAGAGTTTACATGTAAAAGCGTAGTCTCCGAAGTGAAGTGTCATAGACATATAAACGCAATTATCTAAGAGAAGGCGGAGTTTCTTGCAGTTCAATGTATTCCTGCTAATAGAATGTCTATTGCCAATCACGATGGAGTGTTCAACTTAATTAAACATACCCACGTCTTCTATCAAATCAAGAGTTTACGTGTAAAAGCGTAGTCTCCGAAGTGAAGTGTCATAGACATATAAACGCAATTATCTAAGAGAAGGCGGAGTTTCTTGCAGTTCTGTATATTTTTTCTAATAGAATGTCTAATGGTTATAACAACGGATTGTTCAAATCAATTAAACATACCCACGTATTCTATCAAATCAAGAGTTAACGTATAAAAGCGTAGTCTCCGAAGTGTAGTGTTATGAACATATAAACGCAATTATCTAAGAGAAGGCAGATCTTCTTGCAGTTCTGTATAATCCTGCTAATAGAGGGTCTAATGCCAATAACGACGGATTGTTCAAATCTATTAAACATACCCACGTATTCTATCAATTCAAGAGTTTACGTATAAAAGCGTAGTCTCCGAAGTGTAGTGGTATGGACATATAAACGCAATTATCTAAGAGAAGGCGGATATTCTTGCAGTTCTGTATATTTCTGCTAATAGAAGGTCTAATGCCAATAACGACGGATTGTTCAAATCAATTAAACATACCCACGTCTTCTATCAAATCAAGAGTTTACATGTAAAAGCGTAGTCTCCGAAGTGTTGTGGTATGGACATATAAACGCAATTATCTTAGAGAAGGCGGAGCTTCTTGCAGTTTTGTATATTCCTGCTAATAGAGAGTCTAATGCCAATTACGACAGAGTGTTCAACTCAATTAAACATACCCACGTCGTCTATTAAATAAGAGTTTACGTATAAAAGCGTAGTCTCCGAAGTGTAGTGGTACCGTATGGACATATAAACGCAATTACCTTAGAGAAGGCGGAGTTTCTTGCAGTTCTGTATATTTCTGCTAATAGAGGGTCTAATGCCAATTACGACGGAGTGTTCAACTCAATTAACTATATCCACGTCTTCTATCAAATCAAGAGTTTACGTGTAAAAGCGTAGTCTCCGAAGTGAAGTGTCATAGACATATACACGCAATTATCTAAGAGAAGGCGGAGTTACTTGCAGTTCTGTATATTCCTGCTAATAAAGGGTCTAATGATAATTACGACAGAGTGTTCAACTCAATTAACCATATCCACGTCTTCTATCAAATCAAGAGTTTACATGTAAAAGCGAAATCTCCGAAGTGTAGTGGTATGGACATATAATCGTTACTATCTTAGAGAAGGCGGAGTTTCTTGCAGTTCTGTATATTCCTGCTAATATAAGGTCTAATGCCAATAACGACGGAGTGTTCAACTCAATTAAACATATCCACGTCTTCTATCAAATCAAGAGTTTACGTGTAAATGCGTAATCTACGAAGTGAAGTGTCATAGACATATAAACCTAATTATCTTAGACAAGGCGGAGTTTCTTGCAGTTCTGTATATTCCTGCTAATAGAGGGTCGTATGCCAATAACGATGAAGTGTTGAAATCAATAAAACATACCCACGTCTTCTATCAAATCAAGAGTTTACATGTAAAAGCGTAGTCTCCGAAGTGAAGTGTCAAACATATAAACCTAATTATCTTAGAAAAAGGCGGAGTTTCTTGCAGTTCTGTATATTTTTGCTAATAGAGTGTCGTATGCCAATAACGACGGAGTGTTGAAATCAATTAAACATACCCACGTCTTCTATCAAATCAAGAGCTTACATGTAAAAGCGTAGTCTCCAAAGTGTAGTGGTACGGACATATAAACGCAATTATCTTAGAGAAGGCGGAGCATCTTGCAGTTCTGTATATTCCTGCTAATAGAGAATCTAATGCCAATTACGACGGAGTGTTGAACTCAATTAAACATACCCACATCTTCTATCAAATCAAGAGTTTACATGTAAAAGCGTAGTCTCCGAAGTGTAGTGGTATGGACATATAAACGCAATTATCTTAGAGAAGGCGGAGCTTCTTGCAGTTCTGTATATTCCTGCTAATAGAAAGTCTAATGCCAATTACGACGGAGTGTTCAACTCAATTAAACATACCCACGTCGTCGATCAAATCAAGAGTTTACGTATAAAAGCGTAGTCTCCGAAGTGTAGTGGTACCGTATGGACATATAAACGCAATTATCTTAGAGAAGGCGGAGTTTCTTGCAGTTCTGTATATTCCTGCTAATAGACAGTCTAATGCCAATAACGACGGAGTGTTCAACTCAATTAACCATATCCACGTCTTCTATCAAATCAAGAGTTAACATGTAAAAGCGTGATCTACGAAGTGAAGTGTCATAGACATATAAACGCAATTATCTTAGAGAAGGCGGAGTTTCTTGCAGTTCTGTGTATTCCTGCTAATAGAAGGTATAATGCCAATAACGACGGAGTGTTCAACTCAATTAACCATATCCACGTCTTCTATCAAATCAAGAGTTAACATGTAAAAGCGTAGTCTCCGAAGTGAAGTGTCATAGACATATAAACGCAATTATCCTAGAGAAGGCGGAGTTTCTTGCAGTTCTGTGTATTCCTGCTAATAGAAGGTATAATGCCAATAACGACGGAGTGTTCAACTCAATTAAACATACCCACGTATTCTATCAAATCAAGAGTTTACGTATAAAAGCGTTGACTCCGAAGTGTAGTGGTATGGACATATAAAGGCAATTATCTTAGAGAAGGCGGAGTTTCTTACAGTCCTGTATATTCCTGCTAATAGAGGGTCTATTGTTTATAACGACGGAGTGTTCAACTCAATTAAACATACCCACGTATTCTATCAAATCAAGAGTTTACGTATAAAAGCGTAGTCTTTGAAGTGAAGTGGTATAGACATATAAACGCAATTATCTAAGAGAAGGTGGAGTTTCTTGCAGTTCTGTGTATTCCTGCTAATAGAGGGTCAAATGCCAATAACGACGGAGTGTTCAATTCAATTAACCATATCCACGTCTTCTATCAAATCAAGAGTTTACGTATAAAAGCGTAGTCTCCGAAGTGAAGTGTCATAGACATGTAAACCTAATTATCTTAGAGAAGGCGGAGTTTCTTGCAGTTCTGTATATTCCTGCTAATAGAGTGTCGTATGCCAATAACGACGTAGTGTTAAAATCAATTTAACATACCCACGTCTTCTATCAAATCAAGAGTTAACATGTAAAAGCGTAGTCTCCGAAGTGTAGTATGGACATATAAACGCAATTATCTTAGAGAAGGCGGAGCTTCTTGCAGTTATGTATATTCCTGCTAATAGAGGGTCTAATGCCAATAACGAAGGAGTGTTGAACTTTATTAAACATACCCACATCTTCTATCAAATCAAGAGTTTACATGTAAAAGCGTAGTCTCCGAAGTGTAGTGGTATGGACATATAAACGCAATTATCTTAGAGAAGGCGGAGCTTCTTGCAGTTTTGTATATTCCTTCTAATGGAGAGTCTTATGCCAATAACGACGGAGTGTTCAACTCAATTAAACATACCCACGTCGTCTATCAAATAAGAGTTTACGTATAAAAGCGTAGTCTCCGAAGTGAAGTGGTACCATATGGACATATAAACGCAATTATCTTAGAGAAGGCGGAGTTTCTTGCAGTTCTGTATATTTCTGCTAAAAGAGGGTCTAATGCCAATAACGACGGAGTGTTCAACTCAATTAACTATATCCACGTCTTCTATCAAATCAAGAGTTTACGTGTAAAAGCGTAGTCTCCGAAGTGAAGTGTCATAGACATATACACGCAATTATCTAAAAGAAGGCGGAGTTTCTTGCAGTTCTGTATACTCCTGCTAATAAAGGGTCTAATGATAATTACGACGAAGTGTTCAACTCAATTAACCATATCCACGTCTTCTATCAAAACAAGAGTTTACATGTAAAAGCGTTATCTCCGAAGTGAAGTGTCATGGACATATAAACGCAATTATCTTAGAGAAGGTGGAGCTTCTTGCAGTTCTGTGTATTCTTGCTAATAGAGGGTCTAATGCCAATTACGACCGAGTGTTCAACTCAATTAAACATACCCACGTCTTCTATCAAATCAAGAGTTTAAATGTAAAAGCGTAGTCTCCGAAGTGTAGTGGTATGAACATATAAACGCAATTATCTAAGAGAAGGCGGATCTTCTTGCAGTTCTGTATATTTCTGCTAATAGAAGGTCTAATGCCAATAACGACGGATTGTTCAAATCAATTAAACATACCCACGTCTTCTATCAAATCAAGAGTTTACATGTAAAAGCGTAGTCTCCGAAGTGTAGTGGTATGGACATATAAACGCAATTATCTAAGAAAAGGCGGATCTTGTTGCAGTTCTGTATATTCCTGCTAATAGAGGGTCTAATGCCAATTACGACGGAGTGTTTAACTTAATTAAACATACCCACATATTCTATCAAATCAAGAGTTTACGTATAAAAGCGTTGTCTCCGAAGTAAAGTGTTATAGACATATAAACGCAATTATCTAAGAGAAGGCGAAGTTTCTTGCAGTTCTGTGTATTACTGCTAATAGAGGGTCTAATGCTTATTACGATGAAGTGTTCAACTTAATTAAACATACCCACGTCGTCTATCAAATCAAGAGTTTACGTATAAAAGCGTAGTCTCCGAAGTGTAGTGGTACCGTATGGACATATAAACGCAATAATCTAAGAGAAGGCGGAGTTTCTTGCAGTTCTGTATATTCCTGCTAATAGAGGGTCTAATGCCAATTACGGCGGATTGTTCAAATCAATTAAACTAACCCACGTCTACTATCAAATCAAGAGTTTACGTATAAAAGCGTAGTCTCCGAAGTGAAGTGTCATAGACATATAAACGCAATTATCTTAGAGAAGGCGGAGTTTCTTGCAGTTCTGTATATCCTGCTTATAGATGTTCTAATGCCAATAACGACGGAGTGTTCAACTCAATTAACCATATCCACGTCTTCTATCAAATCAGAAGTTTACGTATAAAAGCGTAGTCTTTGAAGTGAAGTGGTATGGACATATAAACGCAATTATCTAAGAGAAGGCGGAGTTTCTTGCAGTTCTGTGTACTCCTGCTAATAGCGGGTCTATTGCCAATAACGACGGAGTGTTCAACTCAATTAAACATATCCACGTCTTCTATCAAATCAAGAGTTTACGTGTAAATGCGTAATCTACAAAATGAAGTGTCATAGACATATAAACGCAATTATCCTAGAGAAGGCGGAGTTTCTTGCAGTTCTGTATATTCCTGCTAATAAAGAGTCGAATGCCAATCACGACGCAGTGTTCAACTTAATTAAACATACCCACGTCTTCTATCAAATCAAGAGTTTACGTATAAAAGCGTAGTCTCCGAAGTGAAGTGTCATGGACATATAAACCTAATTATCTTAGACAAGGCGGAGTTTCTTGCAGTTCTGTATATTCCTGCTAATAGAGTGTCGTATGCCAATAACGACGGAGTGTTACAAATCAATTAAACATACCCACGTCTTCTATCAAATCAAGAGTTTACATGTAAAAGCGTAGTCTGCGAAGTGAAGTGTCAAACATATAAACCTAATTATCTTAGAAAAAGGCTAAGTTTCTTGCAGTTCTGTATATTTCTGCTAATAGAGTGTCGTATGCCAATAACGACGGAGTGTGAAATCAATTAAACATACCCACGTCTTCTATCAAATCAAGAGTTTACATGTAAAAGCGTAGTCTCCAAAGTGTAGTGGTACGGACATATAAACGCAATTATCTAAGAGAAGGCGGAGCATCTTGCAGTTCTGTATATTCCTGCAAATAGAGGGTCTAATGCCAATGACGACGGAGTGTTGAACTCAATTAAACATACCCACATCTTCTATCAAATCAAGAGTTTACATGTAAAAGCGTAGTCTCCGATGTGTAGTGGTATGGACATATAAACGCAATTATCTTAGAGAAGGCGGAGCTTCTTGCAGTTTTGTATATTCCTTCTAATGGAGAGTCTCATGCCAATAACGACGGAGTGTTCAACTCAATTAAACATACCCACGTCGTCTATCAAATAAGAGTTTACGTATAAAAGCGTAGTCTCCGAAGTGAAGTGGTACCATATGGACATATAAACGCAATTATCTTAGAGAAGGCGGAGTTTCTTGCAGTTCTGTATATTTCTGCTAAAAGAGGGTCTAATGCCAATAACGACGGAGTGTTCAACTCAATTAACTATATCCACGTCTTCTATCAAATCAAGAGTTTACGTGTAAAAGCGTAGTCTCCGAAGTGAAGTGTCATAGACATATACACGCAATTATCTAAAAGAAGGCGAAGTTTCTTGCAGTTCTGTATACTCCTGCTAATAAAGGGTCTAATGATAATTACGACGAAGTGTTCAACTCAATTAACCATATCCACGTCTTCTATCAAATCAAGAGTTTACATGTAAAAGCGTAATCTCCGAAGTGAAGTGTCATGGACATATAAACGCAATTATCTTAGAGAAGGCGGAGCTTCTTGCAGTTCTGTGTATTCTTGCTAATAGAGGGTCTAATGCCAATTACGACCGAGTGTTCAACTCAATTAAACATATCCACGTCTTCTATCAAATCAAGAGTTTGCGTATAAAAGCGTAGTCTCCGAAGTGAAGTGTCATAGACATATAAACGCAATTATCTAAGAGAAGGCGGAGTTTCTTGCAGTTCTGTATATTCCTAATAATAAAGGGTCTAATGCTTATAACGACGGAGTGTTCAACTTAATTAAACATACCCACGTCTTCTATCAAATCAAGAGTTTACGTATAAAAGCGAAGTCTCCGAAGTGAAGTGTCATAGACATATAAACGCAATTATCTTAGAGAAGACGGAGTTTCTTGCAGTTCTGTATATTACTGCTAATAGAGGGTCTAATGTTTATAACGACGGAGTGTTCAACTCCATTAAACATACCCACGTCTTCTATCAAATCAAGAGTTTACGTATAAAAGCATAGTCTCCGAAGTGTAGTGGTATGGACATATAAACGCAATTATATAAGAGAAGGCGGAGCTTCTTGCAGTTCTGTATGTTCCTGCTAATAGAAGGTCTTATGCCAATCACGACGGAGTGTTCAACTCAATTAACTATATCCACGTCTTCTATTAAATCAAGAGTTTACGTGTAAAAGCGTAGTCTTCGAAGTGAAGTGTCATAGACATATAAACGCAATTATCTAAGAGAAGGCGGAGTTTCTTGCAGTTCTGTGTAATCCTGCTAATAGAGGATCTCATGCCAATAACAATGGATTGTTCAACTTAATTAAACATACCAACGTCTTCTATCAAATCAAGAGTTTACGTGTAAAAGCGTAGTCTCCGAAGTGGAGTGTCATAGACATATAAACGCATTTATCTTAAAGAAGGTGGAGCTTCTTGCAGTTCTGTATATTTCTGCTTATAGAGGGTCTAATGCCAATAACGAAGGAGTGTTCAACTCAATTTACCATATCCACGTCTTCTATCAAATCAAGAGTTTACATGTAAAAGCGTAGTCTCCGAAGTGAAGTGTCATAGACATATAAACGCAATTATCTAAGAGAAGGCGGAGTTTCTTGCAGTTCTGTGTATTCCTGCTAATGGAAAGTCTAATGCTTATAACGACGAAGTGTTCAACTCAATTAAACATACCCACGTATTCTATCAAATCAAGAGTTTACGTATAAAAGCATTGACTCTGAAGTGTAGTGGTATGGACATATAAACGCAATTATCTTAGAGAAGGCGGAGTTTCTTGCAGTTCTGTATATTCCTGCTAATAGAGGGTCTATTGCCAATTACGACGGAGTGCTTAACTCAATTAAACATACCCACGTATTCTATCAAATCAAGAGTTTACGTATAAAAGCGTTGTCTCCGAAGTAAAGTGTTATAGACATATAAACGCAATTATCTAAGAGAAGGCGAAGTTTCTTGCAGTTCTGTGTATTCCTGCTAATAGAGGGTCTAATGCTTATTACGATGAAGTGTTCAACTTAATTAAACATACCCACGTCGTCTATCAAATCAAGAGTTTACGTATAAAAGCGTAGTCTCCGAAGTGTAGTGGTACCGTATGGACATATAAACGCAATAATCTAAGAGAAGGCGGAGTTTCTTGCAGTTCTGTATATTCCTGCTAATAGAGGGTCTAATGCCAATTACGGCGGATTGTTCAAATCAATAAAACTAACCCACGTCTACTTTCAAATCAAGAGTTTACGTTTAAAAGCGTAGTCTCCGAAGTGAAGTGTCATAGACATATAAACGCAATTATCTTAGAGAAGGCGGAGTTTCTTGCAGTTCTGTATATCCTGCTTATAGATGGTCTAATGCCAATAACGACGGAGTGTTCAACTCAATTAACCATATCCACGTCTTCTATCAAATCAGAAGTTTACGTATAAAAGCGTAGTCTTTGAAGTGAAGTGGTATGGACATATAAACGCAATTATCTAAGAGAAGGCGGAGTTTCTTGCAGTTCTGTGTATTCTTGCTAATAGAGGGTCTATTGCCCATAACGACAGAGTGTTCAACTCAATTAAACATATCCACGTCTTCTATCAAATCAAGAGTTTACGTGTAAATGCGTAATCTACGAAGTGAAGTGTCATAGACATATAAACGATATTATCCTAGAGAAGGCGGAGTTTCTTGCAGTTCTGTATATTCCTGCTAATAAAGAGTCGAATGCCAATCACGACGGAGTGTTCAACTCAATGAAACATACCCACGTCTTCTATCAAATCAAGAGTTTACGTATAAAAGCGTAGTCTCCGAAGTGAAGTGTCATAGACATATAAACCTAATTATCTTAGACAAGGCGGAGTTTCTTGCAGTTCTGTATATTCCTGCTAATAGAGTGTCGTATGCCAATAACAACGGAGTGTTGAAATCAATTAAACATACCCACGTCTTCTATCAAATCAAGAGTTTACATGTAAAAGCGTAGTCTCCGAAGTGAAGTGTCAAACATATAAACCTAATTATCTTAGAAAAAGGCGGAGTTTCTTGCAGTTCTGTATATTTCTGCTAATAGAGTGTCGTATGCCAATAACGACGGAGTGTTGAAATCAATTAAACATACCCACGTCTTCTATCAAATCAAGAGTTTACATGTAAAAGCGTAGTCTCCAAAGTGTAGTGGTACGGACATATAAACACAATTATCTAAGAGAAGGCGGAGCATCTTGCAGTTCTGTATATTCCTGCTAATAGAGGGTCTAATGCCAATGACGACGGAGTGTTGAACTCAATTAAACATACTCACATCTTCTATCAAATCAAGAGTTTACATGTAAAAGCATACTCTCCGAAGTGTAGTGGTATGGACATATAAACGCAATTATCTTAGAGAAGGCGGAGCTTCTTGCAGTTCTGTATATTCCTGCTAATAGAGAGTCTAATGCCAATTACGACGGAGTGTTCAACTCAATTAAACATACCCACGTCTTCTATCAAATCAAGAGTTTACATGTAAAAGCGTAGTCTCCCAAGTGTAGTGGTATGGACATATAAACGCAATTATCTAAGAGAAGGCGGATCTTGTTGCAGTTCTGTATATTCCTGCTTATATAGGGTCTAATGCCAATAACGACAGAGTGTTGAACTCAATTAACTATATCCACGTCTTCTATCAAATCAAGAGTTTACATGTAAAAGCGTAGTCTCCGAAGTGAAGTGTCATAGACATATAAACGCAATTATCTAAGAGAAGGCGGAGCTTCTTGCAATTCTGTATATTCCTGCTAATAGAGGGTCTAATGCCAATTACGACGGAGTGTTCAATTCAATTATACATATCCACGTCTTCTATCAAATCAAGAGTTGGCGTATAAAAGCGTAGTCTGCGAAGTAAAGTGTCATAGACATATAAACGCAATTATCTAAAAAAAGGCGGAGTTTCTAGCAGTTCTGTATATTCCTGCTAATAAAGGGTCTAATGCTTATAACGACGGAGTGTTCAACTTTATTAAACATACCCACGTCTTCTCTCAAATCAAGAGTTTACGTATAAAAGCGTAGTCTCCGAAGTGAAGTGTCATAGACATATAAACGCAATTATCTTAGCGAAGGCGGACTTTCTTGCAGTTCTGTATATTTCTGCTAATAGAAGGTCTAATGCCAATAACGACGGAGTGTGCAACTTAATTAACATACCCACGTCTTCTATCAAATCAAGAGTTTACGTATAAAAGCGTAGTCTCCGAAGTGTAGTGGTATGGACATATAAACGCAATTATCTTAGAGAAGGCGCAGCTTCTTGCAGTTCTGTATATTCCTGCTAATAGAGGGTCTAATGCCAATAACGACGGAGTGTTCAACTCAATTAAACATATCCACGTCTTCTATCAAATCAAGAGTTTGCGTATAAAAGCGTAGTCTCTGAAGTGAAGTGTCATAGACATATAAACGCTATTATCTAAGAAAAGGCAAAAATTCTTGCAATTCTGTATATTCCTGCTTATAGAGGGTCTAATACCAATTACGACGGAGTGTTCAACTCAATTAACCATATCCACGTATTCTATCAAATCAAGAGTTTACATGTAAAAGCGTAGTCTCCGAAGTGAAGTGTCATAGACATATAAACGCAATTATCTAAGAGAAGGCGGAGTTTCTTGCAGTTCAATGTATTCCTGCTAATAGAATGTCTATTGCCAATCACGATGGAGTGTTCAACTTAATTAAACATACCCACGTCTTCTATCAAATCAAGAGTTTACGTGTAAAAGCGTAGTCTCCGAAGTGAAGTGTCATAGACATATAAACGCAATTATCTAAGAGAAGGCGGAGTTTCTTGCAGTTCTGTATATTTTTTCTAATAGAATGTCTAATGGTTATAACAACGGATTGTTCAAATCAATTAAACATACCCACGTATTCTATCAAATCAAGAGTTAACGTATAAAAGCTTAGTCTCCGAAGTGTAGTGGTATGGACATATAAACGCAATTATCTAAGAGAAGGCAGATCTTCTTGCAGTTCTGTATAATCCTGCTAATAGAGGGTCTAATGCCAATAACGACGGATTGTTCAAATCTATTAAACATACCCACGTATTCTATCAATTCAAGAGTTTACGTATAAAAGCGTAGTCTCCGAAGTGTAGTGGTATGGACATATAAACGCAATTATCTAAGAGATGGCGGATCTTCTTGCAGTTCTGTATAATCCTGCTAATAGAGGGTCTAATGCCAATAACGACAGATTGTTCAAATCAATTAAACATACCCACGTCTTCTATCAAATCAAGAGTTTAAATGTAAAAGCGTAGTCTCCGAAGTGTAGTGGTATGGACATATAAACGCAATTATCTAAGAGAAGGCGGATCTTCTTGCAGTTCTGTATATTTCTGCTAATAGAAGGTCTAATGCCAATAACGACGGATTGTTCAAATCAATTAAACATACCCACGTCTTCTATCAAATCAAGAGTTTACATGTAAAAGCGTAGTCTCCGAAGTGTAGTGGTATGGACATATAAACGCAATTATCTAAGAAAAGGCGGATCTTGTTGCAGTTCTGTAAATTCCTGCTAATAGAGGGTCTAATGCCAATAACGACGGAGTGTTTAACTCAATTAAACATACCCACATATTCTATCAAATCAAGAGTTTACGTATAAAAGCGTAGTCTCCGAAGTGTAGTGGTACCGTATGGACATATAAACGCAATAATCTAAGAGAAGGCGGAGTTTCTTGCAGTTCTGTATATTCCTGCTAATAGAGGGTCTAATGCCAATTACGGCGGATTGTTCAAATCAATTAAACTAACCCACGTCTACTATCAAATCAAGAGTTTACGTATAAAAGCGTAGTCTCCGAAGTGAAGTGTCATAGACATATAAACGCAATTATCTTAGAGAAGGCGGAGTTTCTTGCAGTTCTGTATATCCTGCTTATAGATGGTCTAATGCCAATAACGACGGAGTGTTCAACTCAATTAACCATATCCACGTCTTCTATCAAATCAGAAGTTTACGTATAAAAGCGTAGTCTTTGAAGTGAAGTGGTATGGACATATAAACGCAATTATCTAAGAGAAGGCGGAGTTTCTTGCAGTTCTGTGTATTCTTGCTAATAGAGGGTCTATTGCCAATAACGACGGAGTGTTCAACTCAATTAAACATATCCACGTCTTCTATCAAATCAAGAGTTTACGTGTAAATGCGTAATCTACAAAGTGAAGTGTCATAGACATATAAACGCAATTATCCTAGAGAAGGCGGAGTTTCTTGCAGTTCTGTATATTCCTGCTAATAAAGAGTCGAATGCCAATCACGACGGAGTGTTCAACTCAATTAAACATACCCACGTCTTCTATCAAATCAAGAGTTTACGTATAAAAGCGTAGTCTCCGAAGTGAAGTGTCATGGACATATAAACCTAATTATCTTAGACAAGGCGGAGTTTCTTGCAGTTCTGTATATTCCTGCTAATAGAGTGTCGTATGCCAATAACGACGGAGTGTTACAAATCAATTAAACATACCCACGTCTTCTATCAAATCAAGAGTTTACATGTAAAAGCGTAGTCTGCGAAGTGAAGTGTCAAACATATAAACCTAATTATCTTAGAAAAAGGCTAAGTTTCTTGCAGTTCTGTATATTTATGCTAATAGAGTGTCGTATGCCAATAACGACGGAGTGTGAAATCAATTAAACATACCCACGTCTTCTATCAAATCAAGAGTTTACATGTAAAAGCGTACTCTCCAAAGTGTAGTGGTATGGACATATAAACGCAATTATCTTAGAGAAGGCGGAGCTTCTTGCAGTTCTGTATATTCCTGCTAATAGAAAGTCTAATGCCAATTACGACGGAGTGTTCAACTCAATTAAACATACCCACGTCGTCGATCATATCAAGAGTTTACGTATAAAAGCGTAGTCTCCGAAGTGTAGTGGTACCGTATGGACATATAAACGCAATTATCTTAGAGAAGGCGGAGTTTCTTGCAGTTCTGTATATTCCTGCTAATAGAGGGTCTGATGCCAATAACGACGGAGTATTCAACTCAATTAACCATATCCACGTCTTCTATCAAATCAAGAGTTTACATGTAAAAGCGTAGTCTCCGAAGTGAAGTGTCATAGACATATACACGCAAAAATCTAAGAGAAGGCGGAGTTTCTTGCAGTTCTGTATATTCCTGCTAATAGAAGGTATTATGCCAATAACGACGGAGTGTTCAACTCAATTAAACATACCTACGTATTCTATCAAATCAAGAGTTTACGTATAAAAGCGTTGACTCCGAAGTGTAGTGGTATGGACATATAAACGCAATTATCTTAGAGAAGGCGGAGTTTCTTACAGTCCTGTATATTCCTGCTAATAGAAGGTCTATTGCCAAAAACGACGGAGTGTTCAACTCAATTAAACATACCCACGTATTCTATCAAATCAAGAGTTTACGTATAAATGCGTAGTCTTCGAAGTGTAGTGGTACCGTATGGACATATAAACGCAATTATCTTAGAGAAGGCGGAGTTTCTTGCAGTTCTGTATATTTCTGCTAAAAGAGGGTCTAATGCCAATTACGACGGAGTGTTCAACTCAATTAACTATATCCACGTCTTCTATCAAATCAAGAGTTTACGTGTAAAAGCGTAGTCTCCGAAGTGAAGTGTCATAGACATATACACGCAATTATCTAAAAGAAGGCGGAGTTTCTTGCAGTTCTGTATATTCTTGCTAATAAAGGGTCTAATGATTATAACGACCAGGTGTTCAACTCAATTAACCATATCCACGTCTTCTATCAAATCAAGAGTTTACATGTAAAAGCGTAATCTCCGAAGTGAAGTGTCAAGGACATATAAACGCAATTATCTTTAAGAAGGCGGAGCTTCTTGCAGTTCTGTGTATTCTTGCTAATAGGGGGTCTAATGCCAATTACGACCGAGTGTTCAACTCAATTAAACATATCCACGTCTTCTATCCAGTCAAGAGTTTGCGTATAAAAGCGTAGTCTCCGAAGTGAAGTGTCATAGACATATAAACGCAATTATCTAAGAGAAGGCGGAGTTTCTTGCAGTTCTGTATATTCCTAATAATAAAGGGTCTAATGCTTATAACGACGGAGTGTTCAACTTAATTAAACATACCCACGTCTTCTATCAAATCAAGAGTTTACGTATAAAAGCGAAGTCTCCGAAGTGAAGTGTCATAGACATATAAACGCAATTATCTTAGAGAAGACGGAGTTTCTTGCAGTTCTGTATATTACTGCTAATAGAGGGTCTAATGTTAATAACGACGGAGTGTTCAACTCCATTAAACATACCCACGTCTTCTATCAAATCAAGAGTTTACGTATAAAAGCATAGTCTCCGAAGTGTAGTGGTATGGACATATAAACGCAATTATATAAGAGAAGGCGGAGCTTCTTGCAGTTCTGTATGTTCCTGCTAATAGAAGGTCTTATGCCAATCACGACGGAGTGTTCAACTCAATTAACTATATTCACGTCTTCTATTAAATCAAGAGTTTACGTGTAAAAGCGTAGTCTTCGAAGTGAAGTGTCATAGACATATAAACGCAATTATCTAAGAGAAGGCGGAGTTTCTTGCAGTTCTGTGTAATCCTGCTAATAGAGGATCTCATGCCAATTACAATGGATTGTTCAACTTAATTAAACATACCAACGTCTTCTATCAAATCAAGAGTTTACGTGTAAAAGCGTAGTCTCCGAAGTGGAGTGTCATAGACATATAAACGCATTTATCTTAAAGAAGGTGGAGCTTCTTGCAGTTCTGTATATTTCTGCTTATAGAGGGTCTAATGCCAATAACGAAGGAGTGTTCAACTCAATTTACCATATCCACGTCTTCTATCAAATCAAGAGTTTACATGTAAAAGCGTAGTCTCCGAAGTGAAGTGTCATAGACATATAAACGCAATTATCTAAGAGAAGGCGGAGTTTCTTGCAGTTCTGTGTATTCCTGCTAATAGAAAGTCTAATGCCAATAACGACGAAGTGTTCAACTCAATTAAACATACCCACGTATTCTATCAAATCAAGAGTTTACGTATAAAAGCATTGACTCTGAAGTGTAGTGGTATGGAAATATAAACGCAATTATCTTAGAGAAGGCGGAGTTTCTTGCAGTTCTGTATATTCCTGCTAATAGAGGGTCTATTGCCAATTACGACGGAGTGTTTAACTCAATTAAACATACCCACGTATTCTATCAAATCAAGAGTTTACGTATAAAAGCGTTGTCTCCGAAGTAAAGTGTTATAGACATATAAACGCAATTATCTAAGAGAAGGCGAAGTTTCTTGCAGTTCTGTGTATTCCTGCCAATAAAGGGTCTAATGCTTATTACGATGAAGTGTTCAACTTAATTAAACATACCCACGTCGTCTATCAAATCAAGAGTTTACGTATAAAAGCGTAGTCTCCGAAGTGTAGTGGTACCGTATGGACATATAAACGCAATAATCTAAGAGAAGGCGGAATTTCTTGCAGTTCTGTATATTCCTGCTAATAGAGGGTCTAATGCCAATTACGGCGGATTGTTCAAATCAATTAAACTAACCCACGTCTACTATCAAATCAAGAGTTTACGTATAAAAGCGTAGTCTCCGAAGTGAAGTGTCATAGACATATAAACGCAATTATCTTAGAGAAGGCGGAGTTTCTTGCAGTTCTGTATATCCTGCTTATAGATGGTCTAATGCCAATAACGACGGAGTGTTCAACTTAATTAACCATATCCACGTCTTCTATCAAATCAGAAGTTTACGTATAAAAGCGTAGTCTTTGAAGTGAAGTGGTATGGACATATAAACGCAAGTATCTAAGAGAAGGCGGAGTTTCTTGCAGTTCTGTGTATTCTTGCTAATAGAGGGTCTATTGCCAATAACGACAGAGTGTTCAACTCAATTAAACATATCCACGTCTTCTATCAAATCAAGAGTTTACGTGTAAATACGTAATCTACGAAGTGAAGTGTCATAGACATATAAACGACATTATCCTAGAGAAGGCGGAGTTTCTTGCAGTTCTGTATATTCCTGCTAATAAAGAGTCGAATGCCAATCACGACGGAGTGTTCAACTCAATGAAACATACCCACGTCTTCTATCAAATCAAGAGTTTACGTATAAAAGCGTAGTCTCCGAAGTGAAGTGTCATAGACATATAAACCTAATTATCTTAGACAAGGCGGAGTTTCTTGCAGTTCTGTATATTCCTGCTAATAAAGTGTTGTATGCCAATAACAACGGAGTGTTGAAATCAATTAAACATACCCACGTCTTCTATCAAATCAAGAGTTTACATGTAAAAGCGTAGTCTCCGAAGTGAAGTGTCAAACATATAAACCTAATTATCTTAGAAAAAGGCGGAGTTTCTTGCAGTTCTGTATATTTCTGCTAATAGAGTGTCGTATGCCAATAACGACGGAGTGTTGAAATCAATTAAACATACCCACGTCTTCTATCAAATCAAGAGTTTACATGTAAAAGCGTAGTCTCCAAAGTGTAGTGGTACGGACATATAAACACAATTATCTAAGAGAAGGCGGAGCATCTTGCAGTTCTGTATATTCCTGCTAATAGAGGGTCTAATGCCAATGACGACGGAGTGTTGAACTCAATTAAACATACTCACATCTTCTTTTA
Organism: Isoperla grammatica; assembly: GCA_945910005.1. Classification (NCBI taxonomy): domain Eukaryota; kingdom Metazoa; phylum Arthropoda; class Insecta; order Plecoptera; family Perlodidae; genus Isoperla; species Isoperla grammatica. The sequence continues at coordinate 33,480,875 of OX246740.1, forward strand.
AATCAAGAGTTTACATGTAAAAGCATACTCTCCGAAGTGTAGTGGTATGGACATATAAACGCAATTATCTTAGAGAAGGCGGAGCTTCTTGCAGTTCTGTATATTCCTGCTAATAGAGAGTCTAATGCCAATTACGACGGAGTGTTCAACTCAATTAAACATACCCACGTCTTCTATCAAATCAAGAGTTTACATGTAAAAGCGTAGTCTCCGAAGTGTAGTGGTATGGACATATAAACGCAATTATCTAAGAGAAGGCGTATCTTGTTGCAGTTCTGTATATTCCTGCTAATAGAGGGTCTAATGCCAATAACGACAGAGTGTTGAACTCAATTAACTATATCCACGTCTTCTATCAAATCAAGTGTTTACATGTAAAAGCGTAGTCTCCGAAGTGAAGTGTCATAGACATATAAACGCAATTATCTAAGAGAAGGCGGAGCTTCTTGCAATTCTGTATATTCCTGCTAATAGAGGGTCTAATGCCAATTACGACGGAGTGTTCAATTCAATTATACATATCCACGTCTTCTATCAAATCAAGAGTTGGCGTATAAAAGCGTAGTCTGCGAAGTGAAGTGTCATAGACATATAAACGCATTTATCTAAGAGAAGGCGGAGTTTCTAGCAGTTCTGTATATTCCTGCTAATAAAGGGTCTAATGCTTATAACGACGGAGTGTTCAACTTTATTAAACATACCCACGTCTTCTCTCAAATCAAGAGTTTACGTATAAAAGCGTAGTCTCCGAAGTGAAGTGTCATAGACATATAAACGCAATTATCTTAGAGAAGGCGGAGTTTCTTGCAGTTCTGTATATTTCTGCTAATAGAAGGTCTAATGCCAATAACGACGGAGTGTGCAACTCAATTAACATACCCACGTCTTCTATCAAATCAAGAGTTTACGTATAAAAGCGTAGTCTCCGAAGTGTAGTGGTATGGACATATAAACGCAATTATCTTAGAGAAGGCGCAGCTTCTTGCAGTTCTGTATATTCCTGCTAATAGAGGGTCTAATGCCAATAACGACGGAGTGTTCAACTCAATTAAACATATCCACGTCTTCTATCAAATCAAGAGTTTGCGTATAAAAGCGTAGTCTCTGAAGTGAAGTGTCATAGACATATAAACGCTATTATCTAAGAAAAGGCGAAAATTCTTGCAATTCTGTATATTCCTGCTTATAGAGGGTCTAATACCAATTACGACGGAGTGTTCAACTCAATTAACCATATCCACGTCTTCTATCAAATCAAGAGTTTACATGTAAAAGCGTAGTCTCCGAAGTGAAGTGTCATAGACATATAAACGCAATTATCTAAGAGAAGGCGGAGTTTCTTGCAGTTCAATGTATTCCTGCTAATAGAAGGTCTATTGCCAATCACGATGGAGTGTTCAACTTAATTAAACATACCCACGTCTTCTATCAAATCAAGAGTTTACGTGTAAAAGCGTAGTCTCCGAAGTGAAGTGTCATAGACATATAAACGCAATTATCTAAGAGAAGGCGGAGTTTCTTGCAGTTCTGTATATTTTTTCTAATAGAATGTCTAATGGTTATAACAACGGATTGTTCAAATCAATTAAACATACCCACGTATTCTATCAAATCAAGAGTTAACGTATAAAAGCGTAGTCTCCGAAGTGTAGTGGTATGGACATATAAACGCAATTATCTAAGAGAAGGCAGATCTTCTTGCAGTTCTGTATAATCCTGCTAATAGAGGGTCTAATGCCAATAACGACGGATTGTTCAAATCTATTAAACATACCCACGTATTCTATCAATTCAAGAGTTTACGTATAAAAGCGTAGTCTCCGAAGTGTAGTGGTATGGACATATAAACGCAATTATCTAAGAGATGGCGGATCTTCTTGCAGTTCTGTATAATCCTGCTAATAGAGGGTCTAATGCCAATAACGACAGATTGTTCAAATCAATTAAACATACCCACGTCTTCTATCAAATCAAGAGTTTACGTGTAAAAGCGTAGTCTCCGAAGTGAAGTGTCATAGACATATACACGCAATTATCTAAGAGAAGGCGGAGTTACTTGCAGTTCTGTATATTCCTGCTAATAAAGGGTCTAATGATAATTACGACAGAGTGTTCAACTCAATTAACCATATCCACGTCTTCTATCAAATCAAGAGTTTACATGTAAAAGCGAAATCTCCGAAGTGTAGTGGTATGGACATATAATCGTTACTATCTTAGAGAAGGCGGAGTTTCTTGCAGTTCTGTATATTCCTGCTAATATAAGGTCTAATGCCAATAACGACGGAGTGTTCAACTCAATTAAACATATCCACGTCTTCTATCAAATCAAGAGTTTACGTGTAAATGCGTAATCTACGAAGTGAAGTGTCATAGACATATAAACCTAATTATCTTAGACAAGGCGGAGTTTCTTGCAGTTCTGTATATTCCTGCTAATAGAGTGTCGTATGCCAATAACGATGAAGTGTTGAAATCAATAAAACATACCCACGTCTTCTATCAAATCAAGAGTTTACATGTAAAAGCGTAGTCTCCGAAGTGAAGTGTCAAACATATAAACCTAATTATCTTAGAAAAAGGCGGAGTTTCTTGCAGTTCTGTATATTTTTGCTAATAGAGTGTCGTATGCCAATAACGACGGAGTGTTGAAATCAATTAAACATACCCACGTCTTCTATCAAATCAAGAGCTTACATGTAAAAGCGTAGTCTCCAAAGTGTAGTGGTACGGACATATAAACGCAATTATCTTAGAGAAGGCGGAGCATCTTGCAGTTCTGTATATTCCTGCTAATAGAGAATCTAATGCCAATTACGACGGAGTGTTGAACTCAATTAAACATACCCACATCTTCTATCAAATCAAGAGTTTACATGTAAAAGCGTAGTCTCCGAAGTGTAGTGGTATGGACATATAAACGCAATTATCTTAGAGAAGGCGGAGCTTCTTGCAGTTCTGTATATTCCTGCTAATAGAAAGTCTAATGCCAATTACGACGGAGTGTTCAACTCAATTAAACATACCCACGTCGTCGATCAAATCAAGAGTTTACGTATAAAAGCGTAGTCTCCGAAGTGTAGTGGTACCGTATGGACATATAAACGCAATTATCTTAGAGAAGGCGGAGTTTCTTGCAGTTCTGTATATTCCTGCTAATAGACAGTCTAATGCCAATAACGACGGAGTGTTCAACTCAATTAACCATATCCACGTCTTCTATCAAATCAAGAGTTAACATGTAAAAGCGTAATCTACGAAGTGAAGTGTCATAGACATATAAACGCAATTATCTTAGAGAAGGCGGAGTTTCTTGCAGTTCTGTGTATTCCTGCTAATAGAAGGTATAATGCCAATAACGACGGAGTGTTCAACTCAATTAACCATATCCACGTCTTCTATCAAATCAAGAGTTAACATGTAAAAGCGTAGTCTCCGAATTAAAGTGTCATAGACATATAAACGCAATTATCCTAGAGAAGGCGGAGTTTCTTGCAGTTCTGTGTATTCCTGCTAATAGAAGGTATAATGCCAATAACGACGGAGTGTTCAACTCAATTAAACATACCCACGTATTCTATCAAATCAAGAGTTTACGTATAAAAGCGTTGACTCCGAAGTGTAGTGGTATGGACATATAAAGGCAATTATCTTAGAGAAGGCGGAGTTTCTTACAGTCCTGTATATTCCTGCTAATAGAGGGTCTATTGTTTATAACGACGGAGTGTTCAACTCAATTAAACATACCCACGTATTCTATCAAATCAAGAGTTTACGTATAAAAGCGTAGTCTTTGAAGTGAAGTGGTATAGACATATAAACGCAATTATCTAAGAGAAGGTGGAGTTTCTTGCAGTTCTGTGTATTCCTGCTAATAGAGGGTCAAATGCCAATAACGACGGAGTGTTCAATTCAATAACCCATATCCACGTCTTCTATCAAATCAAGAGTTTACGTATAAAAGCGTAGTCTCCGAAGTGAAGTGTCATAGACATGTAAACCTAATTATCTTAGAGAAGGCGGAGTTTCTTGCAGTTCTGTATATTCCTGCTAATAGAGGGTCGTATGCCAATAACGACGTAGTGTTAAAATCAATTTAACATACCCACGTCTTCTATCAAATCAAGAGTTTACATGTAAAAGCGTAGTCTCCGAAGTGTAGTATGGACATATAAACGCAATTATCTTAGAGAAGGCGGAGCTTCTTGCAGTTATGTATATTCCTGCTAATAGAGGGTCTAATGCCAATAACGAAGGAGTGTTGAACTTTATTAAACATACCCACATCTTCTATCAAATCAAGAGTTTACATGTAAAAGCGTAGTCTCCGAAGTGTAGTGGTATGGACATATAAACGCAATTATCTTAGAGAAGGCGGAGCTTCTTGCAGTTTTGTATATTCCTTCTAATGGAGAGTCTTATGCCAATAACGACGGAGTGTTCAACTCAATTAAACATACCCACGTCGTCTATCAAATAAGAGTTTACGTATAAAAGCGTAGTCTCCGAAGTGAAGTGGTACCATATGGACATATAAACGCAATTATCTTAGAGAAGGCGGAGTTTCTTGCAGTTCTGTATATTTCTGCTAAAAGAGGGTCTAATGCCAATAACGACGGAGTGTTCAACTCAATTAACTATATCCACGTCTTCTATCAAATCAAGAGTTTACGTGTAAAAGCGTAGTCTCCGAAGTGAAGTGTCATAGACATATACACGCAATTATCTAAAAGAAGGCGGAGTTTCTTGCAGTTCTGTATACTCCTGCTAATAAAGGGTCTAATGATAATTACGACGAAGTGTTCAACTCAATTAACCATATCCACGTCTTCTATCAAATCAAGAGTTTACATGTAAAAGCGTAATCTCCGAAGTGAAGTGTCATGGACATATAAACGCAATTATCTTAGAGAAGGCGGAGCTTCTTGCAGTTCTGTGTATTCTTGCTAATAGAGGGTCTAATGCCAATTACGACCGAGTGTTCAACTCAATTAAACATATCCACGTCTTCTATCAAATCAAGAGTTTGCGTATAAAAGCGTAGTCTCCGAAGTGAAGTGTCATAGACATATAAACGCAATTATCTAAGAGAAGGCGGAGTTTCTTGCAGTTCTGTATATTCCTAATAATAAAGGGTCTAATGCTTATAACGACGGAGTGTTCAACTTAATTAAACATACCCACGTCTTCTATCAAATCAAGAGTTTACGTATAAAAGCGAAGTCTCCGAAGTGAAGTGTCATAGACATATAAACGCAATTATCTTAGAGAAGACGGAGTTTCTTGCAGTTCTGTATATTACTGCTAATAGAGGGTCTAATGTTAATAACGACGGAGTGTTCAACTCCATTAAACATACCCACGTCTTCTATCAAATCAAGAGTTTACGTATAAAAGCATAGTCTCCGAAGTGTAGTGGTATGGACATATAAACGCAATTATATAAGAGAAGGCGGAGCTTCTTGCAGTTCTGTATGTTCCTGCTAATAGAAGGTCTTATGCCAATCACGACGGAGTGTTCAACTCAATTAACTATATCCACGTCTTCTATTAAATCAAGAGTTTACGTGTAAAAGCGTAGTCTTCGAAGTGAAGTGTCATAGACATATAAACGCAATTATCTAAGAGAAGGCGGAGTTTCTTGCAGTTCTGTGTAATCCTGCTAATAGAGGATCTCATGCCAATAACAATGGATTGTTCAACTTAATTAAACATACCAACGTCTTCTATCAAATCAAGAGTTTACGTGTAAAAGCGTAGTCTCCGAAGTGGAGTGTCATAGACATATAAACGCATTTATCTTAAAGAAGGTGGAGCTTCTTGCAGTTCTGTATATTTCTGCTTATAGAGGGTCTAATGCCAATAACGAAGGAGTGTTCAACTCAATTTACCATATCCACGTCTTCTATCAAATCAAGAGTTTACATGTAAAAGCGTAGTCTCCGAAGTGAAGTGTCATAGACATATAAACGCAATTATCTAAGAGAAGGCGGAGTTTCTTGCAGTTCTGTGTATTCCTGCTAATAGAAAGTCTAATGCCAATAACGACGAAGTGTTCAACTCAATTAAACATACCCACGTATTCTATCAAATCAAGAGTTTACGTATAAAAGCATTGACTCTGAAGTGTAGTGGTATGGACATATAAACGCAATTATCTTAGAGAAGGCGGAGTTTCTTGCAGTTCTGTATATTCCTGCTAATAGAGGGTCTATTGCCAATTACGACGGAGTGTTTAACTCAATTAAACATACCCACGTATTCTATCAAATCAAGAGTTTACGTATAAAAGCGTGTTCTCCGAAGTAAAGTGTTATAGACATATAAACGCAATTATCTAAGAGAAGGCGGAGTTTCTTGCAGTTCTGTGTATTCCTGCTAATAGAGGGTCTAATGCTTATTACGATGAAGTGTTCAACTTAATTAAACATACCCACGTCGTCTATCAAATCAAGAGTTTACGTATAAAAGCGTAGTCTCCGAAGTGTAGTGGTACCGTATGGACATATAAACGCAATAATCTAAGAGAAGGCGGAGTTTCTTGCAGTTCTGTATATTCCTGCTAATAGAGGGTCTAATGCCAATTACGGCGGATTGTTCAAATCAATTAAACTAACCCACGTCTACTATCAAATCAAGAGTTTACGTATAAAAGCGTAGTCTCCGAAGTGAAGTGTCATAGACATATAAACGCAATTATCTTAGAGAAGGCGGAGTTTCTTGCAGTTCTGTATATCCTGCTTATAGATGGTCTAATGCCAATAACGACGGAGTGTTCAACTCAATTAACCATATCCACGTCTTCTATCAAATCAGAAGTTTACGTATAAAAGCGTAGTCTTTGAAGTGAAGTGGTATGGACATAAAAACGCAATTATCTAAGAGAAGGCGGAGTTTCTTGCAGTTCTGTGTATTCTTGCTAATAGAGGGTCTATTGCCAATAACGACAGAGTGTTCAACTCAATTAAACATATCCACGTCTTCTATCAAATCAAGAGTTTACGTGTAAATGCGTAATCTACGAAGTGAAGTGTCATAGACATATAAACGATATTATCCTAGAGAAGGCGGAGTTTCTTGCAGTTCTGTATATTCCTGCTAATAAAGAGTCGAATGCCAATCACGACGGAGTGTTCAACTCAATGAAACATACCCACGTCTTCTATCAAATCAAGAGTTTACGTATAAAAGCGTAGTCTCCGAAGTGAAGTGTCATAGACATATAAACCTAATTATCTTAGACAAGGCGGAGTTTCTTGCAGTTCTGTATATTCCTGCTAATAGACTGTCGTATGCCAATAACAACGGAGTGTTGAAATCAATTAAACATACCCACGTCTTCTATCAAATCAAGAGTTTACATGTAAAAGCGTAGTCTCCGAAGTGAAGTGTCAAACATATAAACCTAATTATCTTAGAAAAAGGCGGAGTTTCTTGCAGTTCTGTATATTTCTGCTAATAGAGTGTCGTATGCCAATAACGACGGAGTGTTGAAATCAATTAAACATACCCACGTCTTCTTTCAAATCAAGAGTTTACATGTAAAAGCGTAGTCTCCAAAGTGTAGTGGTACGGACATATAAACACAATTATCTAAGAGAAGGCGGAGCATCTTGCAGTTCTGTATATTCCTGCTAATAGAGGGTCTAATGCCAATGACGACGGAGTGTTGAACTCAATAAAACATACTCACATCTTCTATCAAATCAAGAGTTTACATGTAAAAGCATACTCTCCGAAGTGTAGTGGTATGGACATATAAACGCAATTATCTTAGAGAAGGCGGAGCTTCTTGCAGTTCTGTATATTCCTGCTAATAGAGAGTCTAATGCCAATTACGAAGGAGTGTTCAACTCAATTAAACATACCCACGTCTTCTATCAAATCAAGAGTTTACATGTAAAAGCGTAGTCTCCCAAGTGTAGTGGTATGGACATATAAACGCAATTATCTAAAAGAAGGCGGATCTTGTTGCAGTTCTGTATATTCCTGCTAATAGAGGGTCTAATGCCAATAACGACAGAGTGTTGAACTCAATTAACTATATCCACGTCTTCTATCAAATCAAGAGTTTACATGTAAAAGCGTAGTCTCCGAAGTGAAGTGTCATCGACATATAAACGCAATTATCTAAGAGAAGGCGGAGCTTCTTGCAATTCTGTATATTCTTGCTAATAGAGGGTCTAATGCCAATTACGACGGAGTGTTCAATTCAATTATACATATCCACGTCTTCTATCAAATCAAGAGTTGGCGTATAAAAGCGTAGTCTGCGAAGTGAAGTGTCATAGACATATAAACGCAATTATCTAAGAGAAGGCGGAGTTTCTAGCAGTTCTGTATATTCCTGCTAATAAAGGGTCTAATGCTTATAACGACGGAGTGTTCAACTTTATTAAACATACCCACGTCTTCTCTCAAATCAAGAGTTTACGTATAAAAGCGTAGTCTCCGAAGTGAAGTGTCATAGACATATAAACGCAATTATCTTAGAGAAGGCGGAGCTTCTTGCAGTTCTGTATGTTCCTGCTAATAGAAGGTCTTATGCCAATTACAATGGATTGTTCAACTTAATTAAACATACCAACGTCTTCTATCAAATCAAGAGTTTACGTGTAAAAGCGTAGTCTCCGAAGTGGAGTGTCATAGACATATAAACGCATTTATCTTAAAGAAGGTGGAGCTTCTTGCAGTTCTGTATACTTCTGCTTATAGAGGGTCTAATGCCAATAACGAAGGAGTGTTCAACTCAATTTACCATATCCACGTCTTCTATCAAATCAAGAGTTTACATGTAAAAGCGTAGTCTCCGAAGTGAAGTGTCATAGACATATAAACGCAATTATCTAAGAGAAGGCGGAGTTTCTTGCAGTTCTGTGTATTCCTGCTAATAGAAAGTCTAATGCCAATAACGACGAAGTGTTCAACTCAATTAAACATACCCACGTATTCTATCAAATCAAGAGTTTACGTATAAAAGCATTGACTCTGAAGTGTAGTGGTATGGAAATATAAACGCAATTATCTTAGAGAAGGCGGAGTTTCTTGCAGTTCTGTATATTCCTGCTAATAGAGGGTCTATTGCCAATTACGACGGAGTGTTTAACTCAATTAAACATACCCACGTATTCTATCAAATCAAGAGTTTACATGTAAAAGCGTAGTCTCCGAAGTGAAGTGTCATAGACATATAAACGCAATTATCTAAGAGAAGGCGGAGTTTCTTGCAGTTCAATGTATTCCTGCTAATAGAAGGTCTATTGCCAATCACGATGGAGTGTTCAACTTAATTAAACATACCCACGTCTTCTATCAAATCAAGAGTTTACGTGTAAAAGCGTAGTATCCTAAGTGAAGTGTCATAGACATATAAACGCAATTATCTAAGAGAAGGCGGAGTTTCTTGCAGTTCTGTATATTTTTTCTAATAGAATGTCTAATGGTTATAACAACGGATTGTTCAAATCAATTAAACATACCCACGTATTCTATCAAATCAAGAGTTAACGTATAAAAGCGTAGTCTCCGAAGTGTAGTGGTATGGACATATAAACGCAATTATCTAAGAGAAGGCAGATCTTCTTGCAAATCTGTATAATCCTGCTAATAGAGGGTCTAATGCCAATAACGACGGATTGTTCAAATCTATTAAACATACCCACGTATTCTATCAATTCAAGGGTTTACTTTTAAAAGCGTTGTCTCCGAAGTGTAGTGGTATGGACATATAAACGCAATTATCTAAGAGATGGCGGATCTTTTTGCAGTTCTGTATAATCCTGCTAATAGAGGGTCTAATGCCAATAACGACAGATTGTTCAAATCAATTAAACATACCCACGTCTTCTATCAAATCAAGAGTTTAAATGTAAAAGCGTAGTCTCCGAAGTGTAGTGGTATGAACATATAAACGCAATTATCTAAGAGAAGGCGGATCTTCTTGCAGTTCTGTATATTTCTGCTAATAGAAGGTCTAATGCCAATAACGACGGATTGTTCAAATCAATTAAACATACCCACGTCTTTTATCAAATCAAGAGTTTACATGTAAAAGCGTAGTCTCCGAAGTGTAGTGGTATGGACATATAAACGCAATTATCTAAGAAAAGGCGGATCTTGTTGCAGTTCTGTATATTCCTGCTAATAGAGGGTCTAATGCCAATTACGACGGAGTGTTTAACTCAATTAAACATACCCAAATATTCTATCAAATCAAGAGTTTACGTATAAAAGCGTTGTCTCCGAAGTAAAGTGTTATAGACATATAAACGCAATTATCTAAGAGAAGGCGAAGTTTCTTGCAGTTCTGTGTATTACTGCTAATAGAGGGTCTAATGCTTATTACGATGAAGTGTTCAACTTAATTAAACATACCCACGTCGTCTATCAAATCAAGAGTTTACGTATAAAAGCGTAGTCTCCGAAGTGTAGTGGTACCGTATGGACATATAAACGCAATAATCTAAGAGAAGGCGGAGTTTCTTGCAGTTCTGTATATTCCTGCTAATAGAGGGTCTAATGCCAATTACGGCGGATTGTTCAAATCAATTAAACTAACCCACGTCTACTATCAAATCAAGAGTTTACGTATAAAAGCGTAGTCTCCGAAGTGAAGTGTCATAGACATATAAACGCAATTATCTTAGAGAAGGCGGAGTTTCTTGCAGTTCTGTATATCCTGCTTATAGATGGTCTAATGCCAATAACGACGGAGTGTTCAACTCAATTAACCATATCCACGTCTTCTATCAAATCAGAAGTTTACGTATAAAAGCGTAGTCTTTGAAGTGAAGTGGTATGGACATATAAACGCAATTATCTAAGAGAAGGCGGAGTTTCTTGCAGTTCTGTGTATTCTTGCTAATAGAGGGTCTATTGCCAATAACGACGGAGTGTTCAACTCAATTAAACATATCCACGTCTTCTATCAAATCAAGAGTTTACGTGTAAATGCGTAATCTACAAAGTGAAGTGTCATAGACATATAAACGCAATTATCCTAGAGAAGGCGGAGTTTCTTGCAGTTCTGTATATTCCTGCTAATAAAGAGTCGAATGCCAATCACGACGGAGTGTTCAACTCAATTAAACATACCCACGTCTTCTATCAAATCAAGAGTTTACGTATAAAAGCGTAGTCTCCGAAGTGAAGTGTCATGGACATATAAACCTAATTATCTTAGACAAGGCGGAGTTTCTTGCAGTTCTGTATATTCCTGCTAATAGAGTGTCGTATGCCAATAACGACGGAGTGTTACAAATCAATTAAACATACCCACGTCTTCTATCAAATCAAGAATTTACATGTAAAAGCGTAGTCTGCGAAGTGAAGTGTTAAACATATAAACCTAATTATCTTAGAAAAAGGCTAAGTTTCTTGCAGTTCTGTATATTTCTGCTAATAGAGTGTCGTATGCCAATAACGACGGAGTGTGAAATCAATTAAACATACCCACGTCTTCTATCAAATCAAGAGTTTACATGTAAAAGCGTAGTCTCCAAAGTGTAGTGGTACGGACATATAAACGCAATTATCTAAGAGAAGGCGGAGCATCTTGCAGTTCTGTATATTCCTGCAAAAAGAGGGTCTAATGCCAATGACGACGGAGTGTTGAACTCAATTAAACATACCCACATCTTCTATCAAATTAAGAGTTTACATGTAAAAGCGTAGTCTCCGATGTGTAGTGGTATGGACATAAAACGCAATTATCTTAGAGAAGGCGGAGCTTCTTGCAGTTTTGTATATTCCTTCTAATGGAGAGTCTCATGCCAATAACGACGGAGTGTTCAACTCAATTAAACATACCCACGTCGTCTATCAAATAAGAGTTTACGTATAAAAGCGTAGTCTCCGAAGTGAAGTGGTACCATATGGACATATAAACGCAATTATCTTAGAGAAGGCGGAGTTTCTTGCAGTTCTGTATATTTCTGCTAAAAGAGGGTCTAATGCCAATAACGACGGAGTGTTCAACTCAATTAACTATATCCACGTCTTCTATCAAATCAAGAGTTTACGTGTAAAAGCGTAGTCTCCGAAGTGAAGTGTCATAGACATATACACGCAATTATCTAAAAGAAGGCGAAGTTTCTTGCAGTTCTGTATACTCCTGCTAATAAAGGGTCTAATGATAATTACGACGAAGTGTTCAACTCAATTAACCATATCCACGTCTTCTATCAAATCAAGAGTTTACATGTAAAAGCGTAATCTCCGAAGTGAAGTGTCATGGACATATAAACGCAATTATCTTAGAGAAGGCGGAGCTTCTTGCAGTTCTGTGTATTCTTGCTAATAGAGGGTCTAATGCCAATTACGACCGAGTGTTCAACTCAATTAAACATATCCACGTCTTCTATCAAATCAAGAGTTTGCGTATAAAAGCGTAGTCTCCGAAGTGAAGTGTCATAGACATATAAACGCAATTATCTAAGAGAAGGCGGAGTTTCTTGCAGTTCTGTATATTCCTAATAATAAAGGGTCTAATGCTTATAACGACGGAGTGTTCAACTTAATTAAACATACCCACGTCTTCTATCAAATCAAGAGTTTACGTATAAAAGCGAAGTCTCCGAAGTGAAGTGTCATAGACATATAAACGCAATTATCTTAGAGAAGACGGAGTTTCTTGCAGTTCTGTATATTACTGCTAATAGAGGGTCTAATGTTAATAACGACGGAGTGTTCAACTCCATTAAACATACCCACGTCTTCTATCAAATCAAGAGTTTACGTATAAAAGCATAGTCTCCGAAGTGTAGTGGTATGGACATATAAACGCAATTATATAAGAGAAGGCGGAGCTTCTTGCAGTTCTGTATGTTCCTGCTAATAGAAGGTCTTATGCAAATCACGACGGAGTGTTCAACTCAATTAACTATATCCACGTCTTCTATTAAATCAAGAGTTTACGTGTAAAAGCGTAGTCTTCGAAGTGAAGTGTCATAGACATATAAACGCAATTATCTAAGAGAAGGCGGAGTTTCTTGCAGTTCTGTGTAATCCTGCTAATAGAGGATCTCATGCCAATAACAATGGATTGTTCAACTTAATTAAACATACCAACGTCTTCTATCAAATCAAGAGTTTACGTGTAAAAGCGTAGTCTCCGAAGTGGAGTGTCATAGACATATAAACGCATTTATCTTAAAGAAGGTGGAGCTTCTTGCAGTTCTGTATATTTCTGCTTATAGAGGGTCTAATGCCAATAACGAAGGATTGTTCAACTCAATTTACCATATCCACGTCTTCTATCAAATCAAGAGTTTACATGTAAAAGCGTAGTCTCCGAAGTGAAGTGTCATAGACATATAAACGCAATTATCTAAGAGAAGGCGGAGTTTCTTGCAGTTCTGTGTATTCCTGCTAATGGAAAGTCTAATGCCAATAACGACGAAGTGTTCAACTCAATTAAACATACCCACGTATTCTATCAAATCAAGAGTTTACGTATAAAAGCATTGACTCTGAAGTGTAGTGGTATGGACATATAAACGCAATTATCTTAGAGAAGGCGGAGTTTCTTGCAGTTCTGTATATTCCTGCTAATAGAGGGTCTATTGCCAATTACGACGGAGTGTTTAACTCAATTAAACATACCCACGTATTCTATCAAATCAAGAGTTTACGTATAAAAGCGTTGTCTCCGAAGTAAAGTGTTATAGACATATAAACGCAATTATCTAAGAGAAGGCGAAGTTTCTTGCAGTTCTGTGTATTCCTGCTAATAGAGGGTCTAATGCTTATTACGATGAAGTGTTCAACTTAATTAAACATACCCACGTCGTCTATCAAATCAAGAGTTTACGTATAAAAGCGTAGTCTCCGAAGTGTAGTGGTACCGTATGGACATATAAACGCAATAATCTAAGAGAAGGCGGAGTTTCTTGCAGTTCTGTGTATTCTTGCTAATAGAGGGTCTCTTTGCCCATAACGACAGAGTGTTCAACTCAATTAAACATATCCACGTCTTCTATCAAATCAAGAGTTTACGTGTAAATGCGTAATCTACGAAGTGAAGTGTCATAGACATATAAACGATATTATCCTAGAGAAGGCGGAGTTTCTTGCAGTTCTGTATATTCCTGCTAATAAAGAGTCGAATGCCAATCACGACGGAGTGTTCAACTCAATGAAACATACCCACGTCTTCTATCAAATCAAGAGTTTACGTATAAAAGCGTAGTCTCCGAAGTGAAGTGTCATAGACATATAAACCTAATTATCTTAGACAAGGCGGAGTTTCTTGCAGTTCTGTATATTCCTGCTAATAGAGTGTCGTATGCCAATAACAACGGAGTGTTGAAATCAATTAAACATACCCACGTCTTCTATCAAATCAAGAGTTTACATGTAAAAGCGTAGTCTCCGAAGTGAAGTGTCAAACATATAAACCTAATTATCTTAGAAAAAGGCGGAGTTTCTTGCAGTTCTGTATATTTCTGCTAATAGAGTGTCGTATGCCAATAACGACGGAGTGTTGAAATCAATTAAACATACTCACATCTTCTATCAAATCAAGAGTTTACATGTAAAAGCATACTCTCCGAAGTGTAGTGGTATGGACATATAAACGCAATTATCTTAGAGAAGGCGGAGCTTCTTGCAGTTCTGTATATTCCTGCTAATAGAGAGTCTAATGCCAATTACGACGGAGTGTTCAACTCAATTAAACATACCCACGTCTTCTATCAAATCAAGAGTTTACATGTAAAAGCGTAGTCTCCCAAGTGTAGTGGTATGGACATATAAACGCAATTATCTAAGAGAAGGCGGATCTTGTTGCAGTTCTGTATATTCCTGCTAATAGAGGGTCTAATGCCAATAACGACAGAGTGTTGAACTCAATTAACTATATCCACGTCTTCTATCAAATCAAGAGTTTACATGTAAAAGCGTAGTCTCCGAAGTGAAGTGTCATAGACATATAAACGCAATTATCTAAGAGAAGGCGGAGTTTCTAGCAGTTCTGTATATTCCTGCTAATAAAGGGTCTAATGCTTATAACGACGGAGTGTTCAACTTTATTAAACATACCCACGTCTTCTCTCAAATCAAGAGTTTACGTATAAAAGCGTAGTCTCCGAAGTGAAGTGTCATAGACATATAAACGCAATTATCTTAGAGAAGGCGGAGTTTCTTGCAGTTCTGTATATTTCTGCTAATAGAAGGTCTAATGCCAATAACGACGGAGTGTGCAACTTAATTAACATACCCACGTCTTCTATCAAATCAAGAGTTTACGTATAAAAGCGTAGTCTCCGAAGTGTAGTGGTATGGACATATAAACGCAATTATCTTAGAGAAGGCGCAGCTTCTTGCAGTTCTGTATATTCCTGCTAATAGAG
Source organism: Isoperla grammatica (assembly GCA_945910005.1). Taxonomy (NCBI): domain Eukaryota; kingdom Metazoa; phylum Arthropoda; class Insecta; order Plecoptera; family Perlodidae; genus Isoperla; species Isoperla grammatica. Next base: position 33,496,225 of record OX246740.1, read on the forward strand.
GGTCTAATGCCAATAACGACGGAGTGTTCAACTCAATTAAACATATCCACGTCTTCTATCAAATCAAGAGTTTGCGTATAAAAGCGTAGTCTCTGAAGTGAAGTGTCATAGACATATAAACGCTATTATCTAAGAAAAGGCGAAAATTCTTGCAATTCTGTATATTCCTGCTTATAGAGGGTCGAATACCAATTACGACGGAGTGTTCAACTCAATTAACCATATCCACGTCTTCTATCAAATCAAGAGTTTACATGTAAAAGCGTAGTCTCCGAAGTGAAGTGTCATAGACATATAAACGCAATTATCTAAGAGAAGGCGGAGTTTCTTGCAGTTCAATGTATTCCTGCTAATAGAATGTCTATTGCCAATCTCGATGGAGTGTTCAACTTAATTAAACATACCCACGTCTTCTATCAAATCAAGAGTTTACGTGTAAAAGCGTAGTCTCCGAAGTGAAGTGTCATAGACATATAAACGCAATTATCTAAGAGAAGGCGGAGTTTCTTGCAGTTCTGTATATTTTTTCTAATAGAATGTCTAATGGTTATAACAACGGATTGTTCAAATCAATTAAACATACCCACGTATTCTATCAAATCAAGAGTTAACGTATAAAAGCGTAGTCTCCGAAGTGTAGTGGTATGGACATATAAACGCAATTATCTAAGAGAAGGCAGATCTTCTTGCAGTTCTGTATAATCCTGCTAATAGAGGGTCTAATGCCAATAACGACGGATTGTTCAAATCTATTAAACATACCCACGTATTCTATCAATTCAAGAGTTTACGTATAAAAGCGTAGTCTCCGAAGTGTAGTGGTATGGACATATAAACGCAATTATCTAAGAGATGGCGGATCTTCTTGCAGTTCTGTATAATCCTGCTAATAGAGGGTCTAATGCCAATAACGACAGATTGTTCAAATCAATTAAACATACCCACGTCTTCTATCAAATCAAGAGTTTAAATGTAAAAGCGTAGTCTCCAAAGTGTAGTGGTATGGACATATAAACGCAATTATCTAAGAGAAGGCGGATCTTCTTGCAGTTCTGTATATTTCTGCTAATAGAAGGTCTAATGCCAATAACGACGGATTGTTCAAATCAATTAAACATACCCACGTCTTCTATCAAATCAAGAGTTTACATGTAAAAGCGTAGTCTCCGAAGTGTAGTGGTATGGACATATAAACGCAATTATCTAAGAAAAGGCGGATCTTGTTGCAGTTCTGTAAATTCCTGCTAATAGAGGGTCTAATGCCAATAACGACGGAGTGTTTAACTCAATTAAACATACCCACATATTCTATCAAATCAAGAGTTTACGTATAAAAGCGTAGTCTCCGAAGTGTAGTGGTACCGTATGGACATATAAACGCAATAATCTAAGAGAAGGCGGAGTTTCTTGCAGTTCTGTATATTCCTGCTAAAAGAGGGTCTAATGCCAATTACGGCGGATTGTTCAAATCAATTAAACTAACCCACGTCTTCTATCAAATCAAGAGTTTACGTATAAAAGCGTAGTCTCCGAAGTGAAGTGTCATAGACATATAAACGCAATTATCTTAGAGAAGGCGGAGTTTCTTGCAGTTCTGTATATCCTGCTTATAGATGGTCTAATGCCAATAACGACGGAGTGTTCAACTCAATTAACCATATCCACGTCTTCTATCAAATCAGAAGTTTACGTATAAAAGCGTAGTCTTTGAAGTGAAGTGGTATGGACATATAAACGCAATTATCTAAGAGAAGGCGGAGTTTCTTGCAGTTCTGTGTATTCTTGCTAATAGAGGGTCTATTGCCAATAACGACGGAGTGTTCAACTCAATTAAACATATCCACGTCTTCTATCAAATCAAGAGTTTACGTGTAAATGCGTAATCTACAAAGTGAAGTGTCATAGACATATAAACGCAATTATCCTAGAGAAGGCGGAGTTTCTTGCAGTTCTGTATATTCCTGCTAATAAAGAGTCGAATGCCAATCACGACGGAGTGTTCAACTCAATTAAACATACCCACGTCTTCTATCAAATCAAGAGTTTACGTATAAAAGCGTAGTCTCCGAAGTGAAGTGTCATGGACATATAAACCTAATTATCTTAGACAAGGCGGAGTTTCTTGCAGTTCTGTATATTCCTGCTAATAGAGTGTCGTATGCCAATAACGACGGAGTGTTACAAATCAATTAAACATACCCACGTCTTCTATCAAATCAAGAGTTTACATGTAAAAGCGTAGTCTGCGAAGTGAAGTGTCAAACATATAAACCTAATTATCTTAGAAAAAGGCTAAGTTTCTTGCAGTTCTGTATATTTCTGCTAATAGAGTGTCGTATGCCAATAACGACGGAGTGTGAAATCAATTAAACATACCCACGTCTTCTATCAAATCAAGAGTTTACATGTAAAAGCGTACTCTCCAAAGTGTAGTGGTATGGACATATAAACGCAATTATCTTAGAGAAGGCGGAGCTTCTTGCAGTTCTGTATATTCCTGCTAATAGAAAGTCTAATGCCAATTACGACGGAGTGTTCAACTCAATTAAACATACCCACGTCGTCGATCATATCAAGAGTTTACGTATAAAAGCGTAGTCTCCGAAGTGTAGTGGTACCGTATGGACATATAAACGCAATTATCTTAGAGAAGGCGGAGTTTCTTGCAGTTCTGTATATTCCTGCTAATAGAGGGTCTGATGCCAATAACGACGGAGTATTCAACTCAATTAACCATATCCACGTCTTCTATCAAATCAAGAGTTTACATGTAAAAGCGTAGTCTCCGAAGTGAAGTGTCATAGACATATACACGCAAAAATCTAAGAGAAGGCGGAGTTTCTTGCAGTTCTGTATATTCCTGCTAATAGAAGGTATTATGCCAATAACGACGGAGTGTTCAACTCAATTAAACATACCTACGTATTCTATCAAATCAAGAGTTTACGTATAAAAGCGTTGACTCCGAAGTGTAGTGGTATGGACATATAAACGCAATTATCTTAGAGAAGGCGGAGTTTCTTACAGTCCTGTATATTCCTGCTAATAGAAGGTCTATTGCCAAAAACGACGGAGTGTTCAACTCAATTAAACATACCCACGTATTCTATCAAATCAAGAGTTTACGTATAAATGCGTAGTCTTCGAAGTGTAGTGGTACCGTAACCGTACCGGTCAAATCAAGAGTTTACGTATAAAAGCGTTGACTCCGAAGTGTAGTGGTATGGACATATAAACGCAATTATCTTAGAGAAGGCGGAGTTTCTTACAGTCCTGTATATTCCTGCTAATAGAAGGTCTATTGCCAAAAACGACGGAGTGTTCAACTCAATTAAACATACCCACGTATTCTATCAAATCAAGAGTTTACGTATAAATGCGTAGTCTTCGAAGTGTAGTGGTACCGTATGGACATATAAACGCAATTATCTTAGAGAAGGCGGAGTTTCTTGCAGTTCTGTATATTTCTGCTAAAAGAGGGTCTAATGCCAATTACGACGGAGTGTTCAACTCAATTAACTATATCCACGTCTTCTATCAAATCAAGAGTTTACGTGTAAAAGCGTAGTCTCCGAAGTGAAGTGTCATAGACATATACACGCAATTATCTAAAAGAAGGCGGAGTTTCTTGCAGTTCTGTATATTCTTGCTAATAAAGGGTCTAATGATTATAACGACCAGGTGTTCAACTCAATTAACCATATCCACGTCTTCTATCAAATCAAGAGTTTACATGTAAAAGCGTAATCTCCGAAGTGAAGTGTCAAGGACATATAAACGCAATTATCTTTAAGAAGGCGGAGCTTCTTGCAGTTCTGTGTATTCTTGCTAATAGGGGGTCTAATGCCAATTACGACCGAGTGTTCAACTCAATTAAACATATCCACGTCTTCTATCCAGTCAAGAGTTTGCGTATAAAAGCGTAGTCTCCGAAGTGAAGTGTCATAGACATATAAACGCAATTATCTAAGAGAAGGCGGAGTTTCTTGCAGTTCTGTATATTCCTAATAATAAAGGGTCTAATGCTTATAACGACGGAGTGTTCAACTTAATTAAACATACCCACGTCTTCTATCAAATCAAGAGTTTACGTATAAAAGCGAAGTCTCCGAAGTGAAGTGTCATAGACATATAAACGCAATTATCTTAGAGAAGACGGAGTTTCTTGCAGTTCTGTATATTACTGCTAATAGAGGGTCTAATGTTAATAACGACGGAGTGTTCAACTCCATTAAACATACCCACGTCTTCTATCAAATCAAGAGTTTACGTATAAAAGCATAGTCTCCGAAGTGTAGTGGTATGGACATATAAACGCAATTATATAAGAGAAGGCGGAGCTTCTTGCAGTTCTGTATGTTCCTGCTAATAGAAGGTCTTATGCCAATCACGACGGAGTGTTCAACTCAATTAACTATATCCACGTCTTCTATTAAATCAAGAGTTTACGTGTAAAAGCGAAGTCTTCGAAGTGAAGTGTCATAGACATATAAACGCAATTATCTAAGAGAAGGCGGAGTTTCTTGCAGTTCTGTGTAATCCTGCTAATAGAGGATCTCATGCCAATTACAATGGATTGTTCAACTTAATTAAACATACCAACGTCTTCTATCAAATCAAGAGTTTACGTGTAAAAGCGTAGTCTCCGAAGTGGAGTGTCATAGACATATAAACGCATTTATCTTAAAGAAGGTGGAGCTTCTTGCAGTTCTGTATATTTCTGCTTATAGAGGGTCTAATGCCAATAACGAAGGAGTGTTCAACTCAATTTACCATATCCACGTCTTCTATCAAATCAAGAGTTTACATGTAAAAGCGTAGTCTCCGAAGTGAAGTGTCATAGACATATAAACGCAATTATCTAAGAGAAGGCGGAGTTTCTTGCAGTTCTGTGTATTCCTGCTAATAGAAAGTCTAATGCCAATAACGACGAAGTGTTCAACTCAATTAAACATACCCACGTATTCTATCAAATCAAGAGTTTACGTATAAAAGCATTGACTCTGAAGTGTAGTGGTATGGAAATATAAACGCAATTATCTTAGAGAAGGCGGAGTTTCTTGCAGTTCTGTATATTCCTGCTAATAGAGGGTCTATTGCCAATTACGACGGAGTGTTTAACTCAATTAAACATACCCACGTATTCTATCAAATCAAGAGTTTACGTATAAAAGCGTTGTCTCCGAAGTAAAGTGTTATAGACATATAAACGCAATTATCTAAGAGAAGGCGAAGTTTCTTGCAGTTCTGTGTATTCCTGCCAATAAAGGGTCTAATGCTTATTATGATGAAGTGTTCAACTTAATTAAACATACCCACGTCGTCTATCAAATCAAGAGTTTACGTATAAAAGCGTAGTCTCCGAAGTGTAGTGGTACCGTATGGACATATAAACGCAATAATCTAAGAGAAGGCGGAATTTCTTGCAGTTCTGTATATTCCTGCTAATAGATGGTCTAATGCCAATTACGGCGGATTGTTCAAATCAATTAAACTAACCCACGTCTACTATCAAATCAAGAGTTTACGTATAACAGCGTAGTCTCCGAAGTGAAGTGTCATATACATATAAACGCATTTATCTTAGAGAAGGCGGAGTTTCTTGCAGTTCTGTATATCCTGCTTATAGATGGTCTAATGCCAATAACGACGGAGTGTTCAACTTAATTAACCATATCCACGTCTTCTATCAAATCAGAAGTTTACGTATAAAAGCGTAGTCTTTGAAGTGAAGTGGTATGGACATATAAACGCAAGTATCTAAGAGAAGGCGGAGTTTCTTGCAGTTCTGTGTATTCTTGCTAATAGAGGGTCTATTGCCAATAACGACAGAGTGTTCAACTCAATTAAACATATCCACGTCTTCTATCAAATCAAGAGTTTACGTGTAAATACGTAATCTACGAAGTGAAGTGTCATAGACATATAAACGATATTATCCTAGAGAAGGCGGAGTTTCTTGCAGTTCTGTATATTCCTGCTAATAAAGAGTCGAATGCCAGTCACGACGGAGTGTTCAACTCAATGAAACATACCCACGTCTTCTATCAAATCAAGAGTTTACGTATAAAAGCGTAGTCTCCGAAGTGAAGTGTCATAGACATATAAACCTAATTATCTTAGACAAGGCGGAGTTTCTTGCAGTTCTGTATATTCCTGCTAATAAAGTGTCGTATGCCAATAACAACGGAGTGTTGAAATCAATTAAACATACCCACGTCTTCTATCAAATCAAGAGTTTACATGTAAAAGCGTAGTCTCCGAAGTGAAGTGTCAAACATATAAACCTAATTATCTTAGAAAAAGGCGGAGTTTCTTGCAGTTTTGTATATTTCTGCTAATAGAGTGTCGTATGCCAATAACGACGGAGTGTTGAAATCAATTAAACATACCCACGTCTTCTATCAAATCAAGAGTTTACATGTAAAAGCGTAGTCTCCAAAGTGTAGTGGTACGGACATATAAACACAATTATCTAAGAGAAGGCGGAGCATCTTGCAGTTCTGTATATTCCTGCTAATAGAGGGTCTAATGCCAATGACGACGGAGTGTTGAACTCAATTAAACATACTCACATCTTCTTTTAAATCAAGAGTTTACATGTAAAAGCATACTCTCCGAAGTGTAGTGGTATGGACATATAAACGCAATTATCTTAGAGAAGGCGGAGCTTCTTGCAGTTCTGTATATTCCTGCTAATAGAGAGTCTAATGCCAATTACGACGGAGTGTTCAACTCAATTAAACATACCCACGTCTTCTATCAAATCAAGAGTTTACATGTAAAAGCGTAGTCTCCGAAGTGTAGTGGTATGGACATATAAACGCAATTATCTAAGAGAAGGCGGATCTTGTTGCAGTTCTGTATATTCCTGCTAATAGAGGGTCTAATGCCAATAACGACAGAGTGTTGAACTCAATTAACTATATCCACGTCTTCTATCAAATCAAGTGTTTACATGTAAAAGCGTAGTCTCCGAAGTGAAGTGTCATAGACATATAAACGCAATTATCTAAGAGAAGGCGGAGCTTCTTGCAATTCTGTATAATCCTGCTAATAGAGGGTCTAATGCCAATTACGACGGAGTGTTCAATTCAATTATACATATCCACGTCTTCTATCAAATCAAGAGTTGGCGTATAAAAGCGTAGTCTGCGAAGTGAAGTGTCATAGACATATAAACGCATTTATCTAAGAGAAGGCGGAGTTTCTAGCAGTTCTGTATATTCCTGCTAATAAAGGGTCTAATGCTTTTAACGACGGAGTGTTCAACTTTATTAAACATACCCACGTCTTCTCTCAAATCAAGAGTTTACGTATAAAAGCGTAGTCTCCGAAGTGAAGTGTCATAGACATATAAACGCAATTATCTTAGAGAAGGCGGAGTTTCTTGCAGTTCTGTATATTTCTGCTAATAGAAGGTCTAATGCCAATAACGACGGAGTGTGCAACTCAATTAACATACCCACGTCTTCTATCAAATCAAGAGTTTACGTATAAAAGCGTAGTCTCCGAAGTGTAGTGGTATGGACATATAAACGCAATTATCTTAGAGAAGGCGCAGCTTCTTGCAGTTCTGTATATTCCTGCTAATAGAGGGTCTAATGCCAATAACGACGGAGTGTTCAACTCAATTAAACATATCCACGTCTTCTATCAAATCAAGAGTTTGCGTATAAAAGCGTAGTCTCTGAAGTGAAGTGTCATAGACATATAAACGCTATTATCTAAGAAAAGGCGAAAATTCTTGCAATTCTGTATATTCCTGCTTATAGAGGGTCTAATACCAATTACGACGGAGTGTTCAACTCAATTAACCATATCCACGTCTTCTATCAAATCAAGAGTTTACATGTAAAAGCGTAGTCTCCGAAGTGAAGTGTCATAGACATATAAACGCAATTATCTAAGAGAAGGCGGAGTTTCTTGCAGTTCAATGTATTCCTGCTAATAGAAGGTCTATTGCCAATCACGATGGAGTGTTGAACTTAATTAAACATACCCACGTCTTCTATCAAATCAAGAGTTTACGTGTAAAAGCGTAGTCTCCGAAGTGAAGTGTCATAGACATATAAACGCAATTATCTAAGAGAAGGCGGAGTTTCTTGCAGTTCTGTATATTTTTTCTAATAGAATGTCTAATGGTTATAACAACGGATTGTTCAAATCAATTAAACATACCCACGTATTCTATCAAATCAAGAGTTAACGTATAAAAGCGTAGTCTCCGAAGTGTAGTGGTATGGACATATAAACGCAATTATCTAAGAGAAGGCAGATCTTCTTGCAGTTCTGTATAATCCTGCTAATAGAGGGTCTAATGCCAATAACGACGGATTGTTCAAATCTATTAAACATACCCACGTATTCTATCAATTCAAGAGTTTACGTATAAAAGCGTAGTCTCCGAAGTGTAGTGGTATGGACATATAAACGCAATTATCTAAGAGATGGCGGATCTTCTTGCAGTTCTGTATAATCCTGCTAATAGAGGGTCTAATGCCAATAACGACAGATTGTTCAAATCAATTAAACATACCTACGTCTTCTATCAAATCAAGAGTTTAAATGTAAAATCGTAGTCTCCGAAGTGTAGTGGTATGGACATATAAACGCAATTATCTAAGAGAAGGCGGATCTTCTTGCAGTTCTGTATGTTTCTGCTAATAGAAGGTCTAATGCCAATAACGACGGATTGTTCAAATCAATTAAACATACCCACGTCTTCTATCAAATCAAGAGTTTACATGTAAAAGCGTAGTCTCCGAAGTGTAGTGGTATGGACATATAAACGCAATTATCTAAGAAAAGGCGGATCTTGTTGCAGTTCTGTATATTCCTGCTAATAGAGGGTCTAATGCCAATTACGACGGAGTGTTTAACTCAATTAAACATACCCACATATTCTATCAAATCAAGAGTTTACGTATAAAAGCGTTGTCTCCGAAGTAAAGTGTTATAGACATATAAACGCAATTATCTAAGAGAAGGCGGAGTTTCTTGCAGTTCTGTATATTCCTGCTAATAGAGGGTCTAATGCCAATTACGGCGGATTGTTCAAATCAATTTAACTAACCCACGTCTACTATCAAATCAAGAGTTTACGTATAAAAGCGTAGTCTCCGAAGTGAAGTGTCATAGACATATAAACGCAATTATCTTAGAGAAGGCGAAGTTTCTTGCAGTTCTGTATATCCTGCTTATAGATAGTCTAATGCCAATAACGACGGAGTGTTCAACTCAATTAACCATATCCACGTCTTCTATCAAATCAGAAGTTTACGTATAAAAGCGTAGTCTTTGAAGTGAAGTGGTATGGACATATAAACGCAATTATCTAAGAGAAGGCGGAGTTTCTTGCAGTTCTGTGTATTCTTGCTAATAGAGGGTCTATTGCCAATAACGACGGAGTGTTCAACTCAATTAAACATATCCACGTCTTCTATCAAATCAAGAGTTTACGTGTAAATGCGTAATCTACAAAGTGAAGTGTCATAGACATATAAACGCAATTATCCTAGAGAAGGCGGAGTTTCTTGCAGTTCTGTATATTCCTGCTAATAAAGAGTCGAATGCCAATCACGACGGAGTGTTCAACTCAATTAAACATACCCACGTCTTCTATCAAATCAAGAGTTTACGTATAAAAGCGTAGTCTCCGAAGTGAAGTGTCATGGACATATAAACCTAATTATCTTAGACAAGGCGGAGTTTCTTGCAGTTCTGTATATTCCTGCTAATAGAGTGTCGTATGCCAATAACGACGGAGTGTTACAAATCAATTAAACATACCCACGTATTCTATCAAATCAAGAGTTTACATGTAAAAGCGTAGTCTGCGAAGTGAAGTGTCAAACATATAAACCTAATTATCTTAGAAAAAGGCTAAGTTTCTTGCAGTTCTGTATATTTCTGCTAATAGAGTGTCGTATGCCAATAACGACGGAGTGTGAAATCAATTAAACATACCCACGTCTTCTATCAAATCAAGAGTTTACATGTAAAAGCGTACTCTCCAAAGTGTAGTGGTATGGACATATAAACGCAATTATCTTAGAGAAGGCGGAGCTTCTTGCAGTTCTGTATATTCCTGCTAATAGAAAGTCTAATGCCAATTACGACGGAGTGTTCAACTCAATTAAACATACCCACGTCGTCGATCATATCAAGAGTTTACGTATAAAAGCGTAGTCTCCGAAGTGTAGTGGTACCGTATGGACATATAAACGCAATTATCTTAGAGAAGGCGGAGTTTCTTGCAGTTCTGTATATTCCTGCTAAAAGAGGGTCTGATGCCAATAACGACTGAGTATTCAACTCAATTAACCATATCCACGTCTTCTATCAAATCAAGAGTTTACATGTAAAAGAAAAGTCACCGAAGTGAAGTGTCATAGACATATACACGCAAAAATCTAAGAGAAGGCGGAGTTTCTTGCAGTTCTGTATATTCCTGCTAATAGAAGGTATTATGCCAATAACGACGGAGTGTTCAACTCAATTAAACATACCTACGTATTCTATCAAATCAAGAGTTAACGTATAAAAGCGTTGACTCCGAAGTGTAGTGGTATGGACATATAAACGCAATTATCTTAGAGAAGGCGGAGTTTCTTACAGTCCTGTATATTCCTGCTAATAGAAGGTCTATTGCCAAAAACGACGGAGTGTTCAACTCAATTAAACATACCCACGTATTCTATCAAATCAAGAGTTTACGTATAAATGCGTAGTCTTCGAAGTGTAGTGGTACCGTATGGACATATAAACGCAATTATCTTAGAGAAGGCGGAGTTTCTTGCAGTTCTGTATATTTCTGCTAAAAGAGGGTCTAATGCCAATTACGACGGAGTGTTCAACTCAATTAACTATATCCACGTCTTCTATCAAATCAAGAGTTTACGTGTAAAAGCGTAGTCTCCGAAGTGAAGTGTCATATACATATAAACGCAATTATCTTTAAGAAGGCGGAGCTTCTTGCAGTTCTGTGTATTCTTGCTAATAGGGGGTCTAATGCCAATTACGACCGAGTGTTCAACTCAATTAAACATATCCACGTCTTCTATCCAGTCAAGAGTTTGCGTATAAAAGCGTAGTCTCCGAAGTGAAGTGTCATAGACATATAAACGCAATTATCTAAGAGAAGGCGGAGTTTCTTGCAGTTCTGTATATTCCTAATAATAAAGGGTCTAATGCTTATAACGACGGAGTGTTCAACTTAATTAAACATACCCACGTCTTCTATCAAATCAAGAGTTTACGTATAAAAGCGAAGTCTCCGAAGTGAAGTGTCATAGACATATAAACGCAATTATCTTAGAGAAGACGGAGTTTCTTGCAGTTCTGTATATTACTGCTAATAGAGGGTCTAATGTTTATAACGACGGAGTGTTCAACTCCATTAAACATACCCACGTCTTCTATCAAATCAAGAGTTTACGTATAAAAGCATAGTCTCCGAAGTGTAGTGGTATGGACATATAAACGCAATTATATAAGAGAAGGCGGAGCTTCTTGCAGTTCTGTATGTTCCTGCTAATAGAAGGTCTTATGCCAATCACGACGGAGTGTTCAACTCAATTAACTATATCCACGTCTTCTATTAAATCAAGAGTTTACGTGTAAAAGCGTAGTCTTCGAAGTGAAGTGTCATAGACATATAAACGCAATTATCTAAGAGAAGGCGGAGTTTCTTGCAGTTCTGTGTAATCCTGCTAATAGAGGATCTCATGCCAATTACAATGGATTGTTCAACTTAATTAAACATACCAACGTCTTCTATCAAATCAAGAGTTTACGTGTAAAAGCGTAGTCTCCGAAGTGGAGTGTCATAGACATATAAACGCATTTATCTTAAAGAAGGTGGAGCTTCTTGCAGTTCTGTATATTTCTGCTTATAGAGGGTCTAATGCCAATAACGAAGGAGTGTTCAACTCAATTTACCATATCCACGTCTTCTATCAAATCAAGAGTTTACATGTAAAAGCGTAGTCTCCGAAGTGAAGTGTCATAGACATATAAACGCAATTATCTAAGAGAAGGCGGAGTTTCTTGCAGTTCTGTGTATTCCTGCTAATAGAAAGTCTAATGCCAATAACGACGAAGTGTTCAACTCAATTAAACATACCCACGTATTCTATCAAATCAAGAGTTTACGTATAAAAGCATTGACTCTGAAGTGTAGTGGTATGGAAATATAAACGCAATTATCTTAGAGAAGGCGGAGTTTCTTGCAGTTCTGTATATTCCTGCTAATAGAGGGTCTATTGCCAATTACGACGGAGTGTTTAACTCAATTAAACATACCCACGTATTCTATCAAATCAAGAGTTTACGTATAAAAGCGTTGTCTCCGAAGTAAAGTGTTATAGACATATAAACGCAATTATCTTAGAGAAGGCGAAGTTTCTTGCAGTTCTGTGTATTCCTGCCAATAAAGGGTCTAATGCTTATTACGATGAAGTGTTCAACTTAATTAAACATACCCACGTCGTCTATCAAATCAAGAGTTTACGTATAAAAGCGTAGTCTCCGAAGTGTAGTGGTACCGTATGGACATATAAACGCAATAATCTAAGAGAAGGCGGAATTTCTTGCAGTTCTGTATATTCCTGCTAATAGAGGGTCTAATGCCAATTACGGCGGATTGTTCAAATCAATTAAACTAACCCACGTCTACTATCAAATCAAGAGTTTACGTATAAAAGCGTAGTCTCCGAAGTGAAGTGTCATAGACATATAAACGCAATTATCTTAGAGAAGGCGGAGTTTCTTGCAGTTCTGTATATCCTGCTTATAGATGGTCTAATGCCAATAACGACGGAGTGTTCAACTTAATTAACCATATCCACGTCTTCTATCAAATCAGAAGTTTACGTATAAAAGCGTAGTCTTTGAAGTGAAGTGGTATGGACATATAAACGCAAGTATCTAAGAGAAGGCGGAGTTTCTTGCAGTTCTGTGTATTCTTGCTAATAGAGGGTCTATTGCCAATAACGACAGAGTGTTCAACTCAATTAAACATATCCACGTCTTCTATCAAATCAAGAGTTTACGTGTAAATACGTAATCTACGAAGTGAAGTGTCATAGACATATAAACGATATTATCCTAGAGAAGGCGGAGTTTCTTGCAGTTCTGTATATTCCTGCTAATAAAGAGTCGAATGCCAATCACGACGGAGTGTTCAACTCAATGAAACATACCCACGTCTTCTATCAAATCAAGAGTTTACGTATAAAAGCGTAGTCTCCGAAGTGAAGTGTCATAGACATATAAACCTAATTATCTTAGACAAGGCGGAGTTTCTTGCAGTTCTGTATATTCCTGCTAATAAAGTGTCGTATGCCAATAACAACGGAGTGTTGAAATCAATTAAACATACCCACGTCTTCTATCAAATCAAGAGTTTACATGTAAAAGCGTAGTCTCCGAAGTGAAGTGTCAAACATATAAACCTAATTATCTTAGAAAAAGGCGGAGTTTCTTGCAGTTCTGTATATTTCTGCTAATAGAGTGTCGTATGCCAATAACGACGGAGTGTTGAAATCAATTAAACATACCCACGTCTTCTATCAAATCAAGAGTTTACATGTAAAAGCGTAGTCTCCAAAGTGTAGTGGTACGGACATATAAACACAATTATCTAAGAGAAGGCGGAGCATCTTGCAGTTCTGTATATTCCTGCTAATAGAGGGTCTAATGCCAATGACGACGGAGTGTTGAACTCAATTAAACATACTCACATCTTCTTTTAAATCAAGAGTTTACATGTAAAAGCATACTCTCCGAAGTGTAGTGGTATGGACATATAAACGCAATTATCTTAGAGAAGGCGGAGCTTCTTGCAGTTCTGTATATTCCTGCTAATAGAGAGTCTAATGCCAATTACGACGGAGTGTTCAACTCAATTAAACATACCCACGTCTTTTATCAAATCAAGAGTTTACATGTAAAAGCGTAGTCTCCGAAGTGTAGTGGTATGGACATATAAACGCAATTATCTAAGAGAAGGCGGATCTTGTTGCAGTTCTGTATATTCCTGCTAATAGAGGGTCTAATGCCAATAACGACAGAGTGTTGAACTCAATTAACTATATCCACGTCTTCTATCAAATCAAGTGTTTACATGTAAAAGCGTAGTCTCCGAAGTGAAGTGTCATAGACATATAAACGCAATTATCTAAGAGAAGGCGGAGCTTCTTGCAATTCTGTATATTCCTGCTAATAGAGGGTCTAATGCCAATTACGACGGAGTGTTCAATTCAATTATACATATCCACGTCTTCTATCAAATCAAGAGTTGGCGTATAAAAGCGTAGTCTGCGAAGTGAAGTGTCATAGACATATAAACGCATTTATCTAAGAGAAGGCGGAGTTTCTAGCAGTTCTGTATATTCCTGCTAATAAAGGGTCTAATGCTTATAACGACGGAGTGTTCAACTTTATTAAACATACCCACGTCTTCTCTCAAATCAAGAGTTTACGTATAAAAGCGTAGTCTCCGAAGTGAAGTGTCATAGACATATAAACGCAATTATCTTAGAGAAGGCGGAGTTTCTTGCAGTTCTGTATATTTCTGCTAATAGAAGGTCTAATGCCAATAACGACGGAGTGTGCAACTCAATTAACATACCCACGTCTTCTATCAAATCAAGAGTTTACGTATAAAAGCGTAGTCTCCGAAGTGTAGTGGTATGGACATATAAACGCAATTATCTTAGAGAAGGCGCAGCTTCTTGCAGTTCTGTATATTCCTGCTAATAGAGGGTCTAATGCCAATAACGACGGAGTGTTCAACTCAATTAAACATATCCACGTCTTCTATCAAATCAAGAGTTTGCGTATAAAAGCGTAGTCTCTGAAGTGAAGTGTCATAGACATATAAACGCTATTATCTAAGAAAAGGCGAACATTCTTGCAATTCTGTATATTCCTGCTTATAGAGGGTCTAATACCAATTACGACGGAGTGTTCAACTCAATTAACCATATCCACGTCTTCTATCAAATCAAGAGTTTACATGTAAAAGCGTAGTCTCCGAAGTGAAGTGTCATAGACATATAAACGCAATTATCTAAGAGAAGGCGGAGTTTCTTGCAGTTCAATGTATTCCTGCTAATAGAAGGTCTATTGCCAATCACGATGGAGTGTTCAACTTAATTAAACATACCCACGTCTTCTATCAAATCAAGAGTTTACGTGTAAAAGCGTAGTCTCCGAAGTGAAGTGTCATAGACATATAAACGCAATTATCTAAGAGAAGGCGGAGTTTCTTGCAGTTCTGTATATTTTACCTAATAGAATGTCTAATGGTTATAACAACGGATTGTTCAAATCAATTAAACATACCCACGTATTCTATCAAATCAAGAGTTAACGTATAAAAGCGTAGTCTCCGAAGTGTAGTGGTATGGACATATAAACGCAATTATCTAAGAGAAGGCAGATCTTCTTGCAGTTCTGTATAATCCTGCTAATAAAGGGTCTAATGCCAATAACGACGGATTGTTCAAATCTATTAAACATACCCACGTATTCTATCAATTCAAGAGTTTACGTATAAAAGCGTAGTCTCCGAAGTGTAGTGGTATGGACATATAAACGCAATTATCTTAGAGATGGCGGATCTTCTTGCAGTTCTGTATAATCCTGCTAATAGAGGGTCTAATGCCAATAACGACAGATTGTTCAAATCAATTAAACATACCCACGTCTTCTATCAAATCAAGAGTTTAAATGTAAAAGCGTAGTCTCCGAAGTGTAGTGGTATGGACATATAAACGCAATTATCTAAGAGAAGGCGGATCTTCTTGCAGTTCTGTATATTTCTGCTAATAGAAGGTCTAATGCCAATAACGACGGATTGTTCAAATCAATTAAACATACCCACGTCTTCTATCAAATCAAGAGTTTACATGTAAAAGCGTAGTCTCCGAAGTGTAGTGGTATGGACATATAAACGCAATTATCTAAGAAAAGGCGGATCTTGTTGCAGTTCTGTATATTCCTGCTAATAGAGGGTCTAATGCCAATTACGACGGAGTGTTTAACTCAATTAAACATACCCACATATTCTATCAAATCAAGAGTTTACGTATAAAAGCGTTGTCTCCGAAGTAAAGTGTTATAGACATATAAACGCAATTATCTAAGAGAAGGCGAAGTTTCTTGCAGTTCTGTGTATTACTGCTAATAGAGGGTCTAATGCTTATTACGATGAAGTGTTCAACTTAATTAAACATACCCACGTCGTCTATCAAATCAAGAGTTTACGTATAAAAGCGTAGTCTCCGAAGTGTAGTGGTACCGTATGGACATATAAACGCAATAATCTAAGAGAAGGCGGAGTTTCTTGCAGTTCTGTATATTCCTGCTAATAGAGGGTCTAATGCCAATTACGGCGGATTGTTCAAATCAATTAAACTAACCCACGTCTACTATCAAATCAAGAGTTTACGTATAAAAGCGTAGTCTCCGAAGTGAAGTGTCATAGACATATAAACGCAATTATCTTAGAGAAGGCGGAGTTTCTTGCAGTTCTGTATATCCTGCTTATAGATGGTCTAATGCCAATAACGACGGAGTGTTCAACTCAATTAACCATATCCACGTCTTCTATCAAATCAGAAGTTTACGTATAAAAGCGTAGTCTTTGAAGTGAAGTGGTATGGACATATAAACGCAATTATCTAAGAGAAGGCGGAGTTTCTTGCAGTTCTTTGTATTCTTGCTAATAGAGGGTCTATTGCCAATAACGACGGAGTGTTCAACTCAATTAAACATATCCACGTCTTCTATCAAATCAAGAGTTTACGTGTAAATGCGTAATCTACAAAGTGAAGTGTCATAGACATATAAACGCAATTATCCTAGAGAAGGCGGAGTTTCTTGCAGTTCTGTATATTCCTGCTAATAAAGAGTCGAATGCCAATCACGACGGAGTGTTCAACTCAATTAAACATACCCACGTCTTCTATCAAATCAAGAGTTTACGTATAAAAGCGTAGTCTCCGAAGTGAAGTGTCATGGACATATAAACCTAATTATCTTAGACAAGGCGGAGTTTCTTGCAGTTCTGTATATTCCTGCTAATAGAGTGTCGTATGCCAATAACGACGGAGTGTTACAAATCAATTAAACATACCCACGTCTTCTATCAAATCAAGAGTTTACATGAAAAAACGTAGTCTGCGAAGTGAAGTGTCAAACATATAAACCTAATTATCTTAGAAAAAGGCTAAGTTTCTTGCAGTTCTGTATATTTCTGCTAATAGAGTGTCGTATGCCAATAACGACGGAGTGTGAAATCAATTAAACATACCCACGTCACTATCAAATCAAGAGTTTACATGTAAAAGCGTAGTCTCCAAAGTGTAGTGGTACGGACATATAAACGCAATTATCTAAAAGAAGGCGGAGCATCTTGCAGTTCTGTATATTTCTGCAAATAGAGGGTCTAATGCCAATGACGACGGAGTGTTGAACTCAATTAAACATACCCACATCTTCTATCAAATCAAGAGTTTACATGTAAAAGCGTACTCTCCGAAGTGTAGTGGTATGGACATATAAACGCAATTATCTTAGAGAAGGCGGAGCTTCTTGCAGTTCTGTATATTCCTGCTAATAGAGAGTCTAATGCCAATTACGACGGAGTGTTCAACTCAATTAAACATACCCACGTCGTCGATCATATCAAGAGTTTACGTATAAAAGCGTAGTCTCCGAAGTGTAGTGGTACCGTATGGACATATAAACGCAATTATCTTAGAGAAGGCGGAGTTTCTTGCAGTTCTGTATATTCCTGCTAATAGAGGGTCTGATGCCAATAACGACGGAGTATTCAACTCAATTAACCATATCCACGTCTTCTATCAAATCAAGAGTTTACATGTAAAAGCGTAGTCTCCGAAGTGAAGTGTCATAGACATATACACGCAAAAATCTAAGAGAAGGCGGAGTTTCTTGCAGTTCTGTATATTCCTGCTAATAGAAGGTATTATGCCAATAACGACGGAGTGTTCAACTCAATTAAACATACCTACGTATTCTATCAAATCAAGAGTTTACGTATAAAAGCGTTGACTCCGAAGTGTAGTGGTATGGACATATAAACGCAATTATCTTAGAGAAGGCGGAGTTTCTTACAGTCCTGTATATTCCTGCTAATAGAAGGTCTATTGCCAAAAACGACGGAGTGTTCAACTCAATTAAACATACCCACGTATTCTATCAAATCAAGAGTTTACTTATAAATGCGTAGTCTTCGAAGTGTAGTGGTACCGTATGGACATATAAACGCAATTATCTTAAAGAAGGCGGAGTTTCTTGCAGTTCTGTATATTTCTGCTAAAAGAGGGTCTAATGCCAATTACGACGGAGTGTTCAACTCAATTAACTATATCCACGTCTTCTATCAAATCAAGAGTTTACGTGTAAAAGCGTAGTCTCCGAAGTGAAGTGTCATAGACATATACACGCAATTATCTAAAAGAAGGCGGAGTTTCTTGCAGTTCTGTATATTCTTGCTAATAAAGGGTCTAATGATAATTACGACCAGGTGTTCAACTCAATTAACCATATCCACGTCTTCTATCAAATCAAGAGTTTACATGTAAAAGCGTAATCTCCGAAGTGAAGTGTCAAGGACATATAAACGCAATTATCTTTAAGAAGGCGGAGCTTCTTGCAGTTCTGTGTATTCTTGCTAATAGGGGGTCTTATGCCAATTACGACCGAGTGTTCAACTCAATTAAACATATCCACGTCTTCTATCCAGTCAAGAGTTTGCGTATAAAAGCGTAGTCTCCGAAGTGAAGTGTCATAAACATATAAACCTAATTATCTTAGACAAGGCGGAGTTTCTTGCAGTTCTGTATATTCCTGCTAATAGAGTGTCGTATGCCAATAACGATGAAGTGTTGAAATCAATTAAACATACCCACGTCTTCTATCAAATCAAGAGTTTACATGTAAAAGCGTAGTCTCCGAAGTGAAGTGTCAAACATATAAACCTAATTATCTTAGAAAAAGGCGGAGTTTCTTGCAGTTCTGTATATTTCTGCTAAAAGAGTGTCGTATGCCAATAACGACGGAGTGTTGAAATCAATTAAACATACCCACGTCTTCTATCAAATCAAGAGCTTACATGTAAAAGCGTAGTCTCCAAAGTGTAGTGGTACGGACATATAAACGCAATTATCTTAGAGAAGGCGGAGCATCTTGCAGTTCTGTATATTCCTGCTAATAGAGAATCTAATGCCAATAACGACGGAGTGTTGAACTCAATTTAACATACCCACATCTTCTATCAAATCAAGAGTTTACATGTAAAAGCGTAGTCTCCGAAGTGTAGTGGTATGGACACATAAACGCAATTATCTTAGAGAAGGCGGAGTTTCTTACAGTCCTGTATATTCCTGCTAATAGAGGGTCTATTGTTAATAACGACGGAGTGTTCAACTCAATTAAACATACCCACGTATTCTATCAAATCAAGAGTTTACGTATAAAAGCGTAGTCTTTGAAGTGAAGTGGTATAGACATATAAACGCAATTATCTAAGAGAAGGTGGAGTTTCTTGCAGTTCTGTGTATTCCTGCTAATAGAGGGTCAAATGCCAATAACGACGGAGTGTTCAATTCAATTAACCATATCCACGTCTTCTATCAAATCAAGAGTTTACGTATAAAAGCGTAGTCTCCGAAGTGAAGTGTCAAAGACATGTAAACCTAATTATCTTAGAGAAGGCGGAGTTTCTTGCAGTTCTGAATATTCCTGCTAATAGAGTGTCGTATGCCAATAACGACGTAGTGTTAAAATCAATTTAACATACCCACGTCTTCTATCAAATCAAGAGTTTACATGTAAAAGCGTAGTCTCCGAAGTGTAGTATGGACATATAAACGCAATTATCTTAGAGAAGGCGGAGCTTCTTGCAGTTATGTATATTCCTGCTAATAGAGGGTCTAATGCCAATAACGAAGGAGTGTTGAACTTTATTAAACATACCCACATCTTCTATCTAATCAAGAGTTTACATGTAAAAGCGTAGTCTCCGAAGTGTTGTGGTATGGACATATAAACGCAATTATCTTAGAGAAGGCGGAGCTTCTTGCAGTTTTGTATATTCCTTCTAATAGAGAGTCTAATGCCAATAACGACGGAGTGTTCAACTCAATTAAACATACCCACGTCGTCTATCAAATAAGAGTTTACGTATAAAAGCGTAGTCTCCGAAGTGAAGTGGTACCGTATGGACATATAAACGCAATTATCTTAGAGAAGGCGGAGTTTCTTGCAGTTCTGTATATTTCTGCTAAAAGAGGGTCTAATGCCAATTACGACCGAGTGTTTAACTCAATTAAACATATCCACGTCTTCTATCAAATCAAGAGTTTGCGTATAAAAGCGTAGTCTCCGAAGTGAAGTGTCATAGACATATAAACGCAATTATCTAAGAGAAGGCGGAGTTTCTTGCAGTTCTGTATATTCCTAATAATAAAGGGTCTAATGCTTATAACGACGGAGTGTTCAACTTAATTAAACATACCCACGTCTTCTATCAAATCAAGAGTTTACGTATAAAAGCGAAGTCTCCGAAGTGAAGTGTCATAGACATATAAACGCAATTATCTTAGAGAAGGCGGAGTTTCTTGCAGTTCTGTATATTACTGCTAATAGAGGGTCTAATGCCAATAACGACGGAGTGTTCAACTCCATTAAACATACCCACGTCTTCTATTAAATCAAGAGTTTACGTGTAAAAGCGTAGTCTTCGAAGTGAAGTGTCATAGACATATAAACGCAATTATCTAAGAGAAGGCGGAGTTTCTTGCAGTTCTGTGTATTCCTGCTAATAGAGGGTCTCATGCCAATTACAATGGAGTGTTCAACTTAATTAAACATACCAACGTCTTCTATCAAATCAAGAGTTTACGTGTAAAAGCGTAGTCTCCGAAGTGAAGTGTCATAGACATATAAACGCATTTATCTTAAAGAAGGTGGAGCTTCTTGCAGTTCTGTATATTTCTGCTTTTAGAGGGTCTAATGCCAATAATTAAGGAGTGTTCAACTCAATTTACCATATCCACGTCTTCTATCAAATCAAGAGTTTACATGTAAAAGCGTAGTCTCCGAAGTGAAGTGTCATAGACATATAAACGCAATTATCTAAGAGAAGGCGGAGTTTCTTGCAGTTCTGTGTATTCCTGCTAATAGAAAGTCTTATGCCAATAACGACGAAGTGTTCAACTCAATTAAACATACCCACGTATTCTATCAAATCAAGAGTTTACGTATAAAAGCATTGACTCTGAAGTGTAGTGGTATGGACATATAAACGCAATTATCTTAGAGAAGGCGGAGTTTCTTGCAGTTCTGTATATTCCTGCTAATAGAGGGTCTATTGCCAATAACGACGGAGTGTTTAACTCAATTTAACATACCCACGTATTCTATCAAATCAAGAGTTTACGTATAAAAGCGTTGTCTCCGAAGTAAAGTGTTATAGACATATAAACGCAATTATCTAAGAGAAGGCGAAGTTTCTTGCAGTTCTGTGTATTCCTGCTAATAGAGGGTCTAATGCTAATTACGATGAAGTGTTTAACTTAATTAAACATACCCACGTCGTCTATCAAATCAAGAGTTTACGTATAAAAGCGTAGTCTCCAAAGTGTAGTGGTACCGTATGGACATATAAACGCAATAATCTAAGAGAAGGCGGAGTTTCTTGCAGTTCTGTATATTCCTGCTAATAGAGGGTCTAATGCCAATTACGGCGGATTGTTTAAATCAAATAAACTAACCCACGTCTACTATCAAATCAAGAGTTTACGTATAAAAGCGTAGTCTCCGAAGTGAAGTGTCATAGACATATAAACGCAATTATCTTAGAGAAGGCGGAGTTTCTTGCAGTTCTGTATATCCTGCTTATAGATGGTCTAATGCCAATAACGACGGGGTGTTCAACTCAATTAACCATATCCACGTCTTCTATCAAATCAGAAGTTTACGTATAAAAGCGTAGTCTTTGAAGTGAAGTGGTATGGACATATAAACGCAATTATCTTAGAGAAGGCGGAGCTTCTTGCAGTTCTGTATATTCCTGCTAATAGAGAGTCTAATGCCAATTACGACGGAGTGTTCAACTCAATTAAACATACCCACGTCGTCGATCAAATCAAGAGTTTACGTATAAAAGCGTAGTCTTCGAAGTGTAGTGGTACCGTATGGACATATAAACGCAATTATCTTAGAGAAGGCGGAGTTTCTTGCAGTTCTGTATATTCCTGCTAATAGAGAGTCTGATGCCAATAACGACGACGGAGTATTCAACTCAATTAACCATATCCACGTCTTCTATCAAATCAAGAGTTTACATGTAAAAGCGTAGTCTCCGAAGTGAAGTGTCATAGACATATACACGCAAAAATCTAAGAGAAGGCGGAGTTTCTTGCAGTTCTGTATATTCCTGCTAATAGAAGGTATTATGCCAATAACGACGGAGTGTTCAACTCTTTTAAACATACCTACGTATTCTATCAAATCAAGAGTTTACGTATAAAAGCGTTGACTCCGAAGTGTAGTGGTATGGACATATAAACGCAATTATCTTAGAGAAGGCGGAGTTTCTTACAGTCCTGTATATTCCTGCTAATAAAAGGTCTATTGCCAAAAACGACGGAGTGTTCAACTCAATTAAACATACCCACGTATTCTATCAAATCAAGAGTTTACGTATAAATGCGTAGTCTTCGAAGTGTAGTGGTACCGTTTGGACATATAAACGCAATTATCTTAGAGAAGGCGGAGTTTCTTGCAGTTCTGTATATTTCTGCTAAAAGAGGGTCTAATGCCAATTACGACGGAGTGTTCAACTCAATTAACTATATCCACGTCTTCTATCAAATCAAGAGTTTACGTGTAAAAGCGTTGTCTCCGAAGTGAAGTGTCATAGACATATACACGCAATAATCTAAAAGAAGGCGGAGTTTCTTGCAGTTCTGTATACTCCTGCTAATAAAGGGTCTAATGATAATTACGACGAAGTGTTCAACTCAATTAACCATATCCACGTCTTCTATCAAATCAAGAGTTTACATGTATAAGCGTAATCTCCGAAGTGAAGTGTCATGGACATATAAACGCAATTATCTTAGAGAAGGCGGAGCTTCTTGCAGTTCTGTGTATTCTTGCTAATAGAGGGTCTAATGCCAATTACGACCGAGTGTTCAACTCAATTAAACATATCCACGTCTTCTATCAAATCAAGAGTTTGCGTATAAAAGCGTAGTCTCCGAAGTGAAGTGTCATAGACATATAAACGCAATTATCTAAGAGAAGGCGGAGTTTCTTGCAGTTCTGTATATTCCTAATAATAAAGGGTCTAATGCTTATAACGACGGAGTGTTCAACTTAATTAAACATACCCACGTCTTGTATCAAATCAAGAGTTTACGTATAAAAGCGAAGTCTCCGAAGTGAAGTGTCATAGACATATAAACGCAATTATCTTAGAGAAGGCGGAGTTTCTTGCAGTTCTATATATTACTGCTAATAGAGGGTCTAATGCTTATAACGACGGAGTGTTCAACTCCATTAAACATACCCACGTCTTCTATCAAATCAAGAGTTTACGTATAAAAGCATAGTCTCCGAAGTGTAGTGGTATGGAAATATAAACGCAATTATATAAGAAAAGGCGGAGCTTCTTGCAGTTCTGTATGTTCCTGCTAATACAAGGTCTTATGCCAATCACGACGGAGTGTTCAACTCAATTAACTATATCCACGTCTTCTATTAAATCAAGAGTTTACGTGTAAAAGCGTAGTCTTCGAAGTGAAGTGTCATAGACATATAAACGCAATTATCTAAGAGAAGGCGGAGTTTCTTGCAGTTCTGTGTATTCCTGCTAATAGAGGGTCTCATGCCAATTACAATGGAGTGTTCAACTTAATTAAACATACCAACGTCTTCTATCAAATCAAGAGTTTACATGTAAAAGCGTAGTCTCCGAAGTGAAGTGTCATAGACATATAAACGCAATTATCTAAGAGAAGGCGGAGTTTCTTGCAGTTCTGTGTATTCCTGCTAATAGAAAGTCTAATGCCAATAACGACGAAGTGTTCAACTCAATTAAACATACCCACGTATTCTATCAAATCAAGAGTTTACGTATAAAAGCATTGACTCTGAAGTGTAGTGGTATGGACATATAAACGCAATTATCTTAGAGAAGGCGGAGTTTCTTGCAGTTCTGTATATTCCTGCTAATAGAGGGTCTATTCCTGCTAATAGAGTGTCGTATGCCAATAACGATGAAGTGTTGAAATCAATTAAACATACCCACGTCTTCTATCAAATCAAGAGTTTACATGTAAAAGCGTAGTCTCCGAAGTGAAGTGTCAAACATATAAACCTAATTATCTTAGAAAAAGGCGGAGTTTCTTGCAGTTCTGTATATTTCTGCTAATAGAGTGTCGTATGCCAATAACGACGGAGTGTTGAAATCAATTAAACATACCCACGTCTTCTAGGACATATAAACGCAATTATCTAAGAGAAGGCGGAGTTTCTTGCAGTTCTGTGTATTCTTGCTAATAGAGGGTCTATTGCCAATAACGACGGAGTGTTCAACTCAATTAAACATATCCACGTCTTCTATCAAATCAAGAGTTTACGTGTAAATGCGTAATCTACGAAGTGAAGTGTCATAGACATATAAACGATATTATCCTAGAGAAGGCGGAGTTTCTTGCAGTTCTGTATATTCCTGCTAATAAAGAGTCGAATGCCAATCACGACGGAGTGTTCAACTCAATTAAACATACCCACGTCTTCTATCAAATCAAGAGTTTACGTATAAAAGCGTAGTCTCCGAAGTGAAGTGTCATAGACATATAAACCTAATTATCTTAGACAAGGCGGAGTTTCTTGCAGTTCTGTATATTCCTGCTAATAAAGTGTCGTATGCAAATAACAACGGAGTGTTGAAATCAATTAAACATACCCACGTCTTCTATCAAATCAAGAGTTTACATGTAAAAGCGTAGTCTCCGAAGTGAAGTGTCAAACATATAAACCTAATTATCTTAGAAAAAGGCGGAGTTTCTTGCAGTTCTGTATATTTCTGCTAATAGAGTGTCGTATGCCAATAACGACGGAGTGTTGAAATCAATTAAACATACCCACGTCTTCTATCAAATCAAGAGTTTACATGTAAAAGCGTAGTCTCCAAAGTGTAGTGGTATGGACATATAAACGCAATTATCTTAAAGAAGGCGGAGCTTCTTGCAGTTCTGTATATTCCTGCTAATAGAGAGTCTAATGCCAATTACGACGGAGTGTTCAACTCAATTAAACATACCCACGTCGTCGATCAAATCAAGAGTTTACGTATAAAAGCGTAGTCTCCGAAGTGTAGTGGTACCGTATGGACATATAAACGCAATTATCTTAGAGAAGGCGGAGTTTCTTGCAGTTCTGTATATTCCTGCTAATAGAGGGTCTGATGCCAATAACGACGGAGTATTCAACTCAATTAACCATATCCACGTCTTCTATCAAATCAAGAGTTTACATGTAAAAGCGTAGTCTCCGAAGTGAAGTGTCATAGACATATACACGCAAAAATCTAAGAGAAGGCGGAGTTTCTTGCAGTTCTGTATATTCCTGCTAATAGAAGGTATTATGCCAATAACGACGGAGTGTTCAACTCAATTAAACATACCTACGTATTCTATCAAATCAAGAGTTTACGTATAAAAGCGTTGACTCCGAAGTGTAGTGGTATGGACATATAAACGCAATTATCTTAGAGAAGGCGGAGTTTCTTACAGTCCTGTATATTCCTGCTAATAGAAGGTATATTGCCAAAAACGACGGAGTGTTCAACTCAATTAAACATACCCACGTATTCTATCAAATCAAGAGTTTACGTATAAATGCGTAGTCTCCGAAGTGTAGTGGTACCGTATGGACATATAAACGCAATTATCTTAGAGAAGGCGGAGTTTCTTGCAGTTCTGTATATTTCTGCTAAAAGAGGGTCTAATGCCAATTACGACGGAGTGTTCAACTCAATTAACTATATCCACGTCTTCTATCAAATCAAGAGTTTACGTGTAAAAGCGTAGTCTCCGAAGTGAAGTGTCATAGACATATACACGCAATTATTTAAAAGAAGGCGGAGTTTCTTGCAGTTCTGTATATTCTTGCTATTAAAGGGTCTAATGATAATTACGACGAAGTGTTCAACTCAATTAACCATATCCACGTCTTCTATCAAATCAAGAGTTTACATGTAAAAGCGTAATCTCCGAAGTGAAGTGTCATGGACATATAAACGCAATTATCTTACAGAAGGCGGAGCTTCTTGCAGTTCTGTGTATTCTTGCTAATAGAGGGTCTAATGCCAATTACGACCGAGTGTTCAACTCAATTAAACATATCCACGTCTTCTATCCAGTCAAGAGTTTGCGTATAAAAGCGTAGTCTCCGAAGTGAAGTGTCGTAGACATATAAACCTAATTATCTTAGACAAGGCGGAGTTTCTTGCAGTTCTGTATATTCCTGCTAATAGAGTGTCGTAAGCCAATAACGATGAAGTGTTGAAATCAATTAAACATACCCACGTCTTCTATCAAATCAAGAGTTTACATGTAAAAGCGTAGTCTCCGAAGTGAAGTGTCAAACATATAAACCTAATTATCTTAGAAAAAGGCGGAGTTTCTGGCAGTTCTGTATATTTCTGCTAATAGAGTGTCGTTTGCCAATAACGACGGAGTGTTGAAATCAATTAAACATACCCACGTCTTCTATCAAATCAAGAGCTTACATGTAAAAGCGTAGTCTCCAAAGTGTAGTGGTACGGACATATAAACGCAATTATCTTAAAGAAAGGCGGAGCATCTTGCAGTTCTGTATATTCCTGCTAATAGAGAATCTAATGCCAAATACGACGGAGTGTTGAACTCAATTAAACATACCCACATCTTCTATCAAATCAAGAGTTTACATGTAAAAGCGTAGTCTCCGAAGTGTAGTGGTATGGACATATAAACGCAATTATCTTAGTGAAGGCGGAGTTTCTTACAGTCCTGTATATTCCTGCTTATAGAGGGTCTATTGTTAATAACGACGGAGTGTTCAACTCAATTAAACATACCCACGTATTCTATCAAATCAAGAGTTTACGTATAAAAGCGTAGTCTTTGAAGTGAAGTGGTATAGACATATAAACGCAATTATCTAAGAGAAGGTGGAGTTTCTTGCAGTTCTGTGTATTCCTGCTAATAGAAAGTCAAATGCCAATAACGACGGAGTGTTCAATTCAATTAACCATATCCACGTCTTCTATCAAATCAAGAGTTTACGTATAAAAGCGTAGTCTCCGAAGTGAAGTGTCATAGACATGTAAACCTAATTATCTTAGAGAAGGCGGAGTTTCTTGCAGTTCTGTATATTCCTGCTAATAGAGTGTCGTATGCCAATAACGACGTAGTGTTAAAATCAATTTAACATACCCACGTCTTCTATCAAATCAAGAGTTTACATGTAAAAGCGTAGTCTCCGAAGTGTAGTATGGACATATAAACGCAATTATCTTAGAGAAGGCGGAGCTTCTTGCAGTTATGTATATTTTTGCTAATAGAGGGTCTAATGCCAATAACGAAGGAGTGTTGAACTTTATTAAACATACCCACATCTTCTATCAAATCAAGAGTTTACATGTAAAAGCGTAGTCTCCGAAGTGTAGTGGTATGGACATATAAACGCAATAATCTTAGAGAAGGCGGAGCTTCTTGCAGTTTTGTATATTCCTTCTAATAGAGAGTCTAATGCCAATAACGACGGAGTGTTCAACTCAATTAAACATACCCACGTCGTCTATCAAATAAGAGTTTACGTATAAAAGCGTAGTCTCCGAAGTGAAGTGGTACCGTATGGACATATAAACGCAATTATCTTAGAGAAGGCGGAGTTTCTTGCAGTTCTGTATATTTCTGCTAAAAGAGGGTCTAATGCCAATAACAACGGAGTGTTCAACTCAATTAACTATATCCACGTCTTCTATCAAATCAAGAGTTTACGTGTAAAAGCGTAGTCTCCGAAGTGAAGTGTCATAGACATATACACGCAATTATCTTAAAGAAGGCGGAGTTTCTTGCAGTTCTGTATACTCCTGCTAATAAAGGGTCTAATGATAATTACGACGAAGTGTTCAACTCAATTAACCATATCCACGTCTTCTATCAAATCAAGAGTTTACATGTAAAAGCGTAATCTCCGAAGTGAAGTGTCATGGACATATAAACGCAATTATCTTAGAGAAGGCGGAGCTTCTTGCAGTTCTGTGTATTCTTGCTAATAGAGGGTCTAATGCCAATTACGACCGAGTGTTCAACTCAATTAAACATATCCACGTCTTCTATCAAATCAAGAGTTTGCGTATAAAAGCGTAGTCTCCGAAGTGAAGTGTCATAGACATATAAACGCAATTATCTAAGAGAAGGCGGAGTTTCTTGCAGTTCTGTATATTCCTAATAATAAAGGGTCTAATGCTTATAACGACGGAGTGTTCAACTTAATTAAACATACCCACGTCTTCTATCAAGTCAAGAGTTTACGTATAAAAGCGAAGTCTCCGAAGTGAAGTGTCATAGACATATAAACGCAATTATCTTAGAGAAGGCGGAGTTTCTTGCAGTTCTGTATATTACTGCTAATAGAGGGTCTTATGCCAATAACGACGGAGTGTTCAACTCCATTAAACATACCCACGTCTTCTATCAAATCAAGAGTTTACGTATAAAAGCATAGTCTCCGAAGTGTAGTGGTATGGACATATAAACGCAATTATATAAGAGAAGGCGGAGCTTCTTGCAGTTCTGTATGTTCCTGCTAATAGAAGGTCTTATGCCAATCACGACGGAGTGTTCAACTCAATTAACTATATCCACGTCTTCTATTAAATCAAGAGTTTACGTGTAAAAGCGGTATCTTCGAAGTGAAGTGTCATAGACATATAAACGCAATTATCTAAGAGAAGGCGGAGTTTCTAGCAGTTCTGTGTATTCCTGCTAATAGAGGGTCTCATGCCAATTACAATGGAGTGTTCAACTTAATTAAACATACCAACGTCTTCTATCAAATCAAGAGTTTACGTGTAAAAGCGTAGTCTCCGAAGTGAAGTGTCATAGACATATAAACGCATTTATCTTAAAGAAGGTGGAGCTTCTTGCAGTTCTGTATATTTCTGCTTATAGAGGGTCTAATGCCAATAACGAAGGAGTGTTCAACTCAATTTACCATATCCACGTCTTCTATCAAATCAAGAGTTTACATGTAAAAGCGTAGTCTCCGAAGTGAAGTGTCATAGACATATAAACGCAATTATCTAAGAAAAGGCGGAGTTTCTTGCAGTTCTGTGTATTCCTGCTAATAGAAAGTCTAATGCCAATAACGACGAAGTGTTCAACTCAATTAAACATACCCACGTATTCTATCAAATCAAGAGTTTACGTATAAAAGCATTGACTCTGAAGTGTAGTGGTATGGACATATAAACGCAATTATCTTAGAGAAGGCGGAGTTTCTTGCAGTTCTGTATATTCCTGCTAAAAGAGGTACTATTGCCAATTACGACGGAGTGTTTAACTCAATTAAACATACCCACGTATTCTATCAAATCAAGAGTTTACGTATAAAAGCGTTGTCTCCGAAGTAAAGTGTTATAGACATATAAACGCAATTATCTAAGAGAAGGCGAAGTTTCTTGCAGTTCTGTGTATTCCTGCTAATAGAGGGTCTAATGCTTATTACGATGAAGTGTTCAACTTAATTAAACATACCCACGTCGTCTATCAAATCAAGAGTTTACGTATAAAAGCGTAGTCTCCGAAGTGTAGTGGTACCGTATGGACATATAAACGCAATAATCTAAGAGAAGGCGGAGTTTCTTGCAGTTCTGTATATTCCTGCTAATAGAGGGTCTAGTGCCAATTACGGCGGATTGTTCAAATCAATTAAACTAACCCACGTCTACTATCAAATCAAGAGTTTACGTATAAAAGCGTAGTCTCCGAAGTGAAGTGTCATAGACATAAAAACGCAATTATCTTAGAGAAGGCGGAGTTTCTTGCAGTTCTGTATATCCTGCTTATAGATGGTCTAATGCCAATAACGACGGAGTGTTCAACTCAATTAACCATATCCACGTCTTCTATCAAATCAGAAGTTTACGTATAAAAGCGTAGTCTTTGAAGTGAAGTGGTATGGACATATAAACGCAATTATCTAAGAGAAGGCGGAGTTTCTTGCAGTTCTGTGTATTCTTGCTAATAGAGGGTCTATTGCCAATAACGACGGAGTGTTTAACTCAATTAAACATATCCACGTCTTCTATCAAATCAAGAGTTTACGTGTAAATGCGTAATCTACGAAGTGAAGTGTCATAGACATATAAACGATATTATCCTAGAGAAGGCGGAGTTTCTTGCAGTTCTGTATATTCCTGCTAATAAAGAGTCGAATGCCAATCACGACGGAGTGTTCAACTCAATTAAACATACCCACGTCTTCTATCAAATCAAGAGTTTACGTATAAAAGCGTAGTCTCCGAAGTGAAGTGTCATAGACATATAAACCTAATTATCTTAGACAAGGCGGAGTTTCTTGCAGTTCTGTATATTCCTGCTAATAGAGTGTCGTATGCCAATAACAACGGAGTGTTGAAATCAATTAAACATACCCACGTCTTCTATCAAATCAAGAGTTTACATGTAAAAGCGTAGTCTCCGAAGTGAAGTGTCAAACATATAAACCTTATTATCTTAGAAAAAGGCGGAGTTTCTTGCAGTTCTGTATATTTCTGCTAATAGAGTGTCGTATGCCAATAACGACGGAGTGTTGAAATCAATTAAACATACCCACGTCTTCTATCAAATCAAGAGTTTACATGTAAAAGCGTAGTCTCCAAAGTGTAGTGGTACGGACATATAAACGCAATTATCCAAGAGAAGGCGGAGCATCTTGCAGTTCTGTATATTCCTGCTAATAGAGGGTCTAATGCCAATGACGACGGAGTGTTGAACTCAATTAAACATACTCACATCTTCTATCAAATCAAGAGTTTACATGTAAAAGCATACTCTCCGAAGTGTAGTGGTATGGACATATAAACGCAATTATCTTAGAGAAGGCGGAGCTTCTTGCAGTTCTGTATATTCCTGCTAATAGAGAGTGTAATGCCAATTACGACGGAGTGTTCAACTCAATAAAACATACCCACGTCTTCTATCAAATCAAGAGTTGGCGTATAAAAGCGTAGTCTGCGAAGTGAAGTGTCATAGACATATAAACGCAATTATCTAAGAGAAGGCGGAGTTTCTAGCAGTTCTGTATATTCCTGCTAATAAAGGGTCTAATGCTTATAACGACGGAGTGTTCAACTTTATTAAACATACCCACGTCTTCTCTCAAATCAAGAGTTTACGTATAAAAGCGTAGTCTCCGAAGTGAAGTGTCATAGACATATAAACGCAATTATCTTAGAGAAGGCGGAGTTTCTTGCAGTTCTGTATATTTCTGCTAATAGAAGGTCTAATGCCAATAACGACTGAGTGTGCAACTCAATTAAACATACCCACGTCTACTATCAAATCAAGAGTTTACGTATAAAAGCGTAGTCTCCGAAGTGAAGTGGTATGGACATATAAACGCAATTATCTTAGAGAAGGCGCAGCTTCTTGCAGTTCTGTATATTCCTGCTAATAGAGGGTCTAATGCCAATAACGACGGAGTTTTCAACTCAATTAAACATATCCACGTCTTCTATCAAATCAAGAGTTTGCGTATAAAAGCGTAGTCTCTGAAGTGAAGTGTCATAGACATATAAACGCTATTATCTAAGAAAAGGCGAAAATTCTTGCAATTCTGTATATTTCTGCTTATAGAGGGTCTAATACCAATTACGACGGAGTGTTCAACTCAATTTACCATATCCACGTCTTCTATCAAATCAAGAGTTTACATGTAAAAGCGTAGTCTCCGAAGTGAAGTGTCATAGACATATAAACGCAATTATCTAAGAGAAGGCGGAGTTTCTTGCAGTTCAATGTATTCCTGCTAATAGAATGTCTATTGCCAATCACGATGGAGTGTTCAACTTAATTAAACATACCCACGTCTTCTATCAAATCAAGAGTTTACGTGTAAAAGCGTAGTCTCCGAAGTGAAGTGTCATAGACATATAAACGCAATTATCTAAGAGAAGGCGGAGTTTCTTGCAGTTCTGTGTATTTTTTCTAATAGAATGTCTAATGGTTATAACAACGGATTGTTCAAATCAATTAAACATACCCACGTATTCTATCAAATCAAGAGTTAACGTATAAAAGCGTAGTCTCCGAAGTGTAGTGGTATGGACATATAAACGCAATTATCTAAGAGAAGGCGGATCTTCTTGCAGTTTTGTATAATCCTGCTAATAGAGGGTCTAATGCCAATAACGACGGATTGTTCAAATCTATTAAACATACCCACGTATTCTATCAAATCAAGAGTTTACGTATAAAAGCGTAGTCTCCGAAGTGTAGTGGTATGGACATATAAACGCAATTATCTAAGAGATGGCGGATCTTCTTGCAGTTCTGTATAATCCTGCTAATAGAGGGTCTAATGCCAATAACGACAGATTGTTCAAATCAATTAAACATACCCACGTCTTCTATCAAATCAAGAGTTTACATGTAAAAGCGTAGTCTCCGAAGTGTAGTGGTATGGACATATAAACGCAATTATCTAAGAGAAGGCGGATCTTCTTGCAGTTCTGTATATTTCTGCTAATAGGAGGTCTAATGCCAATAACGACGGATTGTTCAAATCAATTAAACATACCCACGTCTTCTATCAAATCAAGAGTTTACATGTAAAAGCGTAGTCTCCGAAGTGTAGTGGTATGGACATATAAACGCAATTATCTAAGAGACCGCGGATCTTGTTGCAGTCCTGTATATTCCTGCTAATAGAGAATCTAATGCCAATAACGACGGATTGTTCAAATCAATTAAACATACCCACGTCTTCTATCAAATCAAGAGTTTACGTATAAAAGCGTGGTCTCCGAAGTGAAGTGTCAAAGACATATAAACGCAATTATCTAAGAGAAGGCGGAGCTTCTTGCAGTTCTGTATATTGCTGCTAATCGAAGGTCTTATGCCAATTACGACGGAGTGTTCAACTCAATTAAACATATCCACGTCTTCTATCAAATCAAGAGTTTACGTATAAAAGCGTAGTCTCCGAAGTGAAGTGTCATAGACATATAAACGCAATTATCTTAGAAAAGGCGGAGTTTCTTGCAGTTCTGTATATTCTTGCTAATAGAGGGTCTAATGCCAATAACGACAGATTGTTCAAATCTATTAAACATACCCTCGTCTTCTATCAAATCAAGAGTTTACGTGTAAGCGTAGTCTCCGAAGTGAAGTGTTATAGACATATAAACGCAATTATCTAAGAGAAGGCGGAGTTTCTTGCAGTTCTGTATATTCCTGCTTATAGAAGGTCTAATGGCAAATACGACAGAGTGTTAAACTCCATTAAACATATCCACGTCTTTTATCAAATCAAGAGTTTACGTGTTAAAGCGTAGTCTCCGAAGTGAAGAGTCATAGACATATAAACGAAATTATCTAAAAGAAAGCGGAGTTTCTTTCAGTTCTGTATATTCCTGCTAATAGAGGGTCTAATGCCAATTACGACGGAGTGTTGAACTCAATTAAACATACCCACGTCTTCTATCAAATCAAGAGTTTAAATGTAAAAGCGTAGTCTCCGAAGTGTAGTGGTATGGACATATAAACGCAATTATCTTAGAGAAGGCGGAGCTTCTTGCAGTCTTGTATATTCCTGCTTATAGAGGGTCTAATGCCAATTATGACGGAGTGTTCAACTCAATTAAACATACCCACGTCTTCTATCAAATCAAGAGTTTACATGTAAAAGCGTAGTCTCCGAAGTGTAGTGGTATGGACATATAAACGCAATTAACTTAAAGAAGGCGGAGCTTCTTGCAGTTCTGTATATTCATGCTTATAGAGGGTCTAATGCCAATAACGACTGAGTGTTCAACTCAATTAACCATATCCACTTCTTCTATCAAATCAAGAGTTTACATGTAAAAGCGTAGTCTCCGAAGTGAAGTGTCATAGACATATAAACGCAATTATCTAAGAGAAGGCGGAGTTTCTTGCAATACTGTGTATTCCTGCTAATAGAAGATCTAATGCCAATAACGACGGAGTGTTTAACTTAATTTAACATACCCACGTATTCTATCAAATCAAGAGTTTACGTATAAAAGCGTCGACTCCGAAGTGTAGTGGTATGGACATATAAACGCTATTATCTTAGAGAAGGCGGAGTTTCTTGCAGTTCTGTATATTCCTGCTAATAGAGGGTCTATTGCCAATAACGACGGAGTGTTCAACTCAATTAAACATACCCACGTATTCTATCAAATCAAGAGTTTACGTGTAAAAGCGTAGTCTCCGAAGTGAAGTGTCATAGACATATAAACGCAATTATCTTAGAGAAGGCGGAGTTTCTTGCAATACTGTGTATTCCTGCTAATAGAAGATCTAATGCCAATAACGACGGAGTGTTTAACTTAATTTAACATACCCACGTATTCTATCAAATCAAGAGTTTACGTATAAAAGCGTCGACTCCGAAGTGTAGTGGTATGGACATATAAACGCAATTATCTTAGAGAAGGCGGAGTTTCTTGCAGTTCTGTATATTCCTGCTAATAGAGGCTCTATTGCCAATAACGACGGAGTGTTCAACTCAATTAAACATACCCACGTATTCTATCAAATCAAGAGTTTACATGTAAAAGCGTAGTCTCCGAAGTGAAGTGTCATAGACATATAAACGCAATTATCTTAGAGAAGGCGGAGTTTCTTGCAATACTGTGTATTCCTGCTAATAGAATATCTAATGCCAATAACGACGGAGTGTTTAACTTAATTTAACATACCCACGTATTCTATCAAATCAAGAGTTTACGTATAAAAGCGTCGACTCCGAAGTGTAGTGGTATGGACATATAAACGCAATTATCTTAGAGAAGGCGGAGTTTCTTGCTTTTCTGTATATTCCTGCTAATAGAGGGTCTATTGCCAATAACGACGGAGTGTTCAACTCAATTAAACATACCCACGTATTCTATCAAATCAAGAGTTTACGTGTAAAAGCGTAGTCTCCGAAGTGAAGTGTCATAGACATATAAACGCAATTATCTTAGAGAAGGCGGAGTTTCTTGCAATACTGTGTATTCCTGCTAATAGAAGATCTAATGCCAATAACGACGGAGTGTTTAACTTAATTTAACATACCCACGTATTCTATCAAATCAAGAGTTTACGTATAAAAGCGTCGACTCCGAAGTGTAGTGGTATGGACATATAAACGCAATTATCTTAGAGAAGGCGGAGTTTCTTGCAGTTCTGTATATTCCTGCTAATAGAGGGTCTATTGCCAATAACGACGGAGTGTTCAACTCAATTAAACATACCCACGTATTCTATCAAATCAAGAGTTTACGTATAAAAGCGTAGTCTCCGAAGTGAAGTGTCATAGACATATAAACGCAATTATCTAAGAGAAGGCGGAGTTTCTTGCAGTTCTGTGTATTCCTGCTAATAGAGGGTCTAATGCCAATAACGACTGAGTGTTCAATTCAATTAACCATATCCACGTCTTCTATCAAATCAAGAGTTTACGTGTAAATGCGTTATCTACGAAGTGAAGTGTCATAGACATATAAACGCAATTATCTTAGAGAAAGCGGAGTTTCTTGCAGTTGTGTATATTCCTGCTAATAAAGAGTCTAATGCCAATTACGACGGAGTGTTCAACTCAATTAAACATACCCACGTCTTCTATCAAATCAAGAGTTTACGTATAAAAGCGTAGTCTCCGAAGTGTAGTGGTATGGACATATAAACGCAATTATCTTAGAGAAGGCGGAGCTTCTTGCAGTTCTGTATTTTCCTGCTAAAAGAAAGTCTAATGCCAATTACGACGGAGTGTTCAACTCAATTAACCATATCCACGTCTTCTATCAAATCAAGAGTTTACGTGTAAAAGCGTAGTCTCCGAAGTGAAGTGTCATAGACATATAAACGAAATCATCTAAGAGAAGGCGGAGTTTCTTGCAGTTCTGTATATTCCTGCTAATAGAGGGTCTAATGCCAATTACGACGGAGTGTTCAACTCAATTATACATATCCACGTCTTCTATCAAATCAAGAGTTGGCGTATAAAAGCGTAGTCTCCGAAGTGAAGTGTCATAGACATATAAACGCAATTATCTAAGAGAAGGCGGAGTTTCTAGCAGTTCTGTATATTCCTGCTAATAAAGGTTCTAATGCTTATAACGACGGAGTGTTCAACTTTATTAAACAAACCCACGTCTCTATCAAATCAAGAGTTTACGTATAAAAGCGTAGTCTCCGAAGTGAAGTGTCATAAACATATAAACGCAAATATCTTAGAGAAGGCGGAGTTTCTTGCAGTTCTGTATATTTCTGCTAATAGAAGGTCTAATGCCAATAACGACGGAGTGTGCAACTCAATTAAACATACATACGTCTTCTATCAAATCAAGAGTTTACGTATAAAAGCGTAGTCTCCGAAGTGTAGTGGTATGGACATATAAACGCAATTATCTTAGAGAAGGCGGAGTTTCTTGCAGTTGTGTGTATTCCTGCTAATAGAAGGTCTAATGCCAATAACGACGGAGTGTTAAACTTAATTAACCATATCCACGTCTTCTATCAAATCAAGAGTTTACATGTAAAAGCGTAGTCTCCGAAGTAAAGTGTCATAGACATATAAACGCTATTATCTAAGAAAAGGCGAAATTTCTTGCAGTTCTGTATATTCCTGCTAATAGAGGGTCTTATGCCAATAACGACGGAGTGTTCAACTCAATTAACCATATCCACGTCTTCTATCAAATCAAGAGTTTACATGTAAAAGCGTAGTCTCCGAAGTGAAGTGTCATAGACATATAAACGCAATTATCTAAGAGAAGGCGGAGTTTCTTGCAGTTCAATGTATTCCTGCTAATAGAGGGTCTATTGCCATTCACGATGGAGTGTTCAACTTAATTAAACATACCCACGTCTTCCATCAAATCAAAAGTTTACGTGTAAAAGCGTAGTCTCCGAAGTGAAGTGTCATAGACATATAAACGCAATTATCTAAGAAAAGGCGAAGTTTCTTGCAGTTTTGTATATTCTTGCTAATAGAAGGTCTAATGCCAATAACAACGGATTGTTCAACACAATTAAACATACCCACGTATTCTATCAAATCAAGAGTTTACGTATAAAAGCGTAGTCTCCGAAGTGTAGTGGTATGGACATATAAACGCAATTATCTAAGAGAAGGCGGCTCTTCTTGCAGTTCTGTATAATCCTGCTAATAGAGGGTCTAATGCCAATAACAACGGATTGTTCAAATCAATTAAACATACCCACGTATTCTATCAAATCAAGAGTTGACGTATAAAAGCGTAGTCTCCGAAGTGTAGTGGTATGGACATATAAACGCAATTATCTAAGAGATGGCGGATCTTCTTGCAGTTCTGTATATTCCTGCTAATGGAGGGTCTAATGCCAATAACGACGGTTTGTTCAAATCAATAAAACATACCCACGTCTTCTATCAAATCAAGAGTTTACATGTAAAAGCGTAGTCTCCGAAGTGTAGTGGTATGGACATATAAACGCAATTATCTAAGAGAAGGCGGATCTTCTTGCAGTTCTGTATATTTCTGCTAATAGAAGGTCTAATGCCAATAACGACGGATTGTTCAAATCAATTAAACATACCCACGTCTTCTATCAAATCAAGAGTTAACATGTAAAAGCGTAGTCTCCGAAGTGTAGTGGTATGGACATATAAACGCAATTATCTAAGAGAAGGCGGATCTTGTTGCAGTTCTGTATATTCTTGCTAATAGAGGGTCTAATGCCAATAACGACGGAGTGTTGAACTCAATTAACCATATCCACGTCTTCTATCAAATCAAGAGTTTACATGTAAAAGCGTAGTCTCCGAAGTGAAGTGTCATAGACATATAAACGCAATTATCTATGAGAAGGCGGAGCTTCTTGCAATTCTGTATATTCCTGCTAATAGAGGGTATAATGCCAATTACGACGGAGTGTTCAATTCAATTATACATATCCACGTCTTCTATCAAATCAAGAGTTGGCGTATAAAAGCGTAGTCTCCGAAGTGAAGTGTCATAGACATATAAACGCTATTATCTAAGAAAAGGCGAAAATTCTTGCAGTTCTGTATATTCCTGCTTATAGAGGGTCTAATACCAATTACGACGGAGTGTTCAACTCAATTAACCATATCCACGTCTTCTATCAAATCAAGAGTTTACATGTAAAAGCGTAGTCTCCGAAGTGAAGTGTCATAGACATAAAAACGCAATTATCTAAGAGAAGGCGGAGTTTCTTGCAGTTCAATGTATTCCTGCTAATAGAATGTCTATTGCCAATCACGATGGAGTGTTCAACTTAATTAAACATACCCACGTCTTCTATCAAATCAAGAGTTTACGTGTAAAAGCGTAGTCTCCGAAGTGAAGTGTCATAGACATATAAACGCAATTATCTAAGAGAAGGCGGAGTTTCTTGCAGTTCTGTATATTTTTGCTAATAGAATGTCTAATGGTTATAACAACGGATTGTTCAAATCAATTAAACATACCCACGTATTCTATCAAATCAAGAGTTTACGTATAAAAGCGTAGTCTCCGAAGTGTAGTGGTATGGACATATAAACGCAATTATCTAAGAGAAGGCGGAGTTTCTTGCAGTTCTGTATTATCTTGCTAATAGAGGGTCTAATGCCAATAACGACAGATTGTTCAAATCTATTAAACATACCCTCGTCTTCTATCAAATCAAGAGTTTACGTGTAAAAGCGTAGTCTCCGAAGTGAAGTGTTATAGACATATAAACGCAATTATCTAAGAGAAGGCGGAGTTTCTTGCAGTTCTGTATATTCCTGCTTATAGAGGGTCTAATGGCAAATACGACAGAGTGTTAAACTCAATTAAACATATCCACGTCTTTTATCAAATCAAGAGTTTACGTGTTAAAGCGTAGTCTCCGAAGTGAAGTGTCATAGACATATAAACGCAATTATCTAAAAGAAAGCGGAGTTTCTTTCAGTTCTGTATATTCCTGCTAATAGAGGGTCTAATGCCAATTACGACGGAGTGTTGAACTCAATTAAACATACCCACGTCTTCTATCAAATCAAGAGTTTAAATGTAAAAGCGTAGTCTCCGAAGTGTAGTGGTATGGACATATAAACGCAATTATCTTAGAGAAGGCGGAGCTTCTTGCAGTTTTGTATATTCCTGCTTATAGATGGTCTAATGCCAATAACGACGAAGTGTTCAACTCAATAAAACATACCCACGTCTTCTATCAAATCAAGAGTTTACGTGTAAAAGCGTAGTCTCCGAAGTGTAGTGATATGGACATATAAACGCAATTATCTAAGAGAAGGCGGAGGTTCTTGCAGTTCTGTATATTCCTTCTAATAGAGGGTCTAATGCCAATAACGACGAAGTGTTCAACTTAATTAACCATATCCACGTCTTCTATCAAATCAAGAGTTTACATGTAAAAGCGTAGTCTCCGAAGTGAAGTGTCATAGACATATAAACGCATTTATCTTAAAGAAGGCGGAGCTTCTTGCAGTTCTGTATATTCCTGCTTATAGAGGGTCTAATGCCAATAACGACGGAGTGTTCAACACAATAAACCCTATCCACGTCTTCTATCAAATCAAGAGTTTACATGTAAAAGCGTAGTCTCCGAAGTGAAGTGTCATTGACATATAAACGCAATTATCTAAGAGAAGGCGGAGTTTCTTGCAATTCTGTGTATTTCTGCTAATAGAAGATCTAATGCCAATAACGACGGAGTGTTTAACTTAATTTAACATACCCACGTATTCTATCAAATCAAGAGTTTACGTATAAAAGCGTAGTCTCCGAAGTGAAGTGTCATAGACATATAAACGCAATTATCTAAGAGAAGGCGGAGTTTCTTGCAGTTCTGTGTATTCCTGCTAATAGAGGGTCTAATGCCAATAACGACTGAGTGTTCAATTCAATTAACCATATCCACGTCTTCTATCAAATCAAGAGTTTACGTGTTAATGCGTTATCTACGAAGTGAAGTGTCATAGACATATAAACGCAATTATCTTAGAGAAGGCGGAGTTTCTTGCAGTTCTGTATATTCCTGCTAATAAAGAGTCTAATGCCAATTACGACGGAGTGTTCAACTCAATTAAACATACCCACGTCTTCTATCGAATCAAGAGTTTACATGTAAAAGCGTAGTCTCCGAAGTGAAGTGTCATAGACATATAAACGCAATTATCTTAGAGAAGGCGAAGCTTCTTGCAGTTCTGTATATTCCTGCTAAAAGAGGGTCATTTGCTTATTACGACGGAGTGGTCCACTCAATTAAACATACACACGTCTTCTATTAAATCAAGAGTTAAAGTATAAAAGCGTAGTCTCCGAAGTGAAGTGTCATAGACATATAAACGCAATTATCTTAGAGAAGGCGGAGTTTCTTGCAGTTCTGTATATTTCTGCTAATAGAAGTTCTAATGCCAATAACGACGAAGTGTGCAACTTAATAAAACATACCCACGTCTTCTATCAAATCAAGAGTTTACGTATAAAAGCGTAGTCTCCGAAGTGTAGTGGTATGGACATATAAACGCAATTATCTTAGAGAAGGCGGAGCTTCTTGCAGTTCTGTATATTCCTGCTAATAGAGGGTCTAATGCCAATTACGACGGTGAGTTCAACCTAATTAAACATATCTACGTCTTCTATCAAATCAAGAGTTTGCGTATAAAAGCGTATTCTCCGAAGTGAAGTGTCATAGACATATAAACGCAATTATCTAAAAGAAGGCGGAGTTTCTAGCAGTTCTGTATATTCCTGCTTATAAAGGGTCTATTGCTTATAACGACGGAGTGTTCAACTTAATTAAACATACCCACGGGGTCTATCAAATCAAGAGTTTACGTATAAAAGCGTAGTCTCCGAAGTGAAGTGTCATAGACATATAAACGCAATTATCTTAGAGAAGGCGGAGTTTCTTGCAGTTCTGTATATTTCTGCTAAAAGAAGGTCTAATGCCAATAACGACGGAGTGTGCAACTCAATTAAACATATCCACGTCTTCTATCAAATCAAGAGTTTGCGTATAAAAGCGTAGTCTCCGAAGTGAAGTGTCATAGACATATAAACGCAATTATCTAAGAGAAGGCGGAGTTTCTAACAGTTCTGTATATTTCTGCTAATAAAGGGTCTAATGCTTATTACGACGGAGTGTTATACTTAATTTAACATACCCACGTCTTCTATCAAATTAAAAGTTTACGTATAAAAGCGTAGTCTCCGAAGTGAAGTGTCATAGACATATAAACGCAATTATCTTAGAGAAGGCGGAGTTTCTTGCAGTTCTGTATATTTCTGCTAATAGAAGGTCTAATGCCAATAACGACGGAGTGTGCAACTCAATTAAACATACCCACGTCTTCTATCAAATCAAGAGTTTACGTATAAAAGCGTAGTCTTCGAAGTGTAGTGGTATGGACATATAAACGCAATTATCTTAGAGAAGGCGGAGCTTCTTGCAGTTCTGTATTTTCCTGCTAATAGAAAGTCTAATGCCAATTACGACGGAGTGTTCAACTCAATTAACCATATCCACGTCTTCTATCAAATCAAGAGTTTACGTGTAAAAGCGTAGTCTCCGAAGTGAAGTGTCATAGACATATAAACGAAATCATCTAAGAGAAGGCGGAGTTTCTTGCAGTTCTGTATATTCCTGCTAATAGAAAGTCTTATGCTTATAACAATGGAGTGTTCAACTTAATTAAACATACCCACGTCTTCTATCAAATCAAGAGTTTACGTGTAAAAGCAGAGTCTCTGAAGTGAAGTGTCATAGACATAAAAACGCAATTATCTAAGAGAAGGCGGAGTTTCTTGCAGTTCTGTATATTCTTGCTAATAGAGGGTCTAATGCCAAAATCGACGGATTGTTCAACTCAATTAAACATATCCACGTCTTCTATCAAATCAAGAGTTTACGTATAAAAGCGTAGTCTCCGAAGTGAAGTGTCATAGACATATAAACGCAATTATCTTAGAAAGGCGGAGTTTCTTGCAGTTCTGTATTATCTTGCTAATAGAGGGTCTAATGCCAATAACGACATATTGTTCAAATCTATAAAACATACCCTCGTCTTCTATCAAATCAAGAGTTTACGTGTAAAAGCGTAGTCTCCGAAGTGAAGTGTTATAGACATATAAACGCAATTATCTAAGAGAAGGCGGAGTTTCTTGCAGTTCTGTATATTCCTGCTTATAGAGGGTCTAATGGCAAATACGACAGAGTGTTAAACTCAATTAAACATATCCACGTCTTTTATCAAATCAAGAGTTTACGTGTTAAAGCGTAGTCTCCGAAGTGAAGTGTCATAGACATATAAACGCAATTATCTAAAAGAAAGCGGAGTTTCTTTCAGTTCTGTATATTCCTGCTAATAGAGGGTCTAATGCCAATTACGACGGAGTGTTGAACTCAATTAAACATACCCACGTCTTCTATCAAATCAAGAGTTTAAATGTAAAAGCGTAGTCTCCGAAGTGTAGTGGTGTGGACATATAAACGCAATTATCTTAGAGAAGGCGGAGCTTCTTGCAGTTTTGTATATTCCTGCTTATAGATGGTCTAATGCCAATTACGACGGAGTGTTCAACTCAATAAAACATACCCACGTCTTCTATCAAATCAAGAGTTTACGTGTAAAAGCGTAGTCTCCGAAGTGTAGTGATATGGACATATAAACGCAATTATCTAAGAGAAGGCGGAGGTTCTTGCAGTTCTGTATATTCCTTCTAATAGAGGGTCTAATGCCAATAACGACGAAGTGTTCAACTTAATTAACCATATCCACGTCTTCTATCAAATCAAGAGTTTACATGTAAAAGCGTAGTCTCCGAAGTGAAGTGTCATAGACATATAAACGCATTTATCTTAAAGAAGGCGGAGCTTCTTGCAGTTCTGTATATTCCTGCTTATAGAGGGTCTAATGCCAATAACGACGGAGTGTTCAACACAATAAACCCTATCCACGTCTTCTATCAAATCAAGAGTTTACATGTAAAAGCGTAGTCTCCGAAGTGAAGTGTCATTGACATATAAACGCAATTATCTAAGAGAAGGCGGAGTTTCTTGCAATTCTGTGTATTTCTGCTAATAGAAGATCTAATGCCAATAACGACGGAGTGTTTAACTTAATTTAACATACCCACGTATTCTATCAAATCAAGAGTTTACGTATAAAAGCGTTGACTCCGAAGTGTAGTGGTATGGACATATAAACGCAATTATCTTAGAGAAGGCGGAGTTTCTTGCAGTTCTGTATATTCCTGCTAATAGAGGGTCTATTGCCAATAACGACGGAGTGTTCAACTCAATTAAACATACCAACGTATTCTATCAAATCAAGAGTTTACGTATAAAAGCGTAGTCTCCGAAGTGAAGTGTCATAGACATAT
Organism: Isoperla grammatica; assembly: GCA_945910005.1. Classification (NCBI taxonomy): domain Eukaryota; kingdom Metazoa; phylum Arthropoda; class Insecta; order Plecoptera; family Perlodidae; genus Isoperla; species Isoperla grammatica. The sequence goes on from OX246740.1 coordinate 33,539,936, forward strand.
AAACGCAATTATCTAAGAGAAGGCGGAGTTTCTTGCAGTTCTGTGTATTCCTGCTAATAGAGGGTCTAATGCCAATAACGACTGAGTGTTCAATTCAATTAACCATATCCACGTCTTCTATCAAATCAAGAGTTTACGTGTAAATGCGTTATCTACGAAGTGAAGTGTCATAGACATATAAACGCAATTATCTTAGAGAAGGCGGAGTTTCTTGCAGTTCTGTATATTCCTGCTAATAAAGAGTCTAATGCCAATTACGACGGAGTGTTCAACTCAATTAAACATACCCACGTCTTCTATCGAATCAAGAGTTTACATGTAAAAGCGTAGTCTCCGAAGTGAAGTGTCATAGACATATAAACGCAATTATCTTAGAGAAGGCGAAGCTTCTTGCAGTTCTGTATATTCCTGCTAAAAGAGGGTCATTTGCTTATTACGACGGAGTGGTCCACTCAATTAAACATACACACGTCTTCTATTAAATCAAGAGTTAAAGTATAAAAGCGTAGTCTCCGAAGTGAAGTGTCATAGACATATAAACGCAATTATCTTAGAGAAGGCGGAGTTTCTTGCAGTTCTGTATATTTCTGCTAATAGAAGGTCTAATGCCAATAACGACGAAGTGTGCAACTTAATAAAACATACCCACGTCTTCTATCAAATCAAGAGTTTACGTATAAAAGCGTAGTCTCCGAAGTGTAGTGGTATGGACATATAAACGCAATTATCTTAGAGAAGGCGGAGCTTCTTGCAGTTCTGTATATTCCTGCTAATAGAGGGTCTAATGCCAATTACGACGGTGAGTTCAACCTAATTAAACATATCTACGTCTTCTATCAAATCAAGAGTTTGCGTATAAAAGCGTAGTCTCCGAAGTGAAGTGTCATAGACATATAAACGCAATTATCTAAAAGAAGGCGGAGTTTCTAGCAGTTCTGTATATTCCTGCTTATAAAGGGTCTATTGCTTATAACGACGGAGTGTTCAACTTAATTAAACATACCCACGGGGTCTATCAAATCAAGAGTTTACGTATAAAAGCGTAGTCTCCGAAGTGAAGTGTCATAGACATATAAACGCAATTATCTTAGAGAAGGCGGAGTTTCTTGCAGTTCTGTATATTTCTGCTAAAAGAAGGTCTAATGCCAATAACGACGGAGTGTGCAACTTAATTAAACATATCCACGTCTTCTATCAAATCAAGAGTTTGCGTATAAAAGCGTAGTCTCCGAAGTGAAGTGTCATAGACATATAAACGCAATTATCTAAGAGAAGGCGGAGTTTCTAACAGTTCTGTATATTTCTGCTAATAAAGGGTCTAATGCTTATTACGACGGAGTGTTATACTTAATTTAACATACCCACGTCTTCTATCAAATTAAAAGTTTACGTATAAAAGCGTAGTCTCCGAAGTGAAGTGTCATAGACATATAAACGCAATTATCTTAGAGAAGGCGGAGTTTCTTGCAGTTCTGTATATTTCTGCTAATAGAAGGTCTAATGCCAATAACGACGGAGTGTGCAACTCAATTAAACATACCCACGTCTTCTATCAAATCAAGAGTTTACGTATAAAAGCGTAGTCTCCGAAGTGTAGTGGTATGGACATATAAACGCAATTATCTTAGAGAAGGCGGAGCTTCTTGCAGTTCTGTATTTTCCTGCTAATAGAAAGTCTAATGCCAATTACGACGGAGTGTTCAACTCAATTAACCATATCCACGTCTTCTATCAAATCAAGAGTTTACGTGTAAAAGCGTAGTCTCCGAAGTGAAGTGTCATAGACATATAAACGAAATCATCTAAGAGAAGGCGGAGTTTCTTGCAATTCTGTATATTCCTGCTAATAGAAAGTCTTATGCTTATAACAATGGAGTGTTCAACTTAATTAAACATACCCACGTCTTCTATCAAATCAAGAGTTTACGTGTAAAAGCAGAGTCTCCGAAGTGAAGTGTCATAGACATAAAAACGCAATTATCTAAGAGAAGGCGGAGTTTCTTGCAGTTCTGTATATTCTTGCTAATAGAGGGTCTAATGCCAAAATCGACGGATTGTTCAAATCAATAAAACATACCCTCGTATTCTATCAAATCAAGAGTTTACGCATAAAAGCGTAGTTTCCGAAGTGTAGTGGTATGGACATATAAACGCAAATATCTAAAAGAAGGCGGATCTTCTTGCAGTTCTGTATATTCCTGCTAATAGAGGGTCTAATGCCAATAACGACGGATTGTTCAAATCAATTTAACATACCCACGTCGTCTATCAAATCAAGAGTTTACGTATAAAAGCGTAGTCTCCGAAGTGAAGTGTCATAGACATATAAACGCAATTATCAAAGAGAAGGCGGAGTTTCTTGCAGTTGTGTGTATTCCTGCTAATAGAGGGTCTAATGCCAATTACGACGGAGTGTTTAACTCAATTAACCATATCCACGTCTTCTATCAAATCAAGAGTTTACATGTCAAAGCGTAGTCTCCGAAGTGAAGTGTCATAGGCATATAAACGCAATTATCTTAGAAAAGGCGGAGTTTCTTGCAGTTCTGTATATTCCTGCTTATAGAGGGTCTAATGATAATTACGACGGAGTGTTCAACTCAATTAAACATACCCACGTCGTCTATCAAATCAAGAGTTTACATGTAAAAGCGGCGTCTCCGAAGTGTAGTGGTATGGACATATAAACGCAATTATCTAAGAAAAGGCGGATCTTGTTGCAGTTCTGTATATTCCTGCTAATAGAGGGTCTAATGCCAATAACGACGGATTGTTCAAATCAATTAAACATACCCACGTCTTCTATCAAATCAAGAGTTTACGTATAAAAGCGTAGTCTCCGAAGTGTAGTGGTATGGACATATAAACGCAATTATCTAAGAGAAGGCGGATCTTCTTGCAGTTCTGTATATTTCTGCTAATAGAACGTCTAATGCCAATAACGACGGATTGTTCAAATCAATAAAACATACCCACGTCTTCTATCAAATCAAGAGTTAACATGTAAAAGCGTAGTCTCCGAAGTGTAGTGGTATGGACATATAAACGCAATTATCTAAGAGACCGCGGATCTTGTTGCAGTTCTGTATATTCCTGCTAATAGAGAATCTAATGCCAATAACGACGGATTGTTCAAATCAATTAAACATACCAACGTCTTCTATCAAATCAAGAGTTTACGTATAAAAGCGTGGTCTCCGAAGTGAAGTGTCAAAGACATATAAACGCAATTATCTAAGAGAAGGCGGAGCTTCTTGCAGTTCTGTATATTGCTGCTAATCGAAGGTCTAATGCCAATTACGACGGAGTGTTCAACTCAATTAAACATATCCACGTCTTCTATCAAATCAAGAGTTTACGTATAAAAGCGTAGTCTCCGAAGTGAAGTGTCATAGACATATAAACGCAATTATCTTAGAAAAGGCGGAGTTTCTTGCAGTTCTGTATTATCTTGCTAATAGAGGGTCTAATGCCAATAACGACAGATTGTTCAAATCTATTAAACATACCCTCGTCTTCTATCAAATCAAGAGTTTACGTGTAAAAGCGTAGTCTCCGAAGTGAAGTGTTATAGACATATAAACGCAATTATCTAAGAGAAGGCGGAGTTTCTTGCAGTTCTGTATATTCCTGCTTATAGAGGGTCTAATGGCAAATACGACAGAGTGTTAAACTCAATTAAACATATCCACGTCTTTTATCAAATCAAGAGTTTACGTGTTAAAGCGTAGTCTCCGAAGTGAAGTGTCATAGACATATAAACGCAATTATCTAAAAGAAAGCGGAGTTTCTTTCAGTTCTGTATATTCCTGCTAATAGAGGGTCTAATTTTAATTACGACGGAGTGTTGAACTCAATTAAACATACCCACGTCTTCTATCAAATCAAGAGTTTAAATGTAAAAGCGTAGTCTCCGAAGTGTAGTGGTATGGACATATAAACGCAATTATCTTAGAGAAGGCGGAGCTTCTTGCAGTTTTGTATATTCCTGCTTATAGATGGTCTAATGCCAATAACGACGGAGTGTTCAACTCAATAAAACATACCCACGTCTTCTATCAAATCAAGAGTTTACGTGTAAAAGCGTAGTCTCCGAAGTGTAGTGATATGGACATATAAACGCAATTATCTAAGAGAAGGCGGAGGTTCTTGCAGTTCTGTATATTCCTTCTAATAGAGGGTCTAATGCCAATAACGACGAAGTGTTCAACTTAATTAACCATATCCACGTCTTCTATCAAATCAAGAGTTTACATGTAAAAGCGTAGTCTCCGAAGTGAAGTGTCATAGACATATAAACGCATTTATCTTAAAGAAGGCGGAGCTTCTTGCAGTTCTGTATATTCCTGCTTATAGAGGGTCTAATGCCAATAACGACGGAGTGTTCAACACAATAAACCCTATCCACGTCTTCAATCAAATCAAGAGTTTACATGTAAAAGCGTAGTCTCCGAAGTGAAGTGTCATAGACATATAAACGCAATTATCTTAGAGAAGGCGGAGTTTCTTGCAATTCTGTGTATTTCTGCTAATAGAAGATCTAATGCCAATAACGACGGAGTGTTTAACTTAATTTAACATACCCACGTATTCTATCAAATCAAGAGTTTACGTATAAAAGCGTAGTCTCCGAAGTGAAGTGTCATAGACATATAAACGCAATTATCTAAGAGAAGGCGGAGTTTCTTGCAGTTCTGTGTATTCCTGCTAATAGAGGGTCTAATGCCAATAACGACTGAGTGTTCAATTCAATTAACCATATCCACGTCTTCTATCAAATCAAGAGTTTACATGTAAAAGCGTAGTCTCCGAAGTGAAGTGTCATAGACATATAAACGCATTTATCTTAAAGAAGGCGGAGCTTCTTGCAGTTCTGTATATTCCTGCTTATAGAGGGTCTAATGCCAATAACGACGGAGTGTTCAACACAATAAACCCTATCCACGTCTTCTATCAAATCAAGAGTTTACATGTAAAAGCGTAGTCTCCGAAGTGAAGTGTCAGTGACATATAAACGCAATTATCTAAGAGAAGGCGGAGTTTCTTGCAATTCTGTGTATTTCTGCTAATAGAAGATCTAATGCCAATAACGACGGAGTGTTTAACTTAATTTAACATACCCACGTATTCTATCAAATCAAGAGTTTACGTATAAAAGCGTAGTCTCCGAAGTGAAGTGTCATAGACATATAAACGCAATTATCTAAGAGAAGGCGGAGTTTCTTGCAGTTCTGTGTATTCCTGCTAATAGAGGGTCTAATGCCAATAACGACTGAGTGTTCAATTCAATTAACCATATCCACGTCTTCTATCAAATCAAGAGTTTACGTGTAAATGCGTTATCCACGAAGTGAAGTGTCATAGACATATAAACGCAATTATCTTAGAGAAGGCGGAGTTTCTTGCAGTTCTGTATATTCCTGCTAATAAAGAGTCTAATGCCAATTACGACGGAGTGTTCAACTCAATTAAACATACCCACGTCTTCTATCGAATCAAGAGTTTACATGTAAAAGCGTAGTCTCCGAAGTGAAGTGTCATAGACATATAAACGCAATTATCTTAGAGAAGGCGAAGCTTCTTGCAGTTCTGTATATTCCTGCTAAAAGAGGGTCATTTGCTTATTACGACGGAGTGGTCCACTCAATTAAACATACACACGTCTTCTATTAAATCAAGAGTTAAAGTATAAAAGCGTAGTCTCCGAAGTGAAGTGTCATAGACATATAAACGCAATTATCTTAGAGAAGGCGGAGTTTCTTGCAGTTCTGTATATTTCTGCTAATAGAAGTTCTAATGCCAATAATGACGAAGTGTGCAACTTAATAAAACATACCCACGTCTTCTATCAAATCAAGAGTTTACGTATAAAAGCGTAGTCTCCGAAGTGTAGTGGTATGGACATATAAACGCAATTATCTTAGAGAAGGCGGAGCTTCTTGCAGTTCTGTATATTCCTGCTAATAGAGGGTCTAATGCCAATTACGACGGTGAGTTCAACCTAATTAAACATATCTACGTCTTCTATCAAATCAAGAGTTTGCGTATAAAAGCGTAGTCTCCGAAGTGAAGTGTCATAGACATATAAACGCAATTATCTAAAAGAAGGCGGAGTTTCTAGCAGTTCTGTATATTCCTGCTTATAAAGGGTCTATTGCTTATAACGACGGAGTGTTCAACTTAATTAAACATACCCACGGGGTCTATCAAAACTAGAGTTTACGTATAAAAGCGTAGTCTCCGAAGTGAAGTGTCATAGACATATAAACGCAATTATCTTAGAGAAGGCGGAGTTTCTTGCAGTTCTGTATATTTCTGCTAAAAGAAGGTCTAATGCCAATAACGACGGAGTGTGCAACTCAATTAAACATATCCACGTCTTCTATCAAATCAAGAGTTTGCGTATAAAAGCGTAGTCTCCGAAGTGAAGTGTCATAGACATATAAACGCAATTATCTAAGAGAAGGCGGAGTTTCTAACAGTTCTGTATATTTCTGCTAATAAAGGGTCTAATGCTTATTACGACGGAGTGTTATACTTAATTTAACATACCCACGTCTTCTATCAAATTAAAAGTTTACGTATAAAAGCGTAGTCTCCGAAGTGAAGTGTCATAGACATATAAACGCAATTATCTTAGAGAAGGCGGAGTTTCTTGCAGTTCTGTATATTTCTGCTAATAGAAGGTCTAATGCCAATAACGACGGAGTGTGCAACTCAATTAAACATACCCACGTCTTCTATCAAATCAAGAGTTTACGTATAAAAGCGTAGTCTTCGAAGTGTAGTGGTATGGACATATAAACGCAATTATCTTAGAGAAGGCGGAGCTTCTTGCAGTTCTGTATTTTCCTGCTAATAGAAAGTCTAATGCCAATTACGACGGAGTGTTCAACTCAATTAACCATATCCACGTCTTCTATCAAATCAAGAGTTTACGTGTAAAAGCGTAGTCTCCGAAGTGAAGTGTCATAGACATATAAACGAAATCATCTAAGAGAAGGCGGAGTTTCTTGCAGTTCTGTATATTCCTGCTAATAGAAAGTCTTATGCTTATAACAATGGAGTGTTCAACTTAATTAAACATACCCACGTCTTCTATCAAATCAAGAGTTTACGTGTAAAAGCAGAGTCTCCGAAGTGAAGTGTCATAGACATAAAAACGCAATTATCTAAGAGAAGGCGGAGTTTCTTGCAGTTCTGTATATTCTTGCTAATAGAGGGTCTAATGCCAAAATCGACGGATTGTTCAACTCAATTAAACATATCCACGTCTTCTATCAAATCAAGAGTTTACGTATAAAAGCGTAGTCTCCGAAGTGAAGTGTCATAGACATATAAACGCAATTATCTTAGAAAAGGCGGAGTTTCTTGCAGTTCTGTATTATCTTGCTAATAGAGGGTCTAATGCCAATAACGACAGATTGTTCAAATCTATAAAACATACCCTCGTCTTCTATCAAATCAAGAGTTTACGTGTAAAAGCGTAGTCTCCGAAGTGAAGTGTTATAGACATATAAACGCAATTATCTAAGAGAAGGCGGAGTTTCTTGCAGTTCTGTATATTCCTGCTTATAGAGGGTCTAATGGCAAATACGACAGAGTGTTAAACTCAATTAAACATATCCACGTCTTTTATCAAATCAAGAGTTTACGTGTTAAAGCGTAGTCTCCGAAGTGAAGTGTCATAGACATATAAACGCATTTATCTTAAAGAAGGCGGAGCTTCTTGCAGTTCTGTATATTCCTGCTAATAGAGGGTCTAATGCCAATAACGACGGAGTGTTCAACACAATTAAACATACCCACGTCTTCTATCGAATCAAGAGTTTACATGTAAAAGCGTAGTCTCCGAAGTGTAGTGGTATGGACATATAAACGCAATTATCTTAGAGAAGGCGGAGCTTCTTGCAGTTTTGTATATTCCTGCTTATAGATGGTCTAATGCCAATTACGACGGAGTGTTCAACTCAATAAAACATACCCACGTCTTCTATCAAATCAAGAGTTTACGTGTAAAAGCGTAGTCTCCGAAGTGTAGTGATATGGACATATAAACGCAATTATCTAAGAGAAGGCGGAGGTTCTTGCAGTTCTGTATATTCCTTCTAATAGAGGGTCTAATGCCAATAACGACGAAGTGTTCAACTTAATTAACCATATCCACGTCTTCTATCAAATCAAGAGTTTACATGTAAAAGCGTAGTCTCCGAAGTGAAGTGTCATAGACATATAAACGCATTTATCTTAAAGAAGGCGGAGCTTCTTGCAGTTCTGTATATTCCTGCTAATAGAGGGTCTAATGCCAATAACGACGGAGTGTTCAACACAATAAACCCTATCCACGTCTTCTATCAAATCAAGAGTTTACATGTAAAAGCGTAGTCTCCGAAGTGAAGTGTCATGGACATATAAACGCAATTATCTAAGAGAAGGCGGAGTTTCTTGCAATTCTGTGTATTTCTGCTAATAGAAGATCTAATGCCAATAACGACGGAGTGTTTAACTTAATTTAACATACCCACGTATTCTATCAAATCAAGAGTTTACGTATAAAAGCGTTGACTCCGAAGTGTAGTGGTATGGACATATAAACGCAATTATCTTAGAGAAGGCGGAGTTTCTTGCAGTTCTGTATATTCCTGCTAATAGAGGGTCTATTGCCAATAACGACGGAGTGTTCAACTCAATTAAACATACCAACGTATTCTATCAAATCAAGAGTTTACGTATAAAAGCGTAGTCTCCGAAGTGAAGTGTCATAGACATATAAACGCAATTATCTAAGAGAAGGCGGAGTTTCTTGCAGTTCTGTGTATTCCTGCTAATAGAGGGTCTAATGCCAATAACGACTGAGTGTTCAATTCAATTAACCATATCCACGTCTTCTATCAAATCAAGAGTTTACGTGTAAATGCGTTATCTACGAAGTGAAGTGTCATAGACATATAAACGCAATTATCTTAGAGAAGGCGGAGTTTCTTGCAGTTCTGTATATTCCTGCTAATAAAGAGTCTAATGCCAATTACGACGGAGTGTTCAACTCAATTAAACATACCCACGTCTTCTATCGAATCAAGAGTTTACATGTAAAAGCGTAGTCTCCGAAGTGAAGTGTCATAGACATATAAACGCAATTATCTTAGAGAAGGCGAAGCTTCTTGCAGTTCTGTATATTCCTGCTAAAAGAGGGTCATTTGCTTATTACGACGGAGTGGTCCACTCAATTAAACATACACACGTCTTCTATTAAATCAAGAGTTAAAGTATAAAAGCGTAGTCTCCGAAGTGAAGTGTCATAGACATATAAACGCAATTATCTTAGAGAAGGCGGAGTTTCTTGCAGTTCTGTATATTTCTGCTAATAGAAGGTCTAATGCCAATAACGACGAAGTGTGCAACTTAATAAAACATACCCACGTCATCTATCAAATCAAGAGTTTACGTATAAAAGCGTAGTCTCCGAAGTGTAGTGGTATGGACATATAAACGCAATTATCTTAGAGAAGGCGGAGCTTCTTGCAGTTCTGTATATTCCTGCTAATAGAGGGTCTAATGCCAATTACGACGGTGAGTTCAACCTAATTAAACATATCTACGTCTTCTATCAAATCAAGAGTTTGCGTATAAAAGCGTAGTCTCCGAAGTGAAGTGTCATAGACATATAAACGCAATTATCTAAAAGAAGGCGGAGTTTCTAGCAGTTCTGTATATTCCTGCTTATAAAGGGTCTATTGCTTATAACGACGGAGTGTTCAACTCAATTAAACATACCCACGGGGTCTATCAAATCAAGAGTTTACGTATAAAAGCGTAGTCTCCGAAGTGAAGTGTCATAGACATATAAACGCAATTGTCTTAGAGAAGGCGGAGTTTCTTGCAGTTCTGTATATTTCTGCTAAAAGAAGGTCTAATGCCAATAACGACGGAGTGTGCAACTCAATTAAACATATCCACGTCTTCTATCAAATCAAGAGTTTGCGTATAAAAGCGTAGTCTCCGAAGTGAAGTGTCATAGACATATAAACGCAATTATCTAAGAGAAGGCGGAGTTTCTAACAGTTCTGTATATTTCTGCTAATAAAGGGTCTAATGCTTATTACGACGGAGTGTTATACTTAATTTAACATACCCACGTCTTCTATCAAATTACAAGTTTACGTATAAAAGCGTAGTCTCCGAAGTGAAGTGTCATAGACATATAAACGCAATTATCTTAGAGAAGGCGGAGTTTCTTGCAGTTCTGTATATTTCTGCTAATAGAAGGTCTAATGCCAATAACGACGGTGTGTGCAACTCAATTAAACATACCCACGTCTTCTATCAAATCAAGAGTTTACGTATAAAAGCGTAGTCTCCGAAGTGTAGTGGTATGGACATATAAACGCAATTATCTTAGAGAAGGCGGAGCTTCTTGCAGTTCTGTATTTTCCTGCTAATAGAAAGTCTAATGCCAATTACGACGGAGTGTTCAACTCAATTAACCATATCCACGTCTTCTATCAAATCAAGAGTTTACGTGTAAAAGCGTAGTCTCCGAAGTGAAGTGTCATAGACATATAAACGAAATCATCTAAGAGAAGGCGGAGTTTCTTGCAGTTCTGTATATTCCTGCTAATAGAAAGTCTTATGCTTATAACAATGGAGTGTTCAACTTAATTAAACATACCCACGTCTTCTATCAAATCAAGAGTTTACGTGTAAAAGCAGAGTCTCCGAAGTGAAGTGTCATAGACATAAAAACGCAATTATCTAAGAGAAGGCGGAGTTTCTTGCAGTTCTGTATATTCTTGCTAATAGAGGGTCTAATGCCAAAATCGACGGATTGTTCAAATCAATAAAACATACCCACGTATTCTATCAAATCAAGAGTTTACGCATAAAAGCGTAGTTTCCGAAGTGTAGTGGTATGGACATATAAACGCAAATATCTAAAAGAAGGCGGATCTTCTTGCAGTTCTGTATATTCCTGCTAATAGAGGGTCTAATGCCAATAACGACGGATTGTTCAAATCAAATTAACATACCCACGTATTCTATCAAATCAAGAGTTTACGTATAAAGGCGTAGTCTCCGAAGTGAAGTGTCATAGACATATAAACGCAATTATCTATGAGAAGGCGGAGTTTCTTGCAGTTCTGTATATTCCTGCTTATAGAGGGTCTAATGATAATTACGACGGAGTGTTCAACTCAATTAAACATACCCACGTCGTCTATCAAATCAAGAGTTTACGTATAAAAGCGTAGTCTCCGAAGTGAAGTGTCATAGACATATAAACGCAATTATCAAAGAGAAGGCGGAGTTTCTTGCAGTTGTGTGTATTCCTGCTAATAGAGGGTCTAATGCCAATTACGACGGAGTGTTTAACTCAATTAACCATATCCACGTCTTCTATCAAATCAAGAGTTTACATGTCAAAGCGTAGTCTCCGAAGTGAAGTGTCATAGGCATATAAACGCAATTATCTAAGAGAAGGCGGAGTTTCTTGCAGTTCTGTATATTCCTGCTATTAGAGGGTCGAATGCCAATTACGACGGAGTGTTCAACTCCATAAAACATACCCACGTCTTCTATCAAATCAAGAGTTTACGTATAAAAGCGTAGTCTCCGAAGTGTAGTGGTATGGACATATAAACGCAATTATCTTAAAGAAGGCGAAGCTTCTTGCAGTTCTGTATATTCAATAAGGACGGAGTAATAAACTCAATAAACCATATCCACGTCTTCTATCAAATCAAGAGTTTACATGTAAAAGCGTAGTCTCCGAAGTGAAGTGTCATAGACATATAAACGCAATTATCTAAGAGAAGGCGGAGCTTCTTGCAGTTCTGTATATTACTGCTAATAGAGGGTCTAATGCCAATTACGACGGAGTGTTCAACTTAATTAAACATATCCACGTCTTCTATCAAATCAAGAGTTTGCGTATAAAAGCGTAGTCTCCGAAGTGAAGTGTCATAGACATATAAACGCAATTATCTAAGAGAAGGCGGAGTTTCTAGCAGTTCTGTATATTCCTGCTAATAACGGGTCTAATGCTTATTACGACAGAGTGTTCAACTTAATAAACATACCCACGTCTTCTATCAAATCAAGAGCTTACGTATAAAAGCGTAGTCTCCGAAGTGAAGTGTCATAGACATATAAACGCAATTATCTTAGAAAAGGCGGAGTTTCTTGCAGTTCTGTATATTTCTGCTAATAGGCGGTCTTATGCCAATAACGACGGAGTGTGCAACTCAATTAAACATACCCACGTCTTCTATCAAATCAAGAGTTTACGTATAAAAGCGTAGTCTCCGAAGTGTAGTGGTATGGACATATAAACGCAATTATCTTAGAGAAGGCGGAGCTTCTTGCAGTTCTGTATATTCCTGCTAATAGAGGGTCTAATGCCAATTACGACGGAGTGTTCATCTCAATTAAACATATCCACGTCATCTATCAAATCAAGAGTTTGCGTATAAAAGCGTAGTCTCCGAAGTGTAGTGGTATGGACATATAAACGCAATTTTCTAAGAGAAGGCGGAGCTTCTTGCAGTTCTGTATATTCCTGCTAATAGAAAGTCTAATGCCAATTACGACGGAGTGTTCAACTCAATTAACCATATCCACGTCTTCTATCAAATCAAGAGTTTACGTGTAAAAGCGAAGTCTCCGAAGTGAAGTGTCATAGACATATACACGCAATTATCTAAGAGAAGGCGGAGTTTCTTGCAGTTCTGTATATTCTTGCTTATAGAGGGTCTAATGCCAAAAACGACGGATTGTTCAAATCAATAAAACATACCCACGTATTCTATCAAATCAAGAGTTTACGCATAAAAGCGTAGTTTCCGAAGTGTAGTGGTATGGACATATAAACGCAAATATCTTAGAGAAGGCGGATCTTCTTGCAATTCTGTATATTCCTGCTAATAGAGGGTCTTATGCTTATAACGACGGATTGTTCAAATCAATTAAACATACCCACGTATTCTATCAAATCAAGAGTTTACGTATAAAAGCGTAGTCTCCGAAGTGTAGTGGTATGGACATATAAACGCAATTATCTAAGAGAAGGCGGATCTTCTTGCAGTTCTGTATATTCCTGCTAATAGAAAGTCTAATGCCAATAACGAAAGATTGTTCAAATCAATTAAACATACCCACGACTTCTATCAAATCAAGAGTTTACATGTAAAAGCGTAGTCTCCGAAGTGAAGTGTCATAGACATATAAACGCAATTATCTAAGAGAAGGCGGAGTTTCTTGCAGTTCTGTATATTCCTGCTAAAAGAGGGTCTAATGCTAATTACGACGGAGTGTTCAACTCAATTAACCATATCCACGTTTTCTATCAAATCAAGAGTTTACATGTAAAAGCGTAGTCTCCGAAGTGAAGTGTCATAGACATATAAACGCAATTATCTTAGAGAAGGCGGAGTTTCCTCCAGTTCAATGTATTCCTGCTTATAGAATGTCTATTGCCAATCACGATGGAGTGTTCAACTTAATTAAACATACCCACGTCTTCTATCAAATCAAGAGTTTACGTGTAAAAGCGTAGTCTCCGAAGTGAAGTGTCATAGACATATAAACGCAATTATCTAAGAGAAGGCGGAGTTTCTTGCAGTTCTGTATATTCTTTCTAATAGAAGGTCTAATGCCAATAACAACGGATTGTTCAAATCAATTAAAAATACCCACGTATTCTATCAAATCAAGAGTTTACGTATAAAAGCGTAGTCTCCGAAGTGTAGTGGTATGGACATATAAACGCAATTATCTAAGAGACCGCGGATCTTGTTGCAGTTCTGTATATTCCTGCTAATAAAGGGTCTAATGCCAATAACGACGGATTGTTTAAATCAATTAAACATACCCAGGTCTTCTATCAAATCAAGAGTTTACGTATAAAAGCGTGGTCTCCGAAGTGAAGTGTCATAGACATATAAACGCAATTATCTAAGAGAAGGCGGAGCTTCTTGCAGTTCTGTATATTGCTGCTAATTGAAGGTCTAATGCCAATTACGACGGAGTGTTCAAGTCAATTAAACATATCCACGTCTTCTATCAAATCAAGAGTTTACGTATAAAAGCGTAGTCTCCGAAGTGAAGTGTCATAGACATATAAACGCAATTATCTTAGAAAAGGCGGAGTTTCTTGCAGTTCTGTATATTCCTGCTAATAGAGGGTCTAATGCCAAATACGACAGAGTGTTAAACTCAATTAAACATACCCACGTCTTCTATCAAATCAAGAGTTTAAATGTAAAAGCGTAGTCTCCGAAGTGTAGTGGTATGGACATATAAACGCAATTATCTTAGAGAAGGCGGAGCTTCTTGCAGTTCTGTATATTCTTGCTTAAAGAGGGTCTAATGCCAATTAGGACGGAGTGTTCAACTCAATTAAACATACCCACGTCTTCTATCAAATCAAGAGTTTACATGTAAAAGCGTAGTCTCCAAAGTGTAGTGGTATGGACATATAAACGCAATTATCTTAAAGAAGGTAGAGCTTCTTGCAATTCTGTATATTCCTGCTATTAGATGGTCTAATGCCAATTACGACGGAGTGTTCAACTCAATAAAACATACCCACGTCTTCTATCAAATCAAGAGTTTACGTGTAAAAGCGTAGTCTCCGAAGTGTAGTGGTATGGACATATAAACGCAATTATCTAAGAGAAAGCGGAGCTTCTTGCAGTTCTGTATATTCCTGCTTATAAAGGGTCTAATGCCAATTACGACGGAGTGTTCAACTTAATTAAACATACCCACGTCTTCTATCAAATCAAGAGTTTACGTGTAAAAGCGTAGTCTCCGAAGTGAAGTGTCATAAACATATAAACGCAATTATCTTAGAGAAGGCGGAGCTTCTTGCAGTTCTGTATATTCCTGCTAATAGAGGGTCTAATGCCAATAACGACGAAGTGTTCAACTTAATTAACTATATCCACGTCTTCTATCAAATCAAGAGTTTACGTATAAAAGCGTAGTCTCCGAAGTGTAGTGGTATGGACATATAAACGCAATTATCTTAGAGAAGGCGGAGCTTCTTGCAGTTCTGTATATTCCTGCTTATAGAGGGTCTAATGCCAATAACGACGGAGTGTTCAACTCAATAAACCCTATCCACGTCTTCTATCAAATCAAGATTTTACATGTAAAAGCGTAGTCTCCGAAGTGTAGTGGTATGGACATATACACGCAATTATCTTAGAGAAGGCGGAGCTTCTTGCAGTTCTGTATATTCCTGCTTATAGAGGGTCTAATGCCAATAACGACGGAGTGTTCAACTCAATAAACCCTATCCACGTCGTCTATCAAATCAAGAGTTTACGTATAAAAGCGTAGTCTCCGAAGTGTAGTGGTATGGACATATAAACGCAATTATCTTAGAGAAGGCGGAGCTTCTTGCAGTTCTGTATATTCCTGCTTATAGAGGGTCTAATGCCAATAACGACGGAGTGTTCAACTCAATAAACCCTATCCACGTCTTCTATCAAATCAAGAGTTTACGTATAAAAGCGTAGTCTCCGAAGTGTAGTGGTATGGACATATAAACGCAATTATCTTAGAGAAGGCGGAGCTTCTTGCAGTTCTGTATATTCCTGCTAATAGAGGGTCTAATGCCAATAACGACGGAGTGTTCAACTTCATTATCATCTTTCTCATTTTCATTATCACCCGCTCATCGTCTCGATTAGCCATCGTTGCATAAATATGAGACGTTAAGCCCCATTAATCAATCAATCAATAAACCCTATCCACGTCTTCTATCAAATCAAGAGTTTACATGTAAAAGCGTAGTCTCCGAAGTGAAGTGTCATAGACATATAAACGCAATTATCTTAGAGAAGGCGGAGTTTCTTGCAGTTCTGTGTATTCCTGATAATAGAAGGTCTAATGCCAATAACGACGGAGTGTTTAACTTAATTAAACATACCCACGTATTCTATCAAATCAAGAGTTTACGTATAAAAGCGTTGACTCCGAAGTGTAGTGGTATGGACATATAAACGCAATTATCTTAGAGAAGGCGGAGTTTCTTGCAGTTCTGTATATTTCTGCTAATAGAGGGTCTATTGTTTATAACGACAGAGTGTTCAACTCAATTAAACATACCCACGTATTCTATCAAATCAGAGTTTACGTATAAAAGCGTAGTCTCCGAAGTGAAGTGTCAAAGACATATAAACGCAATTATCTAAGAGAAGGCGGAGTTTCTTGCAGTTCTGTATATTCCTGCTAATAAAGAGTCTAATGCCAATTACGACGGAGTGTTCAACTCAAGTAAACATACCCACGTCTTCCATCGAATCAAGAGTTTACATGTAAAAGCGTAGTCTCCGAAGTAAAGTGTCAAAGACATATAAACGCAATTATCTTAGAGAAGGCGTAGTTTCTTGCAGTTTTGTATATTTCTGCAAATAGAAGGTCTAATGCCAATAACGACGGAGTGTTCAACTCAAATTAACATACCCACGTTTTCTATCAAATCAAGAGTTTACGTTTAAAAGCGTTGACTTTGAAGTGTATTGGTATGGACATATAAACGCAATTATCTTAGAGAAGGCGGAGTTTCTTACAGTTCTGTATATTCCTGCTAATAGAGGGTCTATTGCCAATAACGACGGAGTGTTCAACTCAATTAAACATACCCACGTATTCTATCAAATCAAGAGTTTACGTATAAAAACGTAGTCTTTGAAGTGAAGTGGTATGGACATATAAACGCAATTATCTAAGAGAAGGCGGAGTTTCTTGCAGTTCTGTGTATTCCTGCTAATAGAAGGTCTAATGCCAATAACGACAGAGTGTTCAACTTAATTAATTATACCCACGTATTCTATCAAATCAAGAGTTTACGTATAAAAGCGTTGTCTCCGAAGGGTAGTGTCATGGACTTAACGCAATTATCTTAGAGAAGGCGGAGTTTCTTGCAGTTCTGTATATATTTCTGCTAAAAGGGAGTCTAATGCCAATCACGACGGAGTGTTCAACCTAATTAAACATACCCACGTATTCTATCAAATCAAGAGTTTACGTATAAAAGCGTTGTCTCCGAAGGGTAGTGTCATGGACTTAACGCAATTATCTTAGAGAAGGTGGAGTTTCTTGCAAGTCTGTATATTCTTGCTAATAGAGGGTCTATTGCCAATAACGACGGAGTGTTGAACTCAATTAAACATACCCACGTCTTCTATCAAATCAGGAGTTTACATGTAAAAGCGTAGTCTCCGAAGTGAAGTGTCATAGACATATAAACGCAATTATCTTAGAGAAGGCGGAGTTTCTTGAAGTTCTGTATATTCCTGCTAATAGAGGGTCTAATGCCAATGACGACGTAGTGTTCAACTCAATTAAACATACCCACGTCTTCTATCAAATCAAGAGTTTACATGTAAAAGCGTAGTCTCCGAAGTGAAGTGTCATAGACATATAAACAAAATTATCTTAGAGAAGGCGGAGTTTCTTGCAGTTCTGTATATTCTTGCTAATAGGGTGTCTAATGCCAATGACGACGTAGTGTTCAACTCAATTAAACATACCCACGTCTTCTATCAAATCAAGAGTTTACGTATAAAAGCGTAGTCTCCGAAGTGTAGTGGTATGGACATATAAACGCAATTATCTAAGAGAAGGCGGAGTTTCTTGCAGTTCTGTATAATTCAGCTAATAGAGGGTCTAATGCCAATCACGACGGAGTGTTCAACTTAATTAAACATAGCCACGTATTCTATCAAATCAAGAGTTAACGTATAAAAGCGTAGTCTCCGAAGTGAAGTGTCATAGACATATAAACGCAATTATCTAAGATAAGGCGGAGTTTCTTGCAGTTCTGGGTATTCCTGCTAATAGAGGGTCTAATGCCAATAACGACGGGGGGGGTCAACTCAATTAACCATATCCATGTCTTCTATCAAATCAAGACTTTACATGTAAAAGCGTAGTCTCCGAAGTGAAGTGTCATAGACATATAAACGCAATTATCTTAGAGAAGGCGGAGTTTCTTGCAGTTCTGTATACTCCTGCTAATAGAGGGTCTAATGCCTATTACGACGTAGTGTAAAACTCAATTAAACATACCCACGTCTTCTATCAAATCAAGAGTTTACGTATAAAAGCGAAGTCTCCGAAGTGAAGTGTCATAGACATATAAACGCAATTATCTTAAAGAAGGCGGAGTTTCTTGCAGTTCTGTATATTCCTGCTAATAGAGGGTCTAATGCCAATAACGACGGAGTGTTCAACTCAATTTAACATACCCACTTCTTCTATCAAATCAAGAGTTTGCGTATAAAAGCGTAGTCTCCAAAGTGAATTGTCATAGACATATAAACGCAATTATCTAAGAGAAGGCGGAGTTTCTAGCAGTTCTGTATATTTCTGCTAATAAAAAATATAATGCTTATAACGACGGAGTGTTTAACTTAATTAAACATACCCACGTCTTCTATCAAATTAAGAGTTTACGTATAAAAGCGTAGTCTCCGAAGTGAAGTGTCATAGACATATAAACGCAATTATCTTAGAGAAGGCGGAGTTTTTTGCAGTTCTGTATATTTCTGCTAATAGAAGGTCTAATGCCAATAACGACGGAGTGTGCAACTCAATTTAACATACCCACGTCTTCTATCAAATCAAGAGTTTACGTATAAAAGCGTAGTCTCCGAAGTGTAGTGGTATGGACATATAAACGCAATTATCTTAGAGAAGGCGGAGCTTCTTGCAGTTCTGTATATTCCTGCTAATAGAAGGTCTAATTCCAATTACGACGGAGTGTTCAATTCAATTAACTATATCCACGTCTTCTATCAAATCAAGAGTTTACGTGTAAAAGCGTAGTCTCCGAAGTGAAGTGTCATAGACATATAAACGCAATCATCTAAGAGAAGGCGGAGTTTCTTGCAGTTCTGTGTATTCCAGCTAATAGAAAGTCTAATGCTTATTACAATGGAGTGTTCAACTTAATTAAACATACCCACGTCTTCTATCAAATCAAGAGTTTACGTGTAAAAGCGAAGTCTCCGAAGTGAAGTGTCATAGACATAAAAACGCAATTATCTAAGAGAAGGCGGAGTTTCTTGCAGTTCTGTATATTCTTGCTAATAGAGGGTCTAATGCCAAAAACGACGGATTGTTCAAATCAATAAAACATACCCACGTATTCTATCAAATCAAGAGTTTACGCATAAAAGCGTAGTTTCCGAAGTGTAGTGGTATGGACATATAAACGCAAATATCTTAAAGAAGGCGGATCTTCTTGCAGTTCTGTATATTCCTGCTTATAGAAGGTCTAATGCCAATAACGACGAATTGTTCAAATCAATTTAACATACCCACGTATTCTATCAAATAAAGAGTTTACGTATAAAAGCGTAGTCTCCGAAGTGAAGTGTCATAGACATATAAACGCAATTATCTAAGAGAAGGCGGAGTTTCTTGCAGTTCTGTATATTCCTGCTAATAGAGGGTCTAATGCCAATTACGACGGAGTGTTTCACTTAATTAAACATACCCACGTCGTCTATCAAATCAAGAGTTTACGTATAAAAGCGTAGTCTCCGAAGTGAAGTGTCATAGACATATAAACGCAATTATCAAAGAGAAGGCGGAATTTCTTGCAGTTGTGTGTATTCCTGCTAATAGAGGGTCTAATGCCAATTACGACGGATTGTTCAACTCAATTAAACATATCCACGTCTTCTATCAAATCAAGAGTTTACGTATAAAAGCGTAGTCTCCGAAGTGAAGTGTCATAGACATATAAACGCAATTATCTTAGAAAAGGCGGAGTTTCTTGCAGTTCTGTATTATCTTGCTAATAGAGGGTCTAATGCCAATAACGACAGATTGTTCAAATCTATTAAACATACCCTCGTCTTCTATCAAATCAAGAGTTTACGTGTAAAAGCGTAGTCTCCGAAGTGAAGTGTTATAGACATATAAACGCAATTATCTAAGAGAAGGCGGAGTTTCTTGCAGTTCTGTATATTCCTGCTTATAGAGGGTCTAATGGCAAATACGACAGAGTGTTAAACTCAATTAAACATATCCACGTCTTTTATCAAATCAAGAGTTTACGTGTTAAAGCGTAGTCTCCGAAGTGAAGTGTCATAGACATATAAACGCAATTATCTAAAAGAAAGCGGAGTTTCTTTCAGTTCTGTATATTCCTGCTAATAGAGGGTCTAATTTTAATTACGACGGAGTGTTGAACTCAATTAAACATACCCACGTCTTCTATCAAATCAAGAGTTTAAATGTAAAAGCGTAGTCTCCGAAGTGTAGTGGTATGGACATATAAACGCAATTATCTTAGAGAAGGCGGAGCTTCTTGCAGTTTTGTATATTCCTGCTTATAGATGGTCTAATGCCAATAACGACGGAGTGTTCAACTCAATAAAACATACCCACGTCTTCTATCAAATCAAGAGTTTACGTGTAAAAGCGTAGTCTCCGAAGTGTAGTGATATGGACATATAAACGCAATTATCTAAGAGAAGGCGGAGGTTCTTGCAGTTCTGTATATTCCTTCTAATAGAGGGTCTAATGCCAATAACGACGAAGTGTTCAACTTAATTAACCATATCCACGTCTTCTATCAAATCAAGAGTTTACATGTAAAAGCGTAGTCTCCGAAGTGAAGTGTCATAGACATATAAACGCATTTATCTTAAAGAAGGCGGAGCTTCTTGCAGTTCTGTATATTCCTGCTTATAGAGGGTCTAATGCCAATAACGACGGAGTGTTCAACACAATAAACCCTATCCACGTCTTCAATCAAATCAAGAGTTTACATGTAAAAGCGTAGTCTCCGAAGTGAAGTGTCATAGACATATAAACGCAATTATCTTAGAGAAGGCGGAGTTTCTTGCAATTCTGTGTATTTCTGCTAATAGAAGATCTAATGCCAATAACGACGGAGTGTTTAACTTAATTTAACATACCCACGTATTCTATCAAATCAAGAGTTTACGTATAAAAGCGTAGTCTCCGAAGTGAAGTGTCATAGACATATAAACGCAATTATCTAAGAGAAGGCGGAGTTTCTTGCAGTTCTGTGTATTCCTGCTAATAGAGGGTCTAATGCCAATAACGACTGAGTGTTCAATTCAATTAACCATATCCACGTCTTCTATCAAATCAAGAGTTTACATGTAAAAGCGTAGTCTCCGAAGTGAAGTGTCATAGACATATAAACGCATTTATCTTAAAGAAGGCGGAGCTTCTTGCAGTTCTGTATATTCCTGCTTATAGAGGGTCTAATGCCAATAACGACGGAGTGTTCAACACAATAAACCCTATCCACGTCTTCTATCAAATCAAGAGTTTACATGTAAAAGCGTAGTCTCCGAAGTGAAGTGTCAGTGACATATAAACGCAATTATCTAAGAGAAGGCGGAGTTTCTTGCAATTCTGTGTATTTCTGCTAATAGAAGATCTAATGCCAATAACGACGGAGTGTTTAACTTAATTTAACATACCCACGTATTCTATCAAATCAAGAGTTTACGTATAAAAGCGTAGTCTCCGAAGTGAAGTGTCATAGACATATAAACGCAATTATCTAAGAGAAGGCGGAGTTTCTTGCAGTTCTGTGTATTCCTGCTAATAGAGGGTCTAATGCCAATAACGACTGAGTGTTCAATTCAATTAACCATATCCACGTCTTCTATCAAATCAAGAGTTTACGTGTAAATGCGTTATCCACGAAGTGAAGTGTCATAGACATATAAACGCAATTATCTTAGAGAAGGCGGAGTTTCTTGCAGTTCTGTATATTCCTGCTAATAAAGAGTCTAATGCCAATTACGACGGAGTGTTCAACTCAATTAAACATACCCACGTCTTCTATCGAATCAAGAGTTTACATGTAAAAGCGTAGTCTCCGAAGTGAAGTGTCATAGACATATAAACGCAATTATCTTAGAGAAGGCGAAGCTTCTTGCAGTTCTGTATATTCCTGCTAAAAGAGGGTCATTTGCTTATTACGACGGAGTGGTCCACTCAATTAAACATACACACGTCTTCTATTAAATCAAGAGTTAAAGTATAAAAGCGTAGTCTCCGAAGTGAAGTGTCATAGACATATAAACGCAATTATCTTAGAGAAGGCGGAGTTTCTTGCAGTTCTGTATATTTCTGCTAATAGAAGTTCTAATGCCAATAATGACGAAGTGTGCAACTTAATAAAACATACCCACGTCTTCTATCAAATCAAGAGTTTACGTATAAAAGCGTAGTCTCCGAAGTGTAGTGGTATGGACATATAAACGCAATTATCTTAGAGAAGGCGGAGCTTCTTGCAGTTCTGTATATTCCTGCTAATAGAGGGTCTAATGCCAATTACGACGGTGAGTTCAACCTAATTAAACATATCTACGTCTTCTATCAAATCAAGAGTTTGCGTATAAAAGCGTAGTCTCCGAAGTGAAGTGTCATAGACATATAAACGCAATTATCTAAAAGAAGGCGGAGTTTCTAGCAGTTCTGTATATTCCTGCTTATAAAGGGTCTATTGCTTATAACGACGGAGTGTTCAACTTAATTAAACATACCCACGGGGTCTATCAAAACTAGAGTTTACGTATAAAAGCGTAGTCTCCGAAGTGAAGTGTCATAGACATATAAACGCAATTATCTTAGAGAAGGCGGAGTTTCTTGCAGTTCTGTATATTTCTGCTAAAAGAAGGTCTAATGCCAATAACGACGGAGTGTGCAACTCAATTAAACATATCCACGTCTTCTATCAAATCAAGAGTTTGCGTATAAAAGCGTAGTCTCCGAAGTGAAGTGTCATAGACATATAAACGCAATTATCTAAGAGAAGGCGGAGTTTCTAACAGTTCTGTATATTTCTGCTAATAAAGGGTCTAATGCTTATTACGACGGAGTGTTATACTTAATTTAACATACCCACGTCTTCTATCAAATTAAAAGTTTACGTATAAAAGCGTAGTCTCCGAAGTGAAGTGTCATAGACATATAAACGCAATTATCTTAGAGAAGGCGGAGTTTCTTGCAGTTCTGTATATTTCTGCTAATAGAAGGTCTAATGCCAATAACGACGGAGTGTGCAACTCAATTAAACATACCCACGTCTTCTATCAAATCAAGAGTTTACGTATAAAAGCGTAGTCTTCGAAGTGTAGTGGTATGGACATATAAACGCAATTATCTTAGAGAAGGCGGAGCTTCTTGCAGTTCTGTATTTTCCTGCTAATAGAAAGTCTAATGCCAATTACGACGGAGTGTTCAACTCAATTAACCATATCCACGTCTTCTATCAAATCAAGAGTTTACGTGTAAAAGCGTAGTCTCCGAAGTGAAGTGTCATAGACATATAAACGAAATCATCTAAGAGAAGGCGGAGTTTCTTGCAGTTCTGTATATTCCTGCTAATAGAAAGTCTTATGCTTATAACAATGGAGTGTTCAACTTAATTAAACATACCCACGTCTTCTATCAAATCAAGAGTTTACGTGTAAAAGCAGAGTCTCCGAAGTGAAGTGTCATAGACATAAAAACGCAATTATCTAAGAGAAGGCGGAGTTTCTTGCAGTTCTGTATATTCTTGCTAATAGAGGGTCTAATGCCAAAATCGACGGATTGTTCAACTCAATTAAACATATCCACGTCTTCTATCAAATCAAGAGTTTACGTATAAAAGCGTAGTCTCCGAAGTGAAGTGTCATAGACATATAAACGCAATTATCTTAGAAAAGGCGGAGTTTCTTGCAGTTCTGTATTATCTTGCTAATAGAGGGTCTAATGCCAATAACGACAGATTGTTCAAATCTATAAAACATACCCTCGTCTTCTATCAAATCAAGAGTTTACGTGTAAAAGCGTAGTCTCCGAAGTGAAGTGTTATAGACATATAAACGCAATTATCTAAGAGAAGGCGGAGTTTCTTGCAGTTCTGTATATTCCTGCTTATAGAGGGTCTAATGGCAAATACGACAGAGTGTTAAACTCAATTAAACATATCCACGTCTTTTATCAAATCAAGAGTTTACGTGTTAAAGCGTAGTCTCCGAAGTGAAGTGTCATAGACATATAAACGCATTTATCTTAAAGAAGGCGGAGCTTCTTGCAGTTCTGTATATTCCTGCTAATAGAGGGTCTAATGCCAATAACGACGGAGTGTTCAACACAATTAAACATACCCACGTCTTCTATCGAATCAAGAGTTTACATGTAAAAGCGTAGTCTCCGAAGTGTAGTGGTATGGACATATAAACGCAATTATCTTAGAGAAGGCGGAGCTTCTTGCAGTTTTGTATATTCCTGCTTATAGATGGTCTAATGCCAATTACGACGGAGTGTTCAACTCAATAAAACATACCCACGTCTTCTATCAAATCAAGAGTTTACGTGTAAAAGCGTAGTCTCCGAAGTGTAGTGATATGGACATATAAACGCAATTATCTAAGAGAAGGCGGAGGTTCTTGCAGTTCTGTATATTCCTTCTAATAGAGGGTCTAATGCCAATAACGACGAAGTGTTCAACTTAATTAACCATATCCACGTCTTCTATCAAATCAAGAGTTTACATGTAAAAGCGTAGTCTCCGAAGTGAAGTGTCATAGACATATAAACGCATTTATCTTAAAGAAGGCGGAGCTTCTTGCAGTTCTGTATATTCCTGCTAATAGAGGGTCTAATGCCAATAACGACGGAGTGTTCAACACAATAAACCCTATCCACGTCTTCTATCAAATCAAGAGTTTACATGTAAAAGCGTAGTCTCCGAAGTGAAGTGTCATGGACATATAAACGCAATTATCTAAGAGAAGGCGGAGTTTCTTGCAATTCTGTGTATTTCTGCTAATAGAAGATCTAATGCCAATAACGACGGAGTGTTTAACTTAATTTAACATACCCACGTATTCTATCAAATCAAGAGTTTACGTATAAAAGCGTTGACTCCGAAGTGTAGTGGTATGGACATATAAACGCAATTATCTTAGAGAAGGCGGAGTTTCTTGCAGTTCTGTATATTCCTGCTAATAGAGGGTCTATTGCCAATAACGACGGAGTGTTCAACTCAATTAAACATACCAACGTATTCTATCAAATCAAGAGTTTACGTATAAAAGCGTAGTCTCCGAAGTGAAGTGTCATAGACATATAAACGCAATTATCTAAGAGAAGGCGGAGTTTCTTGCAGTTCTGTGTATTCCTGCTAATAGAGGGTCTAATGCCAATAACGACTGAGTGTTCAATTCAATTAACCATATCCACGTCTTCTATCAAATCAAGAGTTTACGTGTAAATGCGTTATCTACGAAGTGAAGTGTCATAGACATATAAACGCAATTATCTTAGAGAAGGCGGAGTTTCTTGCAGTTCTGTATATTCCTGCTAATAAAGAGTCTAATGCCAATTACGACGGAGTGTTCAACTCAATTAAACATACCCACGTCTTCTATCGAATCAAGAGTTTACATGTAAAAGCGTAGTCTCCGAAGTGAAGTGTCATAGACATATAAACGCAATTATCTTAGAGAAGGCGAAGCTTCTTGCAGTTCTGTATATTCCTGCTAAAAGAGGGTCATTTGCTTATTACGACGGAGTGGTCCACTCAATTAAACATACACACGTCTTCTATTAAATCAAGAGTTAAAGTATAAAAGCGTAGTCTCCGAAGTGAAGTGTCATAGACATATAAACGCAATTATCTTAGAGAAGGCGGAGTTTCTTGCAGTTCTGTATATTTCTGCTAATAGAAGGTCTAATGCCAATAACGACGAAGTGTGCAACTTAATAAAACATACCCACGTCATCTATCAAATCAAGAGTTTACGTATAAAAGCGTAGTCTCCGAAGTGTAGTGGTATGGACATATAAACGCAATTATCTTAGAGAAGGCGGAGCTTCTTGCAGTTCTGTATATTCCTGCTAATAGAGGGTCTAATGCCAATTACGACGGTGAGTTCAACCTAATTAAACATATCTACGTCTTCTATCAAATCAAGAGTTTGCGTATAAAAGCGTAGTCTCCGAAGTGAAGTGTCATAGACATATAAACGCAATTATCTAAAAGAAGGCGGAGTTTCTAGCAGTTCTGTATATTCCTGCTTATAAAGGGTCTATTGCTTATAACGACGGAGTGTTCAACTCAATTAAACATACCCACGGGGTCTATCAAATCAAGAGTTTACGTATAAAAGCGTAGTCTCCGAAGTGAAGTGTCATAGACATATAAACGCAATTGTCTTAGAGAAGGCGGAGTTTCTTGCAGTTCTGTATATTTCTGCTAAAAGAAGGTCTAATGCCAATAACGACGGAGTGTGCAACTCAATTAAACATATCCACGTCTTCTATCAAATCAAGAGTTTGCGTATAAAAGCGTAGTCTCCGAAGTGAAGTGTCATAGACATATAAACGCAATTATCTAAGAGAAGGCGGAGTTTCTAACAGTTCTGTATATTTCTGCTAATAAAGGGTCTAATGCTTATTACGACGGAGTGTTATACTTAATTTAACATACCCACGTCTTCTATCAAATTACAAGTTTACGTATAAAAGCGTAGTCTCCGAAGTGAAGTGTCATAGACATATAAACGCAATTATCTTAGAGAAGGCGGAGTTTCTTGCAGTTCTGTATATTTCTGCTAATAGAAGGTCTAATGCCAATAACGACGGAGTGTGCAACTCAATTAAACATACCCACGTCTTCTATCAAATCAAGAGTTTACGTATAAAAGCGTAGTCTCCGAAGTGTAGTGGTATGGACATATAAACGCAATTATCTTAGAGAAGGCGGAGCTTCTTGCAGTTCTGTATTTTCCTGCTAATAGAAAGTCTAATGCCAATTACGACGGAGTGTTCAACTCAATTAACCATATCCACGTCTTCTATCAAATCAAGAGTTTACGTGTAAAAGCGTAGTCTCCGAAGTGAAGTGTCATAGACATATAAACGAAATCATCTAAGAGAAGGCGGAGTTTCTTGCAGTTCTGTATATTCCTGCTAATAGAAAGTCTTATGCTTATAACAATGGAGTGTTCAACTTAATTAAACATACCCACGTCTTCTATCAAATCAAGAGTTTACGTGTAAAAGCAGAGTCTCCGAAGTGAAGTGTCATAGACATAAAAACGCAATTATCTAAGAGAAGGCGGAGTTTCTTGCAGTTCTGTATATTCTTGCTAATAGAGGGTCTAATGCCAAAATCGACGGATTGTTCAAATCAATAAAACATACCCACGTATTCTATCAAATCAAGAGTTTACGCATAAAAGCGTAGTTTCCGAAGTGTAGTGGTATGGACATATAAACGCAAATATCTAAAAGAAGGCGGATCTTCTTGCAGTTCTGTATATTCCTGCTAATAGAGGGTCTAATGCCAATAACGACGGATTGTTCAAATCAAATTAACATACCCACGTATTCTATCAAATCAAGAGTTTACGTATAAAGGCGTAGTCTCCGAAGTGAAGTGTCATAGACATATAAACGCAATTATCTATGAGAAGGCGGAGTTTCTTGCAGTTCTGTATATTCCTGCTTATAGAGGGTCTAATGATAATTACGACGGAGTGTTCAACTCAATTAAACATACCCACGTCGTCTATCAAATCAAGAGTTTACGTATAAAAGCGTAGTCTCCGAAGTGAAGTGTCATAGACATATAAACGCAATTATCAAAGAGAAGGCGGAGTTTCTTGCAGTTGTGTGTATTCCTGCTAATAGAGGGTCTAATGCCAATTACGACGGAGTGTTTAACTCAATTAACCATATCCACGTCTTCTATCAAATCAAGAGTTTACATGTCAAAGCGTAGTCTCCGAAGTGAAGTGTCATAGGCATATAAACGCAATTATCTAAGAGAAGGCGGAGTTTCTTGCAGTTCTGTATATTCCTGCTATTAGAGGGTCGAATGCCAATTACGACGGAGTGTTCAACTCCATAAAACATACCCACGTCTTCTATCAAATCAAGAGTTTACGTATAAAAGCGTAGTCTCCGAAGTGTAGTGGTATGGACATATAAACGCAATTATCTTAAAGAAGGCGAAGCTTCTTGCAGTTCTGTATATTCAATAAGGACGGAGTAATAAACTCAATAAACCATATCCACGTCTTCTATCAAATCAAGAGTTTACATGTAAAAGCGTAGTCTCCGAAGTGAAGTGTCATAGACATATAAACGCAATTATCTAAGAGAAGGCGGAGCTTCTTGCAGTTCTGTATATTACTGCTAATAGAGGGTCTAATGCCAATTACGACGGAGTGTTCAACTTAATTAAACATATCCACGTCTTCTATCAAATCAAGAGTTTGCGTATAAAAGCGTAGTCTCCGAAGTGAAGTGTCATAGACATATAAACGCAATTTTCTAAGAGAAGGCGGAGTTTCTAGCAGTTCTGTATATTCCTGCTAATAACGGGTCTAATGCTTATTACGACAGAGTGTTCAACTTAATAAACATACCCACGTCTTCTATCAAATCAAGAGCTTACGTATAAAAGCGTAGTCTCCGAAGTGAAGTGTCATAGACATATAAACGCAATTATCTTAGAAAAGGCGGAGTTTCTTGCAGTTCTGTATATTTCTGCTAATAGGCGGTCTTATGCCAATAACGACGGAGTGTGCAACTCAATTAAACATACCCACGTCTTCTATCAAATCAAGAGTTTACGTATAAAAGCGTAGTCTCCGAAGTGTAGTGGTATGGACATATAAACGCAATTATCTTAGAGAAGGCGGAGCTTCTTGCAGTTCTGTATATTCCTGCTAATAGAGGGTCTAATGCCAATTACGACGGAGTGTTCATCTCAATTAAACATATCCACGTCATCTATCAAATCAAGAGTTTGCGTATAAAAGCGTAGTCTCCGAAGTGTAGTGGTATGGACATATAAACGCAATTTTCTAAGAGAAGGCGGAGCTTCTTGCAGTTCTGTATATTCCTGCTAATAGAAAGTCTAATGCCAATTACGACGGAGTGTTCAACTCAATTAACCATATCCACGTCTTCTATCAAATCAAGAGTTTACGTGTAAAAGCGAAGTCTCCGAAGTGAAGTGTCATAGACATATACACGCAATTATCTAAGAGAAGGCGGAGTTTCTTGCAGTTCTGTATATTCTTGCTTATAGAGGGTCTAATGCCAAAAACGACGGATTGTTCAAATCAATAAAACATACCCACGTATTCTATCAAATCAAGAGTTTACGCATAAAAGCGTAGTTTCCGAAGTGTAGTGGTATGGACATATAAACGCAAATATCTTAGAGAAGGCGGATCTTCTTGCAATTCTGTATATTCCTGCTAATAGAGGGTCTTATGCTTATAACGACGGATTGTTCAAATCAATTAAACATACCCACGTATTCTATCAAATCAAGAGTTTACGTATAAAAGCGTAGTCTCCGAAGTGTAGTGGTATGGACATATAAACGCAATTATCTAAGAGAAGGCGGATCTTCTTGCAGTTCTGTATATTCCTGCTAATAGAAAGTCTAATGCCAATAACGAAAGATTGTTCAAATCAATTAAACATACCCACGACTTCTATCAAATCAAGAGTTAACATGTAAAAGCGTAGTCTCCGAAGTGAAGTGTCATAGACATATAAACGCAATTATCTAAGAGAAGGCGGAGTTTCTTGCAGTTCTGTATATTCCTGCTAAAAGAGGGTCTAATGCTAATTACGACGGAGTGTTCAACTCAATTAACCATATCCACGTTTTCTATCAAATCAAGAGTTTACATGTAAAAGCGTAGTCTCCGAAGTGAAGTGTCATAGACATATAAACGCAATTATCTTAGAGAAGGCGGAGTTTCCTCCAGTTCAATGTATTCCTGCTTATAGAATGTCTATTGCCAATCACGATGGAGTGTTCAACTTAATTAAACATACCCACGTCTTCTATCAAATCAAGAGTTTACGTGTAAAAGCGTAGTCTCCGAAGTGAAGTGTCATAGACATATAAACGCAATTATCTAAGAGAAGGCGGAGTTTCTTGCAGTTCTGTATATTCTTTCTAATAGAAGGTCTAATGCCAATAACAACGGATTGTTCAAATCAATTAAAAATA
Source organism: Isoperla grammatica (assembly GCA_945910005.1). Lineage (NCBI taxonomy): Eukaryota > Metazoa > Arthropoda > Insecta > Plecoptera > Perlodidae > Isoperla > Isoperla grammatica. The sequence continues at coordinate 33,569,982 of OX246740.1, forward strand.
CCCACGTATTCTATCAAATCAAGAGTTTACGTATAAAAGCGTAGTCTCCGAAGTGTAGTGGTATGGACATATAAACGCAATTATCTAAGAGACCGCGGATCTTGTTGCAGTTCTGTATATTCCTGCTAATAAAGGGTCTAATGCCAATAACGACGGATTGTTTAAATCAATTAAACATACCCAGGTCTTCTATCAAATCAAGAGTTTACGTATAAAAGCGTGGTCTCCGAAGTGAAGTGTCATAGACATATAAACGCAATTATCTAAGAGAAGGCGGAGCTTCTTGCAGTTCTGTATATTGCTGCTAATTGAAGGTCTAATGCCAATTACGACGGAGTGTTCAAGTCAATTAAACATATCCACGTCTTCTATCAAATCAAGAGTTTACGTATAAAAGCGTAGTCTCCGAAGTGAAGTGTCATAGACATATAAACGCAATTATCTTAGAAAAGGCGGAGTTTCTTGCAGTTCTGTATATTCCTGCTAATAGAGGGTCTAATGCCAAATACGACAGAGTGTTAAACTCAATTAAACATACCCACGTCTTCTATCAAATCAAGAGTTTAAATGTAAAAGCGTAGTCTCCGAAGTGTAGTGGTATGGACATATAAACGCAATTATCTTAGAGAAGGCGGAGCTTCTTGCAGTTCTGTATATTCTTGCTTAAAGAGGGTCTAATGCCAATTAGGACGGAGTGTTCAACTCAATTAAACATACCCACGTCTTCTATCAAATCAAGAGTTTACATGTAAAAGCGTAGTCTCCAAAGTGTAGTGGTATGGACATATAAACGCAATTATCTTAAAGAAGGTAGAGCTTCTTGCAATTCTGTATATTCCTGCTATTAGATGGTCTAATGCCAATTACGACGGAGTGTTCAACTCAATAAAACATACCCACGTCTTCTATCAAATCAAGAGTTTACGTGTAAAAGCGTAGTCTCCGAAGTGTAGTGGTATGGACATATAAACGCAATTATCTAAGAGAAAGCGGAGCTTCTTGCAGTTCTGTATATTCCTGCTTATAAAGGGTCTAATGCCAATTACGACGGAGTGTTCAACTTAATTAAACATACCCACGTCTTCTATCAAATCAAGAGTTTACGTGTAAAAGCGTAGTCTCCGAAGTGAAGTGTCATAAACATATAAACGCAATTATCTTAGAGAAGGCGGAGCTTCTTGCAGTTCTGTATATTCCTGCTAATAGAGGGTCTAATGCCAATAACGACGAAGTGTTCAACTTAATTAACTATATCCACGTCTTCTATCAAATCAAGAGTTTACGTATAAAAGCGTAGTCTCCGAAGTGTAGTGGTATGGACATATAAACGCAATTATCTTAGAGAAGGCGGAGCTTCTTGCAGTTCTGTATATTCCTGCTTATAGAGGGTCTAATGCCAATAACGACGGAGTGTTCAACTCAATAAACCCTATCCACGTCTTCTATCAAATCAAGATTTTACATGTAAAAGCGTAGTCTCCGAAGTGTAGTGGTATGGACATATACACGCAATTATCTTAGAGAAGGCGGAGCTTCTTGCAGTTCTGTATATTCCTGCTTATAGAGGGTCTAATGCCAATAACGACGGAGTGTTCAACTCAATAAACCCTATCCACGTCGTCTATCAAATCAAGAGTTTACGTATAAAAGCGTAGTCTCCGAAGTGTAGTGGTATGGACATATAAACGCAATTATCTTAGAGAAGGCGGAGCTTCTTGCAGTTCTGTATATTCCTGCTTATAGAGGGTCTAATGCCAATAACGACGGAGTGTTCAACTCAATAAACCCTATCCACGTCTTCTATCAAATCAAGAGTTTACGTATAAAAGCGTAGTCTCCGAAGTGTAGTGGTATGGACATATAAACGCAATTATCTTAGAGAAGGCGGAGCTTCTTGCAGTTCTGTATATTCCTGCTAATAGAGGGTCTAATGCCAATAACGACGGAGTGTTCAACTTCATTATCATCTTTCTCATTTTCATTATCACCCGCTCATCGTCTCGATTAGCCATCGTTGCATAAATATGAGACGTTAAGCCCCATTAATCAATCAATCAATAAACCCTATCCACGTCTTCTATCAAATCAAGAGTTTACATGTAAAAGCGTAGTCTCCGAAGTGAAGTGTCATAGACATATAAACGCAATTATCTTAGAGAAGGCGGAGTTTCTTGCAGTTCTGTGTATTCCTGATAATAGAAGGTCTAATGCCAATAACGACGGAGTGTTTAACTTAATTAAACATACCCACGTATTCTATCAAATCAAGAGTTTACGTATAAAAGCGTTGACTCCGAAGTGTAGTGGTATGGACATATAAACGCAATTATCTTAGAGAAGGCGGAGTTTCTTGCAGTTCTGTATATTTCTGCTAATAGAGGGTCTATTGTTTATAACGACAGAGTGTTCAACTCAATTAAACATACCCACGTATTCTATCAAATCAGAGTTTACGTATAAAAGCGTAGTCTCCGAAGTGAAGTGTCAAAGACATATAAACGCAATTATCTAAGAGAAGGCGGAGTTTCTTGCAGTTCTGTATATTCCTGCTAATAAAGAGTCTAATGCCAATTACGACGGAGTGTTCAACTCAAGTAAACATACCCACGTCTTCCATCGAATCAAGAGTTTACATGTAAAAGCGTAGTCTCCGAAGTAAAGTGTCAAAGACATATAAACGCAATTATCTTAGAGAAGGCGTAGTTTCTTGCAGTTTTGTATATTTCTGCAAATAGAAGGTCTAATGCCAATAACGACGGAGTGTTCAACTCAAATTAACATACCCACGTTTTCTATCAAATCAAGAGTTTACGTTTAAAAGCGTTGACTTTGAAGTGTATTGGTATGGACATATAAACGCAATTATCTTAGAGAAGGCGGAGTTTCTTACAGTTCTGTATATTCCTGCTAATAGAGGGTCTATTGCCAATAACGACGGAGTGTTCAACTCAATTAAACATACCCACGTATTCTATCAAATCAAGAGTTTACGTATAAAAACGTAGTCTTTGAAGTGAAGTGGTATGGACATATAAACGCAATTATCTAAGAGAAGGCGGAGTTTCTTGCAGTTCTGTGTATTCCTGCTAATAGAAGGTCTAATGCCAATAACGACAGAGTGTTCAACTTAATTAATTATACCCACGTATTCTATCAAATCAAGAGTTTACGTATAAAAGCGTTGTCTCCGAAGGGTAGTGTCATGGACTTAACGCAATTATCTTAGAGAAGGCGGAGTTTCTTGCAGTTCTGTATATATTTCTGCTAAAAGGGAGTCTAATGCCAATCACGACGGAGTGTTCAACCTAATTAAACATACCCACGTATTCTATCAAATCAAGAGTTTACGTATAAAAGCGTTGTCTCCGAAGGGTAGTGTCATGGACTTAACGCAATTATCTTAGAGAAGGTGGAGTTTCTTGCAAGTCTGTATATTCTTGCTAATAGAGGGTCTATTGCCAATAACGACGGAGTGTTGAACTCAATTAAACATACCCACGTCTTCTATCAAATCAGGAGTTTACATGTAAAAGCGTAGTCTCCGAAGTGAAGTGTCATAGACATATAAACGCAATTATCTTAGAGAAGGCGGAGTTTCTTGAAGTTCTGTATATTCCTGCTAATAGAGGGTCTAATGCCAATGACGACGTAGTGTTCAACTCAATTAAACATACCCACGTCTTCTATCAAATCAAGAGTTTACATGTAAAAGCGTAGTCTCCGAAGTGAAGTGTCATAGACATATAAACAAAATTATCTTAGAGAAGGCGGAGTTTCTTGCAGTTCTGTATATTCTTGCTAATAGGGTGTCTAATGCCAATGACGACGTAGTGTTCAACTCAATTAAACATACCCACGTCTTCTATCAAATCAAGAGTTTACGTATAAAAGCGTAGTCTCCGAAGTGTAGTGGTATGGACATATAAACGCAATTATCTAAGAGAAGGCGGAGTTTCTTGCAGTTCTGTATAATTCAGCTAATAGAGGGTCTAATGCCAATCACGACGGAGTGTTCAACTTAATTAAACATAGCCACGTATTCTATCAAATCAAGAGTTAACGTATAAAAGCGTAGTCTCCGAAGTGAAGTGTCATAGACATATAAACGCAATTATCTAAGATAAGGCGGAGTTTCTTGCAGTTCTGGGTATTCCTGCTAATAGAGGGTCTAATGCCAATAACGACGGGGGGGGTCAACTCAATTAACCATATCCATGTCTTCTATCAAATCAAGACTTTACATGTAAAAGCGTAGTCTCCGAAGTGAAGTGTCATAGACATATAAACGCAATTATCTTAGAGAAGGCGGAGTTTCTTGCAGTTCTGTATACTCCTGCTAATAGAGGGTCTAATGCCTATTACGACGTAGTGTAAAACTCAATTAAACATACCCACGTCTTCTATCAAATCAAGAGTTTACGTATAAAAGCGAAGTCTCCGAAGTGAAGTGTCATAGACATATAAACGCAATTATCTTAAAGAAGGCGGAGTTTCTTGCAGTTCTGTATATTCCTGCTAATAGAGGGTCTAATGCCAATAACGACGGAGTGTTCAACTCAATTTAACATACCCACGTCTTCTATCAAATCAAGAGTTTGCGTATAAAAGCGTAGTCTCCAAAGTGAATTGTCATAGACATATAAACGCAATTATCTAAGAGAAGGCGGAGTTTCTAGCAGTTCTGTATATTTCTGCTAATAAAAAATATAATGCTTATAACGACGGAGTGTTTAACTTAATTAAACATACCCACGTCTTCTATCAAATTAAGAGTTTACGTATAAAAGCGTAGTCTCCGAAGTGAAGTGTCATAGACATATAAACGCAATTATCTTAGAGAAGGCGGAGTTTTTTGCAGTTCTGTATATTTCTGCTAATAGAAGGTCTAATGCCAATAACGACGGAGTGTGCAACTCAATTTAACATACCCACGTCTTCTATCAAATCAAGAGTTTACGTATAAAAGCGTAGTCTCCGAAGTGTAGTGGTATGGACATATAAACGCAATTATCTTAGAGAAGGCGGAGCTTCTTGCAGTTCTGTATATTCCTGCTAATAGAAGGTCTAATTCCAATTACGACGGAGTGTTCAATTCAATTAACTATATCCACGTCTTCTATCAAATCAAGAGTTTACGTGTAAAAGCGTAGTCTCCGAAGTGAAGTGTCATAGACATATAAACGCAATCATCTAAGAGAAGGCGGAGTTTCTTGCAGTTCTGTGTATTCCAGCTAATAGAAAGTCTAATGCTTATTACAATGGAGTGTTCAACTTAATTAAACATACCCACGTCTTCTATCAAATCAAGAGTTTACGTGTAAAAGCGAAGTCTCCGAAGTGAAGTGTCATAGACATAAAAACGCAATTATCTAAGAGAAGGCGGAGTTTCTTGCAGTTCTGTATATTCTTGCTAATAGAGGGTCTAATGCCAAAAACGACGGATTGTTCAAATCAATAAAACATACCCACGTATTCTATCAAATCAAGAGTTTACGCATAAAAGCGTAGTTTCCGAAGTGTAGTGGTATGGACATATAAACGCAAATATCTTAAAGAAGGCGGATCTTCTTGCAGTTCTGTATATTCCTGCTTATAGAAGGTCTAATGCCAATAACGACGAATTGTTCAAATCAATTTAACATACCCACGTATTCTATCAAATAAAGAGTTTACGTATAAAAGCGTAGTCTCCGAAGTGAAGTGTCATAGACATATAAACGCAATTATCTAAGAGAAGGCGGAGTTTCTTGCAGTTCTGTATATTCCTGCTAATAGAGGGTCTAATGCCAATTACGACGGAGTGTTTCACTTAATTAAACATACCCACGTCGTCTATCAAATCAAGAGTTTACGTATAAAAGCGTAGTCTCCGAAGTGAAGTGTCATAGACATATAAACGCAATTATCAAAGAGAAGGCGGAATTTCTTGCAGTTGTGTGTATTCCTGCTAATAGAGGGTCTAATGCCAATTACGACGGATTGTTCAACTCAATTAAACATACCCACGTCTTCTATCAAATCAAGAGTTTAAATGTAAAAGCGTAGTCTCCGAAGTGTAGTGGTATGGACATATAAACGCAATTATCTTAGAGAAGGCGGAGCTTCTTGCAGTTTTGTATATTCCTGCTTATAGATGGTCTAATGCCAATATCGACGGAGTGTTCAACTCAATAAAACATACCCACGTCTTCTATCAAATCAAGAGTTTACGTGTAAAAGCGTAGTCTCCGAAGTGTAGTGATATGGACATATAAACGCAATTATCTAAGAGAAGGCGGAGGTTCTTGCAGTTCTGTATATTCCTTCTAATAGAGGGTCTAATGCCAATAACGACGAAGTGTTCAACTTAATTAACCATATCCACGTCTTCTATCAAATCAAGAGTTTACATGTGAAAGCGTAGTCTCCGAAGTGAAGTGTCATAGACATATAAACGCTTTTATCTTAAAGAAGGCGGAGCTTCTTGCAGTTCTGTATATTCCTGCTTATAGAGGGTCTAATGCCAATAACGACGGAGTGTTCAACACAATAAACCCTATCCACGTCTTCTATCAAATCAAGAGTTTACATGTAAAAGCGTAGTCTCCGAAGTGAAGTGTCATAGACATATAAACGCAATTATCTAAGAGAAGGCGGAGGTTCTTGCAGTTCTGTATATTCCTTCTAATAGAGGGTCTAATGCCAATAACGACGAAGTGTTCAACTTAATTAACCATATCCACGTCTTCTATCAAATCAAGAGTTTACATGTAAAAGCGTAGTCTCCGAAGTGAAGTGTCATAGACATATAAACGCATTTATCTTAAAGAAGGCGGAGCTTCTTGCAGTTCTGTATATTCCTGCTTATAGAGGGTCTAATGCCAATAACGACGGAGTGTTCAACACAATAAACCCTATCCACGTCTTCTATCAAATCAAGAGTTTACGTGTTAAAGCGTAGTCTCTGAAGTGAAGTGTCATGGACATATAAACGCAATTATCTAAGAGAAGGCGGAGTTTCTTGCAATTCTGTGTATTTCTGCTAATAGAAGATCTAATGCCAATAACGACGGAGTGTTTAACTTAATTTAACATACCCACGTATTCTATCAAATCAAGAGTTTACGTATAAAAGCGTTGACTCCGAAGTGTAGTGGTATGGACATATAAACGCAATTATCTTAGAGAAGGCGAAGTTTCTTGCAGTTCTGTATATTCCTGCTAATAGAGGGTCTATTGCCAATAACGACGGAGTGTTCAACTCAATTAAACATACCAACGTATTCTATCAAATCAAGAGTTTACGTATAAAAGCGTAGTCTCCGAAGTGAAGTGTCATAGACATATAAACGCAATTATCTAAGAGAAGGCGGAGTTTCTTGCAGTTCTGTGTATTCCTGCTAATAGAGGGTCTAATGCCAATAACGACTGAGTTTTCAATTCAATTAACCATATCCACGTCTTCTATCAAATCAAGAGTTTACGTGTAAATGCGTTATCTACGAAGTGAAGTGTCATAGACATATAAACGCAATTATCTTAGAGAAGGCGGAGTTTCTTGCAGTTCTGTATATTTCTGCTAATAAAGAGTCTAATGCCAATTACGACGGAGTGTTCAACTCAATTAAACATACCCACGTCTTCTATCGAATCAAGAGTTTACATGTAAAAGCGTAGTCTCCGAAGTGAAGTGTCATAGACATATAAACGCAATTATCTTAGAGAAGGCGAAGCTTCTTGCAGTTCTGTATATTCCTGCTAAAAGAGGGTCATTTGCTTATTACGACGGAGTGGTCCACTCAATTAAACATACACACGTCTTCTATTAAATCAAGAGTTAAAGTATAAAAGCGTAGTCTCCGAAGTGAAGTGTCATAGACATATAAACGCAATTATCTTAGAGAAGGCGGAGTTTCTTGCAGTTCTGTATATTTCTGCTAATAGAAGGTCTAATGCCAATAACGACGAAGTGTGCAACTTAATAAAACATACCCACGTCTTCTATCAAATCAAGAGTTTACGTATAAAAGCGTAGTCTCCGAAGTGTAGTGGTATGGATATATAAACGCAATTATCTTAGAGAAGGCGGAGCTTCTTGCAGTTCTGTATATTCCTGCTAATAGAGGGTCTAATGCCAATTACGACGGTGAGTTCAACCTAATTAAACATATCTACGTCTTCTATCAAATCAAGAGTTTGCGTATAAAAGCGTAGTCTCCGAAGTGAAGTGTCATAGACATATAAACGCAATTATCTAAAAGAAGGCGGAGTTTCTAGCAGTTCTGTATATTCCTGCTTATAAAGGGTCTATTGCTTATAACGACGGAGTGTTCAACTTAATTAAACATACCCACGGGGTCTATCAAATCAAGAGTTTACGTATAAAAGCGTAGTCTCCGAAGTGAAGTGTCATAGACATATAAACGCAATTATCTTAGAGAAGGCGGAGTTTCTTGCAGTTCTGTATATTTCTGCTAAAAGAAGGTCTAATGCCAATAACGACGGAGTGTGCAACTCAATTAAACATATCCACGTCTTCTATCAAATCAAGAGTTTGCGTATAAAAGCGTAGTCTCCGAAGTGAAGTGTCATAGACATATAAACGCAATTATCTAAGAGAAGGCGGAGTTTCTAACAGTTCTGTATATTTCTGCTAATAAAGGGTCTAATGCTTATTACGACGGAGTGTTATACTTAATTTAACATACCCACGTCTTCTATCAAATTAAAAGTTTACGTATAAAAGCGTAGTCTCCGAAGTGAAGTGTCATAGACATATAAACGCAATTATCTTAGAGAAGGCGGAGTTTCTTGCAGTTCTGTATATTTCTGCTAATAGAAGGTCTAATGCCAATAACGACGGAGTGTGCAACTCAATTAAACATACCCACGTCTTCTATCAAATCAAGAGTTTACGTATAAAAGCGTAGTCTCCGAAGTGTAGTGGTATGGACATATAAACGCAATTATCTTAGAGAAGGCGGAGCTTCTTGCAGTTCTGTATTTTCCTGCTAATAGAAAGTCTAATGCCAATTACGACGGAGTGTTCAACTCAATTAACCATATCCACGTCTTCTATCAAATCAAGAGTTTACGTGTAAAAGCGTAGTCTCCGAAGTGAAGTGTCATAGACATATAAACGAAATCATCTAAGAGAAGGCGGAGTTTCTTGCAGTTCTGTATATTCCTGCTAATAGAAAGTCTTATGCTTATAACAATGGAGTGTTCAACTTAATTAAACATACCCACGTCTTCTATCAAATCAAGAGTTTACGTGTAAAAGCAGAGTCTCCGAAGTGAAGTGTCATAGACATAAAAACGCAATTATCTAAGAGAAGGCGGAGTTTCTTGCAGTTCTGTATATTCTTGCTAATAGAGGGTCTAATGCCAAAATCGACGGATTGTTAAAATCAATAAAACATACCCACGTATTCTATCAAATCAAGAGTTTACGCATAAAAGCGTAGTTTCCGAAGTGTAGTGGTATGGACATATAAACGCAAATATCTAAAAGAAGGCGGATCTTCTTGCAGTTCTGTATATTCCTGCTAATAGAGGGTCTAATGCCAATAACGACGGATTGTTCAAATCAATTTAACATACCCACGTATTTTATCAAATCAAGAGTTTACGTGTAAAAGCGTAGTCTCCGAAGTGTAGTGATATGGACATATAAACGCAATTATCTAAGAGAAGGCGGAGGTTCTTGCAGTTCTGTATATTCCTTCTAATAGAGGGTCTAATGCCAATAACGACGAAGTGTTCAACTTAATTAACCATATCCACGTCTTCTATCAAATCAAGAGTTTACATGTGAAAGCGTAGTCTCCGAAGTGAAGTGTCATAGACATATAAACGCTTTTATCTTAAAGAAGGCGGAGCTTCTTGCAGTTCTGTATATTCCTGCTTATAGAGGGTCTAATGCCAATAACGACGGAGTGTTCAACACAATAAACCCTATCCACGTCTTCTATCAAATCAAGAGTTTACATGTAAAAGCGTAGTCTCCGAAGTGAAGTGTCATAGACATATAAACGCAATTATCTAAGAGAAGGCGGAGGTTCTTGCAGTTCTGTATATTCCTTCTAATAGAGGGTCTAATGCCAATAACGACGAAGTGTTCAACTTAATTAACCATATCCACGTCTTCTATCAAATCAAGAGTTTACATGTAAAAGCGTAGTCTCCGAAGTGAAGTGTCATAGACATATAAACGCATTTATCTTAAAGAAGGCGGAGCTTCTTGCAGTTCTGTATATTCCTGCTTATAGAGGGTCTAATGCCAATAACGACGGAGTGTTCAACACAATAAACCCTATCCACGTCTTCTATCAAATCAAGAGTTTACGTGTTAAAGCGTAGTCTCTGAAGTGAAGTGTCATGGACATATAAACGCAATTATCTAAGAGAAGGCGGAGTTTCTTGCAATTCTGTGTATTTCTGCTAATAGAAGATCTAATGCCAATAACGACGGAGTGTTTAACTTAATTTAACATACCCACGTATTCTATCAAATCAAGAGTTTACGTATAAAAGCGTTGACTCCGAAGTGTAGTGGTATGGACATATAAACGCAATTATCTTAGAGAAGGCGAAGTTTCTTGCAGTTCTGTATATTCCTGCTAATAGAGGGTCTATTGCCAATAACGACGGAGTGTTCAACTCAATTAAACATACCAACGTATTCTATCAAATCAAGAGTTTACGTATAAAAGCGTAGTCTCCGAAGTGAAGTGTCATAGACATATAAACGCAATTATCTAAGAGAAGGCGGAGTTTCTTGCAGTTCTGTGTATTCCTGCTAATAGAGGGTCTAATGCCAATAACGACTGAGTTTTCAATTCAATTAACCATATCCACGTCTTCTATCAAATCAAGAGTTTACGTGTAAATGCGTTATCTACGAAGTGAAGTGTCATAGACATATAAACGCAATTATCTTAGAGAAGGCGGAGTTTCTTGCAGTTCTGTATATTTCTGCTAATAAAGAGTCTAATGCCAATTACGACGGAGTGTTCAACTCAATTAAACATACCCACGTCTTCTATCGAATCAAGAGTTTACATGTAAAAGCGTAGTCTCCGAAGTGAAGTGTCATAGACATATAAACGCAATTATCTTAGAGAAGGCGAAGCTTCTTGCAGTTCTGTATATTCCTGCTAAAAGAGGGTCATTTGCTTATTACGACGGAGTGGTCCACTCAATTAAACATACACACGTCTTCTATTAAATCAAGAGTTAAAGTATAAAAGCGTAGTCTCCGAAGTGAAGTGTCATAGACATATAAACGCAATTATCTTAGAGAAGGCGGAGTTTCTTGCAGTTCTGTATATTTCTGCTAATAGAAGGTCTAATGCCAATAACGACGAAGTGTGCAACTTAATAAAACATACCCACGTCTTCTATCAAATCAAGAGTTTACGTATAAAAGCGTAGTCTCCGAAGTGTAGTGGTATGGATATATAAACGCAATTATCTTAGAGAAGGCGGAGCTTCTTGCAGTTCTGTATATTCCTGCTAATAGAGGGTCTAATGCCAATTACGACGGTGAGTTCAACCTAATTAAACATATCTACGTCTTCTATCAAATCAAGAGTTTGCGTATAAAAGCGTAGTCTCCGAAGTGAAGTGTCATAGACATATAAACGCAATTATCTAAAAGAAGGCGGAGTTTCTAGCAGTTCTGTATATTCCTGCTTATAAAGGGTCTATTGCTTATAACGACGGAGTGTTCAACTTAATTAAACATACCCACGGGGTCTATCAAATCAAGAGTTTACGTATAAAAGCGTAGTCTCCGAAGTGAAGTGTCATAGACATATAAACGCAATTATCTTAGAGAAGGCGGAGTTTCTTGCAGTTCTGTATATTTCTGCTAAAAGAAGGTCTAATGCCAATAACGACGGAGTGTGCAACTCAATTAAACATATCCACGTCTTCTATCAAATCAAGAGTTTGCGTATAAAAGCGTAGTCTCCGAAGTGAAGTGTCATAGACATATAAACGCAATTATCTAAGAGAAGGCGGAGTTTCTAACAGTTCTGTATATTTCTGCTAATAAAGGGTCTAATGCTTATTACGACGGAGTGTTATACTTAATTTAACATACCCACGTCTTCTATCAAATTAAAAGTTTACGTATAAAAGCGTAGTCTCCGAAGTGAAGTGTCATAGACATATAAACGCAATTATCTTAGAGAAGGCGGAGTTTCTTGCAGTTCTGTATATTTCTGCTAATAGAAGGTCTAATGCCAATAACGACGGAGTGTGCAACTCAATTAAACATACCCACGTCTTCTATCAAATCAAGAGTTTACGTATAAAAGCGTAGTCTCCGAAGTGTAGTGGTATGGACATATAAACGCAATTATCTTAGAGAAGGCGGAGCTTCTTGCAGTTCTGTATTTTCCTGCTAATAGAAAGTCTAATGCCAATTACGACGGAGTGTTCAACTCAATTAACCATATCCACGTCTTCTATCAAATCAAGAGTTTACGTGTAAAAGCGTAGTCTCCGAAGTGAAGTGTCATAGACATATAAACGAAATCATCTAAGAGAAGGCGGAGTTTCTTGCAGTTCTGTATATTCCTGCTAATAGAAAGTCTTATGCTTATAACAATGGAGTGTTCAACTTAATTAAACATACCCACGTCTTCTATCAAATCAAGAGTTTACGTGTAAAAGCAGAGTCTCCGAAGTGAAGTGTCATAGACATAAAAACGCAATTATCTAAGAGAAGGCGGAGTTTCTTGCAGTTCTGTATATTCTTGCTAATAGAGGGTCTAATGCCAAAATCGACGGATTGTTCAAATCAATAAAACATACCCACGTATTCTATCAAATCAAGAGTTTACGCATAAAAGCGTAGTTTCCGAAGTGTAGTGGTATGGACATATAAACGCAAATATCTAAAAGAAGGCGGATCTTCTTGCAGTTCTGTATATTCCTGCTAATAGAGGGTCTAATGCCAATAACGACGGATTGTTCAAATCAATTTAACATACCCACGTATTTTATCAAATCAAGAGTTTACGTATAAAGGCGTAGTCTCCGAAGTGAAGTGTCATAGACATATAAACGCAATTATCTAAGAGAAGGCGGAGTTTCTTGCAGTTCTGTATATTCCTGCTTATAGAGGGTCTAATGATAATTACGACGGAGTGTTCAACTCAATTAAACATACCCACGTCGTCTATCAAATCAAGAGTTTACGTATAAAAGCGTAGTCTCCGAAGTGAAGTGTCATAGACATATAAACGCAATTATCAAAGAGAAGGCGGAGTTTCTTGCAGTTGTGTGTATTCCTGCTAATAGAGGGTCTAATGCCAATTACGACGGAGTGTTTAACTCAATTAACCATATCCACGTCTTCTATCAAATCAAGAGTTTTCATGTCAAAGCGTAGTCTCCGAAGTGAAGTGTCATAGGCATATAAACGCAATTATCTAAGAGAAGGCGGAGTTTCTTGCAGTTCTGTATATTCCTGCTATTAGAGGGTCGAATGCCAATTACGACGGAGTGTTCAACTCCATAAAACATACCCACGTATTCTATCAAATCAAGAGTTAACGTATAAAAGCGTAGTCTCCGAAGTGTAGTGGTATGGACATATAAACGCAATTATCTTAAAGAAGGCGAAGCTTCTTGCAGTTCTGTATATTCAATAAGGACGGAGTAATAAACTCAATTAACCATATCCACGTCTTCTATCAAATCAAGAGTTTACATGTAAAAGCGTAGTCTCCGAAGTGAAGTGTCATAGACATATAAACGCAATTATCTAAGAGAAGGCGGAGCTTCTTGCAGTTCTGTATATAACTGCTAATAGAGGGTCTAATGCCAATTACGACGGAGTGTTCAACTTAATTAAACATATCCACGTCTTCTATCAAATCAAGAGTTTGCGTATAAAAGCGTAGTCTCCGAAGTGAAGTGTCATAGACATATAAACGCAATTATCTAAGAGAAGGCGGAGTTTCTAGCAGTTCTGTATATTCCTGCTAATAACGGGTCTAATGCTTATTACGACAGAGTGTTCAACTTAATAAACATACCCACGTCTTCTATTAAATCAAGAGCTTACGTATAAAAGCGTAGTCTCCGAAGTGAAGTGTCATAGACATATAAACGCAATTATCTTAGAAAAGGCGGAGTTTCTTGCAGTTCTGTATATTTCTGCTAATAGGAGGTCTTATGCCAATAACGACGGAGTGTGCAACTCAATTAAACATACCCACGTCTTCTATCAAATCAAGAGTTTACGTATAAAAGCGTAGTCTCCGAAGTGTAGTGGTATGGACATATAAACGCAATTATCTTAGAGAAGGCGGAGCTTCTTGCAGTTCTGTATATTCCTGCTAATAGAGGGTCTAATGCCAATTACGACGGAGTGTTCATCTCAATTAAACATATCCACGTCATCTATCAAATCAAGAGTTTGCGTATAAAAGCGTAGTCTCCGAAGTGAAGTGTCATATACATATAAACGCAATTATCTAAGAGAAGGCGGAGTTTCTAGCAGTTCTGTATATTTCTGCTAATAAAGGGTCTAATGCTTATTACGACGGAGTGTTCAACTTAATTAAACATACCCACGTCTTCTATCAAATCAAGAGTTAACGTTTAAAAGCGTAGTCTCCGAAGTGAAGTGTCATAGACATATAAACGCAATTATCTTAGAGAAGGCGGAGTTTCTTGCAGTTCTGTATATTTCTGCTAATAGAAGGTTTAATGCCAATAACGACGGAGTGTGCAACTCAATTAAACATACCCACGTCTTCTATCAAAACAAGAGTTTACGTATAAAAGCGTAGTCTCCGAAGTGTAGTGGTATGGACATATAAACGCAATTATCTAAGAGAAGGCGGAGCTTCTTGCAGTTCTGTATATTCCTGCTAATAGAAAGTCTAATGCCAATTACGACGGAGTGTTCAACTCAATTAACCATATCCACGTCTTCTATCAAATCAAGAGTTTACGTGTAAAAGCGAAGTCTCCGAAGTGAAGTGTCATAGACATATAAACGCAATTATCTAAGAGAAGGCGGAGTTTCTTGCAGTTCTGTATATTCTTGCTTATAGAGGGTCTAATGCCAAAAACGACGGATTGTTCAAATCAATAAAACATACCCACGTATTCTATCAAATCAAGAGTTTACGCATAAAAGCGTAGTTTCCGAAGTGTAGTGGTATGGACATATAAACGCAAATATCTTAGAGAAGGCGGATCTTCTTGCAATTCTGTATATTCCTGCTAATAGAGGGTCTTATGCTCATAACGACGGATTGTTCAAATCAATTAAACATACCCACGTATTCTATCAAATCAAGAGTTTACGTATAAAAGCGTAGTCTCCGAAGTGTAGTGGTATGGACATATAAACGCAATTATCTAAGAGAAGGCGGATCTTCTTGCAGTTCTGTATATTCCTGCTAATAGAAAGTCTAATGCCAATAACGAAAGATTGTTCAAATCAATTAAACATACCCACGTCTTCTATCAAATCAAGAGTTTACATGTAAAAGCGTAGTCTCCGAAGTGAAGTGTCATAGACATATAAACGCAATTATCTAAGAGAAGGCGGAGTTTCTTGCAGTTCTGTATATTCCTGCTAAAAGAGGGTCTAATGCTAATTACGACGGAGTGTTCAACTCAATTAACCATATCCACGTTTTCTATCAAATCAAGAGTTTACATGTAAAAGCGTAGTCTCCGAAGTGAAGTGTCATAGACATATAAACGCAATTATCTTAGAGAAGGCGGAGTTTCCTCCAGTTCAATGTATTCCTGCTTATAGAATGTATATTGCCAATCACGATGGAGTGTTCAACTTAATTAAACATACCCACGTCTTCTATCAAATCAAGAGTTTACGTGTAAAAGCGTAGTCTCCGAAGTGAAGTGTCATAGACATATAAACGCAATTATCTAAGAGAAGGCGGAGTTTCTTGCAGTTCTGAATATTCTTTCTAATAGAAGGTCTAATGCCAAAAACAACGGATTGTTCAAATCAATTAAAAATACCCACGTATTCTATCAAATCAAGAGTTTACGTATAAAAGCGTAGTCTCCGAAGTGTAGTGGTATGGACATATAAACGCAATTATATAAGAGACCGCGGATCTTGTTGCAGTTCTGTATATTCCTGCTAATAAAGGGTCTAATGCCAATAACGACGGATTGTTTAAATCAATTAAACATACCCATGTCTTCTATCAAATCAAGAGTTTACGTATAAAAGCGTGGTCTCCGAAGTGAAGTGTCATAGACATATAAACGCAATTATCTAAGAGAAGGCGGAGCTTCTTGCAGTTCTGTATATTGCTGCTAATTGAAGGTCTAATGCCAATAACAACGGAGTGTTCAAGTCAATTAAACATATCCACGTCTTCTATCAAATCAAGAGTTTACGTATAAAAGCGTAGTCTCCGAAGTGAAGTGTCATAGACATATAAACGCAATTATCTTAGAAAAGGCGGAGTTTCTTGCAGTTCTGTATATTCCTGCTAATAGAGGGTCTAATGCCAATAACAAAAGATTGTTCAAATCTATTAAACATACCCTCGTCTTCTATCAAATCAAGAGTTTACGTGTAAAAGCGTAGTCTCCGAAGTGAAGTGTTATAGACATATAAACGCAATTATCTAAGAGAAGGAGGAGTTTCTTGCAGTTCTGTATATTCCTGCTTATAGAGGGTCTAATGCCAAATACGACAGAGTGTTAAACTCAATTAAACATACCCACGTCTTCTATCAAATCAAGAGTTTAAATGTAAAAGCGTAGTCTCCGAAGTGTAGTGGTATGGACATATAAACGCAATTATCTTAGAGAAGGCGGAGCTTCTTGCAGTTCTGTATATTCTTGCTTAAAGAGGGTCTAATGCCAATTATGACGGAGTGTTCAACTCAATTAAACATACCCACGTCTTCTATCAAATCAAGAGTTTACATGTAAAAGCGTAGTCTCCAAAGTGTAGTGGTATGGACATATAAACGCAATTATCTTAAAGAAGGTAGAGCTTCTTGCAATTCTGTATATTCCTGCTATTAGATGGTCTAATGCCAATTACGACGGAGTGTTCAACTCAATAAAACATACCCACGTCTTCTATCAAATCAAGAGTTTACGTGTAAAAGCGTAGTCTCCGAAGTGTAGTGGTATGGACATATAAACGCAATTATCTAAGAGAAAGCGGAGCTTCTTGCAGTTCTGTATATTCCTGCTTATAAAGGGTCTAATGCCAATTACGACGGAGTGTTCAACTTAATTAAACATACCCACATCTTCTATCAAATCAAGAGTTTACGTGTAAAAGCGTAGTCTCCGAAGTGAAGTGTCATAAACATATAAACGCAATTATCTTAGAGAAGGCGGAGCTTCTTGCAGTTCTGTATATTCCTGCTAATAGAGGGTCTAATGCCAATTACGACGGAGTGTTGAACTCAATTAAACATACCCACGTCTTCTATCAAATCAAGAGTTTACATGTAAAAGCGTAGTCTCCGAAGTGTAGTGGTATGGACATATAAACGCAATTATCTTAGAGAAGGCGGAGCTTCTTGCAGTTCTGTATATTTCTTCTAATAGAGGGTCTAATGCCAATAACGACGAAGTGTTCAACTTAATTAACCATATCCACGTCTTCTATCAAATCAAGAGTTTACATGTTAAAGCGTAGTCTCCGAAGTGAAGTGTCATAGACATATAAACGCATTTATCTTAGAGAAGGCGGAGCTTCTTGCAGTTATGTATATTCCTGCTAATAGAGGGTCTAATGCCAATAACAACGGAGTGTTCAACTCAATAAACCCTATCCACGTCTTCTATCAAATCAAGAGTTTACGTATAAAAGCGTAGTCTCCGAAGTGTAGTGGTATGGACATATAAACGCATTTATCTTAGAGAAGGCGGAGCTTCTTGCAGTTCTGTATATTCCTGCTAATAGAGGGTCTAATGCAAATAACGACGGAGTGTTCAACTCAATAAACCCTATCCACGTCTTCTATCAAATCAAGAGTTTACATGTAAAAGCGTTGACTCCGAAGTGAAGTGTCATAGACATATAAACGCAATTATCTTAAAAAAGGCGGAGTTTCTTGCAGTTCTGTGTATTCCTGATAATAGAAGGTCTAATGCCAATAACGACGGAGTGTTTAACTTAATTAAACATACCCACGTATTCTATCAAATCAAGAGTTTACGTATAAAAGCGTTGACTCCGAAGTGTAGTGGTATGGACATATAAACGCAATTATCTTAGAGAAGGCGGAGTTTCTTGCAGTTCTGTATATTTCTGCTAATAGAGGGTCTATTGTTTATAACGACGGAGTATTTAACTCAATTAAACATACCCACGTATTCTATCAAATCAAGAGTTTACGTATAAAAGCGTAGTCTCCGAAGTGAAGTGTCAAAGACATATAAACGCAATTATCTAAGAGAAGGCGGAGTTTCTTGCAGTTCTGTATATTCCTGCTAATAAAGAGTCTAATGCTAATTACGACGGAGTGTTCAACTCAAGTAAACATACCCACGTCTTCCATCGAATCAAGAGTTTACATGTAAAAGCGTAGTCTCCGAAGTAAAGTGTAAAAGACATATAAACGCAATTATCTTAGAGAAGGCGTAGTTTCTTGCAGTTTTGTATATTTCTGCAAATAGAAGGTCTAATGCCAATAACGACGGAGTGTTCAACTTAAATTAACATACCCACGTTTTCTATCAAATCAAGAGTTTACGTTTAAAAGCGTTGACTCCGAAGTGTATTGGTATGGACATATACACGCAATTATCTTAGAGAAGGCGGAGTTTCTTACAGTTCTGTATATTCCTGCTAATAGAGGGTCTATTGCCAATAACGACGGAGTATTCAACTCAATTAAACATACCCACGTATTCTATCAAATCAAGAGTTTACGTATAAAAACGTAGTCTTTGAAGTGAAGTGGTATGGACATATAAACGCAATTATCTAAGAGAAGGCGGAGTTTCTTGCAGTTCTGTGTATTCCTGCTAATAGAAGGTCTAATGCCAATAACGACGGAGTGTTCAACTTAATTAATTATACCCACGTATTCTATCAAATCAAGAGTTTACGTATAAAAGCGTTGTCTCCGAAGGGTAGTGTCATGGACTTAACGCAATTATCTTAGAGAAGGCGGAGTTTCTTGCAGTTCTGTATATATTTCTGCTAAAAGGGAGTCTAATGCCAATCACGACGGAGTGTTCAACCTAATTAAACATACCCACGTATTCTATCAAATCAAGAGTTTACGTATAAAAGCGTTGTCTCCGAAGGGTAGTGTCATGGACTTAACGCAATTATCTTAGAGAAGGTGGAGTTTCTTGCAAGTCTGTATATTCTTGCTAATAGAGGGTCTATTGCCAATAACGACGGAGTGTTGAACTCAATTAAACATACCCACGTCTTCTATCAAATCAGGAGTTTACATGTAAAAGCGTAGTCTCCGAAGTGAAGTGTCATAGACATATAAACGCAATTATCTTAGAGAAGGCGGAGTTTCTTGAAGTTCTGTATATTCCTGCTAATAGAGGGTCTAATGCCAATGACGACGTAGTGTTCAACTCAATTAAACATACCCACGTCTTCTATCAAATCAAGAGTTTACATGTTAAAGCGTAGTCTCCGAAGTGAAGTGTCATAGACATATAAACAAAATTATCTTAGAGAAGGCGGAGTTTCTTGCAGTTCTGTATATTCTTGCTAATAGGGTGTCTAATGCCAATGACGACGTAGTGTTCAACTCAATTAAACATACCCACGCCTTCTATCAAATCAAGAGTTTACGTATAAAAGCGTAGTCTCCGAAGTGTAGTGGTATGGACATATAAACGCAATTATCTAAGAGAAGGCGGAGTTTCTTGCAGTTCTGTATAATTCAGCTAATAGAGGGTCTTATGCCAATCACGACGGAGTGTTCAACTTAATTAAACATAGCCACGTATTCTATCAAATCAAGAGTTTACGTATAAAAGCGTAGTCTCCGAAGTGAAGTGTCATAGACATATAAACGCAATTATCTAAGATAAGGCGGAGTTTCTTGCAGTTCTGGGTATTCCTGCTAATAGAGGGTCTAATGCCAATAACGACGGGGGGGGTCAACTCAATTAACCATATCCATGTCTTCTATCAAATCAAGACTTTACATGTAAAAGCGTAGTCTCCGAAGTGAAGTGTCATAGACATATAAACGCAATTATCTTAGAGAAGGCGGAGTTTCTTGCAGTTCTGTATACTCCTGCTAATAGAGGGTCTAATGCCTATTACGACGTAGTGTACAACTCAATTAAACATACCCACGTCTTCTATCAAATCAAGAGTTTACGTATAAAAGCGAAGTCTCCGAAGTGAAGTGTCATAGACATATAAACGCAATTATCTTAAAGAAGGCGGAGTTTCTTGCAGTTCTGTATATTCCTGCTAATAGAGGGTCTAATGCCAATAACGACGGAGTGTTCAACTCAATTTAACATACCCACGTCTTCTATCAAATCAAGAGTTTGCGTATAAAAGCGTAGTCTCCAAAGTGAATTGTCATAGACATATAAACGCAATTATCTAAGAGAAGGCGGAGTTTCTAGCAGTTCTGTATATTTCTGCTAATAAAAAATATAATGTTTATAACGACGGAGTGTTTAACTTAATTAAACATACCCACGTCTTCTATCAAATTAAGAGTTTACGTATAAAAGCGTAGTCTCCGAAGTGAAGTGTCATAGACATATAAACGCAATTATCTTAGAGAAGGCGGAGTTTTTTGCAGTTCTGTATATTTCTGCTAATAGAAGGTCTAATGCCAATAACGACGGAGTGTGCAACTCAATTTAACATACCCACGTCTTCTATCAAATCAAGAGTTTACGTATAAAAGCGTAGTCTCCGAAGTGTAGTGGTATGGACATATAAACGCAATTATCTTAGAGAAGGCGGAGCTTCTTGCAGTTCTGTATATTCCTGCTAATAGAAGGTCTAATTCCAATTACGACGGAGTGTTCAACTCAATTAACTATATCCACGTCTTCTATCAAATCAAGAGTTTACGTGTAAAAGCGTAGTCTCCGAAGTGAAGTGTCATAGACATATAAACGCAATCATCTAAGAGAAGGCGGAGTTTCTTGCAGTTCTGTGTATTCCTGCTAATAGAAAGTCTAATGCTTATTACAATGGAGTGTTCAACTTAATTAAACATACCCACGTCTTCTATCAAATCAAGAGTTTACGTGTAAAAGCGAAGTCTCCGAAGTGAAGTGTCATAGACATAAAAACGCAATTATCTAAGAGAAGGCGGAGTTTCTTGCAGTTCTGTATATTCTTGCTAATAGAGGGTCTAATGCCAAAAACGACGGATTGTTCAAATCAATAAAACATACCCACGTATTCTATCAAATCAAGAGTTTACGCATAAAAGCGTAGTTTCCGAAGTGTAGTGGTATGGACATATAAACGCAAATATCTTAAAGAAGGCGGATCTTCTTGCAGTTCTGTATATTCCTGCTAATAGAAGGTCTAATGCCAAAAACGACGGATTGTTCAAATCAATAAAACATACCCACGTATTCTATCAAATCAAGAGTTTACATGTAAAAGCGTAGTCTCCGAAGTGAAGTATACGCAATTATCTAAGAAAAGGCGAAATTTCTTGCAGTTCTGTATATTCTTGCTAATAGAGGGTCTAATGCTAATTACGACGGAGTGTTCAACTCAATTTACCATATCCACGTCTTCTATCAAATCAAGAGTTTACATGTAAAAGCGTAGTCTCCGAAGTGAAGTTTCATAGACATATAAACGCAGTTATCTAAGAGAAGGCGGAGTTTTTTTGCAGTTCAATGTATTCCTGCTAATAGAGGGTGTATTGCCAATCACGATGGAGTGTTCAACTTAATTAAACATACCCACGTCTTCTATCAAATCAAGAGTTTACGTGTAAAAGCGTAGTCTCCGAAGTGAAGTGTCATAGACATATAAACGCAATTATCTGAGAGAAGGCGGATATTCTTGCAGTTCTGTATATTCTTGCTAATAGAAGGTCTAATGCCAATAACAACGGATTGTTCAAATCAATTAAACATACCCACGTATTCTATAAAATCAAAAGTTTACGTATAAAAGCGTAGTCTCTGAAGTGTAGTGGTATGGACATATAAACGCAATTATCTAAGAGATGGCGGATCTTCTTGCAGTTCTGTATAATCCTGCTAATAGAGGGTCTAATGCCTATAACGACGGATTGTTCAAATCAATTAACATACCCACGTATTCTATCAAATCCAGAGTTTACGTATAAAAGCGTAGTCTCCGAAGTGTAGTGGTATGGACATATAAACGCAATTATCTAAGAGATAGCGGATCTTCTTGCAGTTCTGTATTTTCTTGCTAATAAAGGGTCTAATGCAAATATCGACGGATTGTTCAAATTAATTAAACATACCCAAGTCTTCTATCAAATGAAGAGTTTTTATGTAAAAGCGTAGTCTCCGAAGTGTAGTGGTATGGACATATAAACGCAATTATCTAAGAAAAGGCGGATCTTCTTGCAGTTCTGTATATTTCTGCTAATAAAAGGTCTAATGCCAATAACGACGGATTGTTCAAATCAATTAAACATACCCACGTCTTCTATCAAATCAAGAGTTTACATGTAAAAGCGTAGTCTCCGAAGTGTAGTGGTATGGACATATAAACGCAATTATCTAAGAGAAGGCGGATCTTGTTGCAGATCTGTATATTCCTGCTAATAGAGGGTCTAATGCCAATAACGACGGATTGTTCAAATCAATTTAACATACCCACGTATTCTATCAAATCAAGAGTTTACGTATAAAAGCGTTGTCTCCGAAGGGTAGTGTCATGGACTTAACGCAATTATCTTAGAGAAGGCGGAGTTTCTTGCAGTTCTGTATATTCCTGCTTATAGAGAGTTTAATGCCAATCACGACGGAGAGTTCAATTTTATTAAACATACCCACGTATTCTATCAAATCAAGAGTTTACGTATAAAAGCGTTGTCTCCGAAGGGTAGTGTCATGGACTTAACGCAATTATCTTAGAGAAGGTGGAGTTTCTTGCAGTTCTGTATATTCTTGCTAATAGAGGGTCTATTGCCAATTACGACGGAGTGTTGAACTCAATTGAACATACCCACGTCTTCTATCAAATCAAGAGTTTACATGTAAAAGCGTAGACTCCGAAGTGAAGTGTCATAGACATATAAACGCAAATATCTTTGAGAAGGCGGAGTTTCTTGCAGTTCTGTATATTCCTGCTAATAGAGGGTCTAATGTTAATGACGACGTAGTGTTCAACTTAATTAAACATACCCACGTCTTCTATCAAATCAAGAGTTTACATGTTAAAGCGTAGTCTCCGAAGTGAAGTGTCATAGACATATAAACGCAATTATCCTAGAGAAGGCGGAGTTTCCTGCAGTTCTGTATATTCCTGCTAATAGAGAGTCTAATGCTTATCACGACGGAGTGTTCAACTTAATTATCACCCACGTATTCTATCAAATCAAGAGTTTACGTATAAAAACGTAGTCTTTGAAGTGAAGTGGTATGGACATATAAACGCAATTATCTAAGAGAAGGCGGAGTTTCTTGCAGTTCTGTGTATTCCTGCTAATAGAAGGTCTAATGCCAATAACGACGGAGTGTTCAACTTAATTAATTATACCCACGTATTCTATCAAATCAAGAGTTTACGTATAAAAGCGTTGTCTCCGAAGGGTAGTGTCATGGACTTAACGCAATTATCTTAGAGAAGGCGGAGTTTCTTGCAGTTCTGTATATATTTCTGCTAAAAGGGAGTCTAATGCCAATCACGACGGAGTGTTCAACCTAATTAAACATACCCACGTATTCTATCAAATCAAGAGTTTACGTATAAAAGCGTTGTCTCCGAAGGGTAGTGTCATGGACTTAACGCAATTATCTTAGAGAAGGTGGAGTTTCTTGCAAGTCTGTATATTCTTGCTAATAGAGGGTCTATTGCCAATAACGACGGAGTGTTGAACTCAATTAAACATACCCACGTCTTCTATCAAATCAGGAGTTTACATGTAAAAGCGTAGTCTCCGAAGTGAAGTGTCATAGACATATAAACGCAATTATCTTAGAGAAGGCGGAGTTTCTTGAAGTTCTGTATATTCCTGCTAATAGAGGGTCTAATGCCAATGACGACGTAGTGTTCAACTCAATTACACATACCCACGTCTTCTATCAAATCAAGAGTTTACATGTTAAAGCGTAGTCTCCGAAGTGAAGTGTCATAGACATATAAACAAAATTATCTTAGAGAAGGCGGAGTTTCTTGCAGTTCTGTATATTCTTGCTAATAGGGTGTCTAATGCCAATGACGACGTAGTGTTCAACTCAATTAAACATACCCACTCCTTCTATCAAATCAAGAGTTTACGTATAAAAGCGTAGTCTCCGAAGTGTAGTGGTATGGACATATAAACGCAATTATCTAAGAGACCGCGGATCTTGTTGCAGTTCTGTATATTCCTGCTAATAAAGGGTCTAATGCCAATAACGACGGATTGTTTAAATCAATTAAACATACCCATGTCTTCTATCAAATCAAGAGTTTACGTATAAAAGCGTGGTCTCCGAAGTGAAGTGTCATAGACATATAAACGCAATTATCTAAGAGAAGGCGGAGCTTCTTGCAGTTCTGTATATTGCTGCTAATTGAAGGTCTAATGCCAATAACAACGGAGTGTTCAAGTCAATTAAACATATCCACGTCTTCTATCAAATCAAGAGTTTACGTATAAAAGCGTAGTCTCCGAAGTGAAGTGTCATAGACATATAAACGCAATTATCTTAGAAAAGGCGGAGTTTCTTGCAGTTCTGTATATTCCTGCTAATAGAGGGTCTAATGCCAATAACAAAAGATTGTTCAAATCTATTAAACATACCCTCGTCTTCTATCAAATCAAGAGTTTACGTGTAAAAGCGTAGTCTCCGAAGTGAAGTGTTATAGACATATAAACGCAATTATCTAAGAGAAGGAGGAGTTTCTTGCAGTTCTGTATATTCCTGCTTATAGAGGGTCTAATGCCAAATACGACAGAGTGTTAAACTCAATTAAACATACCCACGTCTTCTATCAAATCAAGAGTTTAAATGTAAAAGCGTAGTCTCCGAAGTGTAGTGGTATGGACATATAAACGCAATTATCTTAGAGAAGGCGGAGCTTCTTGCAGTTCTGTATATTCTTGCTTAAAGAGGGTCTAATGCCAATTATGACGGAGTGTTCAACTCAATTAAACATACCCACGTCTTCTATCAAATCAAGAGTTTACATGTAAAAGCGTAGTCTCCAAAGTGTAGTGGTATGGACATATAAACGCAATTATCTTAAAGAAGGTAGAGCTTCTTGCAATTCTGTATATTCCTGCTATTAGATGGTCTAATGCCAATTACGACGGAGTGTTCAACTCAATAAAACATACCCACGTCTTCTATTAAATCAAGAGTTTACGTGTAAAAGCGTAGTCTCCGAAGTGTAGTGGTATGGACATATAAACGCAATTATCTAAGAGAAAGCGGAGCTTCTTGCAGTTCTGTATATTCCTGCTTATAAAGGGTCTAATGCCAATTACGACGGAGTGTTCAACTTAATTAAACATACCCACATCTTCTATCAAATCAAGAGTTTACGTGTAAAAGCGTAGTCTCCGAAGTGAAGTGTCATAAACATATAAACGCAATTATCTTAGAGAAGGCGGAGCTTCTTGCAGTTCTGTATATTCCTGCTAATAGAGGGTCTAATGCCAATTACGACGGAGTGTTGAACTCAATTAAACATACCCACGTCTTCTATCAAATCAAGAGTTTACATGTAAAAGCGTAGTCTCCGAAGTGTAGTGGTATGGACATATAAACGCAATTATCTTAGAGAAGGCGGAGCTTCTTGCAGTTATGTATATTTCTTCTAATAGAGGGTCTAATGCCAATAACGACGAAGTGTTCAACTTAATTAACCATATCCACGTCTTCTATCAAATCAAGAGTTTACATGTTAAAGCGTAGTCTCCGAAGTG
Source organism: Isoperla grammatica (assembly GCA_945910005.1). Taxonomy (NCBI): domain Eukaryota; kingdom Metazoa; phylum Arthropoda; class Insecta; order Plecoptera; family Perlodidae; genus Isoperla; species Isoperla grammatica. The sequence goes on from OX246740.1 coordinate 33,596,033, forward strand.
AAGTGTCATAGACATATAAACGCATTTATCTTAGAGAAGGCGGAGCTTCTTGCAGTTATGTATATTCCTGCTAATAGAGGGTCTAATGCCAATAACAACGGAGTGTTCAACTCAATAAACCCTATCCACGTCTTCTATCAAATCAAGAGTTTACGTATAAAAGCGTAGTCTCCGAAGTGTAGTGGTATGGACATATAAACGCAATTATCTTAGAGAAGGCGGAGCTTCTTGCAGTTCTGTATATTCCTGCTAATAGAGGGTCTAATGCAAATAACGACGGAGTGTTCAACTCAATAAACCCTATCCACGTCTTCTATCAAATCAAGAGTTTACATGTAAAAGCGTTGACTCCGAAGTGAAGTGTCATAGACATATAAACGCAATTATCTTAAAAAAGGCGGAGTTTCTTGCAGTTCTGTGTATTCCTGATAATAGAAGGTCTAATGCCAATAACGACGGAGTGTTTAACTTAATTAAACATACCCACGTATTCTATCAAATCAAGAGTTTACGTATAAAAGCGTTGACTCCGAAGTGTAGTGGTATGGACATATAAACGCAATTATCTTAGAGAAGGCGGAGTTTCTTGCAGTTCTGTATATTTCTGCTAATAGAGGGTCTATTGTTTATAACGACGGAGTGTTCAACTCAATTAAACATACCCACGTATTCTATCAAATCAAGAGTTTACGTATAAAAGCGTAGTCTCCGAAGTGAAGTGTCAAAGACATATAAACGCAATTATCTAAGAGAAGGCGGAGTTTCTTGCAGTTCTGTATATTCCTGCTAATAAAGAGTCTAATGCTAATTACGACGGAGTGTTCAACTCAAGTAAACATACCCACGTCTTCCATCGAATCAAGAGTTTACATGTAAAAGCGTAGTCTCCGAAGTAAAGTGTAAAAGACATATAAACGCAATTATCTTAGAGAAGGCGTAGTTTCTTGCAGTTTTGTATATTTCTGCAAATAGAAGGTCTAATGCCAATAACGACGGAGTGTTCAACTTAAATTAACATACCCACGTTTTCTATCAAATCAAGAGTTTACGTTTAAAAGCGTTGACTCCGAAGTGTATTGGTATGGACATATACACGCAATTATCTTAGAGAAGGCGGAGTTTCTTACAGTTCTGTATATTCCTGCTAATAGAGGGTCTATTGCCAATAACGACGGAGTATTCAACTCAATTAAACATACCCACGTATTCTATCAAATCAAGAGTTTACGTATAAAAACGTAGTCTTTGAAGTGAAGTGGTATGGACATATAAACGCAATTATCTAAGAGAAGGCGGAGTTTCTTGCAGTTCTGTGTATTCCTGCTAATAGAAGGTCTAATGCCAATAACGACGGAGTGTTCAACTTAATTAATTATACCCACGTATTCTATCAAATCAAGAGTTTACGTATAAAAGCGTTGTCTCCGAAGGGTAGTGTCATGGACTTAACGCAATTATCTTAGAGAAGGCGGAGTTTCTTGCAGTTCTGTATATATTTCTGCTAAAAGGGAGTCTAATGCCAATCACGACGGAGTGTTCAACCTAATTAAACATACCCACGTATTCTATCAAATCAAGAGTTTACGTATAAAAGCGTTGTCTCCGAAGGGTAGTGTCATGGACTTAACGCAATTATCTTAGAGAAGGTGGAGTTTCTTGCAAGTCTGTATATTCTTGCTAATAGAGGGTCTATTGCCAATAACGACGGAGTGTTGAACTCAATTAAACATACCCACGTCTTCTATCAAATCAGGAGTTTACATGTAAAAGCGTAGTCTCCGAAGTGAAGTGTCATAGACATATAAACGCAATTATCTTAGAGAAGGCGGAGTTTCTTGAAGTTCTGTATATTCCTGCTAATAGAGGGTCTAATGCCAATGACGACGTAGTGTTCAACTCAATTAAACATACCCACGTCTTCTATCAAATCAAGAGTTTACATGTTAAAGCGTAGTCTCCGAAGTGAAGTGTCATAGACATATAAACAAAATTATCTTAGAGAAGGCGGAGTTTCTTGCAGTTCTGTATATTCTTGCTAATAGGGTGTCTAATGCCAATGACGACGTAGTGTTCAACTCAATTAAACATACCCACGCCTTCTATCAAATCAAGAGTTTACGTATAAAAGCGTAGTCTCCGAAGTGTAGTGGTATGGACATATAAACGCAATTATCTAAGAGAAGGCGGAGTTTCTTGCAGTTCTGTATAATTCAGCTAATAGAGGGTCTTATGCCAATCACGACGGAGTGTTCAACTTAATTAAACATAGCCACGTATTCTATCAAATCAAGAGTTTACGTATAAAAGCGTAGTCTCCGAAGTGAAGTGTCATAGACATATAAACGCAATTATCTAAGATAAGGCGGAGTTTCTTGCAGTTCTGGGTATTCCTGCTAATAGAGGGTCTAATGCCAATAACGACGGGGGGGGTCAACTCAATTAACCATATCCATGTCTTCTATCAAATCAAGACTTTACATGTAAAAGCGTAGTCTCCGAAGTGAAGTGTCATAGACATATAAACGCAATTATCTTAGAGAAGGCGGAGTTTCTTACAGTTCTGTATACTCCTGCTAATAGAGGGTCTAATGCCTATTACGACGTAGTGTACAACTCAATTAAACATACCCACGTCTTCTATCAAATCAAGAGTTTACGTATAAAAGCGAAGTCTCCGAAGTGAAGTGTCATAGACATATAAACGCAATTATCTTAAAGAAGGCGGAGTTTCTTGCAGTTCTGTATATTCCTGCTAATAGAGGGTCTAATGCCAATAACGACGGAGTGTTCAACTCAATTTAACATACCCACGTCTTCTATCAAATCAAGAGTTTGCGTATAAAAGCGTAGTCTCCAAAGTGAATTGTCATAGACATATAAACGCAATTATCTAAGAGAAGGCGGAGTTTCTAGCAGTTCTGTATATTTCTGCTAATAAAAAATATAATGTTTATAACGACGGAGTGTTTAACTTAATTAAACATACCCACGTCTTCTATCAAATTAAGAGTTTACGTATAAAAGCGTAGTCTCCGAAGTGAAGTGTCATAGACATATAAACGCAATTATCTTAGAGAAGGCGGAGTTTTTTGCAGTTCTGTATATTTCTGCTAATAGAAGGTCTAATGCCAATAACGACGGAGTGTGCAACTCAATTTAACATACCCACGTCTTCTATCAAATCAAGAGTTTACGTATAAAAGCGTAGTCTCCGAAGTGTAGTGGTATGGACATATAAACGCAATTATCTTAGAGAAGGCGGAGCTTCTTGCAGTTCTGTATATTCCTGCTAATAGAAGGTCTAATTCCAATTACGACGGAGTGTTCAACTCAATTAACTATATCCACGTCTTCTATCAAATCAAGAGTTTACGTGTAAAAGCGTAGTCTCCGAAGTGAAGTGTCATAGACATATAAACGCAATCATCTAAGAGAAGGCGGAGTTTCTTGCAGTTCTGTGTATTCCTGCTAATAGAAAGTCTAATGCTTATTACAATGGAGTGTTCAACTTAATTAAACATACCCACGTCTTCTATCAAATCAAGAGTTTACGTGTAAAAGCGAAGTCTCCGAAGTGAAGTGTCATAGACATAAAAACGCAATTATCTAAGAGAAGGCGGAGTTTCTTGCAGTTCTGTATATTCTTGCTAATAGAGGGTCTAATGCCAAAAACGACGGATTGTTCAAATCAATAAAACATACCCACGTATTCTATCAAATCAAGAGTTTACGCATAAAAGCGTAGTTTCCGAAGTGTAGTGGTATGGACATATAAACGCAAATATCTTAAAGAAGGCGGATCTTCTTGCAGTTCTGTATATTCCTGCTAATAGAAGGTCTAATGCCAAAAACGACGGATTGTTCAAATCAATAAAACATACCCACGTATTCTATCAAATCAAGAGTTTACATGTAAAAGCGTAGTCTCCGAAGTGAAGTATACGCAATTATCTAAGAAAAGGCGAAATTTCTTGCAGTTCTGTATATTCTTGCTAATAGAGGGTCTAATGCTAATTACGACGGAGTGTTCAACTCAATTTACCATATCCACGTCTTCTATCAAATCAAGAGTTTACATGTAAAAGCGTAGTCTCCGAAGTGAAGTTTCATAGACATATAAACGCAGTTATCTAAGAGAAGGCGGAGTTTTTTTGCAGTTCAATGTATTCCTGCTAATAGAGGGTGTATTGCCAATCACGATGGAGTGTTCAACTTAATTAAACATACCCACGTCTTCTATCAAATCAAGAGTTTACGTGTAAAAGCGTAGTCTCCGAAGTGAAGTGTCATAGACATATAAACGCAATTATCTGAGAGAAGGCGGATATTCTTGCAGTTCTGTATATTCTTGCTAATAGAAGGTCTAATGCCAATAACAACGGATTGTTCAAATCAATTAAACATACCCACGTATTCTATAAAATCAAAAGTTTACGTATAAAAGCGTAGTCTCCGAAGTGTAGTGGTATGGACATATAAACGCAATTATCTAAGAGATGGCGGATCTTCTTGCAGTTCTGTATAATCCTGCTAATAGAGGGTCTAATGCCTATAACGACGGATTGTTCAAATCAATTAACATACCCACGTATTCTATCAAATCCAGAGTTTACGTATAAAAGCGTAGTCTCCGAAGTGTAGTGGTATGGACATATAAACGCAATTATCTAAGAGATAGCGGATCTTCTTGCAGTTCTGTATTTTCTTGCTAATAAAGGGTCTAATGCAAATATCGACGGATTGTTCAAATTAATTAAACATACCCAAGTCTTCTATCAAATGAAGAGTTTTTATGTAAAAGCGTAGTCTCCGAAGTGTAGTGGTATGGACATATAAACGCAATTATCTAAGAAAAGGCGGATCTTCTTGCAGTTCTGTATATTTCTGCTAATAAAAGGTCTAATGCCAATAACGACGGATTGTTCAAATCAATTAAACATACCCACGTCTTCTATCAAATCAAGAGTTTACATGTAAAAGCGTAGTCTCCGAAGTGTAGTGGTATGGACATATAAACGCAATTATCTAAGAGAAGGCGGATCTTGTTGCAGATCTGTATATTCCTGCTAATAGAGGGTCTAATGCCAATAACGACGGATTGTTCAAATCAATTTAACATACCCACGTATTCTATCAAATCAAGAGTTTACGTATAAAAGCGTTGTCTCCGAAGGGTAGTGTCATGGACTTAACGCAATTATCTTAGAGAAGGCGGAGTTTCTTGCAGTTCTGTATATTCCTGCTTATAGAGAGTTTAATGCCAATCACGACGGAGAGTTCAATTTTATTAAACATACCCACGTATTCTATCAAATCAAGAGTTTACGTATAAAAGCGTTGTCTCCGAAGGGTAGTGTCATGGACTTAACGCAATTATCTTAGAGAAGGTGGAGTTTCTTGCAGTTCTGTATATTCTTGCTAATAGAGGGTCTATTGCCAATTACGACGGAGTGTTGAACTCAATTGAACATACCCACGTCTTCTATCAAATCAAGAGTTTACATGTAAAAGCGTAGACTCCGAAGTGAAGTGTCATAGACATATAAACGCAAATATCTTTGAGAAGGCGGAGTTTCTTGCAGTTCTGTATATTCCTGCTAATAGAGGGTCTAATGTTAATGACGACGTAGTGTTCAACTTAATTAAACATACCCACGTCTTCTATCAAATCAAGAGTTTACATGTTAAAGCGTAGTCTCCGAAGTGAAGTGTCATAGACATATAAACGCAATTATCCTAGAGAAGGCGGAGTTTCCTGCAGTTCTGTATATTCCTGCTAATAGAGAGTCTAATGCTTATCACGACGGAGTGTTCAACTTAATTATCACCCACGTATTCTATCAAATCAAGAGTTTACGTATAAAAACGTAGTCTTTGAAGTGAAGTGGTATGGACATATAAACGCAATTATCTAAGAGAAGGCGGAGTTTCTTGCAGTTCTGTGTATTCCTGCTAATAGAAGGTCTAATGCCAATAACGACGGAGTGTTCAACTTAATTAATTATACCCACGTATTCTATCAAATCAAGAGTTTACGTATAAAAGCGTTGTCTCCGAAGGGTAGTGTCATGGACTTAACGCAATTATCTTAGAGAAGGCGGAGTTTCTTGCAGTTCTGTATATATTTCTGCTAAAAGGGAGTCTAATGCCAATCACGACGGAGTGTTCAACCTAATTAAACATACCCACGTATTCTATCAAATCAAGAGTTTACGTATAAAAGCGTTGTCTCCGAAGGGTAGTGTCATGGACTTAACGCAATTATCTTAGAGAAGGTGGAGTTTCTTGCAAGTCTGTATATTCTTGCTAATAGAGGGTCTATTGCCAATAACGACGGAGTGTTGAACTCAATTAAACATACCCACGTCTTCTATCAAATCAGGAGTTTACATGTAAAAGCGTAGTCTCCGAAGTGAAGTGTCATAGACATATAAACGCAATTATCTTAGAGAAGGCGGAGTTTCTTGAAGTTCTGTATATTCCTGCTAATAGAGGGTCTAATGCCAATGACGACGTAGTGTTCAACTCAATTACACATACCCACGTCTTCTATCAAATCAAGAGTTTACATGTTAAAGCGTAGTCTCCGAAGTGAAGTGTCATAGACATATAAACAAAATTATCTTAGAGAAGGCGGAGTTTCTTGCAGTTCTGTATATTCTTGCTAATAGGGTGTCTAATGCCAATGACGACGTAGTGTTCAACTCAATTAAACATACCCACTCCTTCTATCAAATCAAGAGTTTACGTATAAAAGCGTAGTCTCCGAAGTGTAGTGGTATGGACATATAAACGCAATTATCTAAGAGAAGGCGGAGTTTCTTGCAGTTCTGTATAATTCAGCTAATAGAGGGTCTAATGCCAATCACGACGGAGTGTTCAACTTAATTAAACATAGCCACGTATTCTATCAAATCAAGAGTTTACGTATAAAAGCGTAGTCTCCGAAGTGAAGTGTCATAGACATATAAACGCAATTATCTAAGATAAGGCGGAGTTTCTTGCAGTTCTGGGTATTCCTGCTAATAGAGGGTCTAATGCCAATAACGACGGGGGGGGTCAACTCAATTAACCATATCCATGTCTTCTATCAAATCAAGACTTTACATGTAAAAGCGTAGTCTCCGAAGTGAAGTGTCATAGACATATAAACGCAATTATCTTAGAGAAGGCGGAGTTTCTTGCAGTTCTGTATACTCCTGCTAATAGAGGGTCTAATGCCTATTACGACGTAGTGTACAACTCAATTAAACATACCCACGTCTTCTATCAAATCAAGAGTTTACGTATAAAAGCGAAGTCTCCGAAGTGGAGTGTCATAGACATATAAACGCAATTATCTTAAAGAAGGCGGAGTTTCTTGCAGTTCTGTATATTCCTGCTAATAGAGGGTCTAATGCCAATAACGACGGAGTGTTCAAATCAATTTAACATACCCACGTCTTCTATCAAATCAAGAGTTTGCGTATAAAAGCTAAGTCTCCAAAGTGAATTGTCATAGACATATAAACGCAATTATCTAAGAGAAGGCGGAGTTTCTAGCAGTTCTGTATATTTCTGCTAATAAAAAATATAATGCTTATAACGACGGAGTGTTTAACTTAATTAAACATACCCACGTCTTCTATCAATTTAAGAGTTTACGTATAAAAGCGTAGTCTCCGAAGTGAAGTGTCATAGACATATAAACGCAATTATCTTAGAGAAGGCGGAGTTTTTTGCAGTTCTGTATATTTCTGCTAATAGAAGGTCTAATGCCAATAACGACGGAGTGTGCAACTCAATTTAACATACCCACGTCTTCTATCAAATCAAGAGTTTACGTATAAAAGCGTAGTCTCCGAAGTGTAGTGGTATGGACATATAAACGCAATTATCTTAGAGAAGGCGGAGCTTCTTGCAGTTCTGTATATTCCTGCTAATAGAAGGTCTAATTCCAATTACGACGGAGTGTTCAACTCAATTAACTATATCCACGTCTTCTATCAAATCAAGAGTTTACGTGTAAAAGCGTAGTCTCCGAAGTGAAGTGTCATAGACATATAAACGCAATCATCTAAGAGAAGGCGGAGTTTCTTGCAGTTCTGTGTATTCCTGCTAATAGAAAGTCTAATGCTTATTACAATGGAGTGTTCAACTTAATTAAACATACCCACGTCTTCTATCAAATCAAGAGTTTACGTGTAAAAGCGAAGTCTCCGAAGTGAAGTGTCATAGACATAAAAACGCAATTATCTAAGAGAAGGCGGAGTTTCTTGCAGTTCTGTATATTCTTGCTAATAGAGGGTCTAATGCCAAAAACGACGGATTGTTCAAATCAATAAAACATACCCACGTATTCTATCAAATCAAGAGTTTACGCATAAAAGCGTAGTTTCCGAAGTGTAGTGGTATGGACATATAAACGCAAATATCTTAAAGAAGGCGGATCTTCTTGCAGTTCTGTATATTCCTGCTAATAGAAGGTCTAATGCCAATAACGACGAATTGTTCAAATCAATTTAACATACCCACGTATTCTATCAAATAAAGAGTTTACGTATAAAAGCGTAGTCTCCGAAGTGAAGTGTCATAGACATATAAACGCAATTATCTAAGAGAAGGCGGAGTTTCTTGCAGTTCTGTATATTCCTGCTAATAGAGCGTCTAATGCTTATTACGACGGAGTGTTTCACTCAATTAAACATACCCACGTCGTCTATCAAATCAAGAGTTTACGTATAAAAGCGTAGTCTCCGAAGTGAAGTGTCATAGACATATAAACGCAATTATCAAAGAGAAGGCGGAGTTTCTTGCAGTTGTGTGTATTCCTGCTAATAGAGGGTCTAATGCCAATTACGACGGAGTGTTTAACTCAATTAACCATATCCACGTCTTCTATCAAATCAAGAGTTTACATGTAAAAGCGTAGTCTCCGAAGTGAAGTATACGCAATTATCTAAGAAAAGGCGAAATTTCTTGCAGTTCTGTATATTCTTGCTAATAGAGGGTCTAATGCTAATTACGACGGAGTGTTCAACTCAATTTACCATATCCACGTCTTCTATCAAATCAAGAGTTTACATGTAAAAGCGTAGTCTCCGAAGTGAAGTTTCATAGACATATAAACGCAGTTATCTAAGAGAAGGCGGAGTTTTTTTGCAGTTCAATGTATTCCTGCTAATAGAGGGTGTATTGCCAATCACGATGGAGTGTTCAACTTAATTAAACATACCCACGTCTTCTATCAAATCAAGAGTTTACGTGTAAAAGCGTAGTCTCCGAAGTGAAGTGTCATAGACATATAAACGCAATTATCTGAGAGAAGGCGGATATTCTTGCAGTTCTGTATATTCTTGCTAATAGAAGGTCTAATGCCAATAACAACGGATTGTTCAAATCAATTAAACATACCCACGTATTCTATAAAATCAAAAGTTTACGTATAAAAGCGTAGTCTCCGAAGTGTAGTGGTATGGACATATAAACGCAATTATCTAAGAGATGGCGGATCTTCTTGCAGTTCTGTATAATCCTGCTAATAGAGGGTCTAATGCCTATAACGACGGATTGTTCAAATCAATTAACATACCCACGTATTCTATCAAATCCAGAGTTTACGTATAAAAGCGTAGTCTCCGAAGTGTAGTGGTATGGACATATAAACGCAATTATCTAAGAGATAGCGGATCTTCTTGCAGTTCTGTATTTTCTTGCTAATAAAGGGTCTAATGCAAATATCGACGGATTGTTCAAATTAATTAAACATACCCAAGTCTTCTATCAAATGAAGAGTTTTTATGTAAAAGCGTAGTCTCCGAAGTGTAGTGGTATGGACATATAAACGCAATTATCTTAGAGAAGGCGGAGTTTTTTGCAGTTCTGTATATTTCTGCTAATAGAAGGTCTAATGCCAATAACGACGGAGTGTGCAACTCAATTTAACATACCCACGTCTTCTATCAAATCAAGAGTTTACGTATAAAAGCGTAGTCTCCGAAGTGTAGTGGTATGGACATATAAACGCAATTATCTTAGAGAAGGCGGAGCTTCTTGCAGTTCTGTATTATCCTGCTAATAGAAGGTCTAATTCCAATTACGACGGAGTGTTCAACTCAATTAACTATATCCACGTCTTCTATCAAATCAAGAGTTTACGTGTAAAAGCGTAGTCTCCGAAGTGAAGTGTCATAGACATATAAACGCAATCATCTAAGAGAAGGCGGAGTTTCTTGCAGTTCTGTATATTTCTGCTAATAGAAGGTCTAATGCCAATAACGACGGAGTGTGCAACTCAATTTAACATACCCACGTCTTCTATCAAATCAAGAGTTTACGTATAAAAGCGTAGTCTCCGAAGTGTAGTGGTATGGACATATAAACGCAATTATCTTAGAGAAGGCGGAGCTTCTTGCAGTTCTGTATATTCCTGCTAATAGAAGGTCTAATTCCAATTACGACGGAGTGTTCAACTCAATTAACTATATCCACGTCTTCTATCAAATCAAGAGTTTACGTGTAAAAGCGTAGTCTCCGAAGTGAAGTGTCATAGACATATAAACGCAATCATCTAAGAGAAGGCGGAGTTTCTTGCAGTTCTGTGTATTCCTGCTAATAGAAAGTCTAATGCTTATTACAATGGAGTGTTCAACTTAATTAAACATACCCACGTCTTCTATCAAATCAAGAGTTTACGTGTAAAAGCGAAGTCTCCGAAGTGAAGTGTCATAGACATAAAAACGCAATTATCTAAGAGAAGGCGGAGTTTCTTGCAGTTCTGTATATTCTTGCTAATAGAGGGTCTAATGCCAAAAACGACGGATTGTTCAAATCAATAAAACATACCCACGTATTCTATCAAATCAAGAGTTTACGCATAAAAGCGTAGTTTCCGAAGTGTAGTGGTATGGACATATAAACGCAAATATCTTAAAGAAGGCGGATCTTCTTGCAGTTCTGTATATTCCTGCTAATAGAAGGTCTAATGCCAATAACGACGAATTGTTCAAATCAATTTAACATACCCACGTATTCTATCAAATAAAGAGTTTACGTATAAAAGCGTAGTCTCCGAAGTGAAGTGTCATAGACATATAAACGCAATTATCTAAGAGAAGGCGGAGTTTCTTGCAGTTCTGTATATTCCTGCTAATAGAGCGTCTAATGCTTATTACGACGGAGTGTTTCACTCAATTAAACATACCCACGTCGTCTATCAAATCAAGAGTTTACGTATAAAAGCGTAGTCTCCGAAGTGAAGTGTCATAGACATATAAACGCAATTATCAAAGAGAAGGCGGAGTTTCTTGCAGTTGTGTGTATTCCTGCTAATAGAGGGTCTAATGCCAATTACGACGGAGTGTTTAACTCAATTAACCATATCCACGTCTTCTATCAAATCAAGAGTTTACATGTAAAAGCGTAGTCTCCGAAGTGAAGTATACGCAATTATCTAAGAAAAGGCGAAATTTCTTGCAGTTCTGTATATTCTTGCTAATAGAGGGTCTAATGCTAATTACGACGGAGTGTTCAACTCAATTTACCATATCCACGTCTTCTATCAAATCAAGAGTTTACATGTAAAAGCGTAGTCTCCGAAGTGAAGTTTCATAGACATATAAACGGAGTTATCTAAGAGAAGGCGGAGTTTTTTTGCAGTTCAATGTATTCCTGCTAATAGAGGGTGTATTGCCAATCACGATGGAGTGTTCAACTTAATTAAACATACCCACGTCTTCTATCAAATCAAGAGTTTACGTGTAAAAGCGTAGTCTCCGAAGTGAAGTGTCATAGACATATAAACGCAATTATCTGAGAGAAGGCGGATATTCTTGCAGTTCTGTATATTCTTGCTAATAGAAGGTCTAATGCCAATAACAACGGATTGTTCAAATCAATTAAACATTCCCACGTATTCTATAAAATCAAAAGTTTACGTATAAAAGCGTAGTCTCCGAAGTGTAGTGGTATGGACATATAAACGCAATTATCTAAGAGATGGCGGATCTTCTTGCAGTTCTGTATAATCCTGCTAATAGAGGGTCTAATGCCTATAACGACGGATTGTTCAAATCAATTAACATACCCACGTATTCTATCAAATCCAGAGTTTACGTATAAAAGCGTAGTCTCCGAAGTGTAGTGGTATGGACATATAAACGCAATTATCTAAGAGATAGCGGATCTTCTTGCAGTTCTGTATTTTCTTGCTAATAAAGGGTCTAATGCAAATATCGACGGATTGTTCAAATTAATTAAACATACCCAAGTCTTCTATCAAATGAAGAGTTTTTATGTAAAAGCGTAGTCTCCGAAGTGTAGTGGTATGGACATATAAACGCAATTATCTAAGAGAAGGCGGATCTTCTTGCAGTTCTGTATATTTCTGCTAATAAAAGGTCTAATGCCAATAACGACGGATTGTTCAAATCAATTAAACATACCCACGTCTTCTATCAAATCAAGAGTTTACATGTAAAAGCGTAGTCTCCGAAGTGTAGTGGTATGGACATATAAACGCAATTATTTAAGAGAAGGCGGATCTTGTTGCAGATCTGTATATTCCTGCTAATAGAGGGTCTAATGCCAATAACGACGGATTGTTCAAATCAATTTAACATACCCACGTATTCTATCAAATCAAGAGTTTACGTATAAAAGCGTTGTCTCCGAAGGGAAGTGTCATGGACTTAACGCAATTATCTTAGAGAAGGCGGAGTTTCTTGCAGTTCTGTATATTCCTGCTTATAGAGAGTTTAATGCCAATCACGACGGAGAGTTCAATTTTATTAAACATACCCACGTATTCTATCAAATCAAGAGTTTACGTATAAAAGCGTTGTCTCCGAAGGGTAGTGTCATGGACTTAACGCAATTATCTTAGAGAAGGTGGAGTTTCTTGCAGTTCTGTATATTCTTGCTAAAAGAGGGTCTATTGCCAATTACGACGGAGTGTTGAACTCAATTGAACATACCCACGTCTTCTATCAAATCAAGAGTTTACATGTAAAAGCGTAGACTCCGAAGTGAAGTGTCATAGACATATAAACGCAAATATCTTTGAGAAGGCGGAGTTTCTTGCAGTTCTGTATATTCCTGCTAATAGAGGGTCTAATGTTAATGACGACGTAGTGTTCAACTTAATTAAACATACCCACGTCTTCTATCAAATCAAGAGTTTACATGTTAAAGCGTAGTCTCCGAAGTGAAGTGTCATAGACATATAAACGCAATTATCCTAGAGAAGGCGGAGTTTCCTGCAGTTCTGTATATTCCTGCTAATAGAGAGTCTAATGCTTATCACGACGGAGTGTTCAACTTAATTATCACCCACGTATTCTATCAAATCAAGAGTTTACGTATAAAAACGTAGTCTTTGAAGTGAAGTGGTATGGACATATAAACGCAATTATCTAAGAGAAGGCGGAGTTTCTTGCAGTTCTGTGTATTCCTGCTAATAGAAGGTCTAATGCCAATAACGACGGAGTGTTCAACTTAATTAATTATACCCACGTATTCTATCAAATCAAGAGTTTACGTATAAAAGCGTTGTCTCCGAAGGGTAGTGTCATGGACTTAACGCAATTATCTTAGAGAAGGCGGAGTTTCTTGCAGTTCTGTATATATTTCTGCTAAAAGGGAGTCTAATGCCAATCACGACGGAGTGTTCAACCTAATTAAACATACCCACGTATTCTATCAAATCAAGAGTTTACGTATAAAAGCGTTGTCTCCGAAGGGTTGTGTCATGGACTTAACGCAATTATCTTAGAGAAGGTGGAGTTTCTTGCAAGTCTGTATATTCTTGCTAATAGAGGGTCTATTGCCAATAACGACGGAGTGTTGAACTCAATTAAACATACCCACGTCTTCTATCAAATCAGGAGTTTACATGTAAAAGCGTAGTCTCCGAAGTGAAGTGTCATAGACATATAAACGCAATTATCTTAGAGAAGGCGGAGTTTCTTGAAGTTCTGTATATTCCTGCTAATAGAGGGTCTAATGCCAATGACGACGTAGTGTTCAACTCAATTAAACATACCCACGTCTTCTATCAAATCAAGAGTTTACATGTTAAAGCGTAGTCTCCGAAGTGAAGTGTCATAGACATATAAACAAAATTATCTTAGAGAAGGCGGAGTTTCTTGCAGTTCTGTATATTCTTGCTAATAGGGTGTCTAATGCCAATGACGACGTAGTGTTCAACTCAATTAAACATACCCACGTCTTCTATCAAATCAAGAGTTTACGTATAAAAGCGTAGTCTCCGAAGTGTAGTGGTATGGACATATAAACGCAATTATCTAAGAGAAGGCGGAGTTTCTTGCAGTTCTGTATAATTCAGCTAATAGAGGGTCTAATGCCAATCACGACGGAGTGTTCAACTTAATTAAACATAGCCACGTATTCTATCAAATCAAGAGTTTACGTATAAAAGCGTAGTCTCCGAAGTGAAGTGTCATAGACATATAAACGCAATTATCTAAGATAAGGCGGAGTTTCTTGCAGTTCTGGGTATTCCTGCTAATAGAGGGTCTAATGCCAATAACGACGGGGGGGGTCAACTCAATTAACCATATCCATGTCTTCTATCAAATCAAGACTTTACATGTAAAAGCGTAGTCTCCGAAGTGAAGTGTCATAGACATATCAACGCAATTATCTTAGAGAAGGCGGAGTTTCTTGCAGTTCTGTATACTCCTGCTAATAGAGGGTCTAATGCCTATTACGACGTAGTGTACAACTCAATTAAACATACCCACGTCTTCTATCAAATCAAGAGTTTACGTATAAAAGCGAAGTCTCCGAAGTGAAGTGTCATAGACATATAAACGCAATTATCTTAAAGAAGGCGGAGTTTCTTGCAGTTCTGTATATTCCTGCTAATAGAGGGTCTAATGCCAATAACGACGGAGTGTTCAACTCAATTTAACATACCCACGTCTTCTATCAAATCAAGAGTTTGCGTATAAAAGCGTAGTCTCCAAAGTGAATTGTCATAGACATATAAACGCAATTATCTAAGAGAAGGCGGAGTTTCTAGCAGTTCTGTATATTTCTGCTAATAAAAAATATAATGCTTATAACGACGGAGTGTTTAACTTAATTAAACATACCCACGTCTTCTATCAAATTAAGAGTTTACGTATAAAAGCGTAGTCTCCGAAGTGAAGTGTCATAGACATATAAACGCAATTATCTTAGAGAAGGCGGAGTTTTTTGCAGTTCTGTATATTTCTGCTAATAGAAGGTCTAATGCCAATAACGACGGAGTGTGCAACTCAATTTAACATACCCACGTCTTCTATCAAATCAAGAGTTTACGTATAAAAGCGTAGTCTCCGAAGTGTAGTGGTATGGACATATAAACGCAATTATCTTAGAGAAGGCGGAGCTTCTTGCAGTTCTGTATATTCCTGCTAATAGAAGGTCTAATTCCAATTACGACGGAGTGTTCAACTCAATTAACTATATCCACGTCTTCTATCAAATCAAGAGTTTACGTGTAAAAGCGTAGTCTCCGAAGTGAAGTGTCATAGACATATAAACGCAATCATCTAAGAGAAGGCGGAGTTTCTTGCAGTTCTGTGTATTCCTGCTAATAGAAAGTCTAATGCTTATTACAATGGAGTGTTCAACTTAATTAAACATACCCACGTCTTCTATCAAATCAAGAGTTTACGTGTAAAAGCGAAGTCTCCGAAGTGAAGTGTCATAGACATAAAAACGCAATTATCTAAGAGAAGGCGGAGTTTCTTGCAGTTCTGTATATTCTTGCTAATAGAGGGTCTAATGCCAAAAACGACGGATTGTTCAAATCAATAAAACATACCCACGTATTCTATCAAATCAAGAGTTTACGCATAAAAGCGTAGTTTCCGAAGTGTAGTGGTATGGACATATAAACGCAAATATCTTAAAGAAGGCGGATCTTCTTGCAGTTCTGTATATTCCTGCTAATAGAAGGTCTAATGCCAATAACGACGAATTGTTCAAATCAATTAAACATACCCACGTATTCTATCAAATAAAGAGTTTACGTATAAAAGCGTAGTCTCCGAAGTGAAGTGTCATAGACATATAAACGCAATTATCTAAGAGAAGGCGGAGTTTCTTGCAGTTCTGTATATTCCTGCTAATAGAGCGTCTAATGCTTATTACGACGGAGTGTTTCACTCAATTAAACATACCCACGTCGTCTATCAAATCAAGAGTTTACGTATAAAAGCGTAGTCTCCGAAGTGAAGTGTCATAGACATATAAACGCAATTATCAAAGAGAAGGCGGAGTTTCTTGCAGTTGTGTGTATTCCTGCTAATAGAGGGTCTAATGCCAATAACGACGGAGTGTTTAACTCAATTAACCATATCCACGTCTTCTATCAAATCAAGAGTTTACATGTAAAAGCGTAGTCTCCGAAGTGAAGTATACGCAATTATCTAAGAAAAGGCGAAATTTCTTGCAGTTCTGTATATTCTTGCTAATAGAGGGTCTAATGCTAATTACGACGGAGTGTTCAACTCAATTTACCATATCCACGTCTTCTATCAAATCAAGAGTTTACATGTAAAAGCGTAGTCTCCGAAGTGAAGTTTCATAGACATATAAACGCAGTTATCTAAGAGAAGGCGGAGTTTTTTTGCAGTTCAATGTATTCCTGCTAATAGAGGGTGTATTGCCAATCACGATGGAGTGTTCAACTTAATTAAACATACCCACGTCTTCTATCAAATCAAGAGTTTACGTGTAAAAGCGTAGTCTCCGAAGTGAAGTGTCATAGACATATAAACGCAATTATCTGAGAGAAGGCGGATATTCTTGCAGTTCTGTATATTCTTGCTAATAGAAGGTCTAATGCCAATAACAACGGATTGTTCAAATCAATTAAACATACCCACTTATTCTATAAAATCAAAAGTTTACGTATAAAAGCGTAGTCTCCGAAGTGTAGTGGTATGGACATATAAACGCAATTATCTAAGAGATGGCGGATCTTCTTGCAGTTCTGTATAATCCTGCTAATAGAGGGTCTAATGCCTATAACGACGGATTGTTCAAATCAATTAACATACCCACGTATTCTATCAAATCCAGAGTTTACGTATAAAAGCGTAGTCTCCGAAGTGTAGTGGTATGGACATATAAACGCAATTATCTAAGAGATAGCGGATCTTCTTGCAGTTCTGTATTTTCTTGCTAATAAAGGGTCTAATGCAAATATCGACGGATTGTTCAAATTAATTAAACATACCCAAGTCTTCTATCAAATGAAGAGTTTTTATGTAAAAGCGTAGTCTCCGAAGTGTAGTGGTATGGACATATAAACGCAATTATCTAAGAGAAGGCGGATCTTCTTGCAGTTCTGTATATTTCTGCTAATAAAAGGTCTAATGCCAATAACGACGGATTGTTCAAATCAATTAAACATACCCACGTCTTCTATCAAATCAAGAGTTTACATGTAAAAGCGTAGTCTCCGAAGTGTAGTGGTATGGACATATAAACGCAATTATCTAAGAGAAGGCGGATCTTGTTGCAGATCTGTATATTCCTGCTAATAGAGGGTCTAATGCCAATAACGACGGATTGTTCAAATCAATTAAACATACCCACGTATTCTATCAAATCAAGAGTTTACGTATAAAAGCGTTGTCTCCGAAGGGTAGTGTCATGGACTTAACGCAATTATCTTAGAGAAGGCGGAGTTTCTTGCAGTTCTGTATATTCCTGCTTATAGAGAGTTTAATGCCAATCACGACGGAGAGTTCAATTTTATTAAACATACCCACGTATTCTATCAAATCAAGAGTTTACGTATAAAAGCGTTGTCTCCGAAGGGTAGTGTCATGGACTTAACGCAATTATCTTAGAGAAGGTGGAGTTTCTTGCAGTTCTGTATATTCTTGCTAATAGAGGGTCTATTGCCAATTACGACGGAGTGTTGAACTCAATTGAACATACCCACGTCTTCTATCAAATCAAGAGTTTACATGTAAAAGCGTAGACTCCGAAGTGAAGTGTCATAGACATATAAACGCAAATATCTTTGAGAAGGCGGAGTTTCTTGCAGTTCTGTATATTCCTGCTAATAGAGGGTCTAATGTTAATGACGACGTAGTGTTCAACTTAATTAAACATACCCACGTCTTCTATCAAATCAAGAGTTTACATGTTAAAGCGTAGTCTCCGAAGTGAAGTGTCATAGACATATAAACGCAATTATCCTAGAGAAGGCGGAGTTTCCTGCAGTTCTGTATATTCCTGCTAATAGAAAGTCTAATGCTTATCACGACGGAGTGTTCAACTTAATTATCACCCACGTATTCTATCAAATCAAGAGTTTACGTATAAAAGCGTTGTCTCCGAAGTGAAGTGTCATAGACATATAGACGCAATTATCTTAGAGAAGGCGGAGTTTCTTGCAGTTCTGTATAATCCTGCTAATAGAGGGTCGAATGCCAATAACGACAGAGTGTTCAACTCCATTAAACAAACCCACGTCTTCTATCAAATCAAGAGTTTACGTATAAGAGCGTAGTCTCCGAAGTGTAGTGGTATGGACATATAAACGCAATTATCTTAAAGATGGCAGAGTTTCTTGCAAATCTGTATATTCCTGCTAATAGCGGGTCTTATGCCAATAACGACGGAGTGTTCAACTTTATTAAACATACCCACGTCTTCTATCAAATCAAGAGTTTACATGTAAAAGCATAGTCTCCGAAGTGTAGTGGTATGGACATATAAACGCAATTATCTTAGAGAAGGCGGAGCTTCTTGCAGTTCTGTATATTCCTGCTAATAGAGGGTCTAATGCCAATAACGACAGAGTGTTCAACTCAATTAACCATATCCACGTCTTCTATCAAATCAAGAGTTTACATGTAAAAGCGTAGTCTCCGAAGTGAAGTGTCATAGACATATAAACGCAATTATCTAAGAGAAGGCGGAGTTTCTTGCAGTTCTGTGTATTCCTTCTAATAAAAAGTCTAATGCCAATAACGACGGAGTGTTCAACTCAATTAAACATACTCACGTGTTCTATCAAATCAAGAGTTTACGTATAAAAGCATTGACTCCGAAGTGTAGTGGTATGGACATATAACCGCAATTATCTTAGAGAAGGCGGAGTTTCTTGCAGTTCTGTATATTCCTGCTAATAGAAGGTCTAATGCCAACGACGATGGAGTGTTCAACTTAATTAAACATACCCACGTCGTCTATCAAATCAAGAGTTAACGTATAAAAGCGTAGTCTCCGAAGTGTAGTGGTACCGTATGGACATATAAACGCAATTATCCTAGAGAAGGTTGAGTTTCTTGCAGTTCTAAATATTCCTGCTAATAAAGAGTCTAATGCCAATCACGACGGAGTGTTTAACTCAATTAAACATACCCACGTCTTCTATCAAATCAAGAGTTTACATGTAAAAGCATAGTCTCAGAAGTGTAGTGGTATGGACATTTAAACGCAATTATCTTAGAGAAGGCGGAGCTCTTTGCAGTTCTGTATATTCCTGCTAATAGAGAGTCTAATGCCAATAACGACGGAGTGTTCAACTCAATTAACCATATCCACGTCGTCTATCAAATCAAGAGTTTACATGTAAAAGCGTAGTCCCCGACGTAAAGTGGTATGGACATATAAACGCAATTATCTTAGAGAAGGCGGAGCTTCTTGCAGTTCTGTATATTCCTGCTAATAGAGGGTGTAATGCAAATTACGACCGAGTGTTGAACTTAATGAACAAGCCCACATCTTCTATCAAATCAAGAGTTTACATGTAAAAGCGTAGTCTCCGAAGTGTAGTGGTATGGACATATAAACGCAATTATCTTAGAGAGAGCGGAGCTTCTTGCAGTTCTGTATATTCCTGCTATTAGAGAGTCTAATGCCAATAACGACGGACTGTTCAACTCAATTAACATACCCACGTCGTCGATCAAATCAAGAGTTTACGTATAAAAGCGTAGTCTCCGAAGTATAGTGGTACCGTATGGACATATAAACGCAATTATCTTAGAGAAGGCGGAGTTTCTTGCAGTTCTGTATATTCCTGCTAAAAGAGGGTCTAATGCCAATAACGACGGAGTGTTCAACTCAATTAACCTTATCCACGACTTCTATCAAATCAAGAGTTTACGTATAAAAGCGTAGTCTCCGAAGTGAAGTGTCATAGACATATAAACGCAATTATCTAAAAGAAGGCGGAGTTTCTTGCAGTTCTGTACATTCCTGCTTATAGAAAGTCTCATGCCAATTACGACGGAGTGTTCAACTTAATTAACAATATCCACGTCTTCTATCAAATCAAGAGTTTACATGTAAAAGCGTAATCTCGGAAGTGAAGTGTCATAGACATATAAACGCAATTATCTTAGAGAAGGCGGAGCTTCTTGCAGTTCTGTGTATTCCTGCTAATAGAAGGTCTAATGCCAATAACGACGGAATGTTCAACTCAATTAAACATACCCACGTATTCTATCAAATCAAGAGTTTACGTATAAAAGCGTTGACTCCGAAGTGTAGTGGTATGGACATTAAAACGCAATTATCTTAGAGAAGGCGGAGTTTTTTACAGTTCTGTATATTCTTGCTAATAGAGGGTCTATTGACAATTACGACGGAGTGTTAAACTCAATTAAACATACCCACGTATTCTATTAAATCAAGAGTTTACGTATAAAAGCGTAGTCTTTGAAGTGAAGTGGTATGGACATATAAACGCAATTATCTAAGAGAAGGCGGAGTTTCTTGCAGTTCTGTCTATTCCTGCTAATAGAGGGTCTAATGTTAATGACGACGTAGTGTTCAACTTAATTAAACCTTCCCACGTCTTCTATCAAATCAAGAGTTTACATGTTAAAGCGTAGTCTCCGAAGTGAAGTGTCATAGACATATAAACGCAATTATCCTAGAGAAGGCGGAGTTTCCTGCAGTTCTGTATATTCCTGCTAATAGCGAGTCTAATGCTTATCACGACGGAGTGTTCAACTTAATTAAACATACCCACGTATTCTATCAAATCAAGAGTTTACGTATAAAAGCGTTGTCTCCGAAGTGAAGTGTCATAGACATATAAACGCAATTATCTTAGAGAAGGCGGTGTTTCTTGCAGTTCTGTATAATCCTGCTAATAGAGGGTCGAATGCCAATAACGACGGAGTGTTCAACTCCATTAAACATACTCACGTCTTCTATCAAATCAAGAGTTTACGTATAAAAGCTTAGTCTCCGAAGTGTAGTGGTATGGACATATAAACGCAATTATCTTAAAGATGGCAGAGTTTCTTGCAAATCTGTATATTCCTGCTAATAGAAGGTCTATTGCCAATTACGACGGAGAGTTCAACTCAATTAACCATACCCACGTCTTCTATCAAATCAAGAGTTTACATGTAAAAGCATAGTCTCAGAAGTGTAGTGGTATGGACATTTAAACGCAATTATCTTAGAGAAGGCGGAGCTCTTTGCAGTTCTGTGTATTCCTGCTAATAGAGGGTCTAATGCCAATAACGACGGAGTTTTCAATTTAATTAAACATACCCACGTATTCTATCAAATCAAGAGTTTACGTATAAAAGCGTTGTCTCCGAAGGGTAGTGTCATGGACTTAACGCAATTATCTTAGAGAAGGCGGAGTTTCCTGCAGTTCTGTATATTCCTGCTAATAGAGAGTCTAATGCCAATCACGACGGAGAGTTCAATTTAATTAAACATACCCAAGTATTCTATCAAATCAAGAGTTTACGTATAAAAGCGTTGTCTCCGAAGGGTAGTGTCATGGACTTAACGCAATTATCTTAGAGAAGGTGGAGTTTCTTCAGTTCTGTATATTCTTGCTAATAGAGGGTCTATTGCCAATTACGACGGAGTGTTGAACTCAATTGAACATACCCACGTCTTCTATCAAATCAAGAGTTTACATGTTAAAGCGTAGTCTCCGAAGTGAAGTGTCATAGACATATAAACGCAATTATCCTAGAGAAGGCGGAGTTTCCTGCAGTTCTGTATATTCCTGCTAATAGCGAGTCTAATGCTTATCACGACGGAGTGTTCAACTTAATTAAACATACCCACGTATTCTATCAAATCAAGAGTTTACGTATAAAAGCGTTGTCTCCGAAGTGAAGTGTCATAGACATATAAACGCAATTATCTTAGAGAAGGCGGTGTTTCTTGCAGTTCTGTATAATCCTGCTAATAGAGGGTCGAATGCCAATAACGACGGAGTGTTCAACTCCATTAAACATACCCACGTCTTCTATCAAATCAAGAGTTTACGTATAAAAGCTTAGTCTCCGAAGTGTAGTGGTATGGACATATAAACGCAATTATCTTAAAGATGGCAGAGTTTCTTGCAAATCTGTATATTCCTGCTAATAGAAGGTCTATTGCCAATTACGACGGAGAGTTCAACTCAATTAACCATACCCACGTCTTCTATCAAATCAAGAGTTTACGTATAAAAGCGTAGTCTCCGAAGTGAAGTGTCATAGACATATAAACGCAATTATCTAAGAGAAGGCGAAGCTTCTTGCAGTTCTGTATATTCCTGCTTATAGAGGGTCTAATGCCAATCACGACGGAGTGTTCAACTCAATTAAACATATCCACGTCTTCTATCAAATCAAGAGTTTACGTATAAAAACGTAGTCTCCGAAGTGTAGTGGTATGGACATATAAACGCATGTTTGAGCCGGGATGCTCACTCCGAGGAGTTTTTTAGTGGACTGTATATATTTTTGTAGACTTACCCCAATGATGTTTGAAAGGTGACGAAACGTAGATGACAGCGACGGGCGGAAAGTGGCCGTCGTGAGAAAGAGATAGAAGAAGGAAACTCGAGTTTAGAAGCGAAAAGAAGGAAAGATGAAAATGCCTGGAAGGCGATCGAACCCAGGACATGCAGCGTAGAAGTTGTCGTTGTAGTCTGGGAACGCACGAGAGAGAAAAACTGAGAGAAACTGAACGTGACCGACGAGGTCGAGAGTCGAACAAATACTAGAATAATTGAACTTCACGAGATCGAAGCTCGAGCAATACTGACGAGATAAGAAATAATCTGCGTGCTGACAACGGGAAAACAGTAAGAGATTACGTGATTGGTCGAAAACCGAAACATATGAAATAAATATACAGATATACCAACATCGAGAAATACAAATCACTAGCGACGAATAAACGGCGCGAACATACCGCCCACCTAAAATAGACCAATTTTAGATAGGACAATGAGAAATAACAACCTAAGAACTACAAAACTAAATCTAACATCACTCCAAAACGAACGACTAAAGAGAGGGGAGGGTAACTAACTTGTTCACCGGTCGGGTGAACACTCCTTTAGACGTGCGAACGGACGCGACTCGGACGACGTTGTCGTTACCAGGGCACACCTGAACCACCCTGCCAATAGGCCAAGATAAAGGGGTAGTGGCGGGTTCCAACACGAAGACGACGTCACCGACCTTGAGATTTGGACACGCGCGCACCCACTTCCCACGCTGCATTTGCGTATGCAGATACTCTCTGGACCAACGCGTCCAGAAGGATTGATGCAGCTGACGCACTTGATGCCAACGAGAAAGGTGAGAAGTAGACTCGGCGATAGCTGTTTCAGGAGGTGCGAGAAGTGAGGTGCCAATCAACAAGTGGGCGGGGGAAAGGTAATCAGGGCCTTCCAGGGGGTCGAACGAAGTGGCACAAAGGGGTCGACTGTTTAACACGGCTTCAATACGTGCAAACAGGGAAGAGTACTCCTCGAAATTAAGGGAAGAATCCTTAATTAATCTGTGTAGAAGTAGTTTGGCGGACTTCACTCCAGCTTCCCATAGGCCACCGAAACTAGGGGCGTAAGGGGGGTTGAAATGCCACTGAACATTACGTAGAGCGAGCTTGTCAGCGATAGTAGTTTCAGCTGAGGTGAGAGAATCGTGTATCTCGCGAAGCGTACGGGCAGCACCAACGTAATTTCGACCACAGTCGGAATAAATATGAGCGGGGAGGCCACGACGAGCGAGAAACCGATCAAGACAGGCCAGGAAGGCTTCAGTGGATAAGTCCGAAACCAACTCTAGGTGAACAGCCTTAGTGGCCATGCAGATGAACAGGCACAAATAACCCTTGACGATGGGGGCGTTACGGCGGGAACTCGTCTTCACGGAGAAAGGGCCAGCGTAGTCAGTGCCTACGTTGAGGAAAGCGCGTGAAGGCTTAGCGCGAGGTTCAGGCAGCTCAGCCATGATTGGCTGAATAGGCTTGGCGCGGAATTTGAAACAGGTTAAGCAACGTCGAATGCGTTGCCGCAATAAACCGCGTAGAGCAACGATCCAATACATCTGCTGAATGAGAGCTTGCACAGTGCGAGGGCCAGAGTGCAATGACGTGAGATGAAAAGCATCACACAAGAGCGCGGACAGATGAGCTTCTTTGGGAAGCAAGAGCGGATGACGTGCGTCTTCGGGAAGTGAAGAGTAGTGAAGTCTGCCGCCCACCCTGAGAAACCCACGGGAGTCAATGAAGGGTTTGAGGGGGGCAATGCGGTGAGACACGGGCGAGTGTTTCGCCAATTGCTTGAACTCGTTGGCGAAATAATGTCGTTGCGTGATGCGTACGAACAAACGCATCGCGTCCTCAAGTTCGGACGGGAGCAGGGGACCAGTGGGGGAAGCAAGCTGACTTCGGCGAGCAAGCAAAATGCGGGAAAACCGTACCACGTGACCAAACACGCGCTTGGCTTTGACGAGCGTGGAGAAGCTTTGCAGCTTAACAAGCAGAGGGTCAACAACGGGGTCAAGACTGATCAGAACTGTGAGAGACGCCTTCAGCTCAGGCACCTCGTGGCTAGATTCACGCGAGGGGACCGAGCGAGGCCACGTAAAGGGGGGCGAACGCATGAACGGGGGACCAGAGAACCATATGGGATGGTTCAACAAGTCCTGGGGGAGAAGTCCCCGAGAGGCACAGTCGGCAGGGTTCTCTTCGGAACGAACGTGAGACCAGTTCAGAGGAGAAGTGGCCTCGAGAATTTCGACTACTCGATTGGCAACGAAAGTCTTAAGCAGGTGCGGGGGGGTAGAGAGCCAGGCAAGTACGATCGTGGAATCGGTATAGAGCAACACTGTTTCTATGTGCAAGGACTCGAGAGCGGGCAGGGCATCTTTCAACACCCGAGACAATAACAATGCGCCACTGAGCTCCAGTTTAGGGACAGTGAGAAGCTTGACGGGCGCGACCTTGCTCCTGCCTCTCAACAGTCTGACAACAGATTGCGAGCACGTCTCAACGTGCAAATAGAGAGTAGCAGCATAGGCCTTCTCGGAGGCGTCACAAAACCCCACAAGCCGGTAGGTGGCGTCACTCAAAACAAGGAGGCGCGGAACACTGACATCACTCAACTTGGACACGCTTTCGATGGCAGTGATCCAAGTCTGAGAAAGCGACTCCGGAAGTGATTCGTCCCACTCCACGCGCAAGAGCCAGAGATTCTGCATGAACACTTTCATCCAGGAGAGGAAAGGGGTGAGAAACCCGAGAGGGTCGAATATGCGCGCAATGCAGGAGAGTATGGAACGTTTGGTGACACAACCTTCGAAAGGTAGAGTGTGAAAACTGAAGCAATCAGAGCGAGGGTCCCACAACAATCCAAGAATTTTCAGAGTCTGCTCATCGTTAGAGAATACCAGGGGAGTCTCCAGGTGGTCCTGGGGAAGAGCGCTGAGAGCGTCGGGAGAGTTGCTAGCCCATTTGCGAAGTTCGACCCCGGCGCACTGAGTGATTGATTGCAACTCAGCGCGAAGCGCGAGAGCTTCGTCAAGGTCACTGGCACCGGATACTATGTCATCGATGTAGATGTTTGAAGTGAGGGCGCGTGAAGCGAGAGGAAACTGCGCGCCCTCGTCCTTGACAAGTTGCTGCAACACTCTTTGGGCCTGGAAAGCAGAGGGCGTGAGACCGTAAGTTACTGTATTGAGCTCGTACTCAATAACAGGGGAGGAAGGCTCAGGGCGCCAAAATATGTGCTGATAGACACGGTCGTCTTGGTGTACAAGGATTTGACGGTACATCTGTCTCACGTCCGCGCACAGGGCTACGGGATAGACACGAAATGTAGTGAGAACCCGGGGAAGGTCACTCTGAAGTTTGGGACCACTGAGCAAGACGTGGTTGAGAGCAACTCCACGTTTATCAGGGGAGGAGGCGTTGAATACCACTCGCAATTTAGTGGTAGAGCTTGTGACCTTGTGTACACAATGGTGCGGGATAATGTACTCTGAAGGTTGAGAAGCAGGCTGCATGTGCAGTGAACGAGCGTATTCACTCATGAACTCGTGATAGGTGTCATGAAGTGGAGGATCACGCTTTAGACGACGCTCCAAACTGACAAAGTTCTTGAGCGCGACGTCACGATTATAGCCTGGCATGATACAGTCAGGCTTGAAAGGTAGAGCGACCGAGTAGCGACCGCATGGGTCGCGAGAGTGGGTTTTAATGAAATGCTCTTCAGCGAGCGAATCCATTGGGTCTAGAGAGGGGGGTCGACTAACTTCTTCTGTTTCCCAGAAGAGACGAAGAGTGTGTTCCAAAGGAGTATTGGTCACGGCGAGAAATGAGTAGGATGACTCAGGTGCAGGTTCAGAAGAGTTGACTGGACCCAAAATCACCCAACCGAAAACTGTGTTGAGTGCAGCAGGTTTGCTGCCTACGATTGTGTTTCCAGTTTTACAGAGAATGTCAGAGTAGAGATCGGCACCAATGAGAAAATCAATGGGTCCGGGAACATTGAAGTGATCGTCAGCGAGGTCAAGGTCATGATAGCGCTTTATGACCTCAGTGGACACGGAGGAAGTAGGCAAATTGCCGGCGATAGTTGAGAGAACGTGCGCGTTGACATGCAAAACGGGTTGCTTAGAACGTCGAGAAGCTATACTGCATTGAACGGTACCATGCACACGAGCATGAATTTGACCAACACCTGACAGTTGGGCGGTGGCTGGTTTGACCTTTAAGCCCAAACGTTGCACTAACGAATTAGTGATGGCAGAGATTTGCGACCCGGAGTCAATAACCGCGCGAAATGGGTGCAATATCCCGTGGGCATCACTTATGAGTGCGCGAACGGTGCCCAATATGACGGTTTGATGAGTGGGGTTCGACCCCGGACTTGACACGACAGAGTCTGTGGCACCTGATGGCCTTGATCGGAGACAGGAGTATCGTCCGCAGAAGACTGAGTGGAGTCTACATGCAACATAGAGTTATGTCTGGTACTATGACACACGGAACAAGACTTTGTCGAACTGCATTGGGTTCGTAGATGTGCACGCATACAATTAAAACAGCGTTTTAACTGTCGCAGAGTGTCGTAACGTTGGTCTACGGTTAAACCACGGAAAGCATTACATTGATAGAATGAATGCGAAGCCTTACATAACAGACAAGTGGACACGTTAGTATGAGCGTGATTGCGAGATGAGTCATTGTGAGATGGTTTTGAACTCAAGTTCGAAACATCAGATGACACCATCAACGTATTTACTTTCTTCACAGAGGGAGAACTTTTGACAGAAGTGACTGAGTTTTTACCGACAGCACATAACTCCATTACTTTAGATTGGTCTTCGACAAAATCAATAAGCGATTTATATTCGGGTGTCGAATAAGACGATTGTTTGGTTTCAAAAGCCTTGCGAGATGACGTATCGAGGTTAGCTAATGCCAAACACAGTAGCAGGAAATCGCCCAGGTCAGGAATATTCAGGGCTTTCAAAGAGTCGACCGAATTGCGATGTACTTTGAGAAATGCTTGAAGACCGTCATAAGATGACGTTTTCAGAGGAACAAAATCTAAAATCTTTTGAACATACAAGCTCCCTAATAATCGCTTGTTTTGATAACGAGAGACGAGCGTTTGCAAAGCGAGGGGATAATTTTCCTCAATTATTTGAAACTCTGAGATGAGTGCCAACGGTATTTCAGACAACGAAGTTTTTAAATAGTGTAATTTTTGAACATTACTTAATGACTTGTTATCATCAATAAGAGACTTGAATAGAGCATAGAACTCGGGCCATTTACAAATGTCACCTTTGAACTTGGGAAGATCTATGACAGGCAATGCAATGGATGGTTTGACTGAAGCGGGTAGAGACCCAGGTTGAGTCACAGCAGGACGCTGATTTAATTTATCAGCCGTGAGAAACCGAGATTTGGCAGCGTAAAACAACGTTTCAAAACTCTCCTGAACTTTGTCTATTTCGATCGGCTTGGCAGGAAGAACTACTTGAGTGTTGAGATCGGCAATGGACAATTGAATTTCTTGAAAATCCGATTTCAAAACAGATAATTCATCGAACCGAGGCCTATATGACTCAACTTGTTCAGGGTTTATTTTTTCGAACGCAGTGTACGTTCGTTGGGCGGACGCGAATATGAACTCGCGTCGAGCAAATAACTTGTTTAGTTCTGCCGTAATATCGACCATTATGATCGAAAATGCAAAAGACAATGTTAGAAATACAAGGGATATACGACGTACGTAAGAGACACACACTGAACAGCACAATCAATAGAATACGAGAGCGGAAACACACAACACTCAATGACGTGCAGGGGTCGAAATTAACGTTTTTGGCCACTAGCCCTCCGGGCTAGTTGCATCAATAGTTCTCTAGCCCGAGACCATTTTTTCTAGCCCGTAATGAAATAGGTTATATTGATGTAAAACGATCATTATTCATACATGAAAGTTTTGGGTCACAACTCACAATATTCGCCAGGTTTGACGGGTTTTTATGGGGGACTAGGGAGTGAGTGGGAACTATTGTTTACCATAATAAACCTGTGGGCCTAAATGAAAAGGTTTTTATTTTTTGTATGTTCTACTGTAAATGGAAAATAATATGATTATATGATATTAAAAAAGATGCATTGTGACTTAGCGTGAGATATATACTGCTGTAGTCTGTATCTATCTGCAAACACATTTATGAAAATTACTATATTTTTTACTTGAATACACACCTCTGGCCCCCACACAAGTACTGGAAACTCGCAAGGTGATCGGCGCGAAATATTATGATTTTTTGAACGGCAATTGTAAGCTCTGGAAAACGTACTCGCCCGTCGGGCTAGTGAAATAAGATTTTTACTGGCCCGAGCAAAGTTTTACTAGCCTCGGGCGAGCGGGCGAGCGTTAATTTCGACCCCTGATGACGTGTGTATTGTGCGACCAACTATGGACTGACCTTGATTGAGAAAATCTTCGAGAAAAATGCAGAAAAATACCGGACAATTCGGCACCGCGAGGACCATATGTTTGAGCCGGGATGCTCACTCCGAGGAGTTTTTTAGTGGACTGTATATATTTTTGTAGACTTACCCCAATGATGTTTGGTTGGTGACGAAACGTAGATGACAGCGACGGGCGGAAAGTGGCCGTCGTGAGAAAGAGATAGAAGAAGGAAACTCGAGTTTAGAAGAGAAAAGAAGGAAAGATGAAAATGCCTGGAAGGCGATCGAACCCAGGACATGCAGCGTAGAAGTTGTCGTTGTAGTCTGGGAACGCACGAGAGAGAAAAACTGAGAGAAACTGAACGTGACCGACGAGGTCGAGAGTCGAACAAATACTAGAATAATTGAACTTCACGAGATCGAAGCTCGAGCAATACTGACGAGATAAGAAATAATCTGCGTGCTGACAACGGGAAAACAGTAAGAGATTACGTGATTGGTCGAAAACCGAAACATATGAAATAAATATACAGATATACCAACATCGAGAAATACAAATCACTAGCGACGAATAAACGGCGCGAACAACGCAATTATATTAGAGAAGGCGGAGCTTCTTGCAGTTCTGTATATTCCTGCTAATAGAGGGTCTAATGCCAATAACGACGTAGTGTTGAACTCAATTAACCATATCCACGTCTTCTATCAAATCAAGAGTTTACCTGTAAAAGCGTAGTCTCCGAAGTGAAGTGACATAGACATATAAACGCAATTATCTAAGAGAAGGCGGAGTTTCTTGCAGTTCTGTATATTTCAGCTAATAGAGGGTCTAATGCCAATAACGACGGAGTGTTCAACCTAATTAAACATACCCACGTCTTCTATCAAATCAAGAGTTTACGTATAAAAGCGTAGTCTCCGAAGTGTAGTGGTATGGACATATAAACGCAATTATCTTAGAGAAGGCGGAGCTTCTTGCAGTTCTGTATATTCCTGCTAATAGAGGGTCTAATGCCAATAACGACGGAGTGTTGAACTCAATTAACCATATCCACGTCTTCTATCAAATCAAGAGTTTACATGTAAAAGCGTAGTCTCCGAAGTGAAGTGTCATAGACATATAAACGCAATTATCTAAGAGAAGGCGGAGCTTCTTGCAGTTCTGTATATTCCTGCTAATAGAGGGTCTAATGCCAATAACGACAGAGTGTTTAACTTAATTAAACATATCCACGTCTTCTATCAAATCAAGAGTTTACGTATAAAAGCGTAGTCTCCGAAGTGAAGTGTCATAGACATATAAGCGCAATTATCTTAGAAAAGGCAGAGCTTTTTGCAGTTCTGTGTATTCCTGCTAATAGAGGGTCTAATGCCATTAACGACGGAGTGTTCAACTCAATTAAACATACCCACGTCTTCTTTTAAATCAAGAGTTTACGTATAAAAGCGTAGTCTCCGAAGTGAAGTGTCATAGACATATAAACGCAATTATCTTAGAGAAGGCGGAGTTTCTTGCAGTTCTGTATATTCGTGCTAATAGAGGGTCTTATGCCAATAACGACGGATTGTTCAAATTAATTAAACATACCCTCGTCTTCTATCAAATCAAGAGTTTACGTGTTAAAGCGTAGTCTCCGAAGGTAAGTGTTATAGACATATAAACGCAATTATCTAAAAAAAGGCGGAGTTTCTTGCAGTTCTGTATATTCCTGCTTATAGAGGGTCTAATGCCAAAAACGACGGAGTGTTGAACTCAATTACACATATCCACGTCTTCTATCAAATCAAGAGTTTACGTGTAAAAGCGTAGTCTCCGAAGTGAAGTGTCATAGACATAAACGCAATTATCTAAAAGAAAGCGGAGTTTCATTCAGTTCTGTATATTCCTGCTAATAGAGGGTCTAATGCCAATAACGACGGAGTGTTGAACTCAATGAAACATACCCACGTCTTCTATCAAATCAAGAGTTTCAATGTAAAAGCGTAGTCTCCGAAGTGTAGTGGTATGGACATATAAACGCAATTATCTTAGAGAAGGCGGAGCTTCTTGTAGTTCTGTATATTCCTGCTAATAGAGGGTCTAATGCCAATTACGACGGAGTGGTCAACTCAATTAAACATACCCACGTCTTCTATCAAATCAAGAGTTTACATGTAAAAGCGTAGTCTCCGAAGTGTAGTGGTATGGACATATAAACGCAATTATCTTAGAGAAGGCGGAGCTCTTTGCAGTTCTGTATATTCCTGCTTATAGAGAGTCTAATGCCAATGACGACGGAGTGTTAAACTCAATTAAACATACCCACGTCTTCTATCAAATCAAGAGTTTACGTGTAAAAGCGTAGTCTCCGAAGTGAAGTGTCATAGACATATAAACGCAATTATCTTAGAGAAGGCGGAGCTTCAAGCAGTTCTGTGTATTCCTGCTAATAGAGAGTCTAATGCCAATCACGACGGAGTGTTCAACTTAATTAAACATACCCACGTATTCTATCAAATCAAGAGTTTACGTATAAAAGCGTTGTCTCCGAAGGGTAGTGTCATGGACTTAACGCAATTATGTTAGAGAAGGTGGAGTTTCTTGCAGTTCTGTATATTCTTGCTAATAGAGGGTCTATTGCCAATAACGACGGCGTGTTGAACTCAATTAAACATACCCACGTCTTCTTTCAAATCAAGAGTTTACGTATAAAAGCGTAGTCTCCGAAGTGTAGTGGTATGGACATATAAACGCAATTATCTAAGATAAGGCGGAGTTTCTTGCAGTTCTGTATATTCCTGCTCATAGAGGGTCTAATGCCATTTACGACGGAGTGTTCAACTTAATTAAACATACCCACGTATTCTATCAAATCAAGAGTTTACGTATAAAAACGTAGTCTTTGAAGTGAAGTGGTATGGACATATAAACGCAATTATCTAAGAGAAGGCGGAGTTTCTTGCACTTCTGTGTATTCCTGCTAATAGAAGGTCTAATGCCAATTACGACGGAGTGGTCAACTCAATTAAACATACCCACGTCTTCTATCAAATCAAGAGTTTACATGTAAAAGCGTAGTCTCCGAAGTGTAGTGGTATGGACATATAAACGCAATTATCTTAGAGAAGGCGGAGCTCTTTGCAGTTCTGTATATTCCTGCTTATAGAGAGTCTAATGCCAATGACGACGGAGTGTTAAACTCAATTAAACATACCCACGTCTTCTATCAAATCAAGAGTTTACGTGTAAAAGCGTAGTCTCCGAAGGTAAGTGTTATAGACATATAAACGCAATTATCTAAAAAAAGGCGGAGTTTCTTGCAGTTCTGTATATTCCTGCTTATAGAGGGTCTAATGCCAAAAACGACGGAGTGTTGAACTCAATTACACATATCCACGTCTTCTATCAAATCAAGAGTTTACGTGTAAAAGCGTAGTCTCCGAAGTGAAGTGTCATAGACATAAACGCAATTATCTAAAAGAAAGCGGAGTTTCATTCAGTTCTGTATATTCCTGCTAATAGAGGGTCTAATGCCAATAACGACGGAGTGTTGAACTCAATGAAACATACCCACGTCTTCTATCAAATCAAGAGTTTCAATGTAAAAGCGTAGTCTCCGAAGTGTAGTGGTATGGACATATAAACGCAATTATCTTAGAGAAGGCGGAGCTTCTTGTAGTTCTGTATATTCCTGCTCATAGAGGGTCTAATGCCATTTACGACGGAGTGTTCAACTTAATTAAACATACCCACGTATTCTATCAAATCAAGAGTTTACGTATAAAAACGTAGTCTTTGAAGTGAAGTGGTATGGACATATAAACGCAATTATCTAAGAGAAGGCGGAGTTTCTTGCACTTCTGTGTATTCCTGCTAATAGAAGGTCTAATGCCAATAACGACGGAGTGTTCAACTTAATTAATTATACCCACGTATTCTATCAAATCAAGAGTTTACGTATAAAAGCGTTGTCTCCGAAGGGTAGTGTCATGGACTTAACGAAATTATCTTAGAGAAGGCGGAGTTTCTTGCAGTTCTGTATATTCCTGCTAATAGAGAGTCTAATGCCAATCACGACGGAGTGTTCAACTTAATTAAACATACCCACGTATTCTATCAAATCAAGAGTTTACGTATAAAAGCGTTGTCTCCGAAGGGTAGTGTCATGGACTTAACGCAATTATCTTAGAGAAGGTGGAATTTCTTGCAGTTCTGTATATTCTTGCTAATAGAGGGTCTATTGCCAATAACGACGGAGTGTTGAACTCAATTAAACATACCCACGTCTTCTATCAAATCAAGAGTTTACATGTAAAAGCGTAGTCTCCGAAGTGAAGTGTCATAGACATATAAACGCAGTTATCTTAGAGAAGGCGGAGTTTCTTGCAGTTTTGTAAATTCCTGCTAATAGAGGGTCTAATGCCAATGACGACGTAGTGTTCAACTCAATTAAACATACCCACGTCTTCTATCAAATCAAAAGTTTACATGTAAAAGCGTAGTCTCCGAAGTGAAGTGTCATAGACATATAAACGCAATTATCTTAGAGAAGGCGGAGTTTCTTGCAGTTCTGTATATTCCTGCTAATAGGGTGTCTAATGCCAATGACGACGTAGTGTTCAACTCAATAAAACATACCCACGTATTCTATCAAATCAAGAATTTACGTATAAAAGCGTAGTCTCCGAAGTGTAGTGGTATGGACATATAAACGCAATTATCTAAGAGAAGGCGGAGTTTCTTGCAGTTCTGTATATTCCTGCTAATAGAGGGTCTAATGCCAATCACGACGGAGTGTTCAACTTAATTTAACATACCCACATATTCTATCAAATCAAGAGTTTACGTATAAAAGCGTAGTCTCCGAAGTGAAGTGTCATAGACATATAAACGCAATTATCTTAGAGAAGGCGGAGTTTCTTGCAGTTCTGTATATTCCTGCTAATAGAGGGTCTAATGCTTATTACGACGGAGTGTTCAACTCAATTTAACATACCCACGTCTTCTATCAAATCAAGAGTTTACGTATAAAAGCGTAGTCTCCGAAGTGAAGTGTCATAGACATATAAACGCAATTATCTAAGAGAAGGCGGAGCTTCTTGCAGTTCTGTGTATTCCTGCTAATAGATGGTCTAATGCTTATGACGACGAAGTGTTCATTTCAATTAACCATACCCACGTCTTCTATCAAATCAAGAGTTTACGTATAAAAGCGTAGTCTCCGAATTGTTGTGGTACCGTATGGAAATATAAACGCAATTATCCTAGAGATGGCGGAGTTTCTTGCAGTTCTGTATATTTCTGCTAATAAAGAGTCTAATGCCAATCACGACGGAGTGGTCAACTCAATAAAACATACCCACGTCTTCTATCAAATCAAGAGTTTACGTATAAAAGCGTAGTCTCCGAAGTGAAGTGTCATAGACATATAAACCTAATTATCTTAAAGAAGGCGGAGTTTCTTGCAGTTCTGTATATTCCTGCTAATAGATTGTCGTATGCCAATAACGACGGAGTGTTGAAATCAATTAAACATACCCACGTCTTCTATCAAATCAAGAGTTTACATGTAAAAGCGTAGTCTCCGAAGTGTAGTGGTATGGACATATAAACGCAATTATCTTAGAGAAGGCGGAGCTTCTTGCAGTTCTGTATATTCCTGCTAATAGAGGGTCTAATGCCAATAACGACGGAGTGTTGAACTCAATTAAACATACCCACATCTTCTATCAAATCAAGAGTTTACATGTAAAAGCGTAGTCTCCGAAGTGTAGTGGTATGGACATATAAACGCAGTTATCTTAGAGAAGGCGGAGCTTCTTGCAGTTCTGTATATTCCTGCTAAAAAAGAGTCTAATGCCAATCACGACGGAGTGTTCAACTCAATTAAACATACCCACGTCTTCTATTAAATCAAGAGTTTACGTATAAAAGCGTAGTCTCCGAAGTGTAGTGGTACCGTATGGACATATAAACGCAATTATCTTAGAGAAGGCGGAGTTTCTTGCAGTTCTGTATATTCCTGCTAATAGAGGGTCGTATGCCAATAACGACGGAGTGTTTAACTCCATTAAACATACCCACGTCTTCTATCAAATCAAGAGTTTACATGTAAAAGCGTAGTCTCCGAAGTGTAGTGGTATGGACATATAAACGCAATTATCTTAGAAAAGGCAGAGTTTCTTGCAGTTCCGTATATTCCTGCTAATAGAGGGTCTAATGCCAATAACGACGTAGTGTTGAACTCAATTAACCATATCCACGTCTTCTATCAAATCAAGAGTTTACCTGTAAAAGCGTAGTCTCCGAAGTGAAGTGACATAGACATATAAACGCAATTATCTAAGAGAAGGCGGAGTTTCTTGCAGTTCTGTAAATTTCAGCTAATAGAGGGTCTAATGCAAATAACGACGGAGTGTTCAACCTAATTAAACATACCCACGTCTTCTATCAAATCAAGAGTTTACGTATAAAAGCGTATTCTCCGAAGTGTAGTGGTATGGACATATAAACGCAATTATCTTAGAGAAGGCGGAGCTTCTTGCAGTTCTGTATATTCCTGCTAATAGAGGGTATAATGCCAATAACGTCGGAGTGTTGAACTCAATTAACCATATCCACGTCTTCTATCAAATCAAGAGTTTACATGTAAAAGCGTAGTCTCCGAAGTGAAGTGTCATAGACATATAAACGCAATTATCTAAGAGAAGGCGGAGCTTCTTGCAGTTCTGTATATTCCTGCTAATAGAGGGTCTAATGCCAATAACGACAGAGTGTTTAACTTAATTAAACATATCCACGTCTTCTATCAAATCAAGAGTTTACGTATAAAAGCGTAGTCTCCGAAGTGAAGTGTCATAGACATATAAGCGCAATTATCTTAGAAAAGGCAGAGCTTTTTGCAGTTCTGTGTATTCCTACTAATAGAGGGTCTAATGCCATTAACGACGGAGTGTTCAACTCAATTCAACATACCCACGTCTTCTTTTAAATCAAGAGTTTACGTATAAAAGCGTAGTCTCCGAAGTGAAGTGTCATAGACATATAAACGCAATTATCTTAGAGAAGGCGGAGTTTCTTGCAGTTCTGTATATTCGTGCTAATAGAGGGTCTTATGCCAATAACGACGGATTGTTCAAATTAATTAAACATACCCTCGTCTTCTATCAAATCAAGAGTTTACGTGTTAAAGCGCAGTCTCCGAAGGTAAGTGTTATAGACATATAAACGCAATTATCTAAAAAAAGGCGGAGTTTCTTGCAGTTCTGTATATTCCTGCTTATAGAGGGTCTAATGCCAAAAACGACGGAGTGTTGAACTCAATTACACATATCCACGTCATTTATCAAATCAAGAGTTTACGTGTAAAAGCGTAGTCTCCGAAGTGAAGTGTCATAGACATAAACGCAATTATCTAAAAGAAAGCGGAGTTTCATTCAGTTCTGTATATTCCTGCTAATAGAGGGTCTAATGCCAATAACGACGGAGTGTTGAACTCAATGAAACATACACACGTCTTCTATCAAATCAAGAGTTTCAATGTAAAAGCGTAGTCTCCGAAGTGTAGTGGTATGGACATATAAACGCAATTATCTTAGAGAAGGCGGAGCTCTTTGCAGTTCTGTATATTCCTGCTTATAGAGGGTATAATGCCAATAACGACGGAGTGTTCAACTCAATTAAACATACCCACGTCTTCTATCAAATCAAGAGTTTACATGTAAAAGCGTAGTCTCCGAAGTGTAGTGGTATGGACATATAAACGCAATTATCTTAGAGAAGGCGGAGCTTCTTGTAGTTCTGTATATTCCTGCTAATAGAGGGTCTAATGCACATAACGACGGATTGGTCAACTCAATTAAACATACGCACGTCTTCTATCAAATCAAGAGTTTACATGTAAAAGCGTAGTCTCCGAAGTGTAGTGGTATGGACATATAAACGCAATTATCTTAGAGAAGGCGGAGCTCTTTGCAGTTCTGTATATTCCTGCTTATAGAGAGTCTAATGCCAATAACGACGGAGTGTTAAACCTTAATTAAACATACCCACGTCTTCTATCAAATCAAGAGTTTACGTGTAAAAGCGTAGTCTCCGAAGTGAAGTGTCATAGACATATAAACGCAATTATCTTAGAGAAGGCGGAGCTTCAAGCAGTTCTGTGTATTCCTGCTAATAGAGAGTCTAATGCCAATCACGACGGAGTGTTCAACTTAATTAAACATACCCACGTATTCTATCAAATCAAGAGTTTACGTATAAAAGCGTTGTCTCCGAAGGGTAGTGTCATGGACTTAACGCAATTATGTTAGAGAAGGTGGAGTTTCTTGCAGTTCTGTATACTCTTGCTAATAGAGGGTCTATTGCCAATAACGACGGCGTGTTGAACTCAATTAAACATACCCACGTCTTCTTTCAAATCAAGAGTTTACGTATAAAAGCGTAGTCTCCGAAGTGTAGTGGTATGGACATATAAACGCAATTATCTAAGATAAGGCGGAGTTTCTTGCAGTTTTGTATATTCCTGCTCATAGAGGGTCTAATGCCATTTACGACGGAGTGTTCAACTTAATTAAACATACCCACGTATTCTATCAAATCAAGAGTTTACGTATAAAAGCGTTGTCTCCGAAGGGTAGTGTCATGGACTTAACGAAATTATCTTAGAGAAGGCGGAGTTTCTTGCAGTTCTGTATATTCCTGCTAATAGAGAGTCTAATGCCAATCACGACGGAGTGTTCAACTTAATTAAACATACCCACGTATTCTATCAAATCAAGAGTTTACGTATAAAAGCGTTGTCTCCGAAGGGTAGTGTCATGGACTTAACGCAATTATCTTAGAGAAGGTGGAATTTCTTGCAGTTCTGTATATTCTTGCTAATAGAGGGTCTATTGCCAATAACGACGGAGTGTTGAACTCAATTAAACATACCCACGTCTTCTATCAAATCAAGAGTTTACATGTAAAAGCGTAGTCTCCGAAGTGAAGTGTCATAGACATATAAACGCAGTTATCTTAGAGAAGGCGGAGTTTCTTGCAGTTTTGTAAATTCCTGCTAATAGAGGGTCTAATGCCAATGACGACGTAGTGTTCAACTCAATTAAACATACCCACGTCTTCTATCAAATCAAAAGTTTACATGTAAAAGCGTAGTCTCCGAAGTGAAGTGTCATAGACATATAAACGCAATTATCTTAGAGAAGGCGGAGTTTCTTGCAGTTCTGTATATTCCTGCTAATAGGGTGTCTAATGCCAATGACGACGTAGTGTTCAACTCAATAAAACATACCCACGTATTCTATCAAATCAAGAATTTACGTATAAAAGCGTAGTCTCCGAAGTGTAGTGGTATGGACATATAAACGCAATTATCTAAGAGAAGGCGGAGTTTCTTGCAGTTCTGTATATTCCTGCTAATAGAGGGTCTAATGCCAATCACGACGGAGTGTTCAACTTAATTAAACATACCCACATATTCTATCAAATCAAGAGTTTACGTATAAAAGCGTAGTCTCCGAAGTGAAGTGTCATAGACATATAAACGCAATTATCTTAGAGAAGGCGGAGTTTCTTGCAGTTCTGTATATTCCTGCTAATAGAGGGTCTAATGCTTATTACGACGGAGTGTTCAACTCAATTTAACATACCCACGTCTTCTATCAAATCAAGAGTTTACGTATAAAAGCGTAGTCTCCGAAGTGAAGTGTCATAGACATATAAACGCAATTATCTAAGAGAAGGCGGAGCTTCTTGCAGTTCTGTGTATTCCTGCTAATAGATGGTCTAATGCTTATGACGACGAAGTGTTCATTTCAATTAACCATACCCACGTCTTCTATCAAATCAAGAGTTTACGTATAAAAGCGTAGTCTCCGAATTGTTGTGGTACCGTATGGAAATATAAACGCAATTATCCTAGAGATGGCGGAGTTTCTTGCAGTTCTGTATATTTCTGCTAATAAAGAGTCTAATGCCAATCACGACGGAGTGGTCAACTCAATAAAACATACCCACGTCTTCTATCAAATCAAGAGTTTACGTATAAAAGCGTAGTCTCCGAAGTGAAGTGTCATAGACATATAAACCTAATTATCTTAAAGAAGGCGGAGTTTCTTGCAGTTCTGTATATTCCTGCTAATAGATTGTCGTATGCCAATAACGACGGAGTGTTGAAATCAATTAAACATACCCACGTCTTCTATCAAATCAAGAGTTTACATGTAAAAGCGTAGTCTCCGAAGTGTAGTGGTATGGACATATAAACGCAATTATCTTAGAGAAGGCGGAGCTTCTTGCAGTTCTGTATATTCCTGCTAATAGAGGGTCTAATGCCAATAACGACGGAGTGTTGAACTCAATTAAACATACCCACATCTTCTATCAAATCAAGAGTTTACATGTAAAAGCGTAGTCTCCGAAGTGTAGTGGTATGGACATATAAACGCAGTTATCTTAGAGAAGGCGGAGCTTCTTGCAGTTCTGTATATTCCTGCTAAAAAAGAGTCTAATGCCAATCACGACGGAGTGTTCAACTCAATTAAACATACCCACGTCTTCTATTAAATCAAGAGTTTACGTATAAAAGCGTAGTCTCCGAAGTGTAGTGGTACCGTATGGACATATAAACGCAATTATCTTAGAGAAGGCGGAGTTTCTTGCAGTTCTGTATATTCCTGCTAATAGAGGGTCGTATGCCAATAACGACGGAGTGTTTAACTCCATTAAACATACCCACGTCTTCTATCAAATCAAGAGTTTACATGTAAAAGCGTAGTCTCCGAAGTGTAGTGGTATGGACATATAAACGCAATTATCTTAGAAAAGGCAGAGTTTCTTGCAGTTCCGTATATTCCTGCTAATAGAGGGTCTAATGCCAATAACGACGTAGTGTTGAACTCAATTAACCATATCCACGTCTTCTATCAAATCAAGAGTTTACCTGTAAAAGCGTAGTCTCCGAAGTGAAGTGACATAGACATATAAACGCAATTATCTAAGAGAAGGCGGAGTTTCTTGCAGTTCTGTATATTTCAGCTAATAGAGGGTCTAATGCAAATAACGACGGAGTGTTCAACCTAATTAAACATACCCACGTCTTCTATCAAATCAAGAGTTTACGTATAAAAGCGTAGTCTCCGAAGTGTAGTGGTATGGACATATAAACGCAATTATCTTAGAGAAGGCGGAGCTTCTTGCAGTTCTGTATATTCCTGCTAATAGAGGGTATAATGCCAATAACGTCGGAGTGTTGAACTCAATTAACCATATCCACGTCTTCTATCAAATCAAGAGTTTACATGTAAAAGCGTAGTCTCCGAAGTGAAGTGTCATAGACATATAAACGCAATTATCTAAGAGAAGGCGGAGCTTCTTGCAGTTCTGTATATTCCTGCTAATAGAGGGTCTAATGCCAATAACGACAGAGTGTTTAACTTAATTAAACATATCCACGTCTTCTATCAAATCAAGAGTTTACGTATAAAAGCGTAGTCTCCGAAGTGAAGTGTCATAGACATATAAGCGCAATTATCTTAGAAAAGGCAGAGCTTTTTGCAGTTCTGTGTATTCCTACTAATAGAGGGTCTAATGCCATTAACGACGGAGTGTTCAACTCAATTCAACATACCCACGTCTTCTTTTAAATCAAGAGTTTACGTATAAAAGCGTAGTCTCCGAAGTGAAGTGTCATAGACATATAAACGCAATTATCTTAGAGAAGGCGGAGTTTCTTGCAGTTCTGTATATTCGTGCTAATAGAGGGTCTTATGCCAATAACGACGGATTGTTCAAATTAATTAAACATACCCTCGTCTTCTATCAAATCAAGAGTTTACGTGTTAAAGCGCAGTCTCCGAAGGTAAGTGTTATAGACATATAAACGCAATTATCTAAAAAAAGGCGGAGTTTCTTGCAGTTCTGTATATTCCTGCTTATAGAGGGTCTAATGCCAAAAACGACGGAGTGTTGAACTCAATTACACATATCCACGTCATTTATCAAATCAAGAGTTTACGTGTAAAAGCGTAGTCTCCGAAGTGAAGTGTCATAGACATAAACGCAATTATCTAAAAGAAAGCGGAGTTTCATTCAGTTCTGTATATTCCTGCTAATAGAGGGTCTAATGCCAATAACGACGGAGTGTTGAACTCAATGAAACATACACACGTCTTCTATCAAATCAAGAGTTTCAATGTAAAAGCGTAGTCTCCGAAGTGTAGTG
The DNA here is from genome assembly GCA_945910005.1 of Isoperla grammatica. Lineage (NCBI taxonomy): Eukaryota > Metazoa > Arthropoda > Insecta > Plecoptera > Perlodidae > Isoperla > Isoperla grammatica. Next base: position 33,637,450 of record OX246740.1, read on the forward strand.
GTATGGACATATAAACGCAATTATCTTAGAGAAGGCGGAGCTCTTTGCAGTTCTGTATATTCCTGCTTATAGAGGGTATAATGCCAATAACGACGGAGTGTTCAACTCAATTAAACATACCCACGTCTTCTATCAAATCAAGAGTTTACATGTAAAAGCGTAGTCTCCGAAGTGTAGTGGTATGGACATATAAACGCAATTATCTTAGAGAAGGCGGAGCTTCTTGTAGTTCTGTATATTCCTGCTAATAGAGGGTCTAATGCACATAACGACGGATTGGTCAACTCAATTAAACATACGCACGTCTTCTATCAAATCAAGAGTTTACATGTAAAAGCGTAGTCTCCGAAGTGTAGTGGTATGGACATATAAACGCAATTATCTTAGAGAAGGCGGAGCTCTTTGCAGTTCTGTATATTCCTGCTTATAGAGAGTCTAATGCCAATAACGACGGAGTGTTAAACCTTAATTAAACATACCCACGTCTTCTATCAAATCAAGAGTTTACGTGTAAAAGCGTAGTCTCCGAAGTGAAGTGTCATAGACATATAAACGCAATTATCTTAGAGAAGGCGGAGCTTCAAGCAGTTCTGTGTATTCCTGCTAATAGAGAGTCTAATGCCAATCACGACGGAGTGTTCAACTTAATTAAACATACCCACGTATTCTATCAAATCAAGAGTTTACGTATAAAAGCGTTGTCTCCGAAGGGTAGTGTCATGGACTTAACGCAATTATGTTAGAGAAGGTGGAGTTTCTTGCAGTTCTGTATACTCTTGCTAATAGAGGGTCTATTGCCAATAACGACGGCGTGTTGAACTCAATTAAACATACCCACGTCTTCTTTCAAATCAAGAGTTTACGTATAAAAGCGTAGTCTCCGAAGTGTAGTGGTATGGACATATAAACGCAATTATCTAAGATAAGGCGGAGTTTCTTGCAGTTTTGTATATTCCTGCTCATAGAGGGTCTAATGCCATTTACGACGGAGTGTTCAACTTAATTAAACATACCCACGTATTCTATCAAATCAAGAGTTTACGTATAAAAACGTAGTCTTTGAAGTGAAGTGGTATGGACATATAAACGCAATTATCTAAGAGAAGGCGGAGTTTCTCGCAGTTCTGTGTATTCCTGCTAATAGGAGGTCTAATGCCAATAACGACGGAGTGTTCAACTTAATTAATTATACCCACGTATTCTATCAAATCAAGAGTTTACGTATAAAAGCGTTGTCTCCGAAGGGTAGTGTCATGGACTTAACGAAATTATCTTAGAGAAGGCGGAGTTTCTTGCAGTTCTGTATATTCCTGCTAATAGAGAGTCTAATGCCAATCACGACGGAGTGTTCAACTTAATTAAACATACCCACGTATTCTATCAAATCAAGAGTTTACGTATAAAAGCGTTGTCTCCGAAGGGTAGTGTCATGGACTTAACGCAATTATCTTAGAGAAGGTGGAATTTCTTGCAGTTCTGTATATTCTTGCTAATAGAGGGTCTATTGCCAATAACGACGGAGTGTTGAACTCAATTAAACATACCCACGTCTTCTATCAAATCAAGAGTTTACATGTAAAAGCGTAGTCTCCGAAGTGAAGTGTCATAGACATATAAACGCAATTATCTTAGAGAAGGCGGAGTTTCTTGCAGTTCTGTATATTCCTGCTAATAGGGTGTCTAATGCCAATGACGACGTAGTGTTCAACTCAATAAAACATACCCACGTCTTCTATCAAATCAAGAGTTTACGTATAAAAGCGTAGTCTCCGAAGTGTAGTGGTATGGACATATAAACGCAATTATCTAAGAGAAGGCGGAGTTTCTTGCAGTTCTGTATATTCCTGCTAATAGAGGGTCTAATGCCAATCACGACGGAGTGTTCAACTTAATTAAACATACCCACGTATTCTATCAAATCAAGAGTTTACGTATAAAAGCGTAGTCTCCGAAGTGAAGTGTCATAGACAAATAAACGCAATTATCTAAGAGAAGGCGGAGTTTCTTGCAGTTCTGGGTATTCCTGCTAATAGAGGGTCTATTGCCAATAACGACGAGGGGGTCAACTCAATTAACCATATCCATGTCTTCTATCAAATCAAGAGTTTACATGTAAAAGCGTAGTCTCCGAAGTGAAGTGTCATAGACATATAAACGCAATTATCTTAGGGAAGGCGGAGTTTCTTGCAGTTCTGTATACTCCTGCTAATAGAGGGTCTAATGCCAATTACGACGTAGTGTACAACTCAATTAAACATACCCACGTCTTCTATAAAATCAAGAGTTTACGTAAAAAAGCGAAGTCTCCGAAGTGAAGTGTCATAGACATATAAACGCAATTATCTTAGAGAAGGCGGAGTTTCTTGCAGTTCTGTATATTCCTGCTAATAGAGGGTCTAATGCCAATTACGACGGAGTGTTCAACTCAATTTAACATACCCACGTCTTCTATCAAATCAAGAGTTTACGTATAAAAGCGTAGTCTCCGAAGTGAAGTGTCATAGACATATAAACGCAATTATCTAAGAGAAGGCGGAGCTTCTTGCAGTTCTGTGTATTCCTGCTAATAGATGGTCTAATGCTTATGACGACGAAGTGTTCATTTTAATTAACCATACCCACGTCTTCTATCAAATCAAGAGTTTACGTATAAAAGCGTAGTCTCCGAATTGTTGTGGTACCGTATGGAAATATAAACGCAATTATCCTAGAGAAGGCGGAGTTTCTTGCAGTTCTGTATATTTCTGCTAATAAAGAGTCTAATGCCAATCACGACGGAGTGGTCAACTCAATAAAACATACCCACGTCTTCTATCAAATCAAGAGTTTACGTATAAAAGCGTAGTCTCCGAAGTGTAGTGGTACCGTATGGACATATAAACGCAATTATCTTAGAGAAGGCGGAGTTTCTTGCAGTTCTGTATAATTCTGCTAATAGAGGGTCGTATGCCAATAACGACGGAGTGTTTAACTCCATTAAACATACCCACGTCTTCTATCAAATCAAGAGTTTACATGTAAAAGCGTAGTCTCCGAAGTGTAGTGGTATGGACATATAAACGCAATTATCTTAGAAAAGGCAGAGTTTCTTGCAGTTCTGTATATTCCTGCTAATAGAGGGTCTAATGCCAATAACGACGGAGTGTTGAACTCAATTAAACATACCCACATCTTCTATCAAATCAAGAATTTACATGTAAAAGCGTAGTCTCCGAAGTGTAGTGGTATGGACATATAAACGCAATTATCTAAGAGAAGGCGGAGCTTCTTGCAGTTCTGTATATTCCTGCTAATAGACGATTTAATGCTTATAACGACGGAGTGTTCAACTCAATTAAACATTCCCACGTCGTCTATCAAATCAAGAGTTTACGTATAAAAGCGTAGTCTCCGAAGTGAAGTGTCATAGACATATAAACGCAATTATCTAAGAGAAGTGCGAAGTTTCTTGCAGATGTGTGTATTCCTGCTTATAGAGGGTCTAATGCCAATTACGACGGAGTGTTAAACTAAATTACCCATATCCACGTCTTCTATCAAATCAAGAGTTGACATGTAAAAGCGTAGTCTCCGAAGTGAAGTGTCATAGACATATAAACGCTATTATCTAAGAAAAGGCGAAATTTCTTGCAGTTCTGTATATTCCTGCTAATAGAGAATCTAATGCCAATTACGACGGAGTGTTCAACTCAATTAAAAATATCCACGTCTTCTATCAAATCAAGAGTTTACATGTAAAAGCGTAGTCTCCGAAGTGAAGTGTCATAGACATATAAACGCAATTATCTAAGAGAAGGCGGCGTTTCTTGCAGTTTAATGTATTCCTGCATATAGAGGGTCTATTGCCAATCACGATGGAGTATTCAACTTAATTAAACATACCCACGTCTTCTATCAAATCAAGAGTTTACGTGTAAAAGCGTAGTCTCCGAAGTGAAGTGTCATAGACATATAAACGCAATTATCTAAGAGAAGGCGGAGTTTCTTGCAGTTCTGTATATTCCTGCTAATAGAGGGTCTAATGCCAATAACGACGGAGTGTTGAACTCAATTAAACATACCCACATCTTCTATCAAATCAAGAGTTTACATGTAAAAGCGTAGTCTCCGAAGTGTAGTGGTATGGACATATAAACGCAATTATCTTAGAAAAGGCAGAGTTTCTTGCAGTTCCGTATATTCCTGCTAATAGAGGGTCTAATGCCAATAACGACGTAGTGTTGAACTCAATTAACCATATCCACGTCTTCTATCAAATCAAGAGTTTACCTGTAAAAGCGTAGTCTCCGAAGTGAAGTGACATAGACATATAAACGCAATTATCTAAGAGAAGGCGGAGTTTCTTGCAGTTCTGTAAATTTCAGCTAATAGAGGGTCTAATGCAAATAACGACGGAGTGTTCAACCTAATTAAACATACCCACGTCTTCTATCAAATCAAGAGTTTACGTATAAAAGCGTATTCTCCGAAGTGTAGTGGTATGGACATATAAACGCAATTATCTTAGAGAAGGCGGAGCTTCTTGCAGTTCTGTATATTCCTGCTAATAGAGGGTATAATGCCAATAACGTCGGAGTGTTGAACTCAATTAACCATATCCACGTCTTCTATCAAATCAAGAGTTTACATGTAAAAGCGTAGTCTCCGAAGTGAAGTGTCATAGACATATAAACGCAATTATCTAAGAGAAGGCGGAGCTTCTTGCAGTTCTGTATATTCCTGCTAATAGAGGGTCTAATGCCAATAACGACAGAGTGTTTAACTTAATTAAACATATCCACGTCTTCTATCAAATCAAGAGTTTACGTATAAAAGCGTAGTCTCCGAAGTGAAGTGTCATAGACATATAAGCGCAATTATCTTAGAAAAGGCAGAGCTTTTTGCAGTTCTGTGTATTCCTACTAATAGAGGGTCTAATGCCATTAACGACGGAGTGTTCAACTCAATTCAACATACCCACGTCTTCTTTTAAATCAAGAGTTTACGTATAAAAGCGTAGTCTCCGAAGTGAAGTGTCATAGACATATAAACGCAATTATCTTAGAGAAGGCGGAGTTTCTTGCAGTTCTGTATATTCGTGCTAATAGAGGGTCTTATGCCAATAACGACGGATTGTTCAAATTAATTAAACATACCCTCGTCTTCTATCAAATCAAGAGTTTACGTGTTAAAGCGCAGTCTCCGAAGGTAAGTGTTATAGACATATAAACGCAATTATCTAAAAAAAGGCGGAGTTTCTTGCAGTTCTGTATATTCCTGCTTATAGAGGGTCTAATGCCAAAAACGACGGAGTGTTGAACTCAATTACACATATCCACGTCATTTATCAAATCAAGAGTTTACGTGTAAAAGCGTAGTCTCCGAAGTGAAGTGTCATAGACATAAACGCAATTATCTAAAAGAAAGCGGAGTTTCATTCAGTTCTGTATATTCCTGCTAATAGAGGGTCTAATGCCAATAACGACGGAGTGTTGAACTCAATGAAACATACACACGTCTTCTATCAAATCAAGAGTTTCAATGTAAAAGCGTAGTCTCCGAAGTGTAGTGGTATGGACATATAAACGCAATTATCTTAGAGAAGGCGGAGCTCTTTGCAGTTCTGTATATTCCTGCTTATAGAGGGTATAATGCCAATAACGACGGAGTGTTCAACTCAATTAAACATACCCACGTCTTCTATCAAATCAAGAGTTTACATGTAAAAGCGTAGTCTCCGAAGTGTAGTGGTATGGACATATAAACGCAATTATCTTAGAGAAGGCGGAGCTTCTTGTAGTTCTGTATATTCCTGCTAATAGAGGGTCTAATGCACATAACGACGGATTGGTCAACTCAATTAAACATACGCACGTCTTCTATCAAATCAAGAGTTTACATGTAAAAGCGTAGTCTCCGAAGTGTAGTGGTATGGACATATAAACGCAATTATCTTAGAGAAGGCGGAGCTCTTTGCAGTTCTGTATATTCCTGCTTATAGAGAGTCTAATGCCAATAACGACGGAGTGTTAAACCTTAATTAAACATACCCACGTCTTCTATCAAATCAAGAGTTTACGTGTAAAAGCGTAGTCTCCGAAGTGAAGTGTCATAGACATATAAACGCAATTATCTTAGAGAAGGCGGAGCTTCAAGCAGTTCTGTGTATTCCTGCTAATAGAGAGTCTAATGCCAATCACGACGGAGTGTTCAACTTAATTAAACATACCCACGTATTCTATCAAATCAAGAGTTTACGTATAAAAGCGTTGTCTCCGAAGGGTAGTGTCATGGACTTAACGCAATTATGTTAGAGAAGGTGGAGTTTCTTGCAGTTCTGTATACTCTTGCTAATAGAGGGTCTATTGCCAATAACGACGGCGTGTTGAACTCAATTAAACATACCCACGTCTTCTTTCAAATCAAGAGTTTACGTATAAAAGCGTAGTCTCCGAAGTGTAGTGGTATAGACATATAAACGCCATTATCTAAGATAAGGCGGAGTTTCTTGCAGTTTTGTATATTCCTGCTCATAGAGGGTCTAATGCCATTTACGACGGAGTGTTCAACTTAATTAAACATACCCACGTATTCTATCAAATCAAGAGTTTACGTATAAAAGCGTTGTCTCCGAAGGGTAGTGTCATGGACTTAACGAAATTATCTTAGAGAAGGCGGAGTTTCTTGCAGTTCTGTATATTCCTGCTAATAGAGAGTCTAATGCCAATCACGACGGAGTGTTCAACTTAATTAAACATACCCACGTATTCTATCAAATCAAGAGTTTACGTATAAAAGCGTTGTCTCCGAAGGGTAGTGTCATGGACTTAACGCAATTATCTTAGAGAAGGTGGAATTTCTTGCAGTTCTGTATATTCTTGCTAATAGAGGGTCTATTGCCAATAACGACGGAGTGTTGAACTCAATTAAACATACCCACGTCTTCTATCAAATCAAGAGTTTACATGTAAAAGCGTAGTCTCCGAAGTGAAGTGTCATAGACATATAAACGCAGTTATCTTAGAGAAGGCGGAGTTTCTTGCAGTTTTGTAAATTCCTGCTAATAGAGGGTCTAATGCCAATGACGACGTAGTGTTCAACTCAATTAAACATACCCACGTCTTCTATCAAATCAAAAGTTTACATGTAAAAGCGTAGTCTCCGAAGTGAAGTGTCATAGACATATAAACGCAATTATCTTAGAGAAGGCGGAGTTTCTTGCAGTTCTGTATATTCCTGCTAATAGGGTGTCTAATGCCAATGACGACGTAGTGTTCAACTCAATAAAACATACCCACGTATTCTATCAAATCAAGAATTTACGTATAAAAGCGTAGTCTCCGAAGTGTAGTGGTATGGACATATAAACGCAATTATCTAAGAGAAGGCGGAGTTTCTTGCAGTTCTGTATATTCCTGCTAATAGAGGGTCTAATGCCAATCACGACGGAGTGTTCAACTTAATTAAACATACCCACATATTCTATCAAATCAAGAGTTTACGTATAAAAGCGTAGTCTCCGAAGTGAAGTGTCATAGACATATAAACGCAATTATCTTAGAGAAGGCGGAGTTTCTTGCAGTTCTGTATATTCCTGCTAATAGAGGGTCTAATGCTTATTACGACGGAGTGTTCAACTCAATTTAACATACCCACGTCTTCTATCAAATCAAGAGTTTACGTATAAAAGCGTAGTCTCCGAAGTGAAGTGTCATAGACATATAAACGCAATTATCTAAGAGAAGGCGGAGCTTCTTGCAGTTCTGTGTATTCCTGCTAATAGATGGTCTAATGCTTATGACGACGAAGTGTTCATTTCAATTAACCATACCCACGTCTTCTATCAAATCAAGAGTTTACGTATAAAAGCGTAGTCTCCGAATTGTTGTGGTACCGTATGGAAATATAAACGCAATTATCCTAGAGATGGCGGAGTTTCTTGCAGTTCTGTATATTTCTGCTAATAAAGAGTCTAATGCCAATCACGACGGAGTGGTCAACTCAATAAAACATACCCACGTCTTCTATCAAATCAAGAGTTTACGTATAAAAGCGTAGTCTCCGAAGTGAAGTGTCATAGACATATAAACCTAATTATCTTAAAGAAGGCGGAGTTTCTTGCAGTTCTGTATATTCCTGCTAATAGATTGTCGTATGCCAATAACGACGGAGTGTTGAAATCAATTAAACATACCCACGTCTTCTATCAAATCAAGAGTTTACATGTAAAAGCGTAGTCTCCGAAGTGTAGTGGTATGGACATATAAACGCAATTATCTTAGAGAAGGCGGAGCTTCTTGCAGTTCTGTATATTCCTGCTAATAGAGGGTCTAATGCCAATAACGACGGAGTGTTGAACTCAATTAAACATACCCACATCTTCTATCAAATCAAGAGTTTACATGTAAAAGCGTAGTCTCCGAAGTGTAGTGGTATGGACATATAAACGCAGTTATCTTAGAGAAGGCGGAGCTTCTTGCAGTTCTGTATATTCCTGCTAAAAAAGAGTCTAATGCCAATCACGACGGAGTGTTCAACTCAATTAAACATACCCACGTCTTCTATTAAATCAAGAGTTTACGTATAAAAGCGTAGTCTCCGAAGTGTAGTGGTACCGTATGGACATATAAACGCAATTATCTTAGAGAAGGCGGAGTTTCTTGCAGTTCTGTATATTCCTGCTAATAGAGGGTCGTATGCCAATAACGACGGAGTGTTTAACTCCATTAAACATACCCACGTCTTCTATCAAATCAAGAGTTTACATGTAAAAGCGTAGTCTCCGAAGTGTAGTGGTATGGACATATAAACGCAATTATCTTAGAAAAGGCAGAGTTTCTTGCAGTTCCGTATATTCCTGCTAATAGAGGGTCTAATGCCAATAACGACGTAGTGTTGAACTCAATTAACCATATCCACGTCTTCTATCAAATCAAGAGTTTACCTGTAAAAGCGTAGTCTCCGAAGTGAAGTGACATAGACATATAAACGCAATTATCTAAGAGAAGGCGGAGTTTCTTGCAGTTCTGTATATTTCAGCTAATAGAGGGTCTAATGCAAATAACGACGGAGTGTTCAACCTAATTAAACATACCCACGTCTTCTATCAAATCAAGAGTTTACGTATAAAAGCGTAGTCTCCGAAGTGTAGTGGTATGGACATATAAACGCAATTATCTTAGAGAAGGCGGAGCTTCTTGCAGTTCTGTATATTCCTGCTAATAGAGGGTATAATGCCAATAACGTCGGAGTGTTGAACTCAATTAACCATATCCACGTCTTCTATCAAATCAAGAGTTTACATGTAAAAGCGTAGTCTCCGAAGTGAAGTGTCATAGACATATAAACGCAATTATCTAAGAGAAGGCGGAGCTTCTTGCAGTTCTGTATATTCCTGCTAATAGAGGGTCTAATGCCAATAACGACAGAGTGTTTAACTTAATTAAACATATCCACGTCTTCTATCAAATCAAGAGTTTACGTATAAAAGCGTAGTCTCCGAAGTGAAGTGTCATAGACATATAAGCGCAATTATCTTAGAAAAGGCAGAGCTTTTTGCAGTTCTGTGTATTCCTACTAATAGAGGGTCTAATGCCATTAACGACGGAGTGTTCAACTCAATTCAACATACCCACGTCTTCTTTTAAATCAAGAGTTTACGTATAAAAGCGTAGTCTCCGAAGTGAAGTGTCATAGACATATAAACGCAATTATCTTAGAGAAGGCGGAGTTTCTTGCAGTTCTGTATATTCGTGCTAATAGAGGGTCTTATGCCAATAACGACGGATTGTTCAAATTAATTAAACATACCCTCGTCTTCTATCAAATCAAGAGTTTACGTGTTAAAGCGCAGTCTCCGAAGGTAAGTGTTATAGACATATAAACGCAATTATCTAAAAAAAGGCGGAGTTTCTTGCAGTTCTGTATATTCCTGCTTATAGAGGGTCTAATGCCAAAAACGACGGAGTGTTGAACTCAATTACACATATCCACGTCATTTATCAAATCAAGAGTTTACGTGTAAAAGCGTAGTCTCCGAAGTGAAGTGTCATAGACATAAACGCAATTATCTAAAAGAAAGCGGAGTTTCATTCAGTTCTGTATATTCCTGCTAATAGAGGGTCTAATGCCAATAACGACGGAGTGTTGAACTCAATGAAACATACACACGTCTTCTATCAAATCAAGAGTTTCAATGTAAAAGCGTAGTCTCCGAAGTGTAGTGGTATGGACATATAAACGCAATTATCTTAGAGAAGGCGGAGCTCTTTGCAGTTCTGTATATTCCTGCTTATAGAGGGTATAATGCCAATAACGACGGAGTGTTCAACTCAATTAAACATACCCACGTCTTCTATCAAATCAAGAGTTTACATGTAAAAGCGTAGTCTCCGAAGTGTAGTGGTATGGACATATAAACGCAATTATCTTAGAGAAGGCGGAGCTTCTTGTAGTTCTGTATATTCCTGCTAATAGAGGGTCTAATGCACATAACGACGGATTGGTCAACTCAATTAAACATACGCACGTCTTCTATCAAATCAAGAGTTTACATGTAAAAGCGTAGTCTCCGAAGTGTAGTGGTATGGACATATAAACGCAATTATCTTAGAGAAGGCGGAGCTCTTTGCAGTTCTGTATATTCCTGCTTATAGAGAGTCTAATGCCAATAACGACGGAGTGTTAAACCTTAATTAAACATACCCACGTCTTCTATCAAATCAAGAGTTTACGTGTAAAAGCGTAGTCTCCGAAGTGAAGTGTCATAGACATATAAACGCAATTATCTTAGAGAAGGCGGAGCTTCAAGCAGTTCTGTGTATTCCTGCTAATAGAGAGTCTAATGCCAATCACGACGGAGTGTTCAACTTAATTAAACATACCCACGTATTCTATCAAATCAAGAGTTTACGTATAAAAGCGTTGTCTCCGAAGGGTAGTGTCATGGACTTAACGCAATTATGTTAGAGAAGGTGGAGTTTCTTGCAGTTCTGTATACTCTTGCTAATAGAGGGTCTATTGCCAATAACGACGGCGTGTTGAACTCAATTAAACATACCCACGTCTTCTTTCAAATCAAGAGTTTACGTATAAAAGCGTAGTCTCCGAAGTGTAGTGGTATGGACATATAAACGCAATTATCTAAGATAAGGCGGAGTTTCTTGCAGTTTTGTATATTCCTGCTCATAGAGGGTCTAATGCCATTTACGACGGAGTGTTCAACTTAATTAAACATACCCACGTATTCTATCAAATCAAGAGTTTACGTATAAAAACGTAGTCTTTGAAGTGAAGTGGTATGGACATATAAACGCAATTATCTAAGAGAAGGCGGAGTTTCTCGCAGTTCTGTGTATTCCTGCTAATAGGAGGTCTAATGCCAATAACGACGGAGTGTTCAACTTAATTAATTATACCCACGTATTCTATCAAATCAAGAGTTTACGTATAAAAGCGTTGTCTCCGAAGGGTAGTGTCATGGACTTAACGAAATTATCTTAGAGAAGGCGGAGTTTCTTGCAGTTCTGTATATTCCTGCTAATAGAGAGTCTAATGCCAATCACGACGGAGTGTTCAACTTAATTAAACATACCCACGTATTCTATCAAATCAAGAGTTTACGTATAAAAGCGTTGTCTCCGAAGGGTAGTGTCATGGACTTAACGCAATTATCTTAGAGAAGGTGGAATTTCTTGCAGTTCTGTATATTCTTGCTAATAGAGGGTCTATTGCCAATAACGACGGAGTGTTGAACTCAATTAAACATACCCACGTCTTCTATCAAATCAAGAGTTTACATGTAAAAGCGTAGTCTCCGAAGTGAAGTGTCATAGACATATAAACGCAATTATCTTAGAGAAGGCGGAGTTTCTTGCAGTTCTGTATATTCCTGCTAATAGGGTGTCTAATGCCAATGACGACGTAGTGTTCAACTCAATAAAACATACCCACGTCTTCTATCAAATCAAGAGTTTACGTATAAAAGCGTAGTCTCCGAAGTGTAGTGGTATGGACATATAAACGCAATTATCTAAGAGAAGGCGGAGTTTCTTGCAGTTCTGTATATTCCTGCTAATAGAGGGTCTAATGCCAATCACGACGGAGTGTTCAACTTAATTAAACATACCCACGTATTCTATCAAATCAAGAGTTTACGTATAAAAGCGTAGTCTCCGAAGTGAAGTGTCATAGACAAATAAACGCAATTATCTAAGAGAAGGCGGAGTTTCTTGCAGTTCTGGGTATTCCTGCTAATAGAGGGTCTATTGCCAATAACGACGAGGGGGTCAACTCAATTAACCATATCCATGTCTTCTATCAAATCAAGAGTTTACATGTAAAAGCGTAGTCTCCGAAGTGAAGTGTCATAGACATATAAACGCAATTATCTTAGGGAAGGCGGAGTTTCTTGCAGTTCTGTATACTCCTGCTAATAGAGGGTCTAATGCCAATTACGACGTAGTGTACAACTCAATTAAACATACCCACGTCTTCTATAAAATCAAGAGTTTACGTAAAAAAGCGAAGTCTCCGAAGTGAAGTGTCATAGACATATAAACGCAATTATCTTAGAGAAGGCGGAGTTTCTTGCAGTTCTGTATATTCCTGCTAATAGAGGGTCTAATGCCAATTACGACGGAGTGTTCAACTCAATTTAACATACCCACGTCTTCTATCAAATCAAGAGTTTACGTATAAAAGCGTAGTCTCCGAAGTGAAGTGTCATAGACATATAAACGCAATTATCTAAGAGAAGGCGGAGCTTCTTGCAGTTCTGTGTATTCCTGCTAATAGATGGTCTAATGCTTATGACGACGAAGTGTTCATTTTAATTAACCATACCCACGTCTTCTATCAAATCAAGAGTTTACGTATAAAAGCGTAGTCTCCGAATTGTTGTGGTACCGTATGGAAATATAAACGCAATTATCCTAGAGAAGGCGGAGTTTCTTGCAGTTCTGTATATTTCTGCTAATAAAGAGTCTAATGCCAATCACGACGGAGTGGTCAACTCAATAAAACATACCCACGTCTTCTATCAAATCAAGAGTTTACGTATAAAAGCGTAGTCTCCGAAGTGTAGTGGTACCGTATGGACATATAAACGCAATTATCTTAGAGAAGGCGGAGTTTCTTGCAGTTCTGTATAATTCTGCTAATAGAGGGTCGTATGCCAATAACGACGGAGTGTTTAACTCCATTAAACATACCCACGTCTTCTATCAAATCAAGAGTTTACATGTAAAAGCGTAGTCTCCGAAGTGTAGTGGTATGGACATATAAACGCAATTATCTTAGAAAAGGCAGAGTTTCTTGCAGTTCTGTATATTCCTGCTAATAGAGGGTCTAATGCCAATAACGACGGAGTGTTGAACTCAATTAAACATACCCACATCTTCTATCAAATCAAGAATTTACATGTAAAAGCGTAGTCTCCGAAGTGTAGTGGTATGGACATATAAACGCAATTATCTAAGAGAAGGCGGAGCTTCTTGCAGTTCTGTATATTCCTGCTAATAGACGATTTAATGCTTATAACGACGGAGTGTTCAACTCAATTAAACATTCCCACGTCGTCTATCAAATCAAGAGTTTACGTATAAAAGCGTAGTCTCCGAAGTGAAGTGTCATAGACATATAAACGCAATTATCTAAGAGAAGTGCGAAGTTTCTTGCAGATGTGTGTATTCCTGCTTATAGAGGGTCTAATGCCAATTACGACGGAGTGTTAAACTAAATTACCCATATCCACGTCTTCTATCAAATCAAGAGTTGACATGTAAAAGCGTAGTCTCCGAAGTGAAGTGTCATAGACATATAAACGCTATTATCTAAGAAAAGGCGAAATTTCTTGCAGTTCTGTATATTCCTGCTAATAGAGAATCTAATGCCAATTACGACGGAGTGTTCAACTCAATTAAAAATATCCACGTCTTCTATCAAATCAAGAGTTTACATGTAAAAGCGTAGTCTCCGAAGTGAAGTGTCATAGACATATAAACGCAATTATCTAAGAGAAGGCGGCGTTTCTTGCAGTTTAATGTATTCCTGCATATAGAGGGTCTATTGCCAATCACGATGGAGTATTCAACTTAATTAAACATACCCACGTCTTCTATCAAATCAAGAGTTTACGTGTAAAAGCGTAGTCTCCGAAGTGAAGTGTCATAGACATATAAACGCAATTATCTAAGAGAAGGCGGAGTTTCTTGCAGTTCTGTATATTCCTGCTAATAGAGGGTCTAATGCCAATAACGACGGAGTGTTGAACTCAATTAAACATACCCACATCTTCTATCAAATCAAGAGTTTACATGTAAAAGCGTAGTCTCCGAAGTGTAGTGGTATGGACATATAAACGCAATTATCTAAGAGAAGGCGGAGCTTCTTGCAGTTCTGTATATTCCTGCTAATAGACGATTTAATGCTTATAACGACGGAGTGTTCAACTCAATTAAACATTCCCACGTCGTCTATCAAATCAAGAGTTTACGTGTAAAAGAGTAGTCTCCGAAGTGAAGTGTCATAGACATATAAACGCAATTATCTAAAAGAAAGCGGAGTTTCTTTCAGTTCTGTATATTTCTGCTAATAGAGGGTCTAATGCCAATAACGACGGAGTGTTGAACTCAATGAAACATACCCACGTCTTCTATCAAATCAAGAGTTTCAATGTAAAAGCGCAGTCTCCGAAGTGTAGTGGTATGGACATATAAACGCAATTATCTTAGAGAAGGCGGAGCTCTTTGCAGTTCTGTATATTCCTGCTTATAAAGGGTCTAATGCCAATAACGACGGAGTGTTCAACTCAATTAAACATACCCACGTCTTCTATCAAATCAAGAGTTTACATGTAAAAGCGTAGTCTCCGAAGTGTAGTGGTATGGACATATAAACCCAATTATCTTAGAGAAGGCGGAGCTTCTTGTAGTTCTGTATAATCCTGCTTTTAGAGGGTCTAATGCCAATAACGACGGAGTGTTAAACTCAATTAAACATACCCACGTCTTCTATCAAATCAAGAGTTTACGTGTAAAAGCGTAGTCTCCGAAGTGAAGTGTCATAGACATATAAACGCAATTATCTTAGAGAAGGCGGAGCTTCTTGCAGTTCTGTGTATTCCTGCTAATAGAGGGTCTAATGCCAATAACGACGGAGTGTTAAACTCAATAAAACATACCCACGTCTTCTATCAAATAAAGAGTTTACGTATAAAAGCGTAGTCTCCGAAGTGAAGTGTCATAGACATATAAACGCAATTATCTAAGAGAAGGCGGAGCTTCTTGCAGTTCTGTGTATTCCTGCTAATAGATGGTCTAATGCTTATGACGACGAAGTGTTCATTTCAATTAACTATACCCACGTCTTCTATCAAATCAAGAGTTTACGTATAAAAGCGTAGTCTCCGAATTGTTGTGGTACCGTATGGAAATATAAACGCAATTATCCTAGAAAAGGCGGAGTTTCTTGCAGTTCTGTATATTTCTGCTAATAAAGAGTCTAATGCCAATCACGACGGAGTGGTCAACTCAATAAAACATACCCACGTCTTCTATCAAATCAAGAGTTTACGTATAAAAGCGTAGTCTCCGAAGTGTGGTGGTACCGTATGGACATATAAACGCAATTATCTTAGAGAAGGCGGAGTTATTATTATTATTATTAGGCCTTTATTTGCAACAGAATACAAATTCCACTAGTGCAAATTCAATATAGACATACACAAAAATACAGAAACATACAATAAATTACATACTAATATTATAATATACGAACTAAGCAGCAGTGGAAATGATTTAAAGATGAGGTACAGTAAATTGTTAAACAGGTCGAAAAAGATAGTGTATAAAGTATAGATAGAAGATAGAATAAAATATGTATATCTGTGAACATGTGCTATGTACTATAGTTTAGTTACTAACATATTACGCTACACAGAATTTACTAAAAGTTACTAGTTATTAAAATGATACAACAGTGGTGGACAGTGGTGGTTGGTATAAAATGGTAAGATGTAGATCTAGCAGGTTACAACAACATGGCACGTAGATTTCTCTTAAAATAGGTTAAACTATTGGAATTTAAGTCGACGTTGTTTTTTGAAGATATATCATTGAAAGTGTTTTGAAGCCGGTTTATACACGTATGTTTATGTACGTCTATTCTACTATGGTCTGTTTTAAATAAATTGTTGTTTCTAGTAAGACGGGGTGGTACGTGGAAGTTGAGTTTTTCTAATAAGGTGGAATCTATATGCCCGTTTGTGAGTTTGTGTAGGAAGACCATGTCGATGTATTTCCTTCTGTTACAAAGAGACATCAAGTTGTTAGTGGTACAGTAATTTTCGTAGTCACTTCTATGATATTCAGTTCTTGCTTGTGCGCACTGGAGCTTCATGAATCGTTTTTGTACACTTTCGATGCCGTCGATTTTTGTTTTATGGTGGGGGTTCCAAACAACACTCGCATACTCCACTTGAGGTCTTACGAGAGCAGTATACAACATTTTATTGGTAGATTTAGAAAACACTTTGAAACAGTTCCGCCTCATTAGCCCTAAAAGCTTGTACGCTTTCGGTGTTATGGCTTCAAAATGTTTGCCAAAAGACATGTCACATGACATTATGACCCCTAGATCTCTAATTGATTGAACCCTTATTAAACTTACGTTAGCTATTTCATACGAAAAAAAGATGACGTTTTTTCTTTTATTTGTAAATGATATGACGTTACACTTCTGTACATTTAAACCTAGTTTCCAAGTGCTGCACCATAACGCGAGACTATCAAGATCTTTTTGTAAATCTAGACATTGCTGACGAGTGCTTATAGACTGGTAGATCTTCAAGTCATCTGCATACATCAAACACTTAGACGATTTGAAGCACTGTGGTATGTCGTTTACATAGAGGGTAAAAAACAGTGGTCCGAGGATCGATCCTTGGGGTACCCCAGATGTGACCTGCTCAGTTCTTGAGGAGCATCCATCGATGACGACACGTTGGGTTCTGCCATCCAGGTAACTAGCTAGAAGGTCCAGGAGTTGTCCGCATATCCCGAAACCAGATAATTTGTGGAGAAGTAGGCGATGGTCAACGCTGTCAAATGCTTTGGTAAAGTCTGTGTAGACAGCATCTACTTGCAATTTGTTGTTGAAACTGTTAGTTATATCGCCGGTGTATTCCGCGAGGTTCGTGACTGTTGAACGGCGTCGTACAAAGCCGTGTTGCTCCGGGGCAATGTGTCTAGCCACGTGATGATACAACCTACCATGCAACAATTTTTCGAAAACTTTGGATAGAACTGAGAGCAGTGATATGGGCCTATAGTTTAACACTTTATATCGGCTGCCCTTTTTTAATACCGGAGTAACATTGGAATCCTTCCAGCGGGATGGGAAAACTCCAGTGAGTAAGGATTTGTTAAAAAGTTTAGAAAGAGGGTCGGACAACGGTTTACGGCAATATTTTAGAACTCGAATTGGAATGGAATCAGGACCGGGTGACTTGTTGTTGACGAGGTTGTGAAGGCATACTTCCACCTCTCCACTTGAAATGGTGAATAGGGCTAAACTCTCATTCCCATATTGTTGAGCAGGTGGAGGGGTTTCACTTTTGCAGGACTTTGGACGGTAAGTTGTCAAAAAATAATCAGAAAAGAGCTGACAGCAAGTGTCGATGGTAGTTGCTTTAGTTTCATTGTATTCCACTCCAACTGGTATTCTTCTTATTTTTGTCTTCCGTCGAATATATCCCCACAATAGGTTTGGATTGGTGGCAACTTCCGAGTCCACCTTTTGGGTATACATCTTATATTTAGATTGCTGAAGTTTCTTGAATGACGTTCGTTTTATTTGGTATTCGATTTTTTCGCTTTCTTGTTTGGTTCGACACCAGCGCCTATATGCCCTGTTTTTGTCTTTAAGTGCAGTGATAACATCGCGATCAAACCAGGCCGGGTATTTTAGTGGATTTACTTTAACTTTCGGAACAACGTTTGCAATTGTTTCGTTTAGAAGTTTGTAGAAAATGTCACACATTTCGTCAACAGTTGTGGCTTGCTCCATTTGACTCCACTGACAGTTTAATAAAGCTTCGTTGAGTTTGTTAAAGTCTGCTTTTTTCCAGTTATATGTGGTATGCTGCTGTTGTTTATACTTCTGATTGCACGTTGATTCGACTGGGGGTAAAGTAATGTGACTTAGGAAGGCCACGTGGTCGGAGCTGACAGCTGGTTCGGCGAGACTGACAGTGACAGAGATGTCTTGGGTATTAGTAAACAACAGGTCTAGAAAATTGTTCCCTCTTGTTGTGAACGGAATTCTTTGGTGCAGGTCAAGTTCGTTTAACGCATCGATGAATTCAGAAGCGGCGTCTGCGTTGGAATTTCCTAGAATCATTGGTTGCAGTGTATCCGGGAAGTCTGGGCAGGGTTGCCACCGTATGTCGGGAAAATTGAAGTCGCCACACAATACAACGCTGTCCTGCGGTCGGGATGCGGTTTGTATTTGGAACACTGATTGTCGAAACTTGTCGAGCAGGTTAGGTGTTGGTTTCGGGGGAAGATATGCACACCCAACAAATAGGCTGCGTTGCGCCGAGATAGTGATCTCCACCCAGATAAGCTCGCAGGAGTCGTTGCAGGTGTCCACCTGACGGGCGACGAGACCTGTGCTGACCGCGATCATCACGCCACCCCCTTGCTTCGCCTCGAGCGACCGCCTATCTCTTCGATGAATCACGTATTGGCTACTGTCGAGAATTTCACCGTCATAAATGCTTTCGTTCAACCAGGTTTCAGTTAGACATAGAATGTCCGCCTCACTATTGTCCACAAAGTGTGAGTTGAATGATGCCAGCTTGTCCCGTCCTGAGATGCTTCGCAGGTTCATACAATAAAGTGACACACTTGATGGGCCGGGATTTAGTTCTACGTTTCCTAAGAGGGCCAGCAGCAGTATTGCAGTCGCACAGGGGCTTTTTGGCATTCGCACGTGGCGTGTAACGCCCATTGCTTTCATCCTACCTGCCGGTGTCTTGGACGAGCCCAAGGTCCCACGAGATGGGGGTGAGCACGATCCACCATTCACGAGCGCGCTAACACACACGGAGACTGCGGACACTTCACACTTTGTAATTACTAAAACGTTGACCGTGAGTTGCTTATTATATAAATACCTATAGTTCGTTACCTTCGCCGCGGCTTCCTGAACATCTTGATCCACTTTCATTTGCAAAACGATCACTTTTACTAATAAAATTAATAGAAAAATACGGAGCCAACTACCCGCACGATTGGCACTCGCCGCCATCTTTATATTTTTGGTGGTTGGTCTTGCAGTTCTGTATATTCCTGCTAATAGAGGGTCGTATGCCAATAACGACGGAGTGTTTAACTCCATTAAACATACCCACGTCTTCTATCAAATCAAGAGTTTACATGTAAAAGCGTAGTCTCCGAAGTGTAGTGGTATGGACATATAAACGCAATTATCTTAGAAAAGGCAGAGTTTCTTGCAGTTCTGTATATTCCTGCTAATAGAGGGTCTAATGCCAATAACGACGGAGTGTTGAACTCAATTAAACATACCCACATCTTCTATCAAATCAAGAGTTTACATGTAAAAGCGTAGTCTCCGAAGTGTAGTGGTATGGACATATAAACGCAATTATCTAAGAGAAGGCGGAGCTTCTTGCAGTTCTGTATATTCCTGCTAATAGACGATTTAATGCTTATAACGACGGAGTGTTCAACTCAATTAAACATTCCCACGTCGTCTATCAAATCAAGAGTTTACGTGTAAAAGAGTAGTCTCCGAAGTGAAGTGTCATAGACATATAAACGCAATTATCTAAAAGAAAGCGGAGTTTCTTTCAGTTCTGTATATTTCTGCTAATAGAGGGTCTAATGCCAATAACGACGGAGTGTTGAACTCAATGAAACATACCCACGTCTTCTATCAAATCAAGAGTTTCAATGTAAAAGCGCAGTCTCCGAAGTGTAGTGGTATGGACATATAAACGCAATTATCTTAGAGAAGGCGGAGCTCTTTGCAGTTCTGTATATTCCTGCTTATAAAGGGTCTAATGCCAATAACGACGGAGTGTTCAACTCAATTAAACATACCCACGTCTTCTATCAAATCAAGAGTTTACATGTAAAAGCGTAGTCTCCGAAGTGTAGTGGTATGGACATATAAACCCAATTATCTTAGAGAAGGCGGAGCTTCTTGTAGTTCTGTATAATCCTGCTTTTAGAGGGTCTAATGCCAATAACGACGGAGTGTTAAACTCAATTAAACATACCCACGTCTTCTATCAAATCAAGAGTTTACGTGTAAAAGCGTAGTCTCCGAAGTGAAGTGTCATAGACATATAAACGCAATTATCTTAGAGAAGGCGGAGCTTCTTGCAGTTCTGTATATTCCTGCTAATAGAGGGTCTAATGCCAATAACGACGGAGTGTTAAACTCAATAAAACATACCCACGTCTTCTATCAAATAAAGAGTTTACGTATAAAAGCGTAGTCTCCGAAGTGAAGTGTCATAGACATATAAACGCAATTATCTAAGAGAAGGCGGAGCTTCTTGCAGTTCTGTGTATTCCTGCTAATAGATGGTCTAATGCTTATGACGACGAAGTGTTCATTTCAATTAACTATACCCACGTCTTCTATCAAATCAAGAGTTTACGTATAAAAGCGTAGTCTCCGAATTGTTGTGGTACCGTATGGAAATATAAACGCAATTATCCTAGAAAAGGCGGAGTTTCTTGCAGTTCTGTATATTTCTGCTAATAAAGAGTCTAATGCCAATCACGACGGAGTGGTCAACTCAATAAAACATACCCACGTCTTCTATCAAATCAAGAGTTTACGTATAAAAGCGTAGTCTCCGAAGTGTGGTGGTACCGTATGGACATATAAACGCAATTATCTTAGAGAAGGCGGAGTTATTATTATTATTATTAGGCCTTTATTTGCAACAGAATACAAATTCCACTAGTGCAAATTCAATATAGACATACACAAAAATACAGAAACATACAATAAATTACATACTAATATTATAATATACGAACTAAGCAGCAGTGGAAATGATTTAAAGATGAGGTACAGTAAATTGTTAAACAGGTCGAAAAAGATAGTGTATAAAGTATAGATAGAAGATAGAATAAAATATGTATATCTGTGAACATGTGCTATGTACTATAGTTTAGTTACTAACATATTACGCTACACAGAATTTACTAAAAGTTACTAGTTATTAAAATGATACAACAGTGGTGGACAGTGGTGGTTGGTATAAAATGGTAAGATGTAGATCTAGCAGGTTACAACAACATGGCACGTAGATTTCTCTTAAAATAGGTTAAACTATTGGAATTTAAGTCGACGTTGTTTTTTGAAGATATATCATTGAAAGTGTTTTGAAGCCGGTTTATACACGTATGTTTATGTACGTCTATTCTACTATGGTCTGTTTTAAATAAATTGTTGTTTCTAGTAAGACGGGGTGGTACGTGGAAGTTGAGTTTTTCTAATAAGGTGGAATCTATATGCCCGTTTGTGAGTTTGTGTAGGAAGACCATGTCGATGTATTTCCTTCTGTTACAAAGAGACATCAAGTTGTTAGTGGTACAGTAATTTTCGTAGTCACTTCTATGATATTCAGTTCTTGCTTGTGCGCACTGGAGCTTCATGAATCGTTTTTGTACACTTTCGATGCCGTCGATTTTTGTTTTATGGTGGGGGTTCCAAACAACACTCGCATACTCCACTTGAGGTCTTACGAGAGCAGTATACAACATTTTATTGGTAGATTTAGAAAACACTTTGAAACAGTTCCGCCTCATTAGCCCTAAAAGCTTGTACGCTTTCGGTGTTATGGCTTCAAAATGTTTGCCAAAAGACATGTCACATGACATTATGACCCCTAGATCTCTAATTGATTGAACCCTTATTAAACTTACGTTAGCTATTTCATACGAAAAAAAGATGACGTTTTTTCTTTTATTTGTAAATGATATGACGTTACACTTCTGTACATTTAAACCTAGTTTCCAAGTGCTGCACCATAACGCGAGACTATCAAGATCTTTTTGTAAATCTAGACATTGCTGACGAGTGCTTATAGACTGGTAGATCTTCAAGTCATCTGCATACATCAAACACTTAGACGATTTGAAGCACTGTGGTATGTCGTTTACATAGAGGGTAAAAAACAGTGGTCCGAGGATCGATCCTTGGGGTACCCCAGATGTGACCTGCTCAGTTCTTGAGGAGCATCCATCGATGACGACACGTTGGGTTCTGCCATCCAGGTAACTAGCTAGAAGGTCCAGGAGTTGTCCGCATATCCCGAAACCAGATAATTTGTGGAGAAGTAGGCGATGGTCAACGCTGTCAAATGCTTTGGTAAAGTCTGTGTAGACAGCATCTACTTGCAATTTGTTGTTGAAACTGTTAGTTATATCGCCGGTGTATTCCGCGAGGTTCGTGACTGTTGAACGGCGTCGTACAAAGCCGTGTTGCTCCGGGGCAATGTGTCTAGCCACGTGATGATACAACCTACCATGCAACAATTTTTCGAAAACTTTGGATAGAACTGAGAGCAGTGATATGGGCCTATAGTTTAACACTTTATATCGGCTGCCCTTTTTTAATACCGGAGTAACATTGGAATCCTTCCAGCGGGATGGGAAAACTCCAGTGAGTAAGGATTTGTTAAAAAGTTTAGAAAGAGGGTCGGACAACGGTTTACGGCAATATTTTAGAACTCGAATTGGAATGGAATCAGGACCGGGTGACTTGTTGTTGACGAGGTTGTGAAGGCATACTTCCACCTCTCCACTTGAAATGGTGAATAGGGCTAAACTCTCATTCCCATATTGTTGAGCAGGTGGAGGGGTTTCACTTTTGCAGGACTTTGGACGGTAAGTTGTCAAAAAATAATCAGAAAAGAGCTGACAGCAAGTGTCGATGGTAGTTGCTTTAGTTTCATTGTATTCCACTCCAACTGGTATTCTTCTTATTTTTGTCTTCCGTCGAATATATCCCCACAATAGGTTTGGATTGGTGGCAACTTCCGAGTCCACCTTTTGGGTATACATCTTATATTTAGATTGCTGAAGTTTCTTGAATGACGTTCGTTTTATTTGGTATTCGATTTTTTCGCTTTCTTGTTTGGTTCGACACCAGCGCCTATATGCCCTGTTTTTGTCTTTAAGTGCAGTGATAACATCGCGATCAAACCAGGCCGGGTATTTTAGTGGATTTACTTTAACTTTCGGAACAACGTTTGCAATTGTTTCGTTTAGAAGTTTGTAGAAAATGTCACACATTTCGTCAACAGTTGTGGCTTGCTCCATTTGACTCCACTGACAGTTTAATAAAGCTTCGTTGAGTTTGTTAAAGTCTGCTTTTTTCCAGTTATATGTGGTATGCTGCTGTTGTTTATACTTCTGATTGCACGTTGATTCGACTGGGGGTAAAGTAATGTGACTTAGGAAGGCCACGTGGTCGGAGCTGACAGCTGGTTCGGCGAGACTGACAGTGACAGAGATGTCTTGGGTATTAGTAAACAACAGGTCTAGAAAATTGTTCCCTCTTGTTGTGAACGGAATTCTTTGGTGCAGGTCAAGTTCGTTTAACGCATCGATGAATTCAGAAGCGGCGTCTGCGTTGGAATTTCCTAGAATCATTGGTTGCAGTGTATCCGGGAAGTCTGGGCAGGGTTGCCACCGTATGTCGGGAAAATTGAAGTCGCCACACAATACAACGCTGTCCTGCGGTCGGGATGCGGTTTGTATTTGGAACACTGATTGTCGAAACTTGTCGAGCAGGTTAGGTGTTGGTTTCGGGGGAAGATATGCACACCCAACAAATAGGCTGCGTTGCGCCGAGATAGTGATCTCCACCCAGATAAGCTCGCAGGAGTCGTTGCAGGTGTCCACCTGACGGGCGACGAGACCTGTGCTGACCGCGATCATCACGCCACCCCCTTGCTTCGCCTCGAGCGACCGCCTATCTCTTCGATGAATCACGTATTGGCTACTGTCGAGAATTTCACCGTCATAAATGCTTTCGTTCAACCAGGTTTCAGTTAGACATAGAATGTCCGCCTCACTATTGTCCACAAAGTGTGAGTTGAATGATGCCAGCTTGTCCCGTCCTGAGATGCTTCGCAGGTTCATACAATAAAGTGACACACTTGATGGGCCGGGATTTAGTTCTACGTTTCCTAAGAGGGCCAGCAGCAGTATTGCAGTCGCACAGGGGCTTTTTGGCATTCGCACGTGGCGTGTAACGCCCATTGCTTTCATCCTACCTGCCGGTGTCTTGGACGAGCCCAAGGTCCCACGAGATGGGGGTGAGCACGATCCACCATTCACGAGCGCGCTAACACACACGGAGACTGCGGACACTTCACACTTTGTAATTACTAAAACGTTGACCGTGAGTTGCTTATTATATAAATACCTATAGTTCGTTACCTTCGCCGCGGCTTCCTGAACATCTTGATCCACTTTCATTTGCAAAACGATCACTTTTACTAATAAAATTAATAGAAAAATACGGAGCCAACTACCCGCACGATTGGCACTCGCCGCCATCTTTATATTTTTGGTGGTTGGTCTTGCAGTTCTGTATATTCCTGCTAATAGAGGGTCGTATGCCAATAACGACGGAGTGTTTAACTCCATTAAACATACCCACGTCTTCTATCAAATCAAGAGTTTACATGTAAAAGCGTAGTCTCCGAAGTGTAGTGGTATGGACATATAAACGCAATTATCTTAGAAAAGGCAGAGTTTCTTGCAGTTCTGTATATTCCTGCTAATAGAGGGTCTAATGCCAATAACGACGGAGTGTTGAACTCAATTAAACATACCCACATCTTCTATCAAATCAAGAGTTTACATGTAAAAGCGTAGTCTCCGAAGTGTAGTGGTATGGACATATAAACGCAATTATCTAAGAGAAGGCGGAGCTTCTTGCAGTTCTGTATGTTCCTGCTAATAGAGGGTCTAATGCCAATAACGACGGAGTGTTCAACTCAATTAAACATTCCCACGTCGTCTATCAAATCAAGAGTTTACGTGTAAAAGAGTAGTCTCCGAAGTGAAGTGTCATAGACATATAAACGCAATTATCTAAAAGAAAGCGGAGTTTCTTTCAGTTCTGTATATTTCTGCTAATAGAGGGTCTAATGCCAATAACGACGGAGTGTTGAACTCAATGAAACATACCCACGTCTTCTATCAAATCAAGAGTTTCAATGTAAAAGCGCAGTCTCCGAAGTGTAGTGGTATGGACATATAAACGCAATTATCTTAGAGAAGGCGGAGCTCTTTGCAGTTCTGTATATTCCTGCTTATAAAGGGTCTAATGCCAATAACGACGGAGTGTTCAACTCAATTAAACATACCCACGTCTTCTATCAAATCAAGAGTTTACATGTAAAAGCGTAGTCTCCGAAGTGTAGTGGTATGGACATATAAACCAAATTATCTTAGAGAAGGCGGAGCTTCTTGTAGTTCTGTATAATCCTGCTTTTAGAGGGTCTAATGCCAATAACGACGGAGTGTTAAACTCAATTAAACATACCCACGTCTTCTATCAAATCAAGAGTTTACGTGTAAAAGCGTAGTCTCCGAAGTGAAGTGTCATAGACATATAAACGCAATTATCTTAGAGAAGGCGGAGCTTCTTGCAGTTCTGTGTATTCCTGCTAATAGAGGGTCTAATGCCAATAACGACGGAGTGTTAAACTCAATAAAACATACCCACGTCTTCTATCAAATTAAGAGTTTACGTATAAAAGCATAGTCTCCGAAGTGTAGTGGTATTGACATATAAACGCAATTATATTAGAGAAGGCGGAGCTTCTTGCAGTTCTGTATGTTCGTGCTAATAGAAGGTCTAATGCTCATCACGACGGAGTGTTCAACTCAATTAACCTTATCCACGTCTTCTATCAAATCAAGAGTTTACGTGTAAAAGCGTAGTCTCCGAAGTGAAGTGTCATAGACATATAAACGCAATTATCTAAGAGAAGGCGAAGTTTCTTGCAGTTCTTTGTATTCCTGCTAATAGAAAGTCTAATGTCAATTACAATGGAGTGTTCAACTTAATTAAACCTACCAACGTCTTCTATCAAATCAAGAGTTTACGTGTAAAAGCGTAGTCTCCGAAATGAAGTGTCATAGACATATAAACGTAATTATCTAAGAGTAGGCGGAGTTTCTTGCAGTTCTGTATATTCTTGCTAATAACGGGTCTAATGCCAATAACGACGGATCGTTCAAATCAATTAATCATACCCACGTATTCTATAAAATCAAGAGTTTACGTATAAAAGCGTAGTTTTCGAAGTGTAGTGGTATGGACATATAAACGCAAATATCTTAGAGAAGGCGGATCTTCTTGCAGTTCTGTATATTCCTGCTTATAGCGGGTCTAATGATAATTACGACGGAGTGTTCAACTCAATTAACCATTTCCACGTCTTCTATCAAATCAAGAGTTTACATGTAAAAGCGTTATCTCCGAAGTGAAGTGTCATAGACATATAAACGCAATTATCTTAGAGAAGGCGGAGCTTCTTGCAGTTCTGTGTATTCCTGCTAATAGAGGGTCTAACGCCAATAACGACAGAGTGTTCAACTCAATTAACCATATCCACGTCTTCTATCAAATCAAGAGTTTACATGTAAAAGCGTAGTCTCCGAAGTGAAGTGTCATAGACATTTAAACGCATTTATCTTAAAGAAGGCGGAGCTTCTTGCAGTTCTGTATATTCCTGCTTAAAGAGGGTCTCATGCCAAATACGACGGAGTGTTCAACTCAATTAACCATATCCACGTCTTCTATCAAATCAAGAGTTTACATGTAAAAGCGTAGTCTCCGAAGTGAAGTGTCATAGACGTATAAACGCAATTATCTAAGAGAAGGCGGAGTTTCTTGCAGTTCTGTGTATTCCTGCTAATAGAAGGTCTAATGCCAATAACGACGAAGTGTTCAACTCAATAAAACATACCCACGTATTCTATCAAATCAAGAGTTTACGTATAAAAGCGTAGTCTCCGAAGTGTAGTGGTACCGTATGGACATATAAACGCAATTATCTTAGAGAAGGCGGAGTTCTTTGCAGTTCTATATTTTCCTGCTAATAGAGGGTCTAATGCCAATAACGACGGAGTGTTCAACTCAATTAACCATATCCACGTCTTCTATTAAATCAAGAGTTTACATGTAAAAGCGTAGTCTCCGAAGTGAAGTGTCATAGACATATAAACGCAATTATCTAAGAGAAGGCGAAGTTTCTTGCAGTTTTGTGTATTCCTGCTAATAGAAGGTCTAATGCCAATAACGACGGAGTGTTCAACTCAATTGAACATACCCACGTATTCTATCAAATCAAGAGTTTACGTATAAAAGCATTGACTCCGAAGTGAAGTGGTATGGACATATAAACGCAATTATCTTAGAGAAGGCGGAGTTTCTTGCAGTTCTGTATATTCCTGCTAATAGAGGCTCTATTGCCAATAACAACGGAGTGTTCATCTCAATTAAACATACCCAAGTATTCTATCAAATCAAGAGTTTACGTATAAAAGCGTTGTCTCCGAAGTGAAGTGTCATAGACATATAAACGCAATTATCTAAGAGAAGGCGGAGTTTCTTGCAGTTCTGTGTATTCCTGCTAATAGAGGGTCTAATGCCAATTACGATGGAGTGTTCAACTTAATTAAACATTCCCACGTCGTCTATCAAATCAAAGTTTACGTCTGAAAGCGTAGTCTCCGAAGTGTAGTGGTAAAGTATGGACATATAAACGCAATTATCTAAGAGAAGGCGGAGTTTTTTTGCAGTTCTGTATATTCCTGCTAATAGAGGGTCTAATGCTTATTACGACGGATTGTTCAAATCAATTTAACTAACCCACGTCTTCTATCAAATCAAGAGTTTACGTATAAAAGCGTTTTCTCCGAAGTGAAGTGTCATTGACATATAAACGCAATAATCTTAGAGAAGGCGGAGTTTCTTGCAGATCTGTATATTCCTGCTAATAGAGGGTCTAATGTTAATAACGACGGAGTGTTCAACTCAATTAACCATATCCAAGTCTTCTATCAAATCAAGACTTTACGTTTAAAAGCGTAGTCTTTAAAGTGAAGTGGTATGGACACATAAACGCAATTATCTAAGAGAAGGCGGAGTTTCTTGCAGTTCTGTGTATTCCTACTAATAGAGGGTCTATTGCTTATAACGACGGAGTGTTCAACTTAATTAAACATATCCACGTCTTCTATCAAATCAAGAGTTTACGTGTAAATGCGTAATCTACGAATTGAAGTGTCATAGACATATAAACGCAATTATCCTAGAGAAGGCGGAGTTTCTTGCAGTTCTGTATATTCCTGCTAATAAAGAGTCTAATGCCAATTTCGACGGAGTGTAGAACTCAATAAAACATACCCACGTCTTCTATCAAATCAAGAGTTTACATGTAAAAGCGTAGTCTCCGAAGTGAAGTGTCATAGACATATAAACGCAATTATCTTAGAGAAGGCGGCGTTTCTTGCAGTTCTGTTAATTCCTGCTAATAGAGGGTCTCATGCCAATGACGACGTAGTGTTCAACTCAATTAAACATACCCACGTCTTCTATCAAATGAAGAGTTTACATGTAAAAGCGTAGTCTCCGAAGTGAAGTGTCATAGACATATAAACGCAATTATCTTAGAGAAGGCGGAGTTTCTTGCAGTTCTGTATATTTCTGCTAATAGGGTGTCTAATGCCAATGACGACGTAGTGTTCAATTCAATAAAACATACCCACGTCTTCTATCAAATCAAGAGTTTACGTATAAAAGCGTAGTCTCCGAAGTGTAGTGGTATGGACATACAAACGCAATTATCTAAGAGAAGGCGGAGTTTCTTGCAGTTCTGTATATTCCTGCTAATAGAGGGTCTAATGCCAATCACGACGGAGTGTTTAACTTAATTAAACATACCCACGTATTCTATCAAATCAAGAGTTTACGTATAAAAGCGTAGTCTCCGAAGTGAAGTGTCATAGACAAATAAACGCAATTATCTAAGAGAAGGCGGAGTTTCTTGCAGTTCTGGGTATTCCTGCTAATAGAGGGTCTAATGCCAAAAACGACGGGGGGGTCAACTCAATTAACCATATCCATGTCTTCTATCAAATCAAGAGTTTACATGTAAAAGCGTAGTCTCCGAAGTGAAGTGTCATAGACATATAAACGCAATTATCTTAGGGAAGGCGGAGTTTCTTGCAGTTCTGTATACTCCTGCTAATAGAGGGTCTAATGCCAATAACGACGTAGTGTACAACTCAATTAAACATACCCACGTCTTCTATAAAATCAAGAGTTTACGTAAAAAAGCGAAGTCTCCGAAGTGAAGTGTCATAGACATATAAACGCAATTATCTTAGAGAAGGCGGAGTTTCTTGCAGTTCTGTATATTCCTGCTAATAGAGGGTCTAATGCCAATGACGACGGAGTGTTCAACTCAATTTAACATACCCACGTCTTCT
Organism: Isoperla grammatica; assembly: GCA_945910005.1. Classification (NCBI taxonomy): domain Eukaryota; kingdom Metazoa; phylum Arthropoda; class Insecta; order Plecoptera; family Perlodidae; genus Isoperla; species Isoperla grammatica. Next base: position 33,666,996 of record OX246740.1, read on the forward strand.
ATCAAATCGAGAGTTTACGTATAAAAGCGTAGTCTCCGAAGTGAAGTGTCATAGACATATAAACGCAATTATCTAAGAGAAGGCGGAGCTTCTTGCAGTTCTGTGTATTCCTGCTAATAGATGGTCTAATGCTTATGACGACGAAGTGTTCATTTCAATTAACCATACCCACGTCTTCTCTCAAATCAAGAGTTTACGTATAAAAGCGTAGTCTCCGAATTGTTGTGGTACCGTATGGAAATATAAACACAATTATCCTAGAGAAGGCAGAGTTTCTTGCAGTTCTGTATATTTCTGCTTATAAAGAGTCTAATGCCAATCACGACGGAGTGTTCAACTCAATAAAACATACCCACGTCTTCTATCAAATCAAGAGTTTACGTATAAAAGCGTAGTCTCCGAAGTGAAGTGTCATAGACATATAAACCTAATTATCTTAAAGAAGGCGGAGTTTCTTGCAGTTCTGTATATTCCTGCTAATAGATTGTCGTATGCCAATAACGACGGAGTGTTAAAATCAATTAAACATACCCACGTCTTCTATCAAATCAAGAGTTTACATGTAAAAGCGTAGTCTCCGAAGTGTAGTGGTACCGTATGGACATATAAACGCAATTATCTTAGAGAAGGCGGAGTTTCTTGCAGTTCTGTATATTCCTGCTAATAGAGGGTCGTATGCCAATAACGACGGAGTGTTTAACTCCATTAAACATACCCACGTCTTCTATCAAATCAAGAGTTTACATGTAAAAGCGTAGTCTCCGAAGTGTAGTGGTATGGACATATAAACGCCATTATCTTAGAGAAGGCAGAGTTTCTTGCAGGTCTGTATATTCCTGCTAATAGAGGGTATAATGCCAATAACGACGGTGTGTTGAACTCAATTAAACATACCCACATCTTCTATCAAATCAAGAGTTTACATGTAAAAGCGTAGTCTCCGAAGTGTAGTGGTATGGACATATAAACGCAATTATCTAAGAGAAGGCGGAGCTTCTTGCAGTTCTGTATATTCCTGCTAATAGAGGATCTAATGCTTATAACGACGGAGTGTTCAACTCAATTAAACATACCCACGTCGTCTATCAAATCAAGAGTTTACGTATAAAAGCGTAGTCTCCGAAGTGAAGTGTCATAGACATATAAACGCAATTATCTAAGAGAAGTGCGAAGTTTCTTGCAGATGTGTGTATTCCTGCTTATATAGGGTCTAATGCCAATTACGACGGAGTGTTAAACTAAATTACCCATATCCACGTCTTCTATCAAATCAAGAGTTGACATGTAAAAGCGTAGTCTCCGAAGTGAAGTGTCATAGACATATAAACGCTATTATCTAAGAAAAGGCGAAATTTCTTGCAGTTCTGTATATTCCTGCTAATAGAGGCTCTATTGCCAATAACAACGGAGTGTTCATCTCAATTAAACATACCCACGTATTCTATCAAATCAAGACTTTACGTATAAAAGCGTTGTCTCCGAAGTGAAGTGTCATAGACATATAAACGCAATTATCTAAGAAAAGGCGGAGTTTCTTGCAGTTCTGTGTATTCCTGCTAATAGAGGGTCTAATGCCAATTACGATGGAGTGTTCAACTTAATTAAACATTCCCACGTCGTCTATCAAATCAAAGTTTACGTCTGAAAGCGTAGTCTCCGAAGTGAAGTGGTACCGTATGGACATATAAACGCAATTATCTAAGAGAAGGCGGAGTTTTTTTGCAGTTCTGTATATTCCTGCTAATAGAGGGTCTAATGCTTATTACGACGGATTGTTCAAATCAATTAAACTAACCCACGTCTTCTATCAAATCAAGAGTTTACGTATAAAAGCGTTTTCTCCGAAGTGAAGTGTCATTGACATATAAACGCAATAATCTTAGAGAAGGCGGAGTTTCTTGCAGTTCTGTATATTCCTGCTAATAGAGGGTCTAATGTTAATAACGACGGAGTGTTCAACTCAATTAACCATATCCACGTCTTCTATCAAATCAAGACTTTACGTATAAAAGCGTAGTCTTTAAAGTGAAGTGGTATGGACACATAAACGCAATTATCTAAGAGAAGGCGGAGTTTCTTGCAGTTCTGTGTATTCCTGCTAATAGAGGGTCTATTGTTTATAACGACGGAGTGTTCAACTCAATTAAACATATCCACGTCTTCTATCAAATCAAGAGTTTACGTTTAAATGCGTAATCTACGAAGTGAAGTGTCATAGACATATAAACGCAATTATCCTAGAGAAGGCGGAGTTTCTTGCAGTTCTGTATATTCCTGCCAATAAAGAGTCTAATGCCAATCACGACGGAGTGTTCAACTCAATTAAACATACCCACGTCTTCTATCAAATCAAGAGTTTACGTATAAAAGCGTAGTCTCCGAAGTGTAGTGGTATGGACATATAAACGCAATTATCTTATAGAAGGCGGAGTTTCTTGCAGTTCTGAATATTCCTGCTAATATAAGGTCTAATGCCAATAACGATGGAGTGTTCAACTCAATTAAACATACCCACGTCTTCTATCAAATCAAGAGTTTACGTATAAAAGCGTAGTCTCCGAATTGTGGTGGTATGGACATATAAACGCAATTATCTTAGAGAAGGCGGAGTTTCTTGCAGTTCTGTATATTCCTGCTAATAGAAGGTCTAATGCCAATTACGACGAAGTGTTTAACTCAATTAAACATACCCACGTCTTCTATCAAATCAAGAGTTTACGTGTAAACGCGTAATCTACGAAGTGTAGTGGTATGGACATATAAACGCAATTATCTAAGAGAAAGCGGATCTTCTTGCAGTTCTGTATATTTCTGCTAAAAGAGGGTCTGATGCCAATTACGACGGAGTGTTCAACTCAATTAAACATACCCACGTCTTCTATCAAATCAAGAGTTTACGTGTAAATGCGTAATCTACGAAGTGAAGTGTCATAGACATATAAGCGCAATTATCCTAGAGAAGGCGGAGTTTCTTGCAGTTCTGTATATTCCTGCTAACAGAAGGTCTATTGCCAATAACGAGGGAGTGTTCAACTCCATTCTACATACCCACGTCTTCTATCAAATCAAGAGTTTACATGTAAAAGCGTTATCTACGAAGTGTAGTGGTATGGACATATAAACGCAATTATCTAAGAGAAGGCGGATCTTCTTGCAATTCTTTATATTCCTGCTAATAGATGGTCTAATGCCAATAACGACGGAGTGTTCATCTTAATTAAACATACCCACGTCTTCTATCAAATCAAGAGTTTACATGTAAAAGCGTTGTCTCCGAAGTGTAGTGTCATGGACATATAAACGCAATTTTCCTAGAGAAGGAAGAGTTTCTTGCAGTTCTGTATATTCCTGCTAATAGATGGTCTAATGCCAATTACGACGGAGTGTTTAACTCAATTAAACATACCCACGTCTTCTATCAAATCAAGAGTTTACGTGTAAATGCGTTATCTACGAAGTGAAGTGTCATAGACATATAAACGCAATTATCCTGGAGAAGGCGGAGTTTCTTGCAGTTCTGTATATTCCTGCTAATAGAAGGTCTATTAGCAATTAACGACGGAGTGTTCAACTCCATTAAACATACCCACGTCTTCTATCAAATCAAGAGTTTACATGTAAAAGCGTAGTCTCCGAAGTGAAGTGTCATAGACATATAAACGCAATTATCTTAGAGAAGGCGGAGTTTCTTGCAGTTCTGTATATTCCTGCTAATAGAAGGTCTATTGCCAATAACGACGGAGTGTTCAACTCAATTAAACATATCCACGTCTTCTATCAAATCAAGAGTTTACGTGTAAATGCGTAATCTACGAAGTAAAGTGTCATAGACATATTAACGCAATTATCCTAGAGAAGGCGGAGTTTCTTGCAGTTCTGTATATTCCTGCTAATAGAAAGTCTAATGCCAATTACGACGGAGTGTTCAACTCAATTAATTATACCCACGTCTTCTATCAAATCAAGAGATTACGTATAAAAGCGTAGTCTCCGAAGTGAAGTGTCATAGACATATAAACGCAATTATCTAAGAGAAGGCGGAGTTTCTTGCAGTTCTGTATATTCCTGCTAATAAAAGGTCTAATGCCAATAACGACGGAGTGTTCAACTCAATTGAACATACCCACGTCTTCTATCAAATCAAGAGTTTACGTATAAAAGCGAAGTCTCCGAAGTGAAGTGTCATAGACATATTAACCTAATTATCTTAAAGAAGGCGGAGTTTCTTGCAGTTCTGTATATTCCTGCTAATAAAGTGTCGTATGCCAATAACGACGGAGTGTTGAAATCAATTAAACATACCCACGTCTTCTATCAAATCAAGAGTTTACATGTAAAAGCGTAGTCTCCGAAGTGTAGTGGTATGGACATATAAACGCAATTATCTTGGAGAAGGCTGAGCTTCTTGCAGTTCTGTATATTCCTGCTAATAGAGGGTCTTATGCCAATTACGACGGAGTGTTGAACTTTATTAAACATACCCACATCTTCTATCAAATCAAGAGTTTACATGTAAAAGCGTAGTCTCCGAAGTGTAGTGGTATGGACATATAAACGCAATTATCTTAGAGAAGGCGGAGCTTCTTGCAGTTTTGTATATTCCTGCTAATAGAGAGTCTAATGTTAATTACGACGGAGTGTTCAACTTAATTAAACATACCCACGTCGTCTATTTAATAAGAGTTTACGTATAAAAGCGTAGTCTCCGAAGTGTAGTGGTACCGGTTGGACATATAAACGCAATTATCTTAGAGAAGGCGGAGTTTCTTGCAGTTCTGTATATTTCTGCTAATAGAGGGTCTAATGCCAATTACGACGGAGTGTTCAACTCAATTAACTATATCCACGTCTTCTATCAAATCAAGAGTTTACGTGTAAAAGCGTAGTCTCCGAAGTGAAGTGTCATAGACATATACACGCAATTATCTAAGAGAAGGCGGAGTTTCTTGCAGTTCTGTATATTCCTGCTAATTAAGGGTCTTATGATAATAACGACGGAGTGTTTTAATTCAATTAACCATATCCACGTCTTCTATCAAATCAAGAGTTTACATGTAAAAGCGTTATCTCCGAAGTGTAGTTGTATGGACATATAAACGCAATTATCTTAGAGAAGGCGGAGTTTCTTGCAGTTCTGTATATTCCTGCTAATATAAGGTCTAATGCCAATAACGACGGAGTGTACAACTCAATTAAACATACCCACGTCTTCTATCAAATCAAGAGTTTAAATGTAAAAGCGTAGTCTCCGAAGTGTGGTGGTATGGACATATAAACGCAATTATCTTAGAGAAGGCGGAGTTTCTTGCAGTTCTGTATATTCCTGCTAATAAAAGGTCTAATGCCAATAACGACGGAGTTTTCAACTCAATTAAACATACCCACGTCTTCTATCAAATCAAGAGTTTACGTATAAAAGCGTAGTCTCCGAAGTGTAGTGGTATGGACATATGAACGCAATTATCTAAGAGAAGGCGGATCTTCTTGCAGTTCTTTATACTCCTGCTAATAGAGGGTCTAATGCCAATTACGACGGAGTGTTCAACTCAATTAAACATACCCACGTCTTCTATCAAATCAAGAGTTTACGTGTAAATGCGTAATCTACGAAGTGAAGTGTCATAGACATATAAACGCAATTATCCTAGAGTAGGCGGAGTTTCTTGCAGTTCTGAATATTTCTGCTAATAGAAGGTCTATAGCCAATTACGACGGAGTGTTCAACGTAATTAAACATACCAACGTCTCCTATAAAATCAAGAGTTTACATGTAAAAGCGTTGTCTCCGAAGTGAAGTGTCATAGACATATAAACGCAATAATCTAAGAGAAGGCGGAGTTTCTTGCAGTTCTGTATAATCTTGCTAATAGAGGGTCTAATGTCAATAACGACGGATCGTTCAAATTAATTAATCATATCCACGTATTCTATAAAATCAAGAGTTTACGTATAGATGCGTAGTTTCCGAAGTGTAGTGGTATGGACATATAAACGCAAATATCATAGAGAAGGCGGATCTTCTTGCAGTTCTGTATATTCCTGCTAATAGCGGGTCTAATGCCAATAACGACGGAGTGTTCAACTTAATTAAACATACCCACGTCTTCTATCAAATCAAGAGTTTACATGTAAAAGCGTAGTCTCCGAAGTGTAGTGATATGGACATATAAACGCAATTATCTTAGAGAAGGCGGAGCTTCTTGCAGTTCTGTATATTTCTGCTTATAGAGAATCTAATGCCAATGACGAAGAAGTGTTCAACTCAATTAACCATATGCACTTCTTCTATCAAATCAAGAGTTTACATGTAAAAGCGTAGTCTCGGAAGTGAAGTGTCATAGACATATAAACGCAATTATCTAAGAGAAGGCGGAGTTTCTTGCAGTTCTGTGTATTCCTGCTAATAGAAGGTCTAATTTTGATAACGACGGAGTGTTCAACTCACTTAAACATACCCACGTATTCTATCAAATCAAGAGTTTACGTATAAAAGCATTGACTCCGAAGTGTAGTGGTATGGACATATAAACGCAATTATCTTAGAGAAGGCGGAGTTTCTTGCAGTTCTGTATATTCCTGCTAATAGAGGGTCTATTGCCAATTACGACGAAGTGTTCAACTCAATTAAACATACCCACGTATTCTATCAAATCAAGAGTTTACGTATAAAAGCGTTGTCTCCGAAGTGAAGTGTCATAGACATATAAACGCAATTATCTAAGAGAAGGCGGAGTTTCTTGCAATTCTGTGTATTCCTGCTAATAGAGGGTCTAATGCCAATTACGTTGGAGTGTTCAACTTAATTAAACATTCCCACGTCGTCTATCAAATCAAGAGTTCACGTATAAAAGCGTAGTCTCCGAAGTGTAGTGGTACCGTATGGACATATAAACGCAATTATCTAAGAGAAGGCGGGGTTTCTTGCAGTTCTGTATATTCCTGCTAATAGAGGGTCTAATGCCAATAACGACGGATTGTTCAAATCAATTAAACTAACCCACGTCTTCTATCAAATCAAGAGTTTACGTATAAAAGCGTTGTCTCCGAAGTGAAGTGTCATTGACATATAAACGCAATAATCTAAGAGAAGGCGGATCTTCTTGCAGTTCTGTATATTCTTGCTAATAGAGGGTCTAATGCCAATTACGACGGAGTGTTTAACTCAATTAAACATACCCAAGTCTTCTATCAAATCAAGAGTTAACGTGTAAATGCGTAATCTACGAAGTGAAGTGTCATAGACATATAAACGCAATTATCCTATAGAAGGCGGAGTTTCTTGCAGTTCTGTATATTCCTGCTAATAGAAGGTCTATTGCACATTACGACGGAGTGTTCAACTCCATTAATTATACCCACTTCTTCTATCAAATCAAGAGTTTACATGTAAATGCGTAATCTACGAAGTGTAGTGGTATGGACATATAAACGCAATTATCTAAGAGAAGGCGGATCTTCTTGCAATTCTTTATATTCCTGCTAATAGAATGTATAATGCCAATAACGACGGAGTGTTCAACTCAATAAAACATACCCACGTCTTCAATCAAATCAAGAGTTTACATGTAAAAGCGTAGTCTCCGAAGCGTAGTGTCATGGACATATAAACGCAATTATCCTAGAGAAGGCGTAGTTTCTTGCAGTTCTGTATATTCCTGCTAATAGATGGTCTAATGCCAATAACGACGAAGTGTTCAACTTAATTAAACATACCCACGTCTTCTATCAAATCAAGAGTTTACGTGTAAATGCGTAATCTACGAAGTGAAGTGTCATAGACATATAAACGCAATTATCCTAGAGAAGGCGGAGTTTCTTGCAGTTCTGTATATTCCTGCTAATAGAAGGTCTATTGGCAATTACGACGGAGTGTTCAACTCCATTTAACATACCCACGTCTTCTATCAAATCAAGAGTTTACATGAAAAAGCGTAGTCTCCGAAGTAAAGTGTCATAGACATATAAACGCAATTATCTTAGAGAAGGCGGAATTTCTTGCAGTTCTGTATATTCCTGCTAATAGAAGGTCTATTGCCAATAACGACGGAGTGTTCAACTTAATTAAACATATCCACGTCTTCTATCAAATCAAGAGTTTACGTGTAAATGCGTAATCTACGAAGTGATGTGTCATAGACATATAAACGCAATTATCCTAGAGAAGGCGGAGTTTCTTGCAGTTCTGTATATTCCTGCTAAAAGAGAGTCTAATGCCAATTACGACGGAGTGTTCAACTTAATTAAACATACCCACGTCTTCTATCAAATCAAGAGTTTACATGTAAAAGCGTAGTCTCCGAAGTGAAGTGTCATAGACATATAAACGCAATTATCTAAGAGAAGGCGGAGTTTCTTGCAGTTCTGTATATTCCTGCTAATAGAGGGTCTAATGTCAATAACGACGTAGTGTAAAACTCAATTAAACATAGCCACGTCTTCTATCAAATCAAGAGGTTACGTATAAAAGCGTAGTCTCCGAAGTGAAGTGTCATAGACATATAAACGCAATTATCTTAGAGAAGGCGAAGTTTCTTGCAGTTCTGTATATTCCTGCTAATAAAAGGTCTAATGTCAATTACGACTGTGTTCAACTCAATTAAACATACCCACGTCTTCTATCAATTAAGAGTTTACGTATAAAAGCGTAGTCTCCGAAGTGAAGTGTCATAGACATATTAACCTTATTATCTTAGAGAAGGCGGAGTTTCTTGCAGTTCTGTATATTCCTGCTAATAGAGTGTCGTATGCCAATAACGACGGAGTGTTGAAATCAATTAAACATACCCACGTCTTCTATCAAATCAAGAGTTTACATGTAAAAGCGTAGTCTCCGAAGTGTAGTGGTATGGACATATAAACGCAATTATCTTAGAGAAGGCGGAGCTTCTTGCAGTTCTGTATATTCCTGCAAATAGAGGGTCTTATGTTAATTACGACGGAGTGTTGAACTTTATTAAACATACCCACATCTTCTATCAAATCAAGAGTTTACATGTAAAAGCGTAGTCTCCGAAGTGTAGTGGTATGGACATATAAACGCAATTATCTTAGAGAAGGCGGAGCTCTTTGCAGTTTTGTATATTCCTGCTAATAAAGAGTCTAATGCCAATAACGACGGAGTGTTCAACTCAATTAAACATACCCACGTCGTCTATTAAATAAGAGTTTACGTATAAAAGCGTAGTCTCCGAAGTGTAGTGGTACCGTATGGACATATAAACGCAATTATCTTAGAGAAGGCGGAGTTTCTTGCAGTTCTGTATATTTCTGCTAATAAAGGGTCTAATGCCAATTACGACGGAGTGTTCAACTCAATTAACTATATCCCCGTCTTCTATCAAATCAAGAGTTTACATGTAAAAGCGTAATCTCCGAAGTGTAGTGGTATGGACATATAAACGCAATTATCTTAGAGAAGGCGGAGTTTCTTGCAGTTCTGTATATTTTTGCTAATATAAGGTCTAATGCCAATAACGACGGAGTGTTCAACTCAATTAAACATACCCACGTCTTCTATCAAATCAAGAGTTTACATGTAAAAGCGTAATCTCCGAAGTGTAGTGGTATGGACATATAAACGCAATTATCTTAGAGAAGGCGGAGTTTCTTGCAGTTCTGTATATTTTTGCTAATATAAGGTCTAATGCCAATAACGACGGAGTGTTCAACTCAATTAAACATACCCACGTCTTCTATCAAATCAAGAGTTTACGTATAAAAGCGTAGTCTCCGAAGTGTGGTGGTATGGACATATAAACGCAATTATCTTAGAGAAGGCGGAATTTCTTGCAGTTCTGTATATTCCTGCTAATAGAGGGTCTAATGCCAATTACGACTGAGTGTTCAACTCAATTTAACATACCCACGTCTTCTATCAAATCAAGAGTTTACGTGTAAATGCGTAATCTACGAAGTGAAGTGTCATAGACATATAAACGCAATTATCCTAGAGTAGGCGGAGTTTCTTGCAGTTCTGTATATTCCTGCTAATAGAAGGTCTATTTTTAATTACGACGGAGTGTTCAACTTAATTAAACATACCAACGTCTCCTATCAAATCAAGAGTTTACATGTAAAAGCGTTGTCTCCGAAGTGAAGTGTCATAGACATATAAACGCAATAATCTAAGAGAAGGCGGAGTTTCTTGCAGTTCTGTATATTTTTGCTAATAGAGGGTCTAATGCCAATAACGACGGATCGTTCAAATTAATTAATCATACCCACGTATTCTATAAAATCAAGAGTTTACGTATAGAAGCGTAGTTTCCGAAGTGTAGTGGTATGGACATATAAACGCAAATATCATAGAGAAGGCGGATCTTCTTGCAGTTCTGTATATTCCTGCTAATAGCGGGTCTAATGCCAATAACGACGGAGTGTTCAACTTAATTAAACATACCCACGTCTTCTATCAAATCAAGAGTTTACATGTAAAAGCGTAGTCTCCGAAGTGTAGTGATATGGACATATAAACGCAATTATCTTAGAGAAGGCGGAGCTTCTTGCAGTTCTGTATATTTCTGCTTATAGAAAATCTAATGCCAATGACGAAGAAGTGTTCAACTCAATTAACCATATGCACTTCTTCTATCAAATCAAGAGTTTACATGTAAAAGCGTAGTCTCGAAAGTGAGGTGTCATAGACATATAAACGCAATTATCTAAGAGAAGGCGGAGTTTCTTGCAGTTCTGTGTATTTCTGCTAATAGAAGGTCTAATTTTGATAACGACGGAGTGTTCAACTCACTTAAACATACCCACGTATTCTATCAAATCAAGAGTTTACGTATAAAAGCATTGACTCCGAAGTGTAGTGGTATGGACATATAAACGCAATTATCTTAGAGAAGGCGGAGTTTCTTGCAGTTCTGTATATTCCTGCTAATAGAGGGTTTATTGCCAATAACGACGAAGTATTCAACTCAATTAAACATACCCACGTATTCTATCAAAACAAGAGTTTACGTATAAAAGCGTTGTCTCCGAAGTGAAGTGTCATAGACATATAAACGCAATTATCTAAGAGAAGGCGGAGTTTCTTGCAGTTCTGTGTATTCCTGCTAATAGAGGGTCTAATGCCAATTACGTTGGAGTGTTCAACTTAATTAGACATTCCCACGTCGTCTATCAAATCAAGAGTTCACGTATAAAAGCGTAGTCTCCGAAGTGTAGTGGTACCGTATGGACATATAAACGCAATTATCTAAGAGAAGGCGGGGTTTCTTGCAGTTCTGTATATTCCTGCTAAAAGAGGGTCTAATGCAAATTACGACGGATTGTTCAAATCAATTAAACTAACCCACGTCTTCTATCAAATCAAGAGTTTACGTATAAAAGCGTTGTCTCCGAAGTGAAGTGTCATTGACATATAAACGCAATTATCCTAGAGAAGGCGGAGTTTCTTGCAGTTCTGTATATTCCTGCTAATAGAAGGTCTATTGCACATTACGACGGAGTGTTCCACTCCATTAATTATACCCACTTCTTCTATCAAATCAAGAGTTTACGTGTAAATGCGTAATCTACGAAGTGAAGTGTCATAGACATATAAACGCAATTATCCTAGAGAAGGCGGAGTTTCTTGCAGTTCTGTATATTCCTGCTAATAGAAGGTCTATTGGCAATTACGACGGAGTGTTCAACTCCATTTAACATACCCACGTCTTCTATCAAATCAAGAGTTTACATGAAAAAGCGTAGTCTCCGAAGTATAGTGTCATAGACATATAAACGCAATTATCTTAGAGAAGGCGGAATTTCTTGCAGTTCTGTATATTCCTGCTAATAGAAAATCTATTGCCAATAACGACGGAGTGTTCAACTCAATTAAACATATCCACGTCTTCTATCAAATCAAGATTTTACGTGTAAATGCGTAATCTACGAAGTGAAGTGTCATAGACATATAAACGCAATTATCCTAGAGAAGGCGGAGTTTCTTGCAGTTCTGTATATTCCTGCTAAAAGAGAGTCTAATGCCAATTACGACGGAGTGTTCAACTTAATTAAACATACCCACGTCTTCTATCAAATCAAGAGTTTACATGTAAAAGCGTAGTCTCCGAAGTGAAGTGTCATAGACATATAAACGCAATTATCTAAGAGAAGGCGGAGTTTCTTGCAGTTCTGTATATTCCTGCTAATAGAGGGTCTAATGTCAATAACGACGTAGTGTAAAACTCAATTTAACATAGCCACGTCTTCTATCAAATCAAGAGGTTACGTATAAAAGCGTAGTCTTCGAAGTGAAGTGTCATAGACATATAAACGCAATTATCTTAGAGAAGGCGAAGTTTCTTGCAGTTCTGTATATTCCTGCTAATAAAAGGTCTAATGTCAATTACGACGGAGTGTTCAACTCAATTAAACATACCCACGTCTTCTATCAAATCAAGAGTTTACGTATAAAAGCGTAGTCTCCGAAGTGAAGTGTCATAGACATATTAACCTTATTATCTTAGAGAAGGCGGAGTTTCTTGCAGTTCTGTATATTCCTGCTAATAGAGTGTCGTATGCCAATAACGACGGAGTGTTGAAATCAATTAAACATACCCACGTCTTCTATCAAATCAAGAGTTTACATGTAAAAGCGTAGTCTCCGAAGTGTAGTGGTATGGACATATAAACGCAATTATCTTATAGAAGGCGGAGCTTCTTGCAGTTCTGTATATTCCTGCAAATAGAGGGTCTTATTTTTATTACGACGGAGTGTTGAACTTTATTAAACATACCCACATCTTCTATCAAATCAAGAGTTTACATGTAAAAGCGTAGTCTCCGAAGTGTAGTGGTATGGACATATAAACGCAATTATCTTAGAGAAGGCGGAGCTTCTTGCAGTTTTGAATATTCCTGCTAATAAAGAGTCTAATGCCAATAACGACGGAGTGTTCAACTCAATTAAACATACCCACGTCGTCTATTAAATAAGAGTTTATGTATAAAAGCGTAGTCTCCGAAGTGAAGTGGTACCGTATGGACATATAAACGCAATTATCTTAGAGAAGGCGGAGTTTCTTGCAGTTCTGTATATTTCTGCTAATAGAGTGTCTAATGCCAATTACGACGGAGTGTTCAACTCAATTAACTATATCCACGTCTTCTATCAAATCAAGAGTTTACGTGTAAAAGCGTAGTCTCCAAACTGAAGTGTCATAGACATATACACGCAATTATCCTAGAGAAGGCGGAGTTTCTTGCAGTTCTGTATATTCCTGCTAAAAAAGGGTCTAATGATTATAACGACGGAGTGTTCAACTCAATTAACCATATCCCCGTCTTCTATCAAATCAAGAGTTTACATGTAAAAGCGTAATCTCCGAAGTGTAGTGGTATGGACATATAAACGCAATTATCTTAGAGAAGGCGTAGTTTCTTGCAGTTCTGTATATTTTTGCTAATATAAGATCTAATGCCAATAACGACGGAGTGTTCAACTCAATTAAACATACCCACGTCTTCTATCAAATCAAGAGTTTACGTATAAAAGCGTAGTCTCCAAAGTGTGGTGGTATGGACATATAAACGCAATTATCTTAGAGAAGGCGGAATTTCTTGCAGTTCTGTATATTCCTGCTAATAGAGGGTCTAATGCCAATTACGACTGAGTGTTCAACTCAATTTAACATACCCACGTCTTCTATCAAATCAAGAGTTTACGTGTAAATGCGTAATCTACGAAGTGAAGTGTCATAGACATATAAACGCAATTATCCTAGAGTAGGCGGAGTTTCTTGCAGTTCTGTATATTCCTGCTAATAGAAGGTCTATTTTTAATAACGACGGAGTGTTCAACTTAATTAAACATACCAACGTCTCCTATCAAATCAAGAGTTTACATGTTAAAGCGTTGTCTCCGAAGTGAAGTGTCATAGACATATAAACGCAATAATCTAAGAGAAGGCGGAGTTTCTTGCAGTTCTGTATATTCTTGCTAATAGAGGGTCTAATGCCAATAACGACGGATCGTTCAAATTAATTAATCATACCCACGTACTTAATAAAATCAAGAGTTTACGTATAGAAGCGTAGTTTCCGAAGTGTAGTGGTATAGACATATAAACGCAAATATCATAGAGAAGGCTGATCTTCTTGCAGTTCTGTATATTCCTGCTAATAGCGGGTCTATTTTTAATAACGACGGAGTGTTCAACTTAATTAAACATACCAACGTCTCCTATCAAATCAAGAGTTTACATGTCAAAGCGTTGTCTCCGAAGTGAAGTGTCATAGACATATAAACGCAATAATCTAAGAGAAGGCGGAGTTTCTTGCAGTTCTGTATATTCTTGCTAATAGAGGGTCTAATGCCAATAACGACGGATCGTTCAAATTAATTAATCATACCCACGTATTCTATAAAATCAAGAGTTTACGTATAGAAGCGTAGTTTCCGAAGTGTAGTGGTATGGACATATAAACGCAAATATCATAGAGAAGGCGGATCTTCTTGCAGTTCTGTATATTCCTGCTAATAGCGGGTCTAATGCCAATAACGACGGAGTGTTCAACTTAATTAAACATACCCACGTCTTCTATCAAATCAAGAGTTTACATGTTAAAGCGTAGTCTCCGAAGTGTAGTGATATGGACATATAAACGCAATTATCTTAGAGAAGGCGGAGCTTCTTGCAGTTCTGTATATTTCTGCTTATAGAGAATCTAATGCCAATGACGAAGAAGTGTTCAACTCAATTAACCATATGCACTTCTTCTATCAAATCAAGAGTTTACATGTAAAAGCGTAGTCTCGGAAGTGAAGTGTCATAGACATATAAACGCAATTATCTAAGAGAAGGCGGAGTTTCTTGCAGTTCTGTGTATTCCTGCTAATAGAAGGTCTAATTTTGATAACGACGGAGTGTTCAACTCACTTAAACATACCCACGTATTCTATCAAATCAAGAGTTTACGTATAAAAGCATTGACTCCGAAGTGTAGTGGTATGGACATATAAACGCAATTATCTTAGAGAAGGCGGAGTTTCTTGCAGTTCTGTATATTCCTGCTAATAGAGGGTCTATTGCCAATTACGACGAAGTATTCAACTCAATTAAACATACCCACGTATTCTATCAAATCAAGAGTTTACGTATAAAAGCGTTGTCTCCGAAGTGAAGTGTCATAGACATATAAACGCAATTATCTAAGAGAAGGCGGAGTTTCTTGCAGTTCTGTGTATTCCTGCTAATAGAAGGTCTAATGCCAATTACGTTGGAGTGTTCAACTTAATTTAACATTCCCACGTCGTCTATCAAATCAAGAGTTCACGTATAAAAGCGTAGTCTCCGAAGTGTAGTGGTACCGTATGGACATATAAACGCAATTATCTAAGAGAAGGCGGGGTTTCTTGCAGTTCTGTATATTCCTGCTAAAAGAGGGTCTAATGCCAATTACAACGGATTGTTCAAATCAATTAAACTAACCCACGTCTTCTATCAAATCAAGAGTTTACGTATAAAAGCGTTGTCTCCGAAGTGAAGTGTCATTGACATATAAACGCAATAATCTAAGAGAAGGCGGATCTTCTTGCAGTTCTGTATATTCTTGCTAATAGAGGGTCTAATGCCAATTACGACGGAGTGTTTAACTCAATTAAACATACCCACGTCTTCTATCAAATCAAGAGTTTACGTGTAAATGCGTAATCTACGAAGTGAAGTGTCATAGACATATAAACGCAATTATCCTAGAGAAGGCGGAGTTTCTTGCAGTTCTGTATATTCCTGCTAATAGAAGGTCTATTGCACATTACGACGGAGTGTTCCACTCCATTAATTATACCCACTTCTTCTATCAAATCAAGAGTTTACGTGTAAATGCGTAATCTACGAAGTGAAGTGTCATAGACATATAAACGCAATTATCCTAGAGAAGGCGGAGTTTCTTGCAGTTCTGTATATTCCTGCTAATAGAAGGTCTATTGGCAATAACGACGGAGTGTTCAACTCCATTTAACATACCCACGTCTTCTATCAAATCAAGAGTTTACATGAAAAAGCGTAGTCTCCGAAGTAAAGTGTCATAGACATATAAACGCAATTATCTTAGAGAAGGCGGAATTTCTTGCAGTTCTGTATATTCCTGCTAATAGAAGGTCTATTGCCAATAACGACGGAGTGTTCAACTCAATTAAACATATCCACGTCTTCTATCAAATCAAGAGTTTACGTGTAAATGCGTAATCTACGAAGTGAAGTGTCATAGACATATAAACGCAATTATCCTAGAGAAGGCGGAGTTTCTTGCAGTTCTGTATATTCCTGCTAAAAGAGAGTCTAATGCCAATTACGACGGAGTGTTCAACTTAATTAAACATACCCACGTCTTCTATCAAATCAAGAGTTTACATGTAAAAGCGTAGTCTCCGAAGTGAAGTGTCATAGACATATAAACGCAATTATCTAAGAGAAGGCGGAGTTTCTTGCAGTTCTGTATATTCCTGCTAATAGAGGGTCTAATGTCAATAACGACGTAGTGTAAAACTCAATTAAACATAGCCACGTCTTCTATCAAATCAAGAGGTTACGTATAAAAGCGTAGTCTCCGAAGTGAAGTGTCATAGACATATAAACGCAATTATCTTAGAGAAGGCGAAGTTTCTTGCAGTTCTGTATATTCCTGCTAATAAAAGGTCTAATGTCAATTACGACGGAGTGTTCAACTCAATTAAACATACCCACGTCTTCTATCAAATCAAGAGTTTACGTATAAAAGCGTAGTCTCCGAAGTGAAGTGTCATAGACATATTAACCTTATTATCTTAGAGAAGGCGGAATTTCTTGCAGTTCTGTATATTCCTTCTAATAGAGTGTCGTATGCCAATAACGACGGAGTGTTGAAATCAATTTAAAATACCCACGTCTTCTATCAAATCAAGAGTTTACGTGTAAATGCGTAATCTACGAAGTGAAGTGTCATAGACATATAAACGCAATAACCCTAGAGAAGGCGGAGTTTCTTGCAGTTCTGTATATTCCTGCTAATAGAAGGTCTATTGCACATTACAACGGAGTGTTCAACTCCATTAATTATACCTACTTCTTCTATCAAATCAAGAGTTTACATGTAAATGCGTAATCTACGAAGTGTAGTGGTATGGACATATAAACGCAATTATCTAAGAGAAAGCGGATCTTCTTGCAATTCTTTATATTCCTGCTAATAGAATGTCTAATGCCAATAACGACGGAGTGTTCAACTCAATAAAACATACCCACGTCTTCAATCAAATCAAGAGTTTACATGTAATAGCGTAGTCTCCGAAGTGAAGTGTCATGGACATATAAACGCAATTATCCTAGAGAAGGCGGAGTTTCTTGCAGTTCTGTATATTCCTGCTAATAGATGGTCTAATGCCAATTACGACGGAGTGTTCAACTTAATTAAACATACCCACGTCTTCTATCAAATCAAGAGTTTACGTGTAAATGCGTAATCTACGAAGTGAAGTGTCATAGACATATAAACGCAATTATCCTAGAGAAGGCAAAGTTTCTTGCAGTTCTGTATAATCCTGCTAATAGAAGGTCTATTGGCAATTACGACGGAGTGTTCAACTCCATTTAACATACCCACGTCTTCTATCAAATCAAGAGTTTACATGAAAAAGCGTAGTCTCCGAAGTAAAGTGTCATAGACGTATAAACGCAATTATCTTAGAGAAGGCGGAGTTTCTTGCAGTTCTGTATATTCCTGCTAATAGAAGGTCTATTGCCAATAACGACGGAGTGTTCAACTCAATTAAACATATCCACGTCTTCTATCAAATCAAGAGTTTACGTGTAAATGCGTAATCTACGAAGTGAAGTGTCATAGACATATAAACGCAATTATCCTAGAGAAGGCGGAGTTTCTTGCAGTTCTGTATATTCCTGCTAAAAGAGAGTCTAATGCCAATTACGACGGAGTGTTCAACTTAATTAAACATACCCACGTCTTCTATCAAATCAAGAGTTTACATGTAAAAGCGTAGTCTCCAAAGTGAAGTGTCATAGACATATAAACGCAATTATCTAAGAGAAGGCGGAGTTTCTTGCAGTTCTGTATATTCCTGCTAATAGAGGGTCTAATGTCAATAACGACGTAGTGTAAAACTCAATTAAACATAGCCACGTCTTCTATCAAATCAAGAGGTTACGTATAAAAGCGTAGTCTCCGAAGTGAAGTGTCATAGACATATAAACGCAATTATCTTAGAGAAGGCGAAGTTTCTTGCAGTTCTGTATATTCCTGCTAATAAAAGGTCTAATGTCAATTACGACTGTGTTCAACTCAATTAAACATACCCACGTCTTCTATCAATTAAGAGTTTACGTATAAAAGCGTAGTCTCCGAAGTGAAGTGTCATAGACATATTAACCTTATTATCTTAGAGAAGGCGGAGTTTCTTGCAGTTCTGTATATTCCTGCTAATAGAGTGTCGTATGCCAATAACGACGGAGTGTTGAAATCAATTAAACATACCCACGTCTTCTATCAAATCAAGAGTTTACATGTAAAAGCGTAGTCTCCGAAGTGTAGTGGTATGGACATATAAACGCAATTATCTTAGAGAAGGCGGAGCTTCTTGCAGTTCTGTATATTCCTGCAAATAGAGGGTCTTATGTTAACTACGACGGAGTGTTGAACTTTATTAAACATACCCACATCTTCTATCAAATCAAGAGTTTACATGTAAAAGCGTAGTCTCCGAAGTGTAGTGGTATGGACATATAAACGCAATTATCTTAGAGAAGGCGGAGCTCTTTGCAGTTTTGTATATTCCTGCTAATAAAGAGTCTAATGCCAATAACGACGGAGTGTTCAACTCAATTAAACATACCCACGTCGTCTATTAAATAAGAGTTTACGTATAAAAGCGTAGTCTCCGAAGTGTAGTGGTACCGTATGGACATATAAACGCAATTATCTTAGAGAAGGCGGAGTTTCTTGCAGTTCTGTATATTTCTGCTAATAAAGGGTCTAATGCCAATTACGACGGAGTGTTCAACTCAATTAACTATATCCACGTCTTCTATCAAATCAAGAGTTTACGTGTAAAAGCGTAGTCTCCGAAGTGAAGTGTCATAGACATATACACGCAATTATCCTAGAGAAGGCGGAGTTTCTTGCAGTTCTGTATATTCCTGCTAATAAAGGGTCTAATGATAATAACGACGGAGTGTTCAACTCAATTAACCATATCCCCGTCTTCTATCAAATCAAGAGTTTACATGTAAAAGCGTAATCTCCGAAGTGTAGTGGTATGGACATATAAACGCAATTATCTTAGAGAAGGCGGAGTTTCTTGCAGTTCTGTATATTTTTGCTAATATAAGGTCTAATGCCAAAAAACGACGGAGTGTTCAACTCAATTAAACATACCCACGTCTTCTATCAAATCAAGAGTTTACGTATAAAAGCGTAGTCTCCGAAGTGTGGTGGTATGGACATATAAACGCAATTATCTTAGAGAAGGCGGAATTTCTTGCAGTTCTGTATATTCCTGCTAATAGAGGGTCTAATGCCAATTACGACTGAGTGTTCAACTCAATTTAACATACCCACGTCTTCTATCAAATCAAGAGTTTACGTGTAAATGCGTAATCTACGAAGTGAAGTGTCATAGACATATAAACGCAATTATCCTAGAGTAGGCGGAGTTTCTTGCAGTTCTGTATATTCCTGCTAATAGAAGGTCTATTTTTAATTACGACGGAGTGTTCAACTTAATTAAACATACCAACGTCTCCTATCAAATCAAGAGTTTACATGTAAAAGCGTTGTCTCCGAAGTGAAGTGTCATAGACATATAAACGCAATAATCTAAGAGAAGGCGGAGTTTCTTGCAGTTCTGTATATTTTTGCTAATAGAGGGTCTAATGCCAATAACGACGGATCGTTCAAATTAATTAATCATACCCACGTATTCTATAAAATCAAGAGTTTACGTATAGAAGCGTAGTTTCCGAAGTGTAGTGGTATGGACATATAAACGCAAATATCATAGAGAAGGCGGATCTTCTTGCAGTTCTGTATATTCCTGCTAATAGCGGGTCTAATGCCAATAACGACGGAGTGTTCAACTTAATTAAACATACCCACGTCTTCTATCAAATCAAGAGTTTACATGTAAAAGCGTAGTCTCCGAAGTGTAGTGATATGGACATATAAACGCAATTATCTTAGAGAAGGCGGAGCTTCTTGCAGTTCTGTATATTTCTGCTTATAGAAAATCTAATGCCAATGACGAAGAAGTGTTCAACTCAATTAACCATATGCACTTCTTCTATCAAATCAAGAGTTTACATGTAAAAGCGTAGTCTCGAAAGTGAGGTGTCATAGACATATAAACGCAATTATCTAAGAGAAGGCGGAGTTTCTTGCAGTTCTGTGTATTTCTGCTAATAGAAGGTCTAATTTTGATAACGACGGAGTGTTCAACTCACTTAAACATACCCACGTATTCTATCAAATCAAGAGTTTACGTATAAAAGCATTGACTCCGAAGTGTAGTGGTATGGACATATAAACGCAATTATCTTAGAGAAGGCGGAGTTTCTTGCAGTTCTGTATATTCCTGCTAATAGAGGGTTTATTGCCAATAACGACGAAGTATTCAACTCAATTAAACATACCCACGTATTCTATCAAAACAAGAGTTTACGTATAAAAGCGTTGTCTCCGAAGTGAAGTGTCATAGACATATAAACGCAATTATCTAAGAGAAGGCGGAGTTTCTTGCAGTTCTGTGTATTCCTGCTAATAGAGGGTCTAATGCCAATTACGTTGGAGTGTTCAACTTAATTAGACATTCCCACGTCGTCTATCAAATCAAGAGTTCACGTATAAAAGCGTAGTCTCCGAAGTGTAGTGGTACCGTATGGACATATAAACGCAATTATCTAAGAGAAGGCGGGGTTTCTTGCAGTTCTGTATATTCCTGCTAAAAGAGGGTATAATGCAAATTACGACGGATTGTTCAAATCAATTAAACTAACCCACGTCTTCTATCAAATCAAGAGTTTACGTATAAAAGCGTTGTCTCCGAAGTGAAGTGTCATTGACATATAAACGCAATTATCCTAGAGAAGGCGGAGTTTCTTGCAGTTCTGTATATTCCTGCTAATAGAAGGTCTATTGCACATTACGACGGAGTGTTCCACTCCATTAATTATACCCACTTCTTCTATCAAATCAAGAGTTTACGTGTAAATGCGTAATCTACGAAGTGAAGTGTCATAGACATATAAACGCAATTATCCTAGAGAAGGCGGAGTTTCTTGCAGTTCTGTATATTCCTGCTAAAAGAGAGTCTAATGCCAATTACGACGGAGTGTTCAACTTAATTAAACATACCCACGTCTTCTATCAAATCAAGAGTTTACATGTAAAAGCGTAGTCTCCGAAGTGAAGTGTCATAGACATATAAACGCAATTATCTAAGAGAAGGCGGAGTTTCTTGCAGTTCTGTATATTCCTGCTAATAGAGGGTCTAATGTCAATAACGACGTAGTGTAAAACTCAATTTAACATAGCCACGTCTTCTATCAAATCAAGAGGTTACGTATAAAAGCGTAGTCTCCGAAGTGAAGTGTCATAGACATATAAACGCAATTATCTTAGAGAAGGCGAAGTTTCTTGCAGTTCTGTATATTCCTGCTAATAAAAGGTCTAATGTCAATTACGACGGAGTGTTCAACTCAATTAAACATACCCACGTCTTCTATCAAATCAAGAGTTTACGTATAAAAGCGTAGTCTCCGAAGTGAAGTGTCATAGACATATTAACCTTATTATCTTAGAGAAGGCGGAGTTTCTTGCAGTTCTGTATATTCCTGCTAATAGAGTGTCGTATGCCAATAACGACGGAGTGTTGAAATCAATTAAACATACCCACGTCTTCTATCAAATCAAGAGTTTACATGTAAAAGCGTAGTCTCCGAAGTGTAGTGGTATGGACATATAAACGCAATTATCTTATAGAAGGCGGAGCTTCTTGCAGTTCTGTATATTCCTGCAAATAGAGGGTCTTATTTTTATTACGACGGAGTGTTGAACTTTATTAAACATACCCACATCTTCTATCAAATCAAGAGTTTACATGTAAAAGCGTAGTCTCCGAAGTGTAGTGGTATGGACATATTAACGCAATTATCTTAGAGAAGGCGGAGCTTCTTGCAGTTTTGAATATTCCTGCTAATAAAGAGTCTAATGCCAATAACGACGGAGTGTTCAACTCAATTAAACATACCCACGTCGTCTATTAAATAAGAGTTTATGTATAAAAGCGTAGTCTCCGAAGTGAAGTGGTACCGTATGGACATATAAACGCAATTATCTTAGAGAAGGCGGAGTTTCTTGCAGTTCTGTATATTTCTGCTAATAGAGTGTCTAATGCCAATTACGACGGAGTGTTCAACTCAATTAACTATATCCACGTCTTCTATCAAATCAAGAGTTTACGTGTAAAAGCGTAGTCTCCAAAGTGAAGTGTCATAGACATATAAACGCAATAATCTAAGAGAAGGCGGAGTTTCTTGCAGTTCTGTATATTCTTGCTAATAGAGGGTCTAATGCCAATAACGACGGATCGTTCAAATTAATTAATCATACCCACGTACTTAATAAAATCAAGAGTTTACGTATAGAAGCGTAGTTTCCGAAGTGTAGTGGTATAGACATATAAACGCAAATATCATAGAGAAGGCTGATCTTCTTGCAGTTCTGTATATTCCTGCTAATAGCGGGTCTATTTTTAATAACGACGGAGTGTTCAACTTAATTAAACATACCAACGTCTCCTATCAAATCAAAAGTTTACATGTCAAAGCGTTGTCTCCGAAGTGAAGTGTCATAGACATATAAACGCAATAATCTAAGAGAAGGCGGAGTTTCTTGCAGTTCTGTATATTCTTGCTAATAGAGGGTCTAATGCCAATAACGACGGATCGTTCAAATTAATTAATCATACCCACGTATTCTATAAAATCAAGAGTTTACGTATAGAAGCGTAGTTTCCGAAGTGTAGTGGTATGGACATATAAACGCAAATATCATAGAGAAGGCGGATCTTCTTGCAGTTCTGTATATTCCTGCTAATAGCGGGTCTAATGCCAATAACGACGGAGTGTTCAACTTAATTAAACATACCCACGTCTTCTATCAAATCAAGAGTTTACATGTTAAAGCGTAGTCTCCGAAGTGTAGTGATATGGACATATAAACGCAATTATCTTAGAGAAGGCGGAGCTTCTTGCAGTTCTGTATATTTCTGCTTATAGAGAATCTAATGCCAATGACGAAGAAGTGTTCAACTCAATTAACCATATGCACTTCTTCTATCAAATCAAGAGTTTACATGTAAAAGCGTAGTCTCGGAAGTGAAGTGTCATAGACATATAAACGCAATTATCTAAGAGAAGGCGGAGTTTCTTGCAGTTCTGTGTATTCCTGCTAATAGAAGGTCTAATTTTGATAACGACGGAGTGTTCAACTCACTTAAACATACCCACGTATTCTATCAAATCAAGAGTTTACGTATAAAAGCATTGACTCCGAAGTGTAGTGGTATGGACATATAAACGCAATTATCTTAGAGAAGGCGGAGTTTCTTGCAGTTCTGTATATTCCTGCTAATAGAGGGTCTATTGCCAATTACGACGAAGTATTCAACTCAATTAAACATACCCACGTATTCTATCAAATCAAGAGTTTACGTATAAAAGCGTTGTCTCCGAAGTGAAGTGTCATAGACATATAAACGCAATTATCTAAGAGAAGGCGGAGTTTCTTGCAGTTCTGTGTATTCCTGCTAATAGAAGGTCTAATGCCAATTACGTTGGAGTGTTCAACTTAATTAAACATTCCCACGTCGTCTATCAAATCAAGAGTTCACGTATAAAAGCGTAGTCTCCGAAGTGTAGTGGTACCGTATGGACATATAAACGCAATTATCTAAGAGAATCCGGGGTTTCTTGCAGTTCTGTATATTCCTGCTAAAAGAGGGTCTAATGCCAATTACAACGGATTGTTCAAATCAATTAAACTAACCCACGTCTTCTATCAAATCAAGAGTTTACGTATAAAAGCGTTGTCTCCGAAGTGAAGTGTCATTGACATATAAACGCAATAATCTAAGAGAAGGCGGATCTTCTTGCAGTTCTGTATATTCTTGCTAATAGAGGGTCTAATGCCAATTACGACGGAGTGTTTAACTCAATTAAACATACCCACGTCTTCTATCAAATCAAGAGTTTACGTGTAAATGCGTAATCTACGAAGTGAAGTGTCATAGACATATAAACGCAATTATCCTAGAGAAGGCGGAGTTTCTTGCAGTTCTGTATATTCCTGCTAATAGAAGGTCTATTGCACATTACGACGGAGTGTTCCACTCCATTAATTATACCCACTTCTTCTATCAAATCAAGAGTTTACGTGTAAATGCGTAATCTACGAAGTGAAGTGTCATAGACATATAAACGCAATTATCCTAGAGAAGGCGGAGTTTCTTGCAGTTCTGTATATTCCTGCTAATAGAAGGTCTATTGGCAATAACGACGGAGTGTTCAACTCCATTTAACATACCCACGTCTTCTATCAAATCAAGAGTTTACATGAAAAAGCGTAGTCTCCGAAGTAAAGTGTCATAGACATATAAACGCAATTATCTTAGAGAAGGCGGAATTTCTTGCAGTTCTGTATATTCCTGCTAATAGAAGGTCTATTGCCAATAACGACGGAGTGTTCAACTCAATTAAACATATCCACGTCTTCTATCAAATCAAGAGTTTACGTGTAAATGCGTAATCTACGAAGTGAAGTGTCATAGACATATAAACGCAATTATCCTAGAGAAGGCGGAGTTTCTTGCAGTTCTGTATATTCCTGCTAAAAGAGAGTCTAATGCCAATTACGACGGAGTGTTCAACTTAATTAAACATACCCACGTCTTCTATCAAATCAAGAGTTTACATGTAAAAGCGTAGTCTCCGAAGTGAAGTGTCATAGACATATAAACGCAATTATCTAAGAGAAGGCGGAGTTTCTTGCAGTTCTGTATATTCCTGCTAATAGAGGGTTAATGTCAATAACGACGTAGTGTAAAACTCAATTAAACATAGCCACGTCTTCTATCAAATCAAGAGGTTACGTATAAAAGCGTAGTCTCCGAAGTGAAGTGTCATAGACATATAAACGCAATTATCTTAGAGAAGGCGAAGTTTCTTGCAGTTCTGTATATTCCTGCTAATAAAAGGTCTAATGTCAATTACGACGGAGTGTTCAACTCAATTAAACATACCCACGTCTTCTATCAAATCAAGAGTTTACGTATAAAAGCGTAGTCTCCGAAGTGAAGTGTCATAGACATATTAACCTTATTATCTTAGAGAAGGCGGAATTTCTTGCAGTTCTGTATATTCCTTCTAATAGAGTGTCGTATGCCAATAACGACGGAGTGTTGAAATCAATTTAAAATACCCACGTCTTCTATCAAATCAAGAGTTTACGTGTAAATGCGTAATCTACGAAGTGAAGTGTCATAGACATATAAACGCAATAACCCTAGAGAAGGCGGAGTTTCTTGCAGTTCTGTATATTCCTGCTAATAGAAAGTCTATTGCACATTACAACGGAGTGTTCAACTCCATTAATTATACCTACTTCTTCTATCAAATCAAGAGTTTACATGTAAATGCGTAATCTACGAAGTGTAGTGGTATGGACATAAAAACGCAATTATCTAAGAGAAAGCGGATCTTCTTGCAATTCTTTATATTCCTGCTAATAGAATGTCTAATGCCAATAACGACGGAGTGTTCAACTCAATAAAACATACCCACGTCTTCAATCAAATCAAGAGTTTACATGTAATAGCGTAGTCTCCGAAGTGAAGTGTCATGGACATATAAACGCAATTATCCTAGAGAAGGCGGAGTTTCTTGCAGTTCTGTATATTCCTGCTAATAGATGGTCTAATGCCAATTACGACGGAGTGTTCAACTTAATTAAACATACCCACGTCTTCTATCAAATCAAGAGTTTACGTGTAAATGCGTAATCTACGAAGTGAAGTGTCATAGACATATAAACGCAATTATCCTAGAGAAGGCAAAGTTTCTTGCAGTTCTGTATAATCCTGCTAATAGAAGGTCTATTGGCAATTACGACGGAGTGTTCAACTCCATTTAACATACCCACGTCTTCTATCAAATCAAGAGTTTACATGAAAAAGCGTAGTCTCCGAAGTAAAGTGTCATAGACATATAAACGCAATTATCTTAGAGAAGGCGGAGTTTCTTGCAGTTCTGTATATTCCTGCTAATAGAAGGTCTATTGCCAATAACGACGGAGTGTTCAACTCAATTAAACATATCCACGTCTTCTATCAAATCAAGAGTTTACGTGTAAATGCGTAATCTACGAAGTAAAGTGTCATAGACATATAAACGCAATTATCCTAGAGAAGGCGGAGTTTCTTGCAGTTCTGTATATTCCTGCTAAATGAGAGTCTAATGCCAATTACGACGGAGTGTTCAACTTAATTAAACATACCCACGTCTTCTATCAAATCAAGAGTTTACATGTAAAAGCGTAGTCTCCGAAGTGAAGTGTCATAGACATATAAACGCAATTATCTAAGAGAAGGCGGAGTTTATTGCAGTTCTGTATATTCCTGCTAATAGAGGGTCTAATGTCAATAACGACGTAGTGTAAAACTCAATTTAACATAGCCAAGTCTTCTATCAAATCAAGAGGTTACGTATAAAAGCGTAGTCTCCGAAGTGAAGTGTCATAGACATATAAACGCAATTATCTTAGAGAAGGCGAAGTTTCTTGCAAATCTGTATATTCCTGCTAATAAAAGGTCTAATGTCAATTACGACGGAGTGTTCAACTCAATTAAACATACCCACGTCTTCTATCAAATCAAGAGTTTACGTATAAAAGCGTAGTCTCCGAAGTGAAGTGTCATAGACATATTAACCTTATTATCTTAGAGAAGGCGGAATTTCTTGCAGTTCTGTATATTCCTGCTAATAGAGTGTCGTATGCCAATAACGACGGAGTGTTAAAATCAATTAAACATACCCACGTCTTCTATCAAATCAAGAGTTTACATGTAAAAGCGTAGTCTCCGAAGTGTAGTGGTATGGACATATAAACGCAATTATCTTAGAGAAGGCGGAGCTTCTTGCAGTTCTGTATATTCCTGCTAATAGAGGGTCTAATGTTAACTACGACGGAGTGTTGAACTTTATTAAACACACCCACATCTTCTATCAAATCAAGAGTTTACATGTGAAAGCGTAGTCTCCGAAGTGTAGTGGTATGGACATATAAACGCAATTATCTTAGAAAGGCGGAGCTTCTTGCAGTTTTGTATATTCCTGCTAATAAAGAGTCTAATGCCAATAACGACGGAGTGTTCAACTCAATTAAACATACCCACGTCGTCTATTAAATAAGAGTTTACGTATAAAAGCGTAGTCTCCGAAGTGTAGTGGTACCGTATGGACATATAAACGCAATTATCTTAGAGAAGGCGGAGTTTCTTGCAGTTCTGTATATTTCTGCTAATAGAGGGTCTAATGCCAATTACGACGGAGTGTTCAACTCAATTAACTATATCCACGTCTTCTATCAAATCAAGAGTTTACGTGTAAAAGCGTAGTCTCCGAAGTGAAGTGTCATAGACATATACACGCAATTATCTAAGAGAAGGCGGAGTTTCTTGCAGTTCTGTATATTCCTGCTAATAAAGTGTCTAATGATAATAACGACGGAGTGTTCAACTCAATTAACCATATCCCCGTCTTCTATCAAATCAAGAGTTTACATGTAAAAGCGTAATCTACGAAGTGTAGTGGTATGGACATATAAACGCAATTATCTTAGAGAAGGCGGAGTTTCTTGCAGTTCTGTATATTTTTGCTAATATAAGGTCTAATGCCAATAACGACGGAGTGTTCAACTCAATTAAACATACCCACGTCTTCTATCAAATCAAGAGTTTACGTATAAAAGCGTAGTCTCCGAAGTGTGGTGGTATGGACATATAAACGCAATTATCTTAGAGAAGGCGGAATTTCTTGCAGTTCTGTATATTTCTGGTAATAGAGGGTCTAATGCCAATTACGACTGAGTGTTTAACTCAATTTAACATACCCACGTCTTCTATCAAATCAAGAGTTTACGTGTAAATGTGTAATCTACGAAGTGAAGTGTCATAGACATATAAACGCAATTATCCTAGAGTAGGCGGAGTTTCTTGCAGTTCTGTATATTCCTGCTAATAGAAGGTCTATTGCCAATTACGACGGAGTGTTCAACTTAATTAAACATACCAACGTCTCCTATCAAATCAAGAGTTTACATGTAAAAGCGTTGTCTCCGAAGTGAAGTGTCATAGACATATAAACGCAATAATCTAAGAGAAGGCGGAGTTTCTTGCAGTTCTGTATATTCTTGCTAATAGAGGGTCTAATGCCAATAACGACGGCTCGTTCAAATTAATTAATCATACCCACGTACTTAATAAAATCAAGAGTTTACGTATAGAAGCGTAGTTTCCGAAGTGTAGTGGTATGGACATATAAACGCAAATATCATAGAGAAGGCTGATCTTCTTGCAGTTCTGTATATTCCTGCTAATAGCGGGTCTAATGCCAATAACGACGGAGTGTTCAACTTAACTAAACATACCCACGTCTTCTATCAAATCAAGAGTTTACATGTAAAAGCGTAGTCTCCGAAGTGTAGTGATATGGACATATAAACGCAATTATCTTAGAGGAGGCGGAGCTTCTTGCAGTTCTGTATATTTCTGCTTATAGAGAATCTAATGCCAATTACGACGGAGTGTTCAACTTAATTATCGATATCCACTTCTTCTATAAAATTCAAGAGTTTACATGTAAAAGCGTAGTCTCCGAAGTGAAGTGTCATAGACATATAAACGCAATTATCTAAGATAAGGCGGAGTTTCTTGCAGTTCTGTGTATTCCTGCTTATAGAAGGTCTAATGCCATTAACGACGGAGTGTTCAACTCAATTGAACATACCCACGTATTCTATCAAATCAAGAGTTTACGTATAAAAGCATTGACTCCGAAGTGTAGTGGTATGGACATATAAACGCAATTATCTTAGAGAAGGCGGAGTTTCTTGCAGTTCTGTATATTCCTTCTAATAGAGGGTCTATTGCCAATTACGACGGAGTGTTCAACTCAATTAAACATACCCACGTATTCTATCAAATCAAGAGTTTACGTATAAAAGCGTTGTCTCCGAAGTGAAGTGTCATAGACATATAAACGCTATTATCTAAGAGAAGGCGGAGTTTCTTGCAGTTCTGTGTATTCCTGCTAATAGAGGGTCTAATGCCAATTACGATGGAGTGTTCAACTTAATTAAACATTCCCACGTCGTCTATCTAATCAAGAGTTTACGTATAAAAGCGTAGTCTCCGAAGTGTAGTGGTACCGTATGGACATATAAACGCAATTATCTAAGAGAAGGCGAAGTTTCTTGCAGTTCTGTATATTCCTGCTAATAGAGGGTCTAATGCCAATTACGACGGATTGTTTAAATCAATTAAACTAACCCACGTCTTCTATCAAATCAAGAGTTTACGTATAAAAGCGTTGTCTCCGAAGTGAAGTGTCATTGACATATAAACGCAATAATCTTAGAGAAGGCGGAGTTTCTTGCACTCTGTATATTCCTGCTAATAGAGGGTCTAATGCCAATAACGACGGAGTGTTCAACTCAATTAACCATATCCACGTCTTCTATCAAATCAAGAGTTTACGTATAAAAGCGTAGTCTTTAAAGTGAAGTGGTATGGAAATATAAACGCAATTATCTAAGAGAAGGCGGAGTTTCTTGCAGTTCTGTGTATTCCTGCTAATAGAGGGTCTATTGCCAATAACGACGGAGTGTTCAACTCAATTAAACATACCCTCGTCTTCTATCAAATCAAGAGTTTACGTATAAAAGCGTAGTCTCCGAAGTGTGGTGGTATGGACATATAAACGCAATTATCTTAGAGAAGGCGGAGTTTCTTGCAGTTCTGTATATTACTGCTAATAGATGGTCTAATGCCAATTACGACGAAGTGTTTAACTCAATTAAACATACCCACGTCTTCTATCAAATCAAGAGTTAACATGTAAAAGCGTAGTCTCCGAAGTGTAGTGTCATGGACATATAAACGCAATTTTCCTAGAGAAGGAAGAGTTTCTTGCAGTTCTGTATATTCCTGCTAATAGATGGTCTAATGATAATTACGACGGAGTGTTCAACTTAATTAAACATACCCACGTCTTCTATCAAATCAAGAGTTAACATGTAAAAGCGTAGTCTCCGAAGTGTAGTGTCATGGACATATAAACGCAATTTTCCTAGAGAAGGAAGAGTTTCTTGCAGTTCTGTATATTCCTGCTAATAGATGGTCTAATGCCAATTACGACGGAGTGTTCAACTCCATTAAACATACCCACGTCTTCTATCAAATCAAGAGTTTACATGTAAATGCGTTATCTACGAAGTGTAGTGGTATGGACATATAAACGCAATTATCTAAGAGAAGGCGGATCTTCTTGCAATTCTTTATATTCCTGCTAATAGATGGTCTAATGCCAATAACGACGGAGTGTTCAACTCAATTAAACATACCCACGTCTTCTATCAAATCAAGAGTTAACATGTAAAAGCGTAGTCTCCGAAGTGTAGTGTCATGGACATATAAACGCAATTTTCCTAGAGAAGGAAGAGTTTCTTACAGTTCTGTATATTCCTGCTAATAGATGGTCTAATGCCAATTACGACGGAGTGTTCAACTCAATTAAACATACCCACGTCTTCTATCAAATCAAGAGTTTACGTGTAAATGCGTTATCTACGAAGTGAAGTGTCATAAGTGTCATATACATATAAACGCAATTATCCTAGAGAAGGCGGAGTTTCTTGCAGTTCTGTATATTCCTGCTTATAGAAGGTCTATTAGCAATTACGACGGAGTGTTCAACTCCATTAAACATACCCACGTCTTCTATCAAATCAAGAGTTTACATGTAAAAGCTTAGTCTCCGAAGTGAAGTGTCATAGACATATAAACGCAATTATCTTAGAGAAGGCGGAGTTTCTTGCAGTTCTGTATATTCCTGCTAATAGAAGGTCTATTGCCAATAACGACGGAGTGTTCAACTCAATTAAACATATCCACGTCTTCTATCAAATCAAGAGTTTACGTGTA
This sequence comes from Isoperla grammatica, assembly GCA_945910005.1. Classification (NCBI taxonomy): domain Eukaryota; kingdom Metazoa; phylum Arthropoda; class Insecta; order Plecoptera; family Perlodidae; genus Isoperla; species Isoperla grammatica. The sequence goes on from OX246740.1 coordinate 33,698,239, forward strand.
AATGCGTAATCTACGAAGTGAAGTGTCATAGACATATAAACGCAATTATCCTAGAGAAGGCGGAGTTTTTTGCAGTTCTGTATATTCCTGCTAATAGAAAGTCTAATGCCAATAACGACAGAGTGTTCAACTCAATTAAACATACCAACGTCTTCTATCAAATCAAGAGTTTACATGTAAAAGCGTAGTCTCCGAAGTGAAGTGTCATAGACATATAAACGCAATTATCTTTGAGAAGGCGGAGTTTCTTGCAGTTCTGTTTATTCCTGCTAATAGAGGGTCTAATGTCAATAACGACGTAGTGTAAAACTCAATTAAACATAGCCACGTCTTCTATCAAATCAAGAGTTTACGTATAAAAGCGTAGTCTCCGAAGTGAAGTGTCATAGACATATAAACGCAATTATCTTAGAGAAGGCGGAGTTTCTTGCAGTTCTGTATATTCCTGCTAATAAAAGGTTTAATGCCAATTACGACGGAGTGTTCAACTCAATTAAACATACCCACGTCTTCTATCAAATCAAGAGTTTACGTATAAAAGCGAAGTTTCCGAAGTGAAGTGTAATAGACATATTAACCTAATTATCTTAGAGAAGGCGGAGTTTCTTGCAGTTCTGTATATTCCTGCTAATAGAAGGTCTATTGCACATTACGACGGAGTGTTCAACTCCATTAATTATACCCACTTCTTCTATCAAATCAAGAGTTAACATGTAAATGCGTAATCTACGAAGTGTAGTGGTATGGACATATAAACGCAATTATCTAAGAGAAGGCGGATCTTCTTGCAATTCTTTATATTCCTGCTAAAAGAATGTCTAATGCCAATAACGACGGAGTGTTCAACTCAATAAAACATACCCACGTCTTCAATCAAATCAAGAGTTTACATGTAAACGCGTAGTCTCCGAAGTGTAGTGTCATGGACATATAAACGCAATTATCCTAGAGAAGGCGGAGTTTCTTGCAGTTCTGTATATTCCTGCTAAAAGATGGTCTAATGCCAATTACGACGGAGTGTTCAACGCAATTAAACATACCCACGTCTTCTATCAAATCAAGAGTTTACGTGTAAATGCGTAATCTACGAAGTGAAGTGTCATAGACATATAAACGCAATTATCCTAGAGAAGGCGGAGTTTCTTGCAAATCTGTATATTCCTGCTAATAGAAGGTCTATTGGCAATTACGACGGAGTGTTCAACTCCATTAAACATACCCACGTCTTCTATCAAATCAAGAGTTTACATGAAAAAGCGTAGTCTCCTAAGTAAAGTGTCATAGACATATAAACGCAATTATCTTAGAGAAGGCGGAGTTTCTTGCAGTTCTGTATATTCCTGCTAATAGAAGGTCTATTGCCAATAACGACGGAGTGTTCAACTCAATTAAACATATCCACGTCTTCTATCAAATCAAGAGTTTACGTGTAAATGCGTAATCTACGAAGTGAAGTGTCATAGACATATAAACGCAATTATCCTAGAGAAGGCGGAGTTTCTTGCAGTTCTGTATATTCCTGCTAAAAGAGAGTCTAATGCCAATTACGACGGAGTGTTCAACTTAATTAAACATACCCACGTCTTCTATCAAATCAAGAGTTTACATTTAAAAGCGTAGTCTCCGAAGTGAAGTGTCATAGACATTGAAACGCAATTATCTAAGAGAAGGCGGAGTTTCTTGCAGTTCTGTATATTCCTGCTAATAGAGGGTCTAATGTCAATAACGACGTAGTGTAAAACTCAATTAAACATAGCCACGTCTTCTATCAAATCAAGAGGTTACGTATAAAAGCGTAGTCTCCGAAGTGAAGTGTCATAGACATATAAACGCAATTATCTTAGAGAAGGCGAAGTTTCTTGCAGTTCTGTATATTCCTGCTAATAAAAGGTCTAATGTCAATTACGACGGAGTGTTCAAATTAATTAAACATACCCACGTCTTCTATCAAATCAAGAGTTTACGTATAAAAGCGTAGTCTCCGAAGTGAAGTGTCATAGACATATTAACCTTATTATCTTAGAGAAGGCGGAGTTTCTTGCAGTTCTGTATATTCCTGCTAATAGAGTGTCGTATGCCAATAACGACGGAGTGTTGAAATCAATTAAACATACCCACGTCTTCTATCAAATCAAGAGTTTACATGTAAAAGCGTAGTCTCCGAAGTGTAGTGGTATGGACATATAAACGCAATTATCTTAGAGAAGGCGGAGCTTCTTGCAGTTCTGTATATTCCTGCAAATAGAGGGTCTTATGTTAATTACGACGGAGTGTTGAACTTTATTAAACATACCCACATCTTCTATCAAATCAAGAGTTTACATGTAAAAGCGTAGTCTCCAAAGTGTAGTGGTATGGACATATAAACGCAATTATCTTAGAGAAGGCGGAGCTTCTTGCAGTTTTGTATATACCCACTAATAGAAGGTCTATTAGCAATTAGTAGTAGTAAATAATGTTTACTTTCTAAAGTGAAAAGTCATAGACATATAAACGCAATTATCTTAGAGAAGGCGGAGTTTCTTGCAGTTCTGTATATTCCTGCTAATAGAAGGTCTATTGCCAATAACGACGGAGTGTTCAACTCAATTAAACATATCCACGTCTTCTATCAAATCAAGAGTTTACGTGTAAATGCGTAATCTACGAAGTGAAGTGTCATAGACATATAAACGCAATTATCCTAGAGAAGGCGGAGTTTCTTGCAGTTCTGTATATTCCTGCTGATAGAAAGTCTAATGCCAATTACGACGGAGTGTTCAACTCAATTAAACATACCAACGTCTTCTATCAAATTCAAGAGTTTACATGTAAAAGCGTAGTCTCCGAAGTGAAGTGTCATAGACATATAAACGCAATTATCTTTGAGAAGGCGGAGTTTTTTGCAGTTCTGTTTATTCCTGCTAATAGAGGGTCTAATGTCAGTAACGACGTAGTGTAAAACTCAATTGAACATAGCCACGTCTTCTATTAAATCAAGAGTTTACGTATAAAAGCGTAGTCTCCGAAGTGAAGTGTCATAGACATATAAACGCAATTATCTTAGAGAAGGCGGAGTTTCTTGCAGTTCTGTATATTCCTGCTGATAAAAGGTTTAATGCCAATAACGACGGAGTGTTCAACTCAATTAAACATACCCACGTCTTCTATCAAATCAAGAGTTTACGTATAAAAGCGAAGTCTCCGAAGTGAAGTGTCATAGACCTATTAACCTAATTATCTTAGAGAAGGCGGAGTTTCTTGCAGTTCTGTATATTCTTGCTAATAGAGTGTCGTATGCTTATAACGACGGAGTGTTGAAATCAATTAAACATACCCACGTCTTCTATCAAATCAAGAGTTTACATGTAAAAGCGTAGTCTCCGAAGTGAAGTGGTATGGACATATAAACGCAATTTTCTTAGAGAAGGCGGAGCTTCTTGCAGTTCTGTATATTCCTGCTAATAGAGGGTCTAATGTTAATTACGACGGAGTGTTGAACTTTATTAAACATACCCACATCTTCTATCAAATCAAGAGTTTACATGTAAAAGCGTAGTCTCCGAAGTGTAGTGGTATGGACATATAAACGCAATTATCTTAGAGAAGGCGGAGCTTCTTGCAGTTTTGTATATTCCTGCTAATAAAGAGTCTAATGTTAATTACGACGGAGTGTTCAACTAAATAAAACATACCCACGTCGTCTATTAAATAAGAGTTTACGTATAAAAGCGTAGTCTCCGAAGTGTAGTGGTACCGTATGGACATATAAACGCAATTATCTTAGGGAAGGCGGAGTTTCTTGCAGTTCTGTATATTTCTGCTAATAGAGGGTCTAATGCCAAATTACGATTGAGTGTTCAACTCAATCAACTATATCCACGTCTTCTATCAAATCAAGAGTTTACGTGTAAAAGCGTAGTCTCCGAAGTGAAGTGTCATAGACATATACACGCAATTATCTAAGAGAAGGCGGTGTTTCTTGCAGTTCTGTATATTCCTGCTAATTAAGGGTCTTATGATCATAACGACGGAGTGTTCAATTCAATTAACCATATCCACGTCTTCTAGCAAATCAAGAGTTTACATGTAAAAGCGTTATCTCCGAAGTGTAGTGGTATGGACATATAAACGCAATTATCTTAGAGAAGGCGGAGTTTCTTGCAGTTCTGTATATTCCTGCTTATATAAGGTCTAATGCCAATAACGACGGAGTGTTCAACTTAATTAAACATACCCACGTCTTCTATCAAATCAAGAGTTTACGTATAAAAGCGTAGTCTCCGAAGTGTGGTGGTATGGACATATAAACGCAATTATCTTAGAGAAGGCGGAGTTTCTTGCAGTTATGTATATTCTTGCTAATAGAGGGTCTAATGCCAATAACGACAGATCGTTCAAATTAATATCATCATACCCACGTATTCTATAAAATCAAGAGTTTACGTATAGAAGCGTAGTTTCCGAAGTGTAGTGGTATGGACATATAAACGCAAATATCATAGAGAAGGCGGATCTTCTTGCAGTTCTGTATATTCCTGCTAATAGCGGGTCTAATGCCAATAACGACGGAGTGTTCAACTTAATTAAACATACCCACGTCTTCTATCAAATCAAGAGTTTACATGTAAAAGCGTAGTCTCCGAAGTGTAGTGTAATGGACATATAAACGCAATTATCTTAGAGAAGGCGGAGCTTCTTGCAGTTCTGTATATTTCTGCTTATAGAGAATCTAATGCCAATGACGAAGAAGTGTTCAACTCAAATAACCATATGCACTTCTTCTATCAAATCAAGAGTTTACATGTAAAAGCGTAGTCTCCGAAGTGAAGTGTCATAGACATATAAACGCAATTATCTAAGAGAAGGCGGAGTTTCTTGCAGTTCTGTGTATTCCTGCTAATAGAAGGTCAAATGCCGATAACGACGGAGTGTTCAACTCAATTAAACATACCCACGTATTCTATCAAATCAAGAGTTTACGTATAAAAGCATTGACTCCAAAGTGTAGTGGTATGGACATATAAACGCAATTATCTTAGAGAAGGCGGAGTTTCTTGCAGTTCTGTATATTCCTGCTAATAGAGGGTCTATTGCCAATAACGACGGAGTGTTTAACTCAATTAAACATACCCACGTATTCTATCAAATCAAGAGTTTACGTATAAAAGCGTTGTCTCCGAAGTGAAGTGTCATAGACATATAAACGCAATTATCTAAGAGAAGGCGGAGTTTCTTGCAGTTCTGTGTATTCCTGCTAATAGAGGGTCTAATGCCAATTACGTTGGAGTGTTCAACTTAATTAAACATTCCCACGTCGTCTATCAAATCAAGAGTTCACGTATAAAAGCGTAGTCTCCGAAGTGTAGTGGTACCGTATGGACATATAAACGCAATTATCTAAGAAAAGGCGGGGTTTCTTGCAGTTCTGTATTTTCCTGCTAATAGAGGGTCTAATGCCAATTACGACGGATTGTTCAATTCAATTAAACTAACCCACGTCTTCTATCAAATCAAGAGTTTACGTATAAAAGCGTTGTCTCCGAAGTGAAGTGTCATTGACATATAAACGCAATAATCTAAGAGAAGGCGGACCTCTAGCAGTTCTGTATATTCTTGCTAATAGAGGGTCTAATGCCAATTACGACGGAGTGTTTAACTCAATAAAACATACCCACGTCTTCTATCAAATCAAGAGTTTACGTGTAAATGCGTAATCTACGAAGTGAAGTGTCATAGACATATAAACGCAATTATCCTAGAAAAGGCGGAGTTTCTTGCAGTTCTGTATATTTCTGCTAATAGAAGGTATATTGCCAATTACGACGGAGTGTTCAACTCCATTAATTATACCCACGTCTTCTATCAAATCAAGAGTTTACATGTAAATGCGTAATCTACGAAGTGTAGTGGTATGGACATATAAACGCAATTATCTAAGAGAAGGCGGATCTTCTTGCAATTCTTTATATTCCTGCTAATAGAATGTCTAATGCCAATAACGACGGAGTGTTCATCTCAATAAAACATACCCACGTCTTCAATCAAATCAAGAGTTTACATGTAAAAGCGTAGTCTCCGAAGTGTAGTGTCATGGACATATAAACGCAATTATCCTAGATAAGGCAAAGTTTCTTGCAGTTCTGTATATTCCTGCTAATAGAAGGTCTATTGGCAATTACGACGGAGTGTTCAACTCCATTTAACATACCCACGTCTTCTATCAAATCAAGAGTTTACATGAAAAAGCGTAGTCTCCGAAGTAAAGTGTCATAGACATATAAACGCAATTATCTTAGAGAAGGCGGAGTTTCTTGCAGTTCTGTATATTCCTGCTAATAGAAGGTCTATTGCCAATAACGACGGAGTGTTCAACTCAATTAAACATATCCACGTCTTCTATCAAATCATGAGTTTACATGTAAATGCGTAATCTACGAAGTGAAGTGTCATAGACATATAAACGCAATTATCCTAGAGAAGGCGGAGTTTCTTGCAGTTCTGTATATTCCTGCTAAAAGAGAGTCTTATGCCAATTACGACGGAGTGTTCAACTTTATTAAACATACCCACGTCTTCTATCAAATCAAGAGTTTACATGTAAAAGCGTAGTCTCCGAAGTGAAGTGTCATAGACATATAAACGCAATTATCTAAGAGAAGGCGGAGTTTCTTGCAGTTCTGTATATTCCTGCTAATAGAGGGTCTAATGTCAATAACGACGTAGTGTAAAACTCAATTAAACATAGCCACGTCTTCTATCAAATCAAGAGGTTACGTATAAAAGCGTAGTCTCCGAAGTGAAGTGTCATAGACATATCAACGCAATTATCTTAGAGAAGGCGAAGTTTCTTGCAGTTCTGTATATTCCTGCTAATAAAAAGTCTAATGCCAATTACGACGGATTGTTCAACTCAATTAAACATACCCACGTCTTCTATCAAATCAAGAGTTTACGTATAAAAGCGTAGTCTCCGAAGTGAAGTGTCATAGACATATTAACCTAATTATCTTAGAGAAGGCGGAGTTTCTTGCAGTTCTGTATATTCCTGCTAATAGAGTGTCGTATGCCAATAACGACGGAGTGTTGAAATCAATTAAACATACCCACGTCTTCTATCAAATCAAGAGTTTACATGTAAAAGCGTAGTCTCCGAAGTGTAGTGGTATGGACATATAAACGCAATTATCTTAGAGAAGGCGGAGCTTCTTGCAGTTCTGTATATTCCTGCTAATAGAGGGTCTAATGCCAATTACGACGGAGTGTTGAACTTTATTAAACATACCCACATCTTCTATCAAATCAAGAGTTTACATGTAAAAGCGTAGTCTCCGAAGTGTAGTGGTATGGACATATAAACGCAATTATCTAAGAGAAGGCGGAGCTTCTTGCAGGTTTGTATATTCCTGCTTATAAAGAGTCTAATGCCAATAACGACGGAGTGTTTAACTCAATTAAACATACCCACGTCGTCTATTAAATAAGAGTTTACGTATAAAAGCGTAGTCTCCGAAGTGTAGTGGTACCGTATGGACATATAAACGCAATTATCTTAGAGAAGGCGAAGTTTCTTGCAGTTCTGTATATTTCTGCTAATAGAGGGTCTAATGCCAATTACGACGGAATGTTCAACTCAATTAACTATATCCACGTCTTCTATCAAATCAAGAGTTACGTGTAAAAGCGTAGTCTCCGAAGTGAAGTGTCATAGACATATACACGCAATTATCTAAGAGAAGGCGGAGTTTCTTGCAGTTCTGTATATTCCTGCTAATAGAAAATCTATTGCCAATCACGACGGAGTGTTCAACTCCATTTAACATACCCACGTCTTCTATCAAATCAAGAGTTTACGTGTAAATGCGTAATCTACGAAGTGTAGTGGTATGGACATATAAACGCAATAATCTAAGAGAAGGCGGATCTTCTTGCAATTCTGTATATTCCTGCTAATAGATGGTCTAATGCCAATTTCGGCGGAGTGCTCAACTCAATTAAACATACCCACGTCTTCTATCAAATCAAGAGTTAACATGTAAAAGCGTAGTCTCCGAAGTGTAGTGTCATGGACATATAAACGCAATTATCCTAGAGAAGGCGGAGATTCTTGCAGTTCTGTATATTCCTGCTAATAGATGGTCTAATGCCAATAACGACGGAGTGTTCAACTCAATTAAACATACCCACGTCTTCTATCAAATCAAGAGTTTACGTGTAAAAGTATAGTCTCCGAAGTGTAGTGGTATGGACATATAAACGCAATTATCTAAGAGAAGGCGGAGCTTCTTGCAGTTCTGTATGTTCCTGCTAGTAGCAGGTCTAATGCCAATCACGACGGAGTGTTCAACTCAATAAACCATATCCACGTCTTCTATCAAATCAAGAGTTTACGTGTAAAAGCGTAGTCTCCGAAGTGAAGTGTCATAGACATATAAACGAAATTATCTAAGAGAAGGCGGAGTTTCTTGAAGATCTGTGTATTCCTGCTAATAGAGGGTCTAATGCCAATAACAATGGAGTGTTCAACTTAATTAAACATACCAACGTCTTCTATCAAATCAAGAGTTTACATGTAAAAGCGTAGTCTCCGAAGTGAAGTGTCATAGACATATAAACGCAATTATCTAAGAGAAGGCGGAGTTTCTTGCAGTTCTGTATATTCCTGCTAATAGAAGGTCTAATGCCAATCACGACGGAGTGTTCAACTCAATAAACCATATCCACGTCTTCTATCAAATCAAGAGTTTACGTATAAAAGCGTAGTCTCCGAAGTGAAGTGTCATAGACATATAAACGCAATTATCTAAGAGAAGGCGGAGTTTCTTGCAGTTCTGTATATTCTTGCTAATAGAGGGTCTAATGCCAATAACGACGGATCGTTCAAATCAATTAATCATACCCACGTATTCTATAAAATCAAGAGTTTACGTATAAAAGCGTAGTTTCCGAAGTGTAGTGGTATGGACATATAAACGCAAATATCATAGAGAAGGCGGATCTTCTTGCAGTTTTGTATATTCCTGCTAATAGCAGGTCTAATGCCAATAACGACGGAGTGTTCAACTTAATTAAACATACCCACGTCTTCTATCAAATCAAGAATTTACATGTAAAAGCGAAGTCTCCGAAGTGTAGTGATATGGACATATAAACGCAATTATTTTAGAGAAGGCGGAGCTTCTTGCAGTTCTGTATATTCCCGCTAATAGAGGGTCTAATGCCAATAACGACAGAGTGTTCAACTTAATTAACCATATCCACGTCTTCTATCAAATCAAGAGTTTACATGTAAAAGCGTAGTCTCCGAAGTGAAGTGTCATAGACATATAAACGCATTTATCCTAGAGATGGCGGAGCTTCTTGCAGTTCTGTATATTTCTGCTGATAGAGGGTCTAATGCCAATTACGACGGAGTGTTCAACTCAATTAACCATATCCACTTTTTCTATTAAATCAAGAGTTTACATGTAAAAGCGTAGTCTCCGAAGTGAAGTGTCATAGACATATAAACGCAATTATCTAAGAGAAGGCGGAGTTTCTTGCAGTTCTGTGTATTCCTGCTAATAGAAGGTCTAATGCCAATAACGACGGAGTGTTCAACTTTATTAAACATACCCACATCTTGTATCAAATCAAGAGTTTACATGTAAAAGCGTAGTCTCCGAAGTGTAGTGGTATGGACATATAAACGCAATTATCTTAGAGAAGGCGGAGTTTCTTGCAGTTCTGTATATTTCTGCTAATAGAGGGTCTAATGCCAATTACGACGGAGTGTTCAACTCAATAAACTATATCCACGTCTTCTATCAAATCAAGAGTTTACGTGTAAAAGCGTAGTCTCCGAAGTGAAGTGTCATAGACATATACACGCAAATATCTAAGAGAAGGCGGAGTTTCTTGCAGTTCTGTATATTCCTGCTAATAAAGGGTCTAATGATAATAACGACGGAGTGTTCAACTCAATTAACCATATCCTCGTCTTCTATCAAATCAAGAGTTTACATGTAAAAGCGTAATCTACGAAGTGTAGTGGTATGGACATATAAACGCAATTATCTTAGAGAAGGCGGAGTTTCTTGCAGTTCTGTATATTTTTGCTAATATAAGGTCTAATGCCAATTACGACTAAGTGTTCAACTCAATTTAACATACCCACGTCTTCTATCAAATCAAGAGTTTACGTGTAAATGCGTAATCTACGAAGTGAAGTGTCATAGACATATAAACGCAATTATCCTAGAGTAGGCGGAGTTTCTTGCAGTTCTGTATATTCCTGCTAATAGAAGGTCTTTTGCCAATAACGACGGAGTGTTCAACTTAATTAAACATACCAACGTCTCCTATCAAATCAAGAGTTTACATGTAAAAGCGTAGTCTCCGAAGTGAAGTGTCATAGACATATAAACGCAATTATCTAAGATAAGGCGGAGTTTCTTGCAGTTCTGTGTATTCCTGCTTATAGAAGGTCTAATGCCAATTACGACGAAGTGTTTAACTCAATTAAACATACCCACGTCTTCTATCAAATCAAGAGTTAACATGTAAAAGCGTAGTCTCCGAAGTGTAGTGTCATGGACATATAAACGCAATTTTCCTAGAGAAGGAAGAGTTTCTTGCAGTTCTGTATATTCCTGCTAATAGATGGTCTAATGATAATTACGACGGAGTGTTCAACTTAATTAAACATACCCACGTCTTCTATCAAATCAAGAGTTAACATGTAAAAGCGTAGTCTCCGAAGTGTAGTGTCATGGACATATAAACGCAATTTTCCTAGAGAAGGAAGAGTTTCTTGCAGTTCTGTATATTCCTGCTAATAGATGGTCTAATGCCAATTACGACGGAGTGTTCAACTCCATTAAACATACCCACGTCTTCTATCAAATCAAGAGTTTACATGTAAATGCGTTATCTACGAAGTGTAGTGGTATGGACATATAAACGCAATTATCTAAGAGAAGGCGGATCTTCTTGCAATTCTTTATATTCCTGCTAATAGATGGTCTAATGCCAATAACGACGGAGTGTTCAACTCAATTAAACATACCCACGTCTTCTATCAAATCAAGAGTTAACATGTAAAAGCGTAGTCTCCGAAGTGTAGTGTCATGGACATATAAACGCAATTTTCCTAGAGAAGGAAGAGTTTCTTACAGTTCTGTATATTCCTGCTAATAGATGGTCTAATGCCAATTACGACGGAGTGTTCAACTCAATTAAACATACCCACGTCTTCTATCAAATCAAGAGTTTACGTGTAAATGCGTTATCTACGAAGTGAAGTGTCATAAGTGTCATATACATATAAACGCAATTATCCTAGAGAAGGCGGAGTTTCTTGCAGTTCTGTATATTCCTGCTTATAGAAGGTCTATTAGCAATTACGACGGAGTGTTCAACTCCATTAAACATACCCACGTCTTCTATCAAATCAAGAGTTTACATGTAAAAGCTTAGTCTCCGAAGTGAAGTGTCATAGACATATAAACGCAATTATCTTAGAGAAGGCGGAGTTTCTTGCAGTTCTGTATATTCCTGCTAATAGAAGGTCTATTGCCAATAACGACGGAGTGTTCAACTCAATTAAACATATCCACGTCTTCTATCAAATCAAGAGTTTACGTGTAAATGCGTAATCTACGAAGTGAAGTGTCATAGACATATAAACGCAATTATCCTAGAGAAGGCGGAGTTTTTTGCAGTTCTGTATATTCCTGCTAATAGAAAGTCTAATGCCAATAACGACAGAGTGTTCAACTCAATTAAACATACCAACGTCTTCTATCAAATCAAGAGTTTACATGTAAAAGCGTAGTCTCCGAAGTGAAGTGTCATAGACATATAAACGCAATTATCTTTGAGAAGGCGGAGTTTCTTGCAGTTCTGTTTATTCCTGCTAATAGAGGGTCTAATGTCAATAACGACGTAGTGTAAAATTCAATTAAACATAGCCACGTCTTCTATCAAATCAAGAGTTTACGTATAAAAGCGTAGTCTCCGAAGTGAAGTGTCATAGACATATAAACGCAATTATCTTAGAGAAGGCGGAGTTTCTTGCAGTTCTGTATATTCCTGCTAATAAAAGGTTTAATGCCAATTACGACGGAGTGTTCAACTCAATTAAACATACCCACGTCTTCTATCAAATCAAGAGTTTACGTATAAAAGCGAAGTTTCCGAAGTGAAGTGTAATAGACATATTAACCTAATTATCTTAGAGAAGGCGGAGTTTCTTGCAGTTCTGTATATTCCTGCTAATAGAAGGTCTATTGCACATTACGACGGAGTGTTCAACTCCATTAATTATACCCACTTCTTCTATCAAATCAAGAGTTAACATGTAAATGCGTAATCTACGAAGTGTAGTGGTATGGACATATAAACGCAATTATCTAAGAGAAGGCGGATCTTCTTGCAATTCTTTATATTCCTGCTAAAAGAATGTCTAATGCCAATAACGACGGAGTGTTCAACTCAATAAAACATACCCACGTCTTCAATCAAATCAAGAGTTTACATGTAAACGCGTAGTCTCCGAAGTGTAGTGTCATGGACATATAAACGCAATTATCCTAGAGAAGGCGGAGTTTCTTGCAGTTCTGTATATTCCTGCTAAAAGATGGTCTAATGCCAATTACGACGGAGTGTTCAACGCAATTAAACATACCCACGTCTTCTATCAAATCAAGAGTTTACGTGTAAATGCGTAATCTACGAAGTGAAGTGTCATAGACATATAAACGCAATTATCCTAGAGAAGGCGGAGTTTCTTGCAAATCTGTATATTCCTGCTAATAGAAGGTCTATTGGCAATTACGACGGAGTGTTCAACTCCATTAAACATACCCACGTCTTCTATCAAATCAAGAGTTTACATGAAAAAGCGTAGTCTCCTAAGTAAAGTGTCATAGACATATAAACGCAATTATCTTAGAGAAGGCGGAGTTTCTTGCAGTTCTGTATATTCCTGCTAATAGAAGGTCTATTGCCAATAACGACGGAGTGTTCAACTCAATTAAACATATCCACGTCTTCTATCAAATCAAGAGTTTACGTGTAAATGCGTAATCTACGAAGTGAAGTGTCATAGACATATAAACGCAATTATCCTAGAGAAGGCGGAGTTTCTTGCAGTTCTGTATATTCCTGCTAAAAGAGAGTCTAATGCCAATTACGACGGAGTGTTCAACTTAATTAAACATACCCACGTCTTCTATCAAATCAAGAGTTTACATTTAAAAGCGTAGTCTCCGAAGTGAAGTGTCATAGACATTGAAACGCAATTATCTAAGAGAAGGCGGAGTTTCTTGCAGTTCTGTATATTCCTGCTAATAGAGGGTCTAATGTCAATAACGACGTAGTGTAAAACTCAATTAAACATAGCCACGTCTTCTATCAAATCAAGAGGTTACGTATAAAAGCGTAGTCTCCGAAGTGAAGTGTCATAGACATATAAACGCAATTATCTTAGAGAAGGCGAAGTTTCTTGCAGTTCTGTATATTCCTGCTAATAAAAGGTCTAATGTCAATTACGACGGAGTGTTCAAATTAATTAAACATACCCACGTCTTCTATCAAATCAAGAGTTTACGTATAAAAGCGTAGTCTCCGAAGTGAAGTGTCATAGACATATTAACCTTATTATCTTAGAGAAGGCGGAGTTTCTTGCAGTTCTGTATATTCCTGCTAATAGAGTGTCGTATGCCAATAACGACGGAGTGTTGAAATCAATTAAACATACCCACGTCTTCTATCAAATCAAGAGTTTACATGTAAAAGCGTAGTCTCCGAAGTGTAGTGGTATGGACATATAAACGCAATTATCTTAGAGAAGGCGGAGCTTCTTGCAGTTCTGTATATTCCTGCAAATAGAGGGTCTTATGTTAATTACGACGGAGTGTTGAACTTTATTAAACATACCCACATCTTCTATCAAATCAAGAGTTTACATGTAAAAGCGTAGTCTCCAAAGTGTAGTGGTATGGACATATAAACGCAATTATCTTAGAGAAGGCGGAGCTTCTTGCAGTTTTGTATATACCCACTAATAGAAGGTCTATTAGCAATTAGTAGTAGTAAATAATGTTTACTTTCTAAAGTGAAAAGTCATAGACATATAAACGCAATTATCTTAGAGAAGGCGGAGTTTCTTGCAGTTCTGTATATTCCTGCTAATAGAAGGTCTATTGCCAATAACGACGGAGTGTTCAACTCAATTAAACATATCCACGTCTTCTATCAAATCAAGAGTTTACGTGTAAATGCGTAATCTACGAAGTGAAGTGTCATAGACATATAAACGCAATTATCCTAGAGAAGGCGGAGTTTCTTGCAGTTCTGTATATTCCTGCTGATAGAAAGTCTAATGCCAATTACGACGGAGTGTTCAACTCAATTAAACATACCAACGTCTTCTATCAAATTCAAGAGTTTACATGTAAAAGCGTAGTCTCCGAAGTGAAGTGTCATAGACATATAAACGCAATTATCTTTGAGAAGGCGGAGTTTTTTGCAGTTCTGTTTATTCCTGCTAATAGAGGGTCTAATGTCAGTAACGACGTAGTGTAAAACTCAATTGAACATAGCCACGTCTTCTATTAAATCAAGAGTTTACGTATAAAAGCGTAGTCTCCGAAGTGAAGTGTCATAGACATATAAACGCAATTATCTTAGAGAAGGCGGAGTTTCTTGCAGTTCTGTATATTCCTGCTGATAAAAGGTTTAATGCCAATAACGACGGAGTGTTCAACTCAATTAAACATACCCACGTCTTCTATCAAATCAAGAGTTTACGTATAAAAGCGAAGTCTCCGAAGTGAAGTGTCATAGACCTATTAACCTAATTATCTTAGAGAAGGCGGAGTTTCTTGCAGTTCTGTATATTCTTGCTAATAGAGTGTCGTATGCTTATAACGACGGAGTGTTGAAATCAATTAAACATACCCACGTCTTCTATCAAATCAAGAGTTTACATGTAAAAGCGTAGTCTCCGAAGTGAAGTGGTATGGACATATAAACGCAATTTTCTTAGAGAAGGCGGAGCTTCTTGCAGTTCTGTATATTCCTGCTAATAGAGGGTCTAATGTTAATTACGACGGAGTGTTGAACTTTATTAAACATACCCACATCTTCTATCAAATCAAGAGTTTACATGTAAAAGCGTAGTCTCCGAAGTGTAGTGGTATGGACATATAAACGCAATTATCTTAGAGAAGGCGGAGCTTCTTGCAGTTTTGTATATTCCTGCTAATAAAGAGTCTAATGTTAATTACGACGGAGTGTTCAACTAAATAAAACATACCCACGTCGTCTATTAAATAAGAGTTTACGTATAAAAGCGTAGTCTCCGAAGTGTAGTGGTACCGTATGGACATATAAACGCAATTATCTTAGGGAAGGCGGAGTTTCTTGCAGTTCTGTATATTTCTGCTAATAGAGGGTCTAATGCCAAATTACGATTGAGTGTTCAACTCAATCAACTATATCCACGTCTTCTATCAAATCAAGAGTTTACGTGTAAAAGCGTAGTCTCCGAAGTGAAGTGTCATAGACATATACACGCAATTATCTAAGAGAAGGCGGTGTTTCTTGCAGTTCTGTATATTCCTGCTAATTAAGGGTCTTATGATCATAACGACGGAGTGTTCAATTCAATTAACCATATCCACGTCTTCTAGCAAATCAAGAGTTTACATGTAAAAGCGTTATCTCCGAAGTGTAGTGGTATGGACATATAAACGCAATTATCTTAGAGAAGGCGGAGTTTCTTGCAGTTCTGTATATTCCTGCTTATATAAGGTCTAATGCCAATAACGACGGAGTGTTCAACTTAATTAAACATACCCACGTCTTCTATCAAATCAAGAGTTTACGTATAAAAGCGTAGTCTCCGAAGTGTGGTGGTATGGACATATAAACGCAATTATCTTAGAGAAGGCGGAGTTTCTTGCAGTTATGTATATTCTTGCTAATAGAGGGTCTAATGCCAATAACGACAGATCGTTCAAATTAATATCATCATACCCACGTATTCTATAAAATCAAGAGTTTACGTATAGAAGCGTAGTTTCCGAAGTGTAGTGGTATGGACATATAAACGCAAATATCATAGAGAAGGCGGATCTTCTTGCAGTTCTGTATATTCCTGCTAATAGCGGGTCTAATGCCAATAACGACGGAGTGTTCAACTTAATTAAACATACCCACGTCTTCTATCAAATCAAGAGTTTACATGTAAAAGCGTAGTCTCCGAAGTGTAGTGTAATGGACATATAAACGCAATTATCTTAGAGAAGGCGGAGCTTCTTGCAGTTCTGTATATTTCTGCTTATAGAGAATCTAATGCCAATGACGAAGAAGTGTTCAACTCAAATAACCATATGCACTTCTTCTATCAAATCAAGAGTTTACATGTAAAAGCGTAGTCTCCGAAGTGAAGTGTCATAGACATATAAACGCAATTATCTAAGAGAAGGCGGAGTTTCTTGCAGTTCTGTGTATTCCTGCTAATAGAAGGTCAAATGCCGATAACGACGGAGTGTTCAACTCAATTAAACATACCCACGTATTCTATCAAATCAAGAGTTTACGTATAAAAGCATTGACTCCAAAGTGTAGTGGTATGGACATATAAACGCAATTATCTTAGAGAAGGCGGAGTTTCTTGCAGTTCTGTATATTCCTGCTAATAGAGGGTCTATTGCCAATAACGACGGAGTGTTTAACTCAATTAAACATACCCACGTATTCTATCAAATCAAGAGTTTACGTATAAAAGCGTTGTCTCCGAAGTGAAGTGTCATAGACATATAAACGCAATTATCTAAGAGAAGGCGGAGTTTCTTGCAGTTCTGTGTATTCCTGCTAATAGAGGGTCTAATGCCAATTACGTTGGAGTGTTCAACTTAATTAAACATTCCCACGTCGTCTATCAAATCAAGAGTTCACGTATAAAAGCGTAGTCTCCGAAGTGTAGTGGTACCGTATGGACATATAAACGCAATTATCTAAGAAAAGGCGGGGTTTCTTGCAGTTCTGTATTTTCCTGCTAATAGAGGGTCTAATGCCAATTACGACGGATTGTTCAATTCAATTAAACTAACCCACGTCTTCTATCAAATCAAGAGTTTACGTATAAAAGCGTTGTCTCCGAAGTGAAGTGTCATTGACATATAAACGCAATAATCTAAGAGAAGGCGGACCTCTAGCAGTTCTGTATATTCTTGCTAATAGAGGGTCTAATGCCAATTACGACGGAGTGTTTAACTCAATAAAACATACCCACGTCTTCTATCAAATCAAGAGTTTACGTGTAAATGCGTAATCTACGAAGTGAAGTGTCATAGACATATAAACGCAATTATCCTAGAAAAGGCGGAGTTTCTTGCAGTTCTGTATATTTCTGCTAATAGAAGGTATATTGCCAATTACGACGGAGTGTTCAACTCCATTAATTATACCCACGTCTTCTATCAAATCAAGAGTTTACATGTAAATGCGTAATCTACGAAGTGTAGTGGTATGGACATATAAACGCAATTATCTAAGAGAAGGCGGATCTTCTTGCAATTCTTTATATTCCTGCTAATAGAATGTCTAATGCCAATAACGACGGAGTGTTCATCTCAATAAAACATACCCACGTCTTCAATCAAATCAAGAGTTTACATGTAAAAGCGTAGTCTCCGAAGTGTAGTGTCATGGACATATAAACGCAATTATCCTAGATAAGGCAAAGTTTCTTGCAGTTCTGTATATTCCTGCTAATAGAAGGTCTATTGGCAATTACGACGGAGTGTTCAACTCCATTTAACATACCCACGTCTTCTATCAAATCAAGAGTTTACATGAAAAAGCGTAGTCTCCGAAGTAAAGTGTCATAGACATATAAACGCAATTATCTTAGAGAAGGCGGAGTTTCTTGCAGTTCTGTATATTCCTGCTAATAGAAGGTCTATTGCCAATAACGACGGAGTGTTCAACTCAATTAAACATATCCACGTCTTCTATCAAATCATGAGTTTACATGTAAATGCGTAATCTACGAAGTGAAGTGTCATAGACATATAAACGCAATTATCCTAGAGAAGGCGGAGTTTCTTGCAGTTCTGTATATTCCTGCTAAAAGAGAGTCTTATGCCAATTACGACGGAGTGTTCAACTTTATTAAACATACCCACGTCTTCTATCAAATCAAGAGTTTACATGTAAAAGCGTAGTCTCCGAAGTGAAGTGTCATAGACATATAAACGCAATTATCTAAGAGAAGGCGGAGTTTCTTGCAGTTCTGTATATTCCTGCTAATAGAGGGTCTAATGTCAATAACGACGTAGTGTAAAACTCAATTAAACATAGCCACGTCTTCTATCAAATCAAGAGGTTACGTATAAAAGCGTAGTCTCCGAAGTGAAGTGTCATAGACATATCAACGCAATTATCTTAGAGAAGGCGAAGTTTCTTGCAGTTCTGTATATTCCTGCTAATAAAAAGTCTAATGCCAATTACGACGGATTGTTCAACTCAATTAAACATACCCACGTCTTCTATCAAATCAAGAGTTTACGTATAAAAGCGTAGTCTCCGAAGTGAAGTGTCATAGACATATTAACCTAATTATCTTAGAGAAGGCGGAGTTTCTTGCAGTTCTGTATATTCCTGCTAATAGAGTGTCGTATGCCAATAACGACGGAGTGTTGAAATCAATTAAACATACCCACGTCTTCTATCAAATCAAGAGTTTACATGTAAAAGCGTAGTCTCCGAAGTGTAGTGGTATGGACATATAAACGCAATTATCTTAGAGAAGGCGGAGCTTCTTGCAGTTCTGTATATTCCTGCTAATAGAGGGTCTAATGCCAATTACGACGGAGTGTTGAACTTTATTAAACATACCCACATCTTCTATCAAATCAAGAGTTTACATGTAAAAGCGTAGTCTCCGAAGTGTAGTGGTATGGACATATAAACGCAATTATCTAAGAGAAGGCGGAGCTTCTTGCAGGTTTGTATATTCCTGCTTATAAAGAGTCTAATGCCAATAACGACGGAGTGTTTAACTCAATTAAACATACCCACGTCGTCTATTAAATAAGAGTTTACGTATAAAAGCGTAGTCTCCGAAGTGTAGTGGTACCGTATGGACATATAAACGCAATTATCTTAGAGAAGGCGAAGTTTCTTGCAGTTCTGTATATTTCTGCTAATAGAGGGTCTAATGCCAATTACGACGGAATGTTCAACTCAATTAACTATATCCACGTCTTCTATCAAATCAAGAGTTACGTGTAAAAGCGTAGTCTCCGAAGTGAAGTGTCATAGACATATACACGCAATTATCTAAGAGAAGGCGGAGTTTCTTGCAGTTCTGTATATTCCTGCTAATAGAAAATCTATTGCCAATCACGACGGAGTGTTCAACTCCATTTAACATACCCACGTCTTCTATCAAATCAAGAGTTTACGTGTAAATGCGTAATCTACGAAGTGTAGTGGTATGGACATATAAACGCAATAATCTAAGAGAAGGCGGATCTTCTTGCAATTCTGTATATTCCTGCTAATAGATGGTCTAATGCCAATTTCGGCGGAGTGCTCAACTCAATTAAACATACCCACGTCTTCTATCAAATCAAGAGTTAACATGTAAAAGCGTAGTCTCCGAAGTGTAGTGTCATGGACATATAAACGCAATTATCCTAGAGAAGGCGGAGATTCTTGCAGTTCTGTATATTCCTGCTAATAGATGGTCTAATGCCAATAACGACGGAGTGTTCAACTCAATTAAACATACCCACGTCTTCTATCAAATCAAGAGTTTACGTGTAAAAGTATAGTCTCCGAAGTGTAGTGGTATGGACATATAAACGCAATTATCTAAGAGAAGGCGGAGCTTCTTGCAGTTCTGTATGTTCCTGCTAGTAGCAGGTCTAATGCCAATCACGACGGAGTGTTCAACTCAATAAACCATATCCACGTCTTCTATCAAATCAAGAGTTTACGTGTAAAAGCGTAGTCTCCGAAGTGAAGTGTCATAGACATATAAACGAAATTATCTAAGAGAAGGCGGAGTTTCTTGAAGATCTGTGTATTCCTGCTAATAGAGGGTCTAATGCCAATAACAATGGAGTGTTCAACTTAATTAAACATACCAACGTCTTCTATCAAATCAAGAGTTTACATGTAAAAGCGTAGTCTCCGAAGTGAAGTGTCATAGACATATAAACGCAATTATCTAAGAGAAGGCGGAGTTTCTTGCAGTTCTGTATATTCCTGCTAATAGAAGGTCTAATGCCAATCACGACGGAGTGTTCAACTCAATAAACCATATCCACGTCTTCTATCAAATCAAGAGTTTACGTATAAAAGCGTAGTCTCCGAAGTGAAGTGTCATAGACATATAAACGCAATTATCTAAGAGAAGGCGGAGTTTCTTGCAGTTCTGTATATTCTTGCTAATAGAGGGTCTAATGCCAATAACGACGGATCGTTCAAATCAATTAATCATACCCACGTATTCTATAAAATCAAGAGTTTACGTATAAAAGCGTAGTTTCCGAAGTGTAGTGGTATGGACATATAAACGCAAATATCATAGAGAAGGCGGATCTTCTTGCAGTTTTGTATATTCCTGCTAATAGCAGGTCTAATGCCAATAACGACGGAGTGTTCAACTTAATTAAACATACCCACGTCTTCTATCAAATCAAGAATTTACATGTAAAAGCGAAGTCTCCGAAGTGTAGTGATATGGACATATAAACGCAATTATTTTAGAGAAGGCGGAGCTTCTTGCAGTTCTGTATATTCCCGCTAATAGAGGGTCTAATGCCAATAACGACAGAGTGTTCAACTTAATTAACCATATCCACGTCTTCTATCAAATCAAGAGTTTACATGTAAAAGCGTAGTCTCCGAAGTGAAGTGTCATAGACATATAAACGCATTTATCCTAGAGATGGCGGAGCTTCTTGCAGTTCTGTATATTTCTGCTGATAGAGGGTCTAATGCCAATTACGACGGAGTGTTCAACTCAATTAACCATATCCACTTTTTCTATTAAATCAAGAGTTTACATGTAAAAGCGTAGTCTCCGAAGTGAAGTGTCATAGACATATAAACGCAATTATCTAAGAGAAGGCGGAGTTTCTTGCAGTTCTGTGTATTCCTGCTAATAGAAGGTCTAATGCCAATAACGACGGAGTGTTCAACTTTATTAAACATACCCACATCTTGTATCAAATCAAGAGTTTACATGTAAAAGCGTAGTCTCCGAAGTGTAGTGGTATGGACATATAAACGCAATTATCTTAGAGAAGGCGGAGTTTCTTGCAGTTCTGTATATTTCTGCTAATAGAGGGTCTAATGCCAATTACGACGGAGTGTTCAACTCAATAAACTATATCCACGTCTTCTATCAAATCAAGAGTTTACGTGTAAAAGCGTAGTCTCCGAAGTGAAGTGTCATAGACATATACACGCAAATATCTAAGAGAAGGCGGAGTTTCTTGCAGTTCTGTATATTCCTGCTAATAAAGGGTCTAATGATAATAACGACGGAGTGTTCAACTCAATTAACCATATCCTCGTCTTCTATCAAATCAAGAGTTTACATGTAAAAGCGTAATCTACGAAGTGTAGTGGTATGGACATATAAACGCAATTATCTTAGAGAAGGCGGAGTTTCTTGCAGTTCTGTATATTTTTGCTAATATAAGGTCTAATGCCAATTACGACTAAGTGTTCAACTCAATTTAACATACCCACGTCTTCTATCAAATCAAGAGTTTACGTGTAAATGCGTAATCTACGAAGTGAAGTGTCATAGACATATAAACGCAATTATCCTAGAGTAGGCGGAGTTTCTTGCAGTTCTGTATATTCCTGCTAATAGAAGGTCTTTTGCCAATAACGACGGAGTGTTCAACTTAATTAAACATACCAACGTCTCCTATCAAATCAAGAGTTTACATGTAAAAGCGTAGTCTCCGAAGTGAAGTGTCATAGACATATAAACGCAATTATCTAAGATAAGGCGGAGTTTCTTGCAGTTCTGTGTATTCCTGCTTATAGAAGGTCTAATGCCATTAACGACGGAGTGTTCAACTCAATTAAACATACCCACGTATTCCATCAAATCAAGAGTTTACGTATAAAAGCATTGACTCCGAAGTGTAGTGGTATGGACATAAAAACGCAATTATCTTAGAGAAGGCGGAGTTTCTTGCAGTTCTGTATATTCCTTCTAAAAGAGGGTCTATTGCCAATTACGACGGAGTGTTCAACTCAATTAAACATACCCACGTATTCTATCAAATCAAGAGTTTACGTATAAAAGCGTTGTCTCCGAAGTGAAGTGTCATAGACATATAAACGCTATTATCTAAGAGAAGGCGGAGTTTCTTGCAATTCTGTGTATTCCTGCTAATAGAGGGTCTAATGCCAATTACGATGGAGTGTTCAACTTAATTAAACATTCCCACGTCGTCTATCTAATCAAGAGTTTACGTATAAAAGCGTAGTCTCCGAAGTGTAGTGGTACCGTATGGACATATAAACGCAATTATCTAAGAGAATGCGGAGTTTCTTGCAGTTCTGTATATTCCTGCTAATAGAGGGTCTAATGCCAATTACGACGGATTGTTCAAATCAATTAAACTAACCCACGTCTTCTATCAAATCAAGAGTTTACGTATAAAAGCGTTGTCTCCGAAGTGAAGTGTCTTTGACATATAAACGCAATAATTTTAGAGAAGGCGGAGTTTCTTGCAGTTCTGTATATTCCTGCTAATAGAGGGTCTAATGCCAATAACGACGGAGTGTTCAACTCAATTAACCATATCCACGTCTTCTATCAAATCAAGAGTTTACGTATAAAAGCGTAGTCTTTAAAGTGAAGTGGTATGGACATATAAACGCAATTATCTAAGAGAAGGCGGAGTTTCTTGCAGTTCTGTGTATTCCTGCTAATAGAGGGTCTATTGCCAATAACGACGGAGTGTTCAACTCAATTAAACATACCCACGTCTTCTATCAAATCAAGAGTTTACGTATAAAAGCGTAGTCTCCGGAGTGTGGTGGTATGGACATATAAACGCAATTATCTTAGAGAAGGCGGAGTTTCTTGCAGTTCTGTATATTCCTGCTAATAGAAGGGCTAATGCCAATATCGACGAAGTGTTTAGCTCAATTAAACATACCCACGTCTTCTATCAAATCAAGAGTTTACGTGTAAATGCGTAATCTACGAAGTGTAGTGGTATGGACATATAAACGCAATTATCTAAGAGAAGGCGGATCTTCTTGCAGTTCTGTATATTCCTGCTAATAGAGGGTCTAATGCCAATAACGACGGAGTGTTCATCTTAATTAAACATTCCCACGTCTTCTATCAAATCAAGAGTTTACGTGTAAATGCGTAATCTACGAAGTGAAGTGTCATAGACATATAAACGCAATTATCCTAGAGAAGGCGGAGTTTCTTGCAGTTCTGTATATTCCTGCTAATAGAAGGTCTATTGCCAATTACGACGGAGTGTTCAACTCCATTAAACATACCCAAGTCTTCTATCAAATCAAGAGTTTACATGTAAATGCGTTATCTACGAAGTGTAGTGGTATGGACATATAAACGCAATTATCTAAGAGAAGGCGGATCTTCTTGCAATTCTTTATATTCCTGCTTATAGATGGTCTAATGCCAATAACGACGGAGTGTTCAACTCAATTAAACATACCCACGTCTTCTATCAAATCAAGAGTTAACATGTAAAAGCGTAGTCTCCGAAGTGAAGTGTCATAGACATATAAACGCAATTATCCTAGAGAAGGCGGAGTTTCTTGCAGTTCTGTATAGACCTGCTAATAGAAAGTCTAATGCCAATTACGACGGAGTGTTCAACTCAATTAAACATACCAACGTCTTCTATCAAATTCAAGAGTTTACATGTAAAAGCGTAGTCTCCGAAGTGAAGTGTCATAGACATATAAACGCAATTATCTTTGAGAAGGCGGAGTTTCTTGCAGTTCTGTTTATTCCTGCTAATAGAGGGTCTAATGTCAATAACGACGTAGTGTAAAACTCAATTAAACATAGCCACGTCTTCTATCAAATCAAGAGTTTACGTATAAAAGCGTAGTCTCCGAAGTAAAGTGTCATAGACATATAAACGCAATTATCTTAGAGAAGGCGGAGTTTCTTGCAGTTCTGTATATTCCTGCTGATAAAAGGTTTAATGCCAATAACGACGGAGTGTTCAACTCAATTAAACATACCCACGTCTTCTATCAAATCAAGAGTTTACGTATAAAAGCGAAGTCTCCGAAGTGAAGTGTCATAGACCTATTAACCTAATTATCTTAGAGAAGGCGGAGTTTCTGTTAGAAGTTGTTCACCGCTTCCTTGAACATTAAGAGACGTTAGTCTTTGAAACCAAAGAACTTTGTGAACTTGTTGTTGATGTTTTGGTAACCGATAACGACGTCGGCGGCTGAGGTGATGATAGCAAAATTGTACATTCTTTAATTAAACTAAAGTATTTATCGTTATGTGTGTCCATGCAGTAAGTCATTCCACAATAATTCTAACAGGTTATGGGCCCAGAACACCCAAGGCTGAAACAGAATGGATCACTAACATGTAAGTAATATTTTACTTTGATTTATTATAAACTGCTTGGTGTTGTTGGAAGCTGAGTGCCACCACAACATTTTGTTTTTCTGGTTGACGTAACGAAAACAAAATAAATATCTGTCCGTCTATATTGTGAGCTGAGTGCACATTATCACAATGGACGAATTTAAAATTCCCCGATTAACCTCAGATATATACCACACTTGGTCAATACGAGCGAAAGCAGCGCTAGTCCAAAAAGATTGCTGGGATGCAATAGATCCAGGTTTCGGAGATACCATAAATAACGAAGATAAAAAGAAAAACAATCGTGCTCTGACATTTTTGTTTCTTGTTGTCGAAGACAATTATTTAGACGACATTGGTAGTTGTACAAGTGCGAAGGAAGCGTGGGAGATTTTAGAAGAAATACATTCAAAGTATGGTCTCTTACACATTCTCCAGTTAATGCGCGACTTCTTTAATGTTCAAATGAGACAAAACGAAAACACGAAAAGTTATCTAGGACGTCTAATGGATCTGCATCGAAAACTGACAAGTAGTGGGTATGGTTTTAACGATAAGGAAGTAGCTATGGTAATGCTTATGGGGCTTCCTAGTTCGTATGAGCCACTCATTCTCAATCTAGAGCAAGATGAGAATGACCTTTCGACGAAGAAGGTAAAGGCTAGGCTACTTGTTGAAGAAAAGAGAATACTGCGACGTGAAGAAGATAAGAAAAGTGTTCAAGAAGAAGAAGAAGGAGAAGCAAAAGCACTTTTCACAAATAGTAAGAAGAAGCAATTCCCGCGGAGATTCTCAGCTAACGAAAGAAGAAGAATTGACAGCAAAGACGAAAATTCCCATGGAAATAACAACGATCGACGACGAGTGCGTTGTTACTGCTGTGGTGAATGGGGTCATATAGCTAGAGACTGTCCAGGTGGTGAAAACAGTGGGCATGAAAGAAGCAAGCCAGCTGTTCAACAAGTCAAGAAGGTGGCTGGCAAAGCACTTAGAGCAACAGATAATATGAACTTTAATCCCCTTGTCTGGTATTTAGATAGTGCTGCCACTGAGCATATGACACCATGCAGAAGTAAATTGCATTCATTCAAGGAATGTAAATCAAACATAGAAGTTGCAAATGGAGAGAAGTTAGATGTTTTAGGGACTGGACATGCAGAATTTATTCTAAACAAGAAGAATGGAGGAATTAACATGCAGTTGAATAATATCTTGTTTGCACCAAATTTGGATAGCAACCTTATTTCAGTTGGAAGGCTGGAAGAAAGAGGGTTAGAAGTCGTTTTCAAAAATGGAAAAGCACAAGTTTTAGAGAAAAATGGAGTTGTTATACTCACAGCTTTTCGCGAGGGAAGACTGTACAAATTAGAAGAAGTTGTTCCCAAGGCTAAATTCACAAAGGGAAATAACAGATCCCTGTGGCACAGAAGATTAGGTCATCTTCATCTAGACGCAGTAGAAACATTAATCGATTGTAACAAACCAAATAAAAACCAGAAGAAGAAGAATGAAGGAGAAGTGGTCAATTGTGAAGTTTGTACCCTGGGAAAACTGAAATGCAAGAGTTTCGCTGTAGGAGAAGCTACTCGAGCAACAGCGCCACTGGAGTTGATCCATTCAGATGTAGTTGGTAAAGTAGAACCTAGATCAAAAGGTGGTTCAAATTACTTCGTCACTTTTATTGATGACTACACGAGGTACACTGTGGTGTTTCCCATAAAGAAGAAGAGTGATGTCCTCAACAAGTTTGATGAATACCGTCGAATGGCCGAAAATAAGCATGGAAGGCAGGTGAAAGTGTTAAGAAGTGACAATGGTGGTGAATATATCAGTAATGAATTCAATGCTTATCTGAAGCGTTATGGCATTCAACGGCAGACCACAGTTCCTGGAACTCCGCAACAAAATGGAGTTGCTGAAAGAATGAATCAAACAATAATGGACATGACGAGATGTTTACTAATTGAATCTGGTATTTCAAAAACATTATGGGCTGACGCACTTAATACGGCATGCTACATTAGAAACAAATGTCCGTCTAATGCCGTTGACGGGAAGGTGCCAGAGAGTTTATGGTTGGGAAAAGAACCGAAACTAAACCACACACGAGTCTATGGATGTAAGGCTTGGTGTGTTGTAAATCCAAGAAAGAAGAAATCGAAGCTTGATGCAAAGTCAGAAGAGTGTGTGCTAATAGGATATCCTGACGGTGTTAAGGGTTACAAATTATGGAACATGAAAACCGACGAAATATTTGTGTGTCGAAATGTGGTATTTGACGAGTATTCATTTCCATGTAAGACAACGACAAATAAAACAACCCCGCGTACAAGTACTGATTGTGAAGAAGATATTCTGTTTAGCGTGAAGAGCGTGGAAGACGAGACGCATCCCGCAGATAGACATGGAAATGCAGAACGAGAGCAGCAGGTTGATGACATGGGGGAGATGAATGAAAACCACCCTATGTTAATTGAATCGCAAACTGTTGTTGATCGAAATTTTGACGTGGACGTAATTCCAAGACGTTCGGAACGACTGGCTAAGAAGAAGACGCAGGAGAAGAAATGTTATGCCTGCAATGCAGATGTGCAACAGGATACCGAACAAGATCCTAGTACAGTGGAAGAAGCTTTATCCAGACCTGATGCTGGGAAATGGGAAGCTGCTATTCAAGAGGAGTTAGATAATCTAAGTCGGAATGAGACATGGGTTCTAGTCCCACGACCAAATGGAAGACGGATTGTCAGATGTAAATGGATCCTTAAAAAGAAATTTGACGAAGATGGAAATCTGGACAGATACAAAGCTAGATTGGTCGCACAGGGACATACGCAAGTAGAAGGCATCGACTATCACGAGACGTATTCTCCAGTTGTGAAGATAAAGTCAATTAGAATCCTCCTGGCGTTGGCAGCTGAACGAAACTGGGAAGTACATCAACTCGATGTCACAGCGGCATATCTAAATGGAACATTGAAGGAAGAAGTTTATATGGAACAGCCAAGTCCATGGTGCAAGACAGGAAGAAGAGACGAAGTATGTATGCTGAAGAAGAGTCTTTATGGTTTGCATCAATCGGGAAGAGAGTGGAACACAAAACTCGACGAGTTCCTTCAATTAAGTGGACTTCAACGATCGAAGGCTGATCCATGCATTTATTTTAATGAAGATCGTGACTTCATCGTAGGCGTATACGTTGATGATTTGTTGATGATATCCAAAGACGAAGAAATAATCAAGACATTTATAACAAAAATAGGCAAAGAATTTAACATAAAAGACTTGGGAAGAGCGAAACATATACTATCTATGCGTGTGGACAGAAAAGAAGATGGTTCACTAACTCTAGACCAAACAACTTATGTCCGAGAACTACTGAACACATTCGGGATGGAAGACGCCAAAGGGGCATCAACGCCACTTGATCCTGGAATGAAGTTCAACAAGGCGACAGAGAACGAAGTTATGACTGGAGACGGAGCCTACCAGTACAGGCGAGCAGTTGGAGGATTGTTGTATCTTGCAGGAGGAACAAGACCCGACCTGGCATTTTCTGTCACATATATGAGCCAGTTCAATGATCGACCGAGTAGAGATCACTGGACAGGAGTCAAGCACATACTACGATATGTCAAACAGACGAAAACTTTAGGTTTGACGTATAAAAGGACCGGAGAAGAGATGAAAGCGTTCTGCGATGCGGATTGGGCGAGCTGCAAAATAGATCGAAGATCTATTAATGGTTATTTGTTCATGTTAGCCGGCGCAGCAATATCATGGAGCAGTAAGAAGCAGAGGACGACCGCACTCTCGACGGTGGAAGCTGAGTACGTTGCAATGAGCCATGCATCGAAAGAAGTCCTCTGGCTGCAAAGCTTCTTGAAAGAGATAGGTGCAGATACACTAAAATGTACCACACAGACAGTTTTGGCAGACAACCAGGGAGCTATCGCACTGGCGAAAAATTACACAACTTCAGAGAGAAGCAAACACATTGACATTCAACATTTCTTTTTGCGAGAAAAGGTAGAGTCTCGGCAACTTGAATTCACGTATGTACCAACAGAAGATAACCTCGCAGACATGATGACGAAGACAATCACACCAAGGAAGACTGCCCAACATCGGTTCCAAATAGGATTGTGCGAGATGTCATGAGGAAGGTGATGAACAAGGGGGAGTGTTAGAAGTTGTTCACCGCTTCCTTGAACATTAAGAGACGTTAGTCTTTGAAACCAAAGAACTTTGTGAACTTGTTGTTGATGTTTTGGTAACCGATAACGACGTCGGCGGCTGAGGTGATGATAGCAAAATTGTACATTCTTTAATTAAACTAAAGTATTTATCGTTATGTGTGTCCATGCAGTAAGTCATTCCACAATAATTCTAACAGTTTCTTGCAGTTCTGTATATTCTTGCTAATAGAGTGTCGTATGCCAATAACGACGGAGTGTTGAAATCAATTAAACATACCCACGTCTTCTATCAAATCAAGAGTTTACATGTAAAAGCGTAGTCTCCGAAGTGTAGTGGTATGGACATATAAACGCAATTATCTTAGAGAAGGCGGAGCTTCTTGCAGTTCTGTATATTCCTGCAAATAGAGGGTCTTATGTTAATTACGACGGAGTGTTGAACTTTATTAAACATACCCACATCTTCTATCAAATCAAGAGTTTACATGTAAAAGCGTAGTCTCCGAAGTGTAGTGGTATGGACATATAAACGCAATTATCTTAGAGAAGGCGGAGCTTCTTGCAGTTTTGTATATTCCTGCTAATAAAAGGTCTAATGTTAATTACGACGGAGTGTTCAACTAAATAAAACATACCCACGTCGTCTATTAAATAAGAGTTTACGTATAAAAGCGTAGTCTCCGAAGTGTAGTGGTACCGTATGGACATATAAACGCAATTATCTTAGGGAAGGCGGAGTTTCTTGCAGTTCTGTATATTTCTGCTAATAGAGGGTCTAATGCCAAATTACGATTGAGTGTTCAACTCAATCAACTATATCCACGTCTTCTATCAAATCAAGAGTTTACGTGTAAAAGCGGAGTCTCCGAAGTGAAGTGTCATAGACATATACACGCAATTATCTAAGAGAAGGCGGTGTTTCTTGCAGTTCTGTATATTCCTGGTAATTAAGGGTCTTATGATAATAACGACGGAGTGTTCAATTCAATTAACCATATCCACGTCTTCTAGCAAATCAAGAGTTTACATGTAAAAGCGTTATCTCCGAAGTGTAGTGGTATGGACATATAAACGCAATTATCTTAGAGAAGGCGGAGTTTCTTGCAGTTCTGTATATTCCTGCTTATATAAGGTCTAATGCCAATAACGACGGAGTGTTCAACTTAATTAAACATACCCACGTCTTCTATCAAATCAAGAGTTTACGTATAAAAGCGTAGTCTCCGAAGTGTGGTGGTATGGACATATAAACGCAATTATCTTAGAGAAGGCGGAGTTTCTTGCAGTTATGTATATTCCTGCTAATAGAAGGTCTAATGCCAATAACGACGGAGTGTTCAACTCAATTAAACATACCCACGTCTTCTATCAAATCAAGAGTTTACGTGTAAATGCGTAATCTACGAAGTGAAGTGGTATGGACATATAAACGCAATTATCTAAGAGAAGGCGGATCTTCTTGCAGTTCTGTATACTCCTGCTAATAGAAGGTCTAATGCCAATTACGACGGAGCGTTCAACTCAATTAAACATACCCACGTCTTCTTTCAAATCAAGAGTTTACGTGTAAATGCGTAATCTACGAAGTGAAGTGTCACAGACATATAAACGCAATTATCCTAGAGTAGGCGGAGTTTCTTGCAGTTCTGAATATTCCTGCTAATAGAAGGTCTATTGCCAATTACGAAGGAGTGTTCAACGTAATTAAACATACCAACGTCTCCTATAAAATCAAGAGTTTACATGTAAAAGCGTTGTCTCCGAAGTGAAGTGTCATAGACATATAAACGCAAATATCATAGAGAAGGCGGATCTTCTTGCAGTTCTGTATATTCCTGCTAATAGCGGGTCTAATGCCAATAACGACGGAGTGTTCAACTTAATTAAACATACCCACGTCTTCTATCAAATCAAGAGTTTACATGTAAAAGCGTAGTCTCCGAAGTGTAGTGATATGGACATATACACGCAATTATCTTAGAGAAGGCGGAGCTTCTTGCAGTTCTGTATATTTCTGCTTATAGAGAATCTAATGCCAATGACGAAGAAGTGTTCTACTCAAATAACCATATGCACTTCTTCTATCAAATCAAGAGTTTACATGTAAAAGCGTAGTCTCCGAAGTGAAGTGTCATAGACATATAAACGCAATTATCTAAGAGAAGGCGGAGTTTCTTGCAGTTCTGTGTATTCCTGCTAATAGAAGGTCTAATGCCGATAACGACGGAGTGTTCAACTCAATTAAACATACCCACGTATTCTATCAAATCAAGAGTTTACGTATAAAAGCATTGACTCCGAAGTGTAGTGGTATGGACATATAAACGCAATTATCTTAGAGAAGGCGGAGTTTCTTGCAGTTCTGTATATTCCTGCTAATAGAGGGTCTATTGCCAATAACGACGGAGTGTTCAACTCAATTAAACATACCCACGTATTCTATCAAATCAAGAGTTTACGTATAAAAGCGTTGTCTCCGAAGTGAAGTGTCATAGACATATAAACGCAATTATCTAAGAGAAGGCGGAGTTTCTTGCAGTTCTGTGTATTCCTGCTAATAGAGGGTCTAATGCCAATTACGTTGGAGTGTTCAACTTAATTAAACATTCCCACGTCGTCTATCAAATCAAGAGTTCACGTATAAAAGCGTAGTCTCCGAAGTGTAGTGGTACCGTATGGACATATAAACGCAATTATCTAAGAAAAGGCGGGGTTTCTTGCAGTTCTGTATATTCGTGCTAATAGAGGGTCTAATGCCAATTACGACGGATTGTTCAATTCAATTAAACTAACCCACGTCTTCTATCAAATCAAGAGTTTACGTATAAAAGCGTTGTCTCCGAAGTGAAGTGTCATTGACATATAAACGCAATAATCTAAGAGAAGGCGGATCTTCTTGCAGTTCTGTATATTCTTGCTAATAGAGGGTCTAATGCCAATTACGACGGAGTGTTTAACTCAATTAAACATACCCACGTCTTCTATCAAATCAAGAGTTTACGTGTAAATGCGTAATCTACGAAGTGAAGTGTCATAGACATATAAACGCAATTATCCTAGAGAAGGCGGAGTTTCTTGCAGTTCTGTATATTCCTGCTAATAGAAGGTCTATTGCCAATTACGACAGAGTGTTCAACTCCATTAATTATACCCACGTTTTCTATCAAATCAAGAGTTTACATGTAAATGCGTAATCTACGAAGTGTAGTGGTATGGACATATAAACGCAATTATCTAAGAGAAGGCGGATCTTCTTGCAATTCTTTATATTCCTGCTAATAGAATGTCTAATGCCAATAACGACGGAGTGTTCATCTCAATAAAACATACCCACTTCTTCAATCAAATCAAGAGTTTACATGTAAAAGCGTAGTCTCCGAAGTGTAGTGTCATGGACATATAAACGCAATTATCCTAGAGAAGGCGGAGTTTCTTGCAGTTCTGTATATTCCTGCTAATAGATGGTCTAATGCCAATTACGACGAAGTGTTCAACTCAATTAAACATACCCACGTCTTCTATCAAATCAAGAGTTTACGTGTAAATGCGTAATCTACGAAGTGAAGTGTCATAGACATATAAACGCAATTATCCTAGATAAGGCAAAGTTTCTTGCAGTTCTGTATATTCCTGCTAATAGAAGGTCTATTGGCAATTACGACGGAGTGTTCAACTCCATTT
Source organism: Isoperla grammatica (assembly GCA_945910005.1). NCBI lineage: Eukaryota > Metazoa > Arthropoda > Insecta > Plecoptera > Perlodidae > Isoperla > Isoperla grammatica. The sequence goes on from OX246740.1 coordinate 33,730,732, forward strand.
AACATACCCACGTCTTCTATCAAATCAAGAGTTTACATGAAAAAGCGTAGTCTCCGAAGTAAAGTGTCATAGACATATAAACGCAATTATCTTAGAGAAGGCGGAGTTTCTTGCAGTTCTGTATATTCCTGCTAATAGAAGGTCTATTGCCAATAACGACGGAGTGTTCAACTCAATTAAACATATCCACGTCTTCTATCAAATCATGAGTTTACATGTAAATGCGTAATCTACGAAGTGAAGTGTCATAGACATATAAACGCAATTATCCTAGAGAAGGCGGGGTTTCTTGCAGTTCTGTATATTCCTGCTAAAAGAAAGGTCTAATGCCAATTACGACGGATTGTTCAACTCAATTAAACATACCCACGTCTTCTATCAAATCAAGAGTTTACGTATAAAAGCGTAGTCTTTGAAGTGAAGTGTCATAGACATATTAACCTAATTATCTTAGAGAAGGCGGAGTTTCTTGCAGTTCTGTATATTCCTGCTAATAGAGTGTCGTATGCCAATAACGACGGAGTGTTGAAATCAATTAAACATACCCACGTCTTCTATCAAATCAAGAGTTTACATGTAAAAGCGTAGTCTCCGAAGTGTAGTGGTATGGACATATAAACGCAATTATCTTAGAGAAGCCGGAGCTTCTTGCAGTTCTGTATATTCCTGCTAATAGAGGGTCTAATGCCAATTACGACGGATTGTTGAACTTTATTAAACATACCCACATCTTCTATCAAATCAAGAGTTTACATGTAAAAGCGTAGTCTCCGAAGTGTAGTGGTATGGACATATAAACGCAATTATCTTAGAGAAGGCGGAGCTTCTTGCAGGTTTGTATATTCCTGCTTATAAAGAGTCTAATGCCAATAACGACGGAGTGTTTAACTCAATTAAACTTACCCACGTCGTCTATTAAATAAGAGTTTACGTATAAAAGCGTAGTCTCCGAAGTGTAGTGGTACCGTATGGACATATAAACGCAATTATCTTAGAGAAGGCGAAGTTTCTTGCAGTTCTGTATATTTCTGCTAAGAGAGGGTCTAATGCCAATTACGACGGAATGTTCAACTCAATTAACTATATCCACGTCTTCTATCAAATCAAGAGTTACGTGTAAAAGCGTAGTCTCCGAAGTGAAGTGTCATAGACATATACACGCAATTATCTAAGAGAAGGCGGAGTTTCTTGCAGTTCTGTATATTCCTGCTAATAGAAAATCTATTGCCAATCACGACGGAGTGTTCAACTTCATTAAACATACCCACGTCTTCTATCAAATCAAGAGTTTACGTGTAAATGCGTAATCTACGAAGTGTAGTGGTATGGACATATAAACGCAATAATCTAAGAGAAGGCGGATCTTCTTGCAATTCTGTATATTCCTGCTAATAGATGGTCTAATGCCAATTTCGACGGAGTGCTCAACTCAATTAACATACCCACGTCTTCTATCAAATCAAGAGTTAACATGTAAAAGCGTAGTCTCCGAAGTGTAGTGTCATGGACATATAAACGCAATTATCCTAGAGAAGGCGGAGATTCTTGCAGTTCTGTATATTCCTGCTAATAGATGGTCTAATGCCAATAACGACGGAGTGTTCAACTCAATTAAACATACCCACGTCTTCTATCAAATCAAGAGTTTACGTGTAAAAGTATAGTCTCCGAAGTGTAGTGGTATGGACATATAAACGCAATTATCTAAGAGAAGGCGGAGCTTCTTGCAGTTCTGTATGTTCCTGCTAATAGAAGGTCTAATGCCAATCACGACGGAGTGTTCAACTCAATAAACCATATCCACGTCTTCTATCAAATCAAGAGTTTACGTGTAAAAGCGTAGTCTCCGAAGTGAAGTGTCATAGACATATAAACGAAATTATCTAAGAGAAGGCGGAGTTTCTTGAAGTTCTGTGTATTCCTGCTAATAGAGGGTCTAATGCCAATAACAATGGAGTGTTCAACTTAATTAAACATACCAACGTCTTCTATCAAATCAAGAGTTTACATGTAAAAGCGTAGTCTCCGAAGTGAAGTGTCATAGACATATAAACGCAATTATCTAAGAGAATGCGGAGTTTCTTGCAGTTCTGTATATTCCTGCTAATAGAAGGTCTAATGCCAATCACGACGGAGTGTTCAACTCAATAAACCATATCCACGTCTTCTATCAAATCAAGAGTTTACGTATAAAAGCGTAGTCTCCGAAGTGAAGTGTCATAGACATATAAACGCAATTATCTAAGAGAAGGCGGAGTTTCTTGCAGTTCTGTATAATCTTGCTAATAGAGGGTCTAATGCCAATAACGACGGATCGTTCAAATCAATTAATCATACCCACGTATTCTATAAAATCAAGAGTTTACGTATAAAAGCGTAGTTTCCGAAGTGTAGTGGTATGGACATATAAACGCAAATATCATAGAGAAGGCGGATCTTCTTGCAGTTTTGTATATTCCTGCTAATAGCAGGTCTAATGCCAATAACGACGGAGTGTTCAACTTAATTAAACATACCCACGTCTTCTATCAAATCAAGAATTTACATGTAAAAGCGAAGTCTCCGAAGTGTAGTGGTATGGACATATAAACGCAATTATTTTAGAGAAGGCGGAGCTTCTTGCAGTTCTGTATATTCCCGCTAATAGAGGGTCTAATGCCAATAACGACAGAGTGTTCAACTTAATTAACCATATCCACGTCTTCTATCAAATCAAGAGTTTACATGTAAAAGCGTAGTCTCCGAAGTGAAGTGTCATAGACATATAAACGCATTTATCTTAGAGAAGGCGGAGCTTCTTGCAGTTCTGTATATTTCTGCTGATAGAGGGTCTAATGCCAATTACGACGGAGTGTTCAACTCAATTAACCATATCCACTTTTTCTATTAAATCAAGAGTTTACATGTAAAAGCGTAGTCTCCGAAGTGAAGTGTCATAGACATATAAACGCAATTATCTAAGAGAAGGCGGAGTTTCTTGAAGTTCTGTGTATTCCTGCTAATAGAAAGTCTAATGCCAATAACGACGGAGTGTTCAACTTTATTAAACATACCCACATCTTCTATCAAATCAAGAGTTTACATGTAAAAGCGTAGTCTCCGAAGTGTAGTGGTATGGACATATAAACGCAATTATCTTAGAGAAGGCGGAGTTTCTTGCAGTTCTGTATATTTCTGCTAATAGAGGGTCTAATGCCAATTACGACGGAGTGTTCAACTCAATAAACTATATCCACGTCTTCTTTCAAATCAAGAGTTTACGTGTAAAAGCGTAGTCTCCGAAGTGAAGTGTCATAGACATATACACGCAATTATCTAAGAGAAGGCGGAGTTTCTTGCAGTTCTGTATATTCCTGCTAATAAAGGGTCTAATGATAATAACGACGGAGTGTTCAACTCAATTAACCATATCCTCGTCTTCTATCAAATCAAGAGTTTACATGTAAAAGCGTAATCTACGAAGTGTAGTGGTATGGACATATAAACGCAATTATCTTAGAGAATGCGGAGTTTCTTGCAGTTCTGTATATTTTTGCTAATATAAGGTCTAATGCCAATAACGACGGAGTGTTCAACTCAATTAAACATACCCACGTCTTCTATCAAATCAAGAGTTTACGTATAAAAGCGTAGTCTCCGAAGTGTGGTGGTATGGACATATAAACGCAATTATCTTAGAGAAGGCGGAATTTCTTGCAGTTCTGTATATTCCTGCTAATAGAGGGTCTAATGCCAATTACGACTGAGTGTTCAACTCAATTTAACATACCCACGTCTTCTATCAAATCAAGAGTTTACGTGTAAATGCGTAATCTACGAAGTGAAGTGTCATAGACATATAAACGCAATAATCTAAGAGAAGGCGGAGTTTCTTGCAGTTCTGTATATTCTTGCTAATAGAGGGTCTAATGCCAATAACGACGGCTCGTTCAAATTAATTAATCATACCCACGTACTTAATAAAATCAAGAGTTTACGTATAGAAGCGTAGTTTCCGAAGTGTAGTGGTATGGACATATAAACGCAAATATCATAGAGAAGGCTGATCTTCTTGCAGTTCTGTATATTCCTGCTAATAGCGGGTCTAATGCCAATAACGACGGAGTGTTCAACTTAACAAAACATACCCACGTCTTCTATCAAATCAAGAGTTTACATGTAAAAGCGTAGTCTCCGAAGTGTAGTGATATGGACATATAAACGCAATTATCTTAGAGAAGGCGGAGCTTCTTGCAGTTCTGTATATTTCTGCTTATAGAGAATCTAATGCCAATTACGACGGAGTGTTCAACTTAATTATCGATATCCACTTCTTCTATAAAATCAAGAGTTTACATGTAAAAGCGTAGTCTCCGAAGTGAAGTGTCATAGACATATAAACGCAATTATCTTAGAGAAGGCGGAGTTTCTTGCAGTTCTGTGTATTCCTGCTTATAGAAGGTCTAATGCCATTAACGACGGAGTGTTCAACTCAATTGAACATACCCACGTATTCTATCAAATCAAGAGTTTACGTATAAAAGCATTGACTCCGAAGTGTAGTGGTATGGACATATAAACGCAATTATCTTAGAGAAGGCGGAGTTTCTTGCAGTTCTGTATATTCCTTCTAATAGAGGGTCTATTGCCAATTACGACGGAGTGTTCAACTCAATTAAACATACCCACGTATTCTATCAAATCAAGAGTTTACGTATAAAAGCGTTGTCTCCGAAGTGAAGTGTCATAGACATATAAACGCTATTATCTAAGAGAAGGCGGAGTTTCTTGCAGTTCTGTGTATTCCTGCTAATAGAGGGTCTAATGCCAATTACGATGGAGTGTTCAACTTAATTAAACATTCCCACGTCGTCTATCTAATCAAGAGTTTACGTATAAAAGCGTAGTCTCCGAAGTGTAGTGGTACCGTATGGACATATAAACGCAATTATCTAAGAGAAGGCGGAGTTTCTTGCAGTTCTGTATATTCCTGCTAATAGAGGGTCTAATGCCAATTACGACGGATTGTTCAAATCAATTAAACTAACCCACGTCTTCTATCAAATCAAGAGTTTACGTATAAAAGCGTAGTCTTTAAAGTGAAGTGGTATGGACATATAAACGCAATTATCTAAGAGAAGGCGGAGTTTCTTGCAGTTCTGTGTATTCCTGCTAATAGAGGGTCTATTGCCAATAACGACGGAGTGTTCAAAACAATTAAACATACCCACGTCTTCTATCAAATCAAGAGTTTACGTATAAAAGCGTAGTCTCCAAAGTGTGGTGGTATGGACATATAAACGCAATTATCTTAGAGAAGGCGGAGTTTCTTGCAGTTCTGTATATTCCTGCTAATAGAAGGGCTAATGCCAATATCGACGAAGTGTTTAACTCAATTAAACATACCCACGTCTTCTATCAAATCAAGAGTTTACGTGTAAATGCGTAATCTACGAAGTGTAGTGGTATGGACATATAAACGCAATTATCTAAGAGAAGGCGGATCTTCTTGCAGTTCTGTATATTCCTGCTAATAGAGGGTCTAATGCCAATAACGACGGAGTGTTCATCTTAATTAAACATACCCACGTCTTCTATCAAATCAAGAGTTTACGTGTAAATGCGTAATCTACGAAGTGAAGTGTCATAGACATATAAACGCAATTATCCTAGAGAAGGCGGAGTTTCTTGCAGTTCTGTATATTCCTGCTAATAGAAGGTCTATTGCCAATTACGACGGAGTGTTCAACTCCATTAAACATACCCACGTCTTCTATCAAATCAAGAGTTTACATGTAAATGCGTTATCTACGAAGTGTAGTGGTATGGACATATAAACGCAATTATCTAAGAGAAGGCGGATCTTCTTGCAATTCTTTATATTCCTGCTAATAGATGGTCTAATGCCAATAACGACGGAGTGTTCAACTCAATAAACCATATCCACGTCTTCTATCAAATCAAGAGTTTACGTGTAAAAGCGTAGTCTCCGAAGTGAAGTGTCATAGACATATAAACGAAATTATCTAAGAGAAGGCGGAGTTTCTTGAAGTTCTGTGTATTCCTGCTAATAGAGGGTCTAATGCCAATAACAATGGAGTGTTCAACTTAATTAAACATACCAACGTCTTCTATCAAATCAAGAGTTTACATGTAAAAGCGTAGTCTCCGAAGTGAAGTGTCATAGACATATAAACGCAATTATCTAAGAGAAGGCGGAGTTTCTTGCAGTTCTGTATATTCCTGCTAATAGAAGGTCTAATGCCAATCACGACGGAGTGTTCAACTCAATAAACCATATCCACGTCTTCTATCAAATCAAGAGTTTACGTATAAAAGCGTAGTCTCCGAAGTGAAGTGTCATAGACATATAAACGCAATTATCTAAGAGAAGGCGGAGTTTCTTGCAGTTCTGTATATTCTTGCTAATAGAGGGTCTAATGCCAATAACGACGGATCGTTCAAATCAATTAATCATACCCACGTATTCTATAAAATCAAGAGTTTACGTATAAAAGCGTAGTTTCCGAAGTGTAGTGGTATGGACATATAAACGCAAATATCATAGAGAAGGCGGATCTTCTTGCAGTTTTGTATATTCCTGCTAATAGCAGGTCTAATGCCAATAACGACGGAGTGTTCAACTTAATTAAACATACCCACGTCTTCTATCAAATCAAGAATTTACATGTAAAAGCGAAGTCTCCGAAGTGTAGTGATATGGACATATAAACGCAATTATTTTAGAGAAGGCGGAGCTTCTTGCAGTTCTGTATATTCCCGCTAATAGAGGGTCTAATGCCAATAACGACAGAGTGTTCAACTTAATTAACCATATCCACGTCTTCTATCAAATCAAGAGTTTACATGTAAAAGCGTAGTCTCCGAAGTGAAGTGTCATAGACATATAAACGCATTTATCTTAGAGAAGGCGGAGCTTCTTGCAGTTCTGTATATTTCTGCTGATAGAGGGTCTAATGCCAATTACGACGGAGTGTTCAACTCAATTAACCATATCCACTTTTTCTATTAAATCAAGAGTTTACATGTAAAAGCGTAGTCTCCGAAGTGAAGTGTCATAGACATATAAACGCAATTATCTAAGAGAAGGCGGAGTTTCTTGCAGTTCTGTGTATTCCTGCTAATAGAAGGTCTAATGCCAATAACGACGGAGTGTTCAACTTTATTAAACATACCCACATCTTGTATCAAATCAAGAGTTTACATGTAAAAGCGTAGTCTCCGAAGTGTAGTGGTATGGACATATAAACGCAATTATCTTAGAGAAGGCGGAGTTTCTTGCAGTTCTGTATATTTCTGCTAATAGAGGGTCTAATGCCAATTACGACGGAGTGTTCAACTCAATAAACTATATCCACGTCTTCTATCAAATCAAGAGTTTACGTGTAAAAGCGTAGTCTCCGAAGTGAAGTGTCATAGACATATACACGCAAATATCTAAGAGAAGGCGGAGTTTCTTGCAGTTCTGTATATTCCTGCTAATAAAGGGTCTAATGATAATAACGACGGAGTGTTCAACTCAATTAACCATATCCTCGTCTTCTATCAAATCAAGAGTTTACATGTAAAAGCGTAATCTACGAAGTGTAGTGGTATGGACATATAAACGCAATTATCTTAGAGAAGGCGGAGTTTCTTGCAGTTCTGTATATTTTTGCTAATATAAGGTCTAATGCCAATAACGACGGAGTGTTCAACTCAATTAAACATACCCACGTCTTCTATCAAATCAAGAGTTTACGTGTAAATGCGTAATCTACGAAGTGAAGTGTCATAGACATATAAACGCAATTATCCTAGAGTAGGCGGAGTTTCTTGCAGTTCTGTATATTCCTGCTAATAGAAGGTCTTTTGCCAATAACGACGGAGTGTTCAACTTAATTAAACATACCAACGTCTCCTATCAAATCAAGAGTTTACATGTAAAAGCGTAGTCTCCGAAGTGAAGTGTCATAGACATATAAACGCAATTATCTAAGATAAGGCGGAGTTTCTTGCAGTTCTGTGTATTCCTGCTTATAGAAGGTCTAATGCCATTAACGACGGAGTGTTCAACTCAATTAAACATACCCACGTATTCTATCAAATCAAGAGTTTACGTATAAAAGCATTGACTCCGAAGTGTAGTGGTATGGACATATAAACGCAATTATCTTAGAGAAGGCGGAGTTTCTTGCAGTTCTGTATATTCCTTCTAAAAGAGGGTCTATTGCCAATTACGACGGAGTGTTCAACTCAATTAAACATACCCACGTATTCTATCAAATCAAGAGTTTACGTATAAAAGCGTTGTCTCCGAAGTGAAGTGTCATAGACATATAAACGCTATTATCTAAGAGAAGGCGGAGTTTCTTGCAATTCTGTGTATTCCTGCTAATAGAGGGTCTAATGCCAATTACGATGGAGTGTTCAACTTAATTAAACATTCCCACGTCGTCTATCTAATCAAGAGTTTACGTATAAAAGCGTAGTCTCCGAAGTGTAGTGGTACCGTATGGACATATAAACGCAATTATCTAAGAGAATGCGGAGTTTCTTGCAGTTCTGTATATTCCTGCTAATAGAGGGTCTAATGCCAATTACGACGGATTGTTCAAATCAATTAAACTAACCCACGTCTTCTATCAAATCAAGAGTTTACGTATAAAAGCGTTGTCTCCGAAGTGAAGTGTCTTTGACATATAAACGCAATAATTTTAGAGAAGGCGGAGTTTCTTGCAGTTCTGTATATTCCTGCTAATAGAGGGTCTAATGCCAATAACGACGGAGTGTTCAACTCAATTAACCATATCCACGTCTTCTATCAAATCAAGAGTTTACGTATAAAAGCGTAGTCTTTAAAGTGAAGTGGTATGGACATATAAACGCAATTATCTAAGAGAAGGCGGAGTTTCTTGCAGTTCTGTGTATTCCTGCTAATAGAGGGTCTATTGTTAATAACGACGGAGTGTTCAACTCAATTAAACATACCCACGTCTTCTATCAAATCAAGAGTTTACGTATAAAAGCGTAGTCTCCGGAGTGTGGTGGTATGGACATATAAACGCAATTATCTTAGAGAAGGCGGAGTTTCTTGCAGTTCTGTATATTCCTGCTAATAGAAGGGCTAATGCCAATATCGACGAAGTGTTTAGCTCAATTAAACATACCCACGTCTTCTATCAAATCAAGAGTTTACGTGTAAATGCGTAATCTACGAAGTGTAGTGGTATGGACATATAAACGCAATTATCTAAGAGAAGGCGGATCTTCTTGCAGTTCTGTATATTCCTGCTAATAGAGGGTCTAATGCCAATAACGACGGAGTGTTCATCTTAATTAAACATTCCCACGTCTTCTATCAAATCAAGAGTTTACGTGTAAATGCGTAATCTACGAAGTGAAGTGTCATAGACATATAAACGCAATTATCCTAGAGAAGGCGGAGTTTCTTGCAGTTCTGTATATTCCTGCTAATAGAAGGTCCATTGCCAATTACGACGGAGTGTTCAACTCCATTAAACATACCCAAGTCTTCTATCAAATCAAGAGTTTACATGTAAATGCGTTATCTACGAAGTGTAGTGGTATGGACATATAAACGCAATTATCTAAGAGAAGGCGGATCTTCTTGCAATTCTTTATATTCCTGCTTATAGATGATCTAATGCCAATAACGACGGAGTGTTCAACTCAATTAAACATACCCACGTCTTCTATCAAATCAAGAGTTAACATGTAAAAGCGTAGTCTCCGAAGTGTAGTGTCATGGACATATAAACGCAATTTTCCTAGAGAAGGAAGAGTTTCTTGCAGTTCTGTATATTCCTGCTAATAGATGGTCTAATGCCAATTACGACGGAGTGTTCAACTCAATTAAACATACCCACGTCTTCTATCAAATCAAGAGTTTACGTGTAAATGCGTTATCTACGAAGTGAAGTGTCATAGACATATAAACGCAATTATCCTAGAGAAGGCGGAGTTTCTTGCAGTTCTGTATATTCCTGCTAATAGAAGGCCTATTAGCAATTACGACGGAGTGTTCAACTCCATTAAACATACCCACGTCTTCTATCAAATCAAGAGTTTACATGTAAAAGCGTAGTCTCCGAAGTGAAAAGTCATAGACATATAAACGCAATTATCTTAGAGAAGGCGGAGTTTCTTGCAGTTCTGTATATTCCTGCTAATAGAAGGTCTATTGCCAATAACGACGGAAAGTTCAACTCAATTAAACATATCCACGTCTTCTATCAAATCAAGAGTTTACGTGTAAATGCGTAATCTACGAAGTGAAGTGTCATAGACATATAAACGCAATTATCCTAGAGAAGGCGGAGTTTCTTGCAGTTCTGTATAGACCTGCTAATAGAAAGTCTAATGCCAATTACGACGGAGTGTTCAACTCAATTAAACATACCAACGTCTTCTATCAAATTCAAGAGTTTACATGTAAAAGCGTAGTCTCCGAAGTGAAGTGTCATAGACATATAAACGCAATTATCTTTGAGAAGGCGGAGTTTCTTGCAGTTCTGTTTAATTCTGCTAATAGAGGGTCTAATGTCAATAACGACGTAGTGTAAAACTCAATTAAACATAGCCACGTCTTCTATCAAATCAAGAGTTTACGTATAAAAGCGTAGTCTCCGAAGTAAAGTGTCATAGACATATAAACGCAATTATCTTAGAGAAGGCGGAGTTTCTTGCAGTTCTGTATATTCCTGCTGATAAAAGGTTTAATGCCAATAACGACGGAGTGTTCAACTCAATTAAACATACCCACGTCTTCTATCAAATCAAGAGTTTACGTATAAAAGCGAAGTCTCCGAAGTGAAGTGTCATAGACCTATTAACCTAATTATCTTAGAGAAGGCGGAGTTTCTTGCAGTTCTGTATATTCTTGCTAATAGAGTGTCGTATGCCAATAACGACGGAGTGTTGAAATCAATTAAACATACCCACGTCTTCTATCAAATCAAGAGTTTACATGTAAAAGCGTAGTCTCCGAAGTGTAGTGGTATGGACATATAAACGCAATTATCTTAGAGAAGGCGGAGCTTCTTGCAGTTCTGTATATTCCTGCAAATAGAGGGTCTTATGTTAATTACGACGGAGTGTTGAACTTTATTAAACATACCCACATCTTCTATCAAATCAAGAGTTTACATGTAAAAGCGTAGTCTCCGAAGTGTAGTGGTATGGACATATAAACGCAATTATCTTAGAGAAGGCGGAGCTTCTTGCAGTTTTGTATATTCCTGCTAATAAAAGGTCTAATGTTAATTACGACGGAGTGTTCAACTAAATAAAACATACCCACGTCGTCTATTAAATAAGAGTTTACGTATAAAAGCGTAGTCTCCGAAGTGTAGTGGTACCGTATGGACATATAAACGCAATTATCTTAGGGAAGGCGGAGTTTCTTGCAGTTCTGTATATTTCTGCTAATAGAGGGTCTAATGCCAAATTACGATTGAGTGTTCAACTCAATCAACTATATCCACGTCTTCTATCAAATCAAGAGTTTACGTGTAAAAGCGGAGTCTCCGAAGTGAAGTGTCATAGACATATACACGCAATTATCTAAGAGAAGGCGGTGTTTCTTGCAGTTCTGTATATTCCTGGTAATTAAGGGTCTTATGATAATAACGACGGAGTGTTCAATTCAATTAACCATATCCACGTCTTCTAGCAAATCAAGAGTTTACATGTAAAAGCGTTATCTCCGAAGTGTAGTGGTATGGACATATAAACGCAATTATCTTAGAGAAGGCGGAGTTTCTTGCAGTTCTGTATATTCCTGCTTATATAAGGTCTAATGCCAATAACGACGGAGTGTTCAACTTAATTAAACATACCCACGTCTTCTATCAAATCAAGAGTTTACGTATAAAAGCGTAGTCTCCGAAGTGTGGTGGTATGGACATATAAACGCAATTATCTTAGAGAAGGCGGAGTTTCTTGCAGTTATGTATATTCCTGCTAATAGAAGGTCTAATGCCAATAACGACGGAGTGTTCAACTCAATTAAACATACCCACGTCTTCTATCAAATCAAGAGTTTACGTGTAAATGCGTAATCTACGAAGTGAAGTGGTATGGACATATAAACGCAATTATCTAAGAGAAGGCGGATCTTCTTGCAGTTCTGTATACTCCTGCTAATAGAAGGTCTAATGCCAATTACGACGGAGCGTTCAACTCAATTAAACATACCCACGTCTTCTTTCAAATCAAGAGTTTACGTGTAAATGCGTAATCTACGAAGTGAAGTGTCACAGACATATAAACGCAATTATCCTAGAGTAGGCGGAGTTTCTTGCAGTTCTGAATATTCCTGCTAATAGAAGGTCTATTGCCAATTACGAAGGAGTGTTCAACGTAATTAAACATACCAACGTCTCCTATAAAATCAAGAGTTTACATGTAAAAGCGTTGTCTCCGAAGTGAAGTGTCATAGACATATAAACGCAAATATCATAGAGAAGGCGGATCTTCTTGCAGTTCTGTATATTCCTGCTAATAGCGGGTCTAATGCCAATAACGACGGAGTGTTCAACTTAATTAAACATACCCACGTCTTCTATCAAATCAAGAGTTTACATGTAAAAGCGTAGTCTCCGAAGTGTAGTGATATGGACATATACACGCAATTATCTTAGAGAAGGCGGAGCTTCTTGCAGTTCTGTATATTTCTGCTTATAGAGAATCTAATGCCAATGACGAAGAAGTGTTCAACTCAAATAACCATATGCACTTCTTCTATCAAATCAAGAGTTTACATGTAAAAGCGTAGTCTCCGAAGTGAAGTGTCATAGACATATAAACGCAATTATCTAAGAGAAGGCGGAGTTTCTTGCAGTTCTGTGTATTCCTGCTAATAGAAGGTCTAATGCCGATAACGACGGAGTGTTCAACTCAATTAAACATACCCACGTATTCTATCAAATCAAGAGTTTACGTATAAAAGCATTGACTCCGAAGTGTAGTGGTATGGACATATAAACGCAATTATCTTAGAGAAGGCGGAGTTTCTTGCAGTTCTGTATATTCCTGCTAATAGAGGGTCTATTGCCAATAACGACGGAGTGTTCAACTCAATTAAACATACCCACGTATTCTATCAAATCAAGAGTTTACGTTTAAAAGCGTTGTCTCCGAAGTGAAGTGTCATAGACATATAAACGCAATTATCTAAGAGAAGGCGGAGTTTCTTGCAGTTCTGTGTATTCCTGCTAATAGAGGGTCTAATGCCAATTACGTTGGAGTGTTCAACTTAATTAAACATTCCCACGTCGTCTATTAAATCAAGAGTTCACGTATAAAAGCGTAGTCTCCGAAGTGTAGTGGTACCGTATGGACATATAAACGCAATTATCTAAGAAAAGGCGGGGTTTCTTGCAGTTCTGTATATTCCTGCTAATAGAGGGTCTAATGCCAATTACGACGGATTGTTCAATTCAATTAAACTAACCCACGTCTTCTATCAAATCAAGAGTTTACGTATAAAAGCGTTGTCTCCGAAGTGAAGTGTCATTGACATATAAACGCAATAATCTAAGAGAAGGCGGATCTTCTTGCAGTTCTGTATATTCTTGCTAATAGAGGGTCTAATGCCAATTACGACGGAGTGTTTAACTCAATTAAACATACCCACGTCTTCTATCAAATCAAGAGTTTACGTGTAAATGCGTAATCTACGAAGTGAAGTGTCATAGACATATAAACGCAATTATCCTAGAGAAGGCGGAGTTTCTTGCAGTTCTGTATATTCCTGCTAATAGAAGGTCTATTGCCAATTACGACAGAGTGTTCAACTCCATTAATTATACCCACGTCTTCTATCAAATCAAGAGTTTACATGTAAATGCGTAATCTACGAAGTGTAGTGGTATGGACATATAAACGCAATTATCTAAGAGAAGGCGGATCTTCTTGCAATTCTTTATATTCCTGCTAATAGAATGTCTAATGCCAATAACGACGGAGTGTTCATCTCAATAAAACATACCCACGTCTTCAATCAAATCAAGAGTTTACATGTAAAAGCGTAGTCTCCGAAGTGTAGTGTCATGGACATATAAACGCAATTATCCTAGAGAAGGCGGAGTTTCTTGCAGTTCTGTATATTCCTGCTAATAGATGGTCTAATGCCAATTACGACGAAGTGTTCAACTCAATTAAACATACCCACGTCTTCTATCAAATCAAGAGTTTACGTGTAAATGCGTAATCTACGAAGTGAAGTGTCATAGACATATAAACGCAATTATCCTAGATAAGGCAAAGTTTCTTGCAGTTCTGTATATTCCTGCTAATAGAAGGTCTATTGGCAATTACGACGGAGTGTTCAACTCCATTTAACATACCCACGTCTTCTATCAAATCAAGAGTTTACATGAAAAAGCGTAGTCTCCGAAGTAAAGTGTCATAGACATATAAACGCAATTATCTTAGAGAAGGCGGAGTTTCTTGCAGTTCTGTATATTCCTGCTAATAGAAGGTCTATTGCCAATAACGACGGAGTGTTCAACTCAATTAAACATATCCACGTCTTCTATCAAATCATGAGTTTACATGTAAATGCGTAATCTACGAAGTGAAGTGTCATAGACATATAAACGCAATTATCCTAGAGAAGGCGGGGTTTCTTGCAGTTCTGTATATTCCTGCTAAAAGAAAGTCTAATGCCAATTACGACGGAGTGTTCAACTTTATTAAACATACCCACGTCTTCTATCAAATCAAGAGTTTACATGTAAAAGCGTAGTCTCCGAAGTGAAGTGTCATAGACATATAAACGCAATTATCTAAGAGAAGGCGGAGTTTCTTGCAGTTCTGTATATTCCTGCTAATAGAGGGTCTAATGTCAATAACGACGTAGTGTAAAACTCAATTAAACATAGCCACGTCTTCTATCAAATCAAGAGGTTACGTATAAAAGCGTAGTCTCCGAAGTGAAGTGTCATAGACATATCAACGCAATTATCTTAGAGAAGGCGAAGTTTCTTGCAGTTCTATATATTCCTGCTAATAAAAGGTCTAATGCCAATTACGACGGATTGTTCAACTCAATTAAACATACCCACGTCTTCTATCAAATCAAGAGTTTACGTATAAAAGCGTAGTCTTTGAAGTGAAGTGTCATAGACATATTAACCTAATTATCTTAGAGAAGGCGGAGTTTCTTGCAGTTCTGTATATTCCTGCTAATAGAGTGTCGTATGCCAATAACGACGGAGTGTTGAAATCAATTAAACATACCCACGTCTTCTATCAAATCAAGAGTTTACATGTAAAAGCGTAGTCTCCGAAGTGTAGTGGTATGGACATATAAACGCAATTATCTTAGAGAAGCCGGAGCTTCTTGCAGTTCTGTATATTCCTGCTAATAGAGGGTCTAATGCCAATTACGACGGATTGTTGAACTTTATTAAACATACCCACATCTTCTATCAAATCAAGAGTTTACATGTAAAAGCGTAGTCTCCGAAGTGTAGTGGTATGGACATATAAACGCAATTATCTTAGAGAAGGCGGAGCTTCTTGCAGGTTTGTATATTCCTGCTTATAAAGAGTCTAATGCCAATAACGACGGAGTGTTTAACTCAATTAAACTTACCCACGTCGTCTATTAAATAAGAGTTTACGTATAAAAGCGTAGTCTCCGAAGTGTAGTGTCATGGACATATAAACGCAATTATCCTAGAGAAGGCGGAGATTCTTGCAGTTCTGTATATTCCTGCTAATAGATGGTCTAATGCCAATAACGACGGAGTGTTCAACTCAATTAAACATACCCACGTCTTCTATCAAATCAAGAGTTTACGTGTAAAAGTATAGTCTCCGAAGTGTAGTGGTATGGACATATAAACGCAATTATCTAAGAGAAGGCGGAGCTTCTTGCAGTTCTGTATGTTCCTGCTAATAGAAGGTCTAATGCCAATCACGACGGAGTGTTCAACTCAATAAACCATATCCACGTCTTCTATCAAATCAAGAGTTTACGTGTAAAAGCGTAGTCTCCGAAGTGAAGTGTCATAGACATATAAACGCAATTATCCTAGAGAAGGCGGAGATTCTTGCAGTTCTGTATATTCCTGCTAATAGATGGTCTAATGCCAATAACGACGGAGTGTTCAACTCAATTAAACATACCCACGTCTTCTATCAAATCAAGAGTTTACGTGTAAAAGTATAGTCTCCGAAGTGTAGTGGTATGGACATATAAACGCAATTATCTAAGAGAAGGCGGAGCTTCTTGCAGTTCTGTATGTTCCTGCTAATAGAAGGTCTAATGCCAATCACGACGGAGTGTTCAACTCAATAAACCATATCCACGTCTTCTATCAAATCAAGAGTTTACGTGTAAAAGCGTAGTCTCCGAAGTGAAGTGTCATAGACATATAAACGAAATTATCTAAGAGAAGGCGGAGTTTCTTGAAGTTCTGTGTATTCCTGCTAATAGAGGGTCTAATGCCAATAACAATGGAGTGTTCAACTTAATTAAACATACCAACGTCTTCTATCAAATCAAGAGTTTACATGTAAAAGCGTAGTCTCCGAAGTGAAGTGTCATAGACATATAAACGCAATTATCTAAGAGAATGCGGAGTTTCTTGCAGTTCTGTATATTCCTGCTAATAGAAGGTCTAATGCCAATCACGACGGAGTGTTCAACTCAATAAACCATATCCACGTCTTCTATCAAATCAAGAGTTTACGTATAAAAGCGTAGTCTCCGAAGTGAAGTGTCATAGACATATAAACGCAATTATCTAAGAGAAGGCGGAGTTTCTTGCAGTTCTGTATATTCTTGCTAATAGAGGGTCTAATGCCAATAACGACGGATCGTTCAAATCAATTAATCATACCCACGTATTCTATAAAATCAAGAGTTTACGTATAAAAGCGTAGTTTCCGAAGTGTAGTGGTATGGACATATAAACGCAAATATCATAGAGAAGGCGGATCTTCTTGCAGTTTTGTATATTCCTGCTAATAGCAGGTCTAATGCCAATAACGACGGAGTGTTCAACTTAATTAAACATACCCACGTCTTCTATCAAATCAAGAATTTACATGTAAAAGCGAAGTCTCCGAAGTGTAGTGGTATGGACATATAAACGCAATTATTTTAGAGAAGGCGGAGCTTCTTGCAGTTCTGTATATTCCCGCTAATAGAGGGTCTAATGCCAATAACGACAGAGTGTTCAACTTAATTAACCATATCCACGTCTTCTATCAAATCAAGAGTTTACATGTAAAAGCGTAGTCTCCGAAGTGAAGTGTCATAGACATATAAACGCATTTATCTTAGAGAAGGCGGAGCTTCTTGCAGTTCTGTATATTTCTGCTGATAGAGGGTCTAATGCCAATTACGACGGAGTGTTTAACTCAATTAACCATATCCACTTTTTCTATTAAATCAAGAGTTTACATGTAAAAGCGTAGTCTCCGAAGTGAAGTGTCATAGACATATAAACGCAATTATCTAAGAGAAGGCGGAGTTTCTTGAAGTTCTGTGTATTCCTGCTAATAGAAAGTCTAATGCCAATAACGACGGAGTGTTCAACTTTATTAAACATACCCACATCTTCTATCAAATCAAGAGTTTACATGTAAAAGCGTAGTCTCCGAAGTGTAGTGGTATGGACATATAAACGCAATTATCTTAGAGAAGGCGGAGTTTCTTGCAGTTCTGTATATTTCTGCTAATAGAGGGTCTAATGCCAATTACGACGGAGTGTTCAACTCAATAAACTATATCCACGTCTTCTTTCAAATCAAGAGTTTACGTGTAAAAGCGTAGTCTCCGAAGTGAAGTGTCATAGACATATACACGCAATTATCTAAGAGAAGGCGGAGTTTCTTGCAGTTCTGTATATTCCTGCTAATAAAGGGTCTAATGATAATAACGACGGAGTGTTCAACTCAATTAACCATATCCTCGTCTTCTATCAAATCAAGAGTTTACATGTAAAAGCGTAATCTACGAAGTGTAGTGGTATGGACATATAAACGCAATTATCTTAGAGAATGCGGAGTTTCTTGCAGTTCTGTATATTTTTGCTAATATAAGGTCTAATGCCAATAACGACGGAGTGTTCAACTCAATTAAACATACCCACGTCTTCTATCAAATCAAGAGTTTACGTATAAAAGCGTAGTCTCCGAAGTGTGGTGGTATGGACATATAAACGCAATTATCTTAGAGAAGGCGGAATTTCTTGCAGTTCTGTATATTCCTGCTAATAGAGGGTCTAATGCCAATTACGACTGAGTGTTCAACTCAATTTAACATACCCACGTCTTCTATCAAATCAAGAGTTTACGTGTAAATGCGTAATCTACGAAGTGAAGTGTCATAGACATATAAACGCAATAATCTAAGAGAAGGCGGAGTTTCTTGCAGTTCTGTATATTCTTGCTAATAGAGGGTCTAATGCCAATAACGACGGCTCGTTCAAATTAATTAATCATACCCACGTACTTAATAAAATCAAGAGTTTACGTATAGAAGCGTAGTTTCCGAAGTGTAGTGGTATGGACATATAAACGCAAATATCATAGAGAAGGCTGATCTTCTTGCAGTTCTGTATATTCCTGCTAATAGCGGGTCTAATGCCAATAACGACGGAGTGTTCAACTTAACAAAACATACCCACGTCTTCTATCAAATCAAGAGTTTACATGTAAAAGCGTAGTCTCCGAAGTGTAGTGATATGGACATATAAACGCAATTATCTTAGAGAAGGCGGAGCTTCTTGCAGTTCTGTATATTTCTGCTTATAGAGAATCTAATGCCAATTACGACGGAGTGTTCAACTTAATTATCGATATCCACTTCTTCTATAAAATCAAGAGTTTACATGTAAAAGCGTAGTCTCCGAAGTGAAGTGTCATAGACATATAAACGCAATTATCTTAGAGAAGGCGGAGTTTCTTGCAGTTCTGTGTATTCCTGCTTATAGAAGGTCTAATGCCATTAACGACGGAGTGTTCAACTCAATTGAACATACCCACGTATTCTATCAAATCAAGAGTTTACGTATAAAAGCATTGACTCCGAAGTGTAGTGGTATGGACATATAAACGCAATTATCTTAGAGAAGGCGGAGTTTCTTGCAGTTCTGTATATTCCTTCTAATAGAGGGTCTATTGCCAATTACGACGGAGTGTTCAACTCAATTAAACATACCCACGTATTCTATCAAATCAAGAGTTTACGTATAAAAGCGTTGTCTCCGAAGTGAAGTGTCATAGACATATAAACGCTATTATCTAAGAGAAGGCGGAGTTTCTTGCAGTTCTGTGTATTCCTGCTAATAGAGGGTCTAATGCCAATTACGATGGAGTGTTCAACTTAATTAAACATTCCCACGTCGTCTATCTAATCAAGAGTTTACGTATAAAAGCGTAGTCTCCGAAGTGTAGTGGTACCGTATGGACATATAAACGCAATTATCTAAGAGAAGGCGGAGTTTCTTGCAGTTCTGTATATTCCTGCTAATAGAGGGTCTAATGCCAATTACGACGGATTGTTCAAATCAATTAAACTAACCCACGTCTTCTATCAAATCAAGAGTTTACGTATAAAAGCGTAGTCTTTAAAGTGAAGTGGTATGGACATATAAACGCAATTATCTAAGAGAAGGCGGAGTTTCTTGCAGTTCTGTGTATTCCTGCTAATAGAGGGTCTATTGCCAATAACGACGGAGTGTTCAAAACAATTAAACATACCCACGTCTTCTATCAAATCAAGAGTTTACGTATAAAAGCGTAGTCTCCAAAGTGTGGTGGTATGGACATATAAACGCAATTATCTTAGAGAAGGCGGAGTTTCTTGCAGTTCTGTATATTCCTGCTAATAGAAGGGCTAATGCCAATATCGACGAAGTGTTTAACTCAATTAAACATACCCACGTCTTCTATCAAATCAAGAGTTTACGTGTAAATGCGTAATCTACGAAGTGTAGTGGTATGGACATATAAACGCAATTATCTAAGAGAAGGCGGATCTTCTTGCAGTTCTGTATATTCCTGCTAATAGAGGGTCTAATGCCAATAACGACGGAGTGTTCATCTTAATTAAACATACCCACGTCTTCTATCAAATCAAGAGTTTACGTGTAAATGCGTTATCTACGAAGTGAAGTGTCATAGACATATAAACGCAATTATCCTAGAGAAGGCGGAGTTTCTTGCAGTTCTGTATATTCCTGCTAATAGAAGGTCTATTGCCAATTACGACGGAGTGTTCAACTCCATTAAACATACCCACGTCTTCTATCAAATCAAGAGTTTACATGTAAATGCGTTATCTACGAAGTGTAGTGGTATGGACATATAAACGCAATTATCTAAGAGAAGGCGGGTCTTCTTGCAATTCTTTATATTCCTGCTAATAGATGGTCTAATGCCAATAACGACGGAGTGTTCAACTCAATTAAACATACCCACGTCTTCTATCAAATCAAGAGTTAACATGTAAAAGCGTAGTCTCCGAAGTGTAGTGTCATGGACATATAAACGCAATTTTCCTAGAGAAGGAAGAGTTTCTTGCAGTTCTGTATATTCCTGCTAATAGATGGTCTAATGCCAATTACGACGGAGTGTTCAACTCAATTAAACATACCCACGTCTTCTATCAAATCAAGAGTTTACGTGTAAATGCGTTATCTACGAAGTGAAGTGTCATAGACATATAAACGCAATTATCCTAGAGAAGGCGGAGTTTCTTGCAGTTCTGTATATTCCTGCTAATAGAAGGCCTATTAGCAATTACGACGGAGTGTTCAACTCCATTAAACATACCCACGTCTTCTATCAAATCAAGAGTTTACATGTAAAAGCGTAGTCTCCGAAGTGAAAAGTCATAGACATATAAACGCAATTATCTTAGAGAAGGCGGAGTTTCTTGCAGTTCTGTATATTCCTGCTAATAGAAGGTCTATTGCCAATAACGACGGAGTGTTCAACTCAATTAAACATATCCACGTCTTCTATCAAATCAAGAGTTTACGTGTAAATGCGTAATCTACGAAGTGAAGTGTCATAGACATATAAACGCAATTATCCTAGAGAAGGCGGAGTTTCTTGCAGTTCTGTATAGACCTGCTAATAGAAAGTCTAATGCCAATTACGACGGAGTGTTCAACTCAATTAAACATACCAACGTCTTCTATCAAATTCAAGAGTTTACATGTAAAAGCGTAGTCTCCGAAGTGAAGTGTCATAGACATATAAACGCAATTATCTTTGAGAAGGCGGAGTTTCTTGCAGTTCTGTTTATTCCTGCTAATAGAGGGTCTAATGTCAATAACGACGTAGTGTAAAACTCAATTAAACATAGCCACGTCTTCTATCAAATCAAGAGTTTACGTATAAAAGCGTAATCTCCGAAGTAAAGTGTCATAGACATATAAACGCAATTATCTTAGAGAAGGCGGAGTTTCTTGCAGTTCTGTATATTCCTGCTGATAAAAGGTTTAATGCCAATAACGACGGAGTGTTCAACTCAATTAAACATACCCACGTCTTCTATCAAATCAAGAGTTTACGTATAAAAGCGAAGTCTCCGAAGTGAAGTGTCATAGACCTATTAACCTAATTATCTTAGAGAAGGCGGAGTTTCTTGCAGTTCTGTATATTCTTGCTAATAGAGTGTCGTATGCCAATAACGACGGAGTGTTGAAATCAATTAAACATACCCACGTCTTCTATCAAATCAAGAGTTTACATGTAAAAGCGTAGTCTCCGAAGTGTAGTGGTATGGACATATAAACGCAATTATCTTAGAGAAGGCGGAGCTTCTTGCAGTTCTGTATATTCCTGCTAATAGAGGGTCTAATGTTAATTACGACGGAGTGTTGAACTTTATTAAACATACCCACATCTTCTATCAAATCAAGAGTTTACATGTAAAAGCGTAGTCTCCGAAGTGTAGTGGTATGGTTATATAAACGCAATTATCTTAGAGAAGGCGGAGCTTCTTGCAGTTTTGTATATTCCTGCTAATAAAGAGTCTAATGTTTATTACGACGGAGTGATCAACTAAATAAAACATACCCACGTCGTCTATTAAATAAGAGTTTACGTATAAAAGCGTAGTCTCCGAAGTGTAGTGGTACCGTATGGACATATAAACGCAATTATCTTAGGGAAGGCGGAGTTTCTTGCAGTTCTGTATATTTCTGCTAATAGAGGGTCTTATGCCAAATTACGATTGAGTGTTCAACTCAATCAACTATATCCACGTCTTCTATCAAATCAAGAGTTTACGTGTAAAAGCGGAGTCTCCGAAGTGAAGTGTCATAGACAAATACACGCAATTATCTAAGAGAAGGCGGTGTTACTTGCAGTTCTGTATATTCCTGGTAATTAAGGGTCTTATGATAATAACGACGGAGTGTTCAATTCAATTAACCATATCCACGTCTTCTAGCAAATCAAGAGTTTACATGTAAAAGCGTTATCTCCGAAGTGTAGTGGTATGGACATATAAACGCAATTATCTTAGAGAAGGCGGAGTTTCTTGCAGTTCTGTATATTCCTGCTTATATAAGGTCTAATGCCAATAACGACGGAGTGTTCAACTTAATTAAACATACCCACGTCTTCTATCAAATCAAGAGTTTACGTATAAAAGCGTAGTCTCCGAAGTGTGGTGGTATGGACATATAAACGCAATTATCTTAGAGAAGGCGGAGTTTCTTGCAGTTATGTATATTCCTGCTAATAGAAGGTCTAATGCCAATAACGACGGAGTGTTCAACTCAATTAAACATACCCACGTCTTCTATCAAATCAAGAGTTTACGTGTAAATGCGTAATCTACGAAGTGAAGTGGTATGGACATATAAACGCAATTATCTAAGAGAAGGCGGATCTTCTTGCAGTTCTGTATACTCCTGCTAATAGAAGGTCTAATGCCAATTACGACGGAGCGTTCAACTCAATTAAACATACCCACGTCTTCTTTCAAATCAAGAGTTTACGTGTAAATGCGTAATCTACGAAGTGAAGTGTCATAGACATATAAACGCAATTATCCTAGAGTAGGCGGAGTTTCTTGCAGTTCTGAATATTCCTGCTGGTAGAAGGTCTATTGCCAATTACGAAGGAGTGTTCAACGTAATTAAACATACCAACGTCTCCTATAAAATCAAGAGTTTACATGTAAAAGCGTTGTCTCCGAAGTGAAGTGTCATAGACATATAAACGCAAATATCATAGAGAAGGCGGATCTTCTTGCAGTTCTGTATATTCCTGCTAATAGCGGGTCTAATGCCAATAACGACGGAGTGTTCAACTTAATTAAACATACCCACGTCTTCTATCAAATCAAGAGTTTACATGTAAAAGCGTAGTCTCCGAAGTGTAGTGATATGGACATATAAACGCAATTATCTTAGAGAAGGCGGAGCTTCTTGCAGTTCTGTATATTTCTGCTTATAGAGAATCTAATGCCAATGACGAAGAAGTGTTCAACTCAAATAACCATATGCACTTCTTCTATCAAATCAAGAGTTTACATGTAAAAGCGTAGTCTCCGAAGTGAAGTGTCATAGACATATAAACGCAATTATCTAAGAGAAGGCGGAGTTTCTTGCAGTTCTGTGTATTCCTGCTAATAGAAGGTCTAATGCCGATAACGACGGAGTGTTCAACTCAATTAAACATACCCACGTATTCTATCAAATCAAGAGTTTACGTATAAAAGCATTGACTCCGAAGTGTAGTGGTATGGACATATAAACGCAATTATCTTAGAGAAGGCGGAGTTTCTTGCAGTTCTGTATATTCCTGCTAATAGAGGGTCTATTGCCAATAACGACGGAGTGTTCAACTCAATTAAACATACCCACGTATTCTATCAAATCAAGAGTTTACGTATAAAAGCGTTGTCTCCGAAGTGAAGTGTCATAGACATATAAACGCAATTATCTAACAGAAGGCGGAGTTTCTTGCAGTTCTGTGTATTCCTGCTAATAGAGGGTCTAATGCCAATTACGTTGGAGTGTTCAACTTAATTAAACATTCCCACGTCGTCTATCAAATCAAGAGTTTACGTATAAAAGCGTAGTCTCCGAAGTGTAGTGGTACCGTATGGACATATAAACGCAATTATCTAAGAAAAGGCGGGGTTTCTTGCAGTTCTGTATATTCCTGCTAATAGAGGGTCTAATGCCAATTACGACGGATTGTTCAATTCAATTAAACTAACCCACGTCTTCTATCAAATCAAGAGTTTACGTATAAAAGCGTTGTCTCCGAAGTGAAGTGTCATTGACATATAAACGCAATAATCTAAGAGAAGGCGGATCTTCTTGCAGTTCTGTATATTCTTGCTAATAGAGGGTCTAATGCCAATTACGACGGAGTGTTTAACTCAATTAAACATACCCACGTCTTCTATCAAATCAAGAGTTTACGTGTAAATGCGTAATCTACGAAGTGAAGTGTCATAGACATATAAACGCAATTATCCTAGAGAAGGCGGAGTTTCTTGCAGTTCTGTATATTCCTGCTAATAGAAGGTCTATTGCCAATTACGACGGAGTGTTCAACTCCATTAATTATACCCACGTCTTCTATCAAATCAAGAGTTTACATGTAAATGCGTAATCTACGACGTGTAGTGGTATGGACATATAAACGCAATTATCTAAGAGAAGGCGGATCTTCTTGCAATTCTTTATATTCCTGCTAATAGAATGTCTAATGCCAATAACGACGGAGTGTTCATCTCAATAAAACATACCCACGTCTTCAATCAAATCAAGAGTTTACATGTAAAAGCGTAGTCTCCGAAGTGTAGTGTCATGGACATATAAACGCAATTATCCTAGAGAAGGCGGAGTTTCTTGCAGTTCTGTATATTCCTGCTAATAGATGGTCTAATGCCAATTACGACGAAGTGTTCAACTCAATTACACATACCCACGTCTTCTATCAAATCAAGAGTTTACGTGTAAATGCGTAATCTACGAAGTGAAGTGTCATAGACATATAAACGCAATTATCTTAGAGAAGGCGGAGTTTCTTGCAGTTCTGTTCCTGCTAATAGAAGGTCTATTGCCAATAACGACGGAGTGTTCAACTCAATTAAACATATCCACGTCTTCTATCAAATCATGAGTTTACATGTAAATGCGTAATCTACGAAGTGAAGTGTCATAGACATATAAACGCAATTATCCTAGAGAAGGCGGAGTTTCTTGCAGTTCTGTATATTCCTGCTAAAAGAGAGTCTAATGCCAATTACGACGGAGTGTTCAACTTTATTAAACATACCCACGTCTTCTATCAAATCAAGAGTTTACATGTAAAAGCGGAGTCTCCGAAGTGAAGTGTCATAGACATATAAACGCAATTATCTAAGAGAAGGCGGAGTTTCTTGCAGTTCTGTATATTCCTGCTAATAGAGGGTCTAATGTCAATAACGACGTAGTGTAAAACTCAATTAAACATAGCCACGTCTTCTATCAAATCAAGAGGTAACGTATAAAAGCGTAGTCTCCGAAGTGAAGTGTCATAGACATATCAACGCAATTATCTTAGAGAAGGCGAAGTTTCTTGCAGTTCTGTATATTCCTGCTTATAAAAGGTCTAATGCCAATTACGACGGATTGTTCAACTCAATTAAACATACCCACGTCTTCTATCAAATCAAGAGTTTACGTATAAAAGCGTAGTCTCCGAAGTGAAGTGTCATAGACATATTAACCTAATTATCTTAGAGAAGGCGGAGTTTCTTGCAGTTCTGTATATTCCTGCTAATAGAGTGTCGTATGCCAATAACGACGGCGTGTTGAAATCAATTAAACATACCCACGTCTTCTATCAAATCAAGAGTTTACATGTAAAAGCGTAGTCTCCGAAGTGTAGTGGTATGGACATATAAACGCAATTATCTTAGAGAAGGCGGAGCTTCTTGCAGTTCTGTATATTCCTGCTAATAGAGGGTCTAATGCCAATTACGACGGAGTGTTGAACTTTATTAAACATACCCACATCTTCTATCAAATCAAGAGTTTACATGTAAAAGCGTAGTCTCCGAAGTGTAGTGGTATGGACATATAAACGCAATTATCTTAGAGAAGGCGGAGCTTCTTGCAGGTTTGTATATTCCTGCTTATAAAGAGTCTAATGCCAATAACGACGGAGTGTTTAACTCAATTAAACATACCCACGTCCTCTATTAAATAAGAGTTTACGTATAAAAGCGTAGTCTCCGAAGTGTAGTTGTACCGTATGGACATATAAACGCAATTATCTTAGAGAAGGCGAAGTTTCTTGCAGTTGTGTATATTTCTGCTAATAGAGGGTCTAATGCCAATTACGACGGAATGTTCAACTCAATTAACTATATCCACGTCTTCTATCAAATCAAGAGTTACGTGTAAAAGCGTAGTCTCCGAAGTGAAGTGTCATAGACATATACACGCAATTATCTAAGAGAAGGCGGAGTTTCTTGCAGTTCTGTATATTCCTGCTAATAGAAAATCTATTACCAATCACGACGGAGTGTTCAACTCCATTAAACATACCCACGTCTTCTATCAAATCAAGAGTTTACGTGTAAATGCGTAATCTACGAAGTGTAGTGGTATGGACATATAAACGCAATAATCTAAGAGAAGGCGGATCTTCTTGCAATTCTGTATATTCCTGCTAATAGATGGTCTAATGCCAATTTCGACGGAGTGCTCAACTCAATTAAACATACCCACGTCTTCTATCAAATCAAGAGTTAACATGTAAAAGCGTAGTCTCCGAAGTGTAGTGTCATGGACATATAAACGCAATTATCCTAGAGAAGGCGGAGATTCTTGCAGTTCTGTATATTCCTGCTAATAGATGGTCTAATGCCAATAACGACGGAGTGTTCAACTCAATTAAACATACCCACGTCTTCTATCAAATCAAGAGTTTACGTGTAAAAGCGTAGTCTCCGAAGTGAAGTGTCATAGACATATAAACGAAATTATCTAAGAGAAGGCGGAGTTTCTTGAAGTTCTGTGTATTCCTGCTAATAGAGGGTCTAATGCCAATAACAATGGAGTGTTCAACTTAATTAAACATACCAACGTCTTCTATCAAATCAAGAGTTTACATGTAAAAGCGTAGTCTCCGAAGTGAAATGTCATAGACATATAAACGCAATTATCTAAGAGAAGGCGGAGTTTCTTGCAGTTCTGTATATTCCTGCTAATAGAAGGTCTAATGCCAATCACGACGGAGTGTTCAACTCAATAAACCATATCCACGTCTTCTATCAAATCAAGAGTTTACGTATAAAAGCGAAGTCTCCGAAGTGAAGTGTCATAGACATATAAACGCAATTATCTAAGAGAAGGCGGAGTTTCTTGCAGTTCTGTATATTCTTGCTAATAGAGGGTCTAATGCCAATAACGACGGATCGTTAAAATCAAATAATCATACCCACGTATTCTATAAAATCAAGAGTTTACGTATAAAAGCGTAGTTTCCGAAGTGTAGTGGTATGGACATATAAACGCAAATATCATAGAGAAGGCGGATCTTCTTGCAGTTTTGTATATTCTTGCTAATAGCAGGTCTAATGCCAATAACGACGGAGTGTTCAACTTAATTAAACATACCCACGTCTTCTATCAAATCAAGAATTTACATGTAAAAGCGAAGTCTCCGAAGTGTAGTGATATGGACATATAAACGCAATTATTTTAGAAAAGGCGGAGCTTCTTGCAGTTCTGTATATTCCCGCTAATAGAGGGTCTAATGCCAATAACGACAGAGTGTTCAACTTAATTAACCATATCCACGTCTTCTATCAAATCAAGAGTTTACATAAAAAAGCGTAGTCTCCGAAGTGAAGTGTCATAGACATATAAACGCATTTATCTTAGAGAAGGCGGAGCTTCTTGCAGTTCTGTATATTCCTGCTAATAAAGAGTCTAATGCCAATCACGACGGAGTGTTCAACTCAATTAAACATACCCACGTCTTCTATCAAATCAAGAGTTTACGTATAAAAGCGTAGTCTCCGAAGTGTAGTGGTATGGACATATAAACGCAATTATCTTAGAGAAGGCGGAGTTTCTTGCAGTTCTGTATATTCCTGCTAATATAAGGTCTAATGCCAATAACGATGGAGTGTTCAACACAATTAAACATACCCACGTATTCTATCAAATCAAGAGTTTACGTATAAAAGCGTAGTCTCCGAAGTGTGGTGGTATGGACATATAAACGCAATTATCTTAGAGAATACGGAGTTTCTTGCAGTTCTGTATATTCCTGCTAATAGAAGGTCTAATGCCAATTACGACGAAGTGTTTAACCTAATTAAACATACCCACGTCTTCTATCAAATCAAGAGTTTACGTGTAAATGCGTAATCTACGAAGTGTAGTGGTATGGACATATAAACGCATTTATCTAAGAGAAGGCGGATCTTCTTGCAGTTCTGTATATTCCTGCTAATAGAGGGTCTAATGCTAATTACGACGGAGTGTTCAACTCAATTAAACATACCCACGTCTTCTATCAAATCAAGAGTTTACGTGTAAATGCGTAATCTACGAAGTGAAGTGTCATAGACATATAAACGCAATTATCCTAGAGAAGGCGGAGTTTCTTGCAGTTCTGTATATTCCTGCTAATAGAAGGTCTATTGCAAATTACGACGGAGTGTTCAACTCCATTAATTATACCCACGTCTTCTATCAAATCAAGAGTTTACATGTAAATGCGTAATCTACGAAGTGTAGTGGTATGGACATATAAACGCAATTATCTAAGAGAAGGCGGATCTTCTTGCATTTCTTTATATTCCTGCTAATAGAATGTCTAATGCCAATAACGACGGAGTGTTCAACTCAAAAAAACATACCCACGTCTTCAATCAAATCAAGAGTTTACATGAAAAAGCGTAGTCTCCGAAGTAAAGTGTCATAGACATATAAACGCAATTATCTTAGAGAAGGCGAAGTTTCTTGCAGTTCTCTATATTCCTGCTAATAGAAGGTCTATTGCCAATAACGACGGAGTGTTCAACTCAATTAAACATATCCACGTCTTCTATCAAATCAAGAGTTTACGTAAAAAATGCGTAATCTACGAAGTGAAGTGTCATAGACATATAAACGCAATTATCCTAGAGAAGGCGGAGTTTCTTGCAGTTCTGTATATTCCTGCTAAAAGAGAGTCTAATGCCAATTACGACGGAGTGTTCAACTTTATATACCATACCCACGTCTTCTATCAAATCAAGAGTTTACATGTAAAAGCGTAGTCTCCGAAGTGAAGTGTCATAGACATATAAACGCAATTATCTAAGAGAAGGCGGAGTTTCTTGCAGTTCTGTATATTCCTGCTAATAGAGGGTCTAATGTCAATAACGACGCAGTGTAAAACTCAATTAAACATAGCCACGTCTTCTATCAAATCAAGAGGTTACGTATAAAAGCGTAGTCTCCGAAGTGAAGGGTCATAGACATATAAACGCAATTATCTTAGAGAAGGCGAAGTTTCTTGCAGTTCTGTATATTCCTGCTAATAAAAGGTCTAATGCCAATTACGACGGAGTGTTCACCTCAATTAAACATAAACACGTCTTCTATCAAATCAAGAGTTTACGTATAAAAGCGTAGTCTCCGAGTGAAGTGTCATAGACATATTGACCTAATTATCTTAGAGAAGGCGGAGTTTCTTGCAGTTCTGTATATTCCTGCTAATATAAGGTCTAATGCCAATAACGATGGAGTGTTCAACTCAATTAAACATACCCACGTCTTCTATCAAATCAAGAGTTGACGTAGAAAAGCGTAGTCTCCGAAGTGTGGTTGTATGGACATAAAAACGCAATTATCTTAAAGAAGGCGGAGTTTCT
The DNA here is from genome assembly GCA_945910005.1 of Isoperla grammatica. NCBI lineage: Eukaryota > Metazoa > Arthropoda > Insecta > Plecoptera > Perlodidae > Isoperla > Isoperla grammatica. Next base: position 33,760,595 of record OX246740.1, read on the forward strand.
TGCAGTTCTGTATATTCCTGCTAATAGAAGGTCTAATGCCAATTACGACGAAGTGTTTAACTTAATAAAACATACCCACGTCTTCTATCAAATCAAGAGTATACGTGTAAATGCGTAATCTACGAAGTGTAGTGGTATGGACATATAAACGCAATTATCTAAGAGAAGGCGGATCTTCTTGCAGTTCTGTATATTCCTGCTAATAGAGGGTCTAATGCCAATTACGACGGAGTGTTCAACTCAATTAAACATACCCACGTCTTCTATCAAATCAAGAGTTTACGTGTAAATGCGTAATCTACGAAGTGAAGTGTCATAGACATATAAACGCAATTATCCTAGAGAAGGCGGAGTTTCTTGCAGTTCTGTATATTCCTGCTAATAGAAGGTCTATTGCCAATTACGACGGAGTGTTCAACTCCATTAATTATACCCACGTCTTCTATCAAATCAAGAGTTTACATGTAAATGCGTAATCTACAAAGTGTAGTGGTATGGACATATAAACGCAATTATCTGAGTGAAGGCGGATCTTCTTGCAATTCTTTATATTCCTGCTAATAGAATGTCTAATGCCAATAACGACGGAGTGTTCAACTCAATAAAACATACCCACGTCTTCAATCAAATCAAGAGTTTACATGTAAAAGCGTAGTCTCCGAAGTAAAGTGTCATAGACATATAAACGCAATTATCTTAGAGAAGGCGGAGTTTCTTGCAGTTCTGTATATTCCTGCTAATAGAAGGGCTATTGCCAATAACGACGGAGTGTTCAACTCAATTAAACATATCCACGTCTTTAATCAAATCAAGAGTTTACGTATAAAAGCGTAGTCTCCGAAGTAAAGTGTCATAGACATATAAACGCAATTATCTTAGAGAAGGCGGAGTTTCTTGCAGTTCTGTATATTCCTGCTGATAAAAGGTTTAATGCCAATAACGACGGAGTGTTCAACTCAATTAAACATACCCACGTCTTCTATCAAATCAAGAGTTTACGTATAAAAGCGAAGTCTCCGAAGTGAAGTGTCATAGACCTATTAACCTAATTATCTTAGAGAAGGCGGAGTTTCTTGCAGTTCTGTATATTCTTGCTAATAGAGTGTCGTATGCCAATAACGACGGAGTGTTGAAATCAATTAAACATACCCACGTCTTCTATCAAATCAAGAGTTTACATGTAAAAGCGTAGTCTCCGAAGTGTAGTGGTATGGACATATAAACGCAATTATCTTAGAGAAGGCGGAGCTTCTTGCAGTTCTGTATATTCCTGCTAATAGAGGGTCTTATGTTAATTACGACGGAGTGTTGAACTTTATTAAACATACCCACATCTTCTATCAAATCAAGAGTTTACATGTAACAGCGTAGTCTCCGAAGTGTAGTGGTATGGACATATAAACGCAATTATCTTAGAGAAGGCGGAGCTTCTTGCAGTTTTGTATATTCCTGCTAATAAAGAGTCTAATGTTAATTACGACGGAGTGTTCAACTAAATAAAACATACCCACGTCGTCTATTAAATAAGAGTTTACGTATAAAAGCGTAGTCTCCGAAGTGTAGTGGTACCGTATGGACATATAAACGCAATTATCTTAGGGAAGGCGGAGTTTCTTGCAGTTCTGTATATTTCTGCTAATAGAGGGTCTAATGCCAAATTACGATTGAGTGTTCAACTCAATCAACTATATCCACGTCTTCTATCAAATCAAGAGTTTACGTGTAAAAGCGTAGTCTCCGAAGTGAAGTGTCATAGACATATACACGCAATTATCTAAGAGAAGGCGGTGTTTCTTGCAGTTCTGTATATTCCTGCTAATTAAGGGTCTTATGATAATAACGACGGAGTGTTCAATTCAATTAACCATATCCACGTCTTCTAGCAAATCAAGAGATTACATGTAAAAGCGTTATCTCCCAAGTGTAGTGGTATGGACATATAAACGCAATTATCTTAGAGAAGGCGGAGTTTCTTGCAGTTCTGTATATTCCTGCTTATATAAGGTCTAATGCCAATAACGACGGAGTGTTCAACTTAATTAAACATACCCACGTCTTCTATCAAATCAAGAGTTTACGTATAAAAGCGTAGTCTCCGAAGTGTGGTGGTATGGACATATAAACGCAATTATCTTAGAGAAGGCGGAGTTTCTTGCAGTTATGTATATTCCTGCTAATAGAAGGTCTAATGCCAATAACGACGGAGTGTTCAACTCAATTAAACATACCCACGTCTTCTATCAAATCAAGAGTTTACGTGTAAATGCGTAATCTACGAAGTGAAGTGGTATGGACATATAAACGCAATTATCTAAGATTAGGCGGATCTTCTTGCAGTTCTGTATACTCCTGCTAATAGAAGGTCTAATGCCAATTACGACGGAGCGTTCAACTCAATTAAACATACCCACGTCTTCTATCAAATCAAGAGTTTACGTGTAAATGCGTAATCTACGAAGTGAAGTGTCATAGACATATAAACGCAATTATCCTAGAGTAGGCGGAGTTTCTTGCAGTTCTGAATATTCCTGCTAATAGAAGGTCTATTGCCAATTACGAAGGAGTGTTCAACGTAATTAAACATACCAACGTCTCCTATAAAATCAAGAGTTTACATGTAAAAGCGTTGTCTCCGAAGTGAAGTGTCATAGACATATAAACGCAATAATTTAAGAGAAGGCGGAGTTTCTTGCAGTTCTGTATATTCTTGCTAAAAGAGGGTCTAATGCCAATAACGACAGATCGTTCAAATTAATTAATCATACCCACGTATTCTATAAAATCAAGAGTTTACGTATAGAAGCGTAGTTTCCGAAGTGTAGTGGTATGGACATATAAACGCAAATATCATAGAGAAGGCGGATCTTCTTGCAGTTCTGTATATTCCTGCTAATAGCGGGTCTAATGCCAATAACGACGGAGTGTTCAACTTAATTAAACATACCCACGTCTTCTATCAAATCAAGAGTTTACATGTAAAAGCGTAGTCTCCGAAGTGTAGTGATATGGACATATAAACGCAATTATCTTAGAGAAGGCGGAGCTTCTTGCAGTTCTGTATATTTCTGCTTATAGAGAATCTAATGCCAATGACGAAGAAGTGTTCAACTCAAATAACCATATGCACTTCTTCTATCAAATCAAGAGTTTACATGTAAAAGCGTAGTCTCCGAAGTGAAGTGTCATAGACATATAAACGCAATTATCTAAGAGAAGGCGGAGTTTCTTGCAGTTCTGTGTATTCCTGCTAATAGAAGGTCTATTGGCAATTACGACGGAGTGTTCAACTCCATTTAACATACCCACGTCTTCTATCAACTCAAGAGTTTACATGAAAAAGCGTAGTCTCCGAAGTAAAGTGTCATAGACATATAAACGCAATTATCTTAGAGAAGGCGGAGTTTCTTGCAGTTCTGTATATTCCTGCTTATAGATTGTCTAATGCCAATTACGACGGATTGTTCAATTCAATTAAACTAACCCACGTCTTCTATCAAATCAAGAGTTTACGTATAAAAGCGTTGTCTCCGAAGTGAAGTGTCATTGACATATAAACGCAATAATCTAAGAGAAGGCGGATCTTCTTGCAGTTCTGTATATTCTTGCTAATAGAGGGTCTAATGCCAATTACGACGGAGTGTTAAACTCAATTAAACATACCCACGTCTTCTATCAAATCAAGAGTTTACGTGTAAATGCGTAATCTACGAAGTGAAGTGTCATAGACATATAAACGCAATTATCCTAGAGAAGGCGGAGTTTCTTGCAGTTCTGTATATTCCTGCTAATAGAAGGTCTATTGCCAATTACGACGGAGTGTTCAACTCCATTAATTATACCCATCTCTTCTATCAAATCAAGAGTTTACATGTAAATGCGTAATCTACGAAGTGTAATGGTATGGACATATAAACGCAATTATCTAAGAGAAGGCGGATCTTCTTGCAATTCTTTATATTCCTGCTAATAGAATGTCTAATGCCAATAACGACGGAGTGTTCATCTCAATAAAACATACCCACGTCTTCAATCAAATCAAGAGTTTACATGTAAAAGCGTAGTCTCCGAAGTGTAGTGTCATGGACATATAAACGCAATTATCCTAGAGAAGGCGGAGTTTCTTGCAGTTCTGTATATTCCTGCTAAAAGATGGTCTAATGCCAATTACGACGAAGTGTTCAACTCAATTAAACATACCCACGTCTTCTATCAAATCAAGAGTTTACGTGTAAATGCGTAATCTACGAAGTGAAGTGTCATAGACATATAAACGCAATTATCCTAGATAAGGCAAAGTTTCTTGCAGTTCTGTATATTCCTGCTAATAGAAGGTCTATTGGCAATTACGACGGAGTGTTCAACTCCATTTAACATACCCACGTCTTCTATCAAATCAAGAGTTTACATGAAAAAGCGTAGTCTCCGAAGTAAAGTGTCATAGACATATAAACGCAATTATCATAGAGAAGGCGGAGTTTCTTGCAGTTCTGTATATTCCTGCTAATAGAAGGTCTATTGCCAATAACGACGGAGTGTTCAACTCAATTAAACATATCCACGTCTTCTATCAAATCATGAGTTTACATGTAAATGCGTAATCTACGAAGTGAAGTGTCATAGACATATAAACGCAATTATCCTAGAGAAGGCGGAGTTTCTTGCAGTTCTGAATATTCCTGCTAAAAGAGAGTCTAATGCCAATTACGACGGAGTGTTCAACTTTATTAAACATACCCACGTCTTCTATCAAATCAAGAGTTTACATGTAAAAGCGTAGTCTCCGAAGTGAAGTGTCATAGACATATAAACGCAATTATCTAAGAGAAGGCGGAGTTTCTTGCAGTTCTGTATATTCCTGCTAATAGAGGGTCTAATGTCAATAACGACGTAGTGTAAAACTCAATTAAACATAGCCACGTCTTCTATCAAATCAAGAGGTTACGTATAAAAGCGTAGTCTCCGAAGTGAAGTGTCATAGACATATCAACCTAATTATCTTAGAGAAGGCGGAGTTTCTTGCAGTTCTGTATATTCCTGCTAATAGAGTGTCGTATGCCAATAACGACGGAGTGTTGAAATCAATTAAACATACCCACGTCTTCTATCAAATCAAGAGTTTACATGTAAAAGCGTAGTCTCCGAAGTGTAGTGGTATGGACATATAAACGCAATTATCTTAGAGAAGGCGGAGCTTCTTGCAGTTCTGTATATTCCTGCTAATAGAGGGTCTAATGCCAATTACGACGGAGTGTTGAACTTTATTAAACATACCCACATCTTCTATCAAATCAAGAGTTTACATGTAAAAGCGTAGTCTCCGAAGTGTAGTGGTATGGACATATAAACGCAATTATCTTAGAGAAGGCGGAGCTTCATGCAGGTTTGTATATTCCTGCTTATAAAGAGTCTAATGCCAATAACGACGGAGTGTTTAACTCAATTAAACATACCCACGTCGTCTATTAAATAAGAGTTTACGTATAAAAGCGTAGTCTCCGAAGTGTAGTGGTACCGTATGGACATATAAACGCAATTATCTTAGAGAAGGCGAAGTTTCTTGCAGTTCTGTATATTTCTGCTAATAGAGGGTCTAATGCCAATTACGACGGAATGTTCAACTCAATTAACTATATCCACGTCTTCTATCAAATCAAGAGTTACGTGTAAAAGCGTAGTCTCCGAAGTGAAGTGTCATAGACATATACACGCAATTATCTAAGAGAAGGCGGAGTTTCTTGCAGTTCTGTATATTCCTGCTAATAGAAAATCTATTGCCAATCACGACGGAGTGTTCAACTCCATTAAACATACCCACGTCTTCTATCAAATCAAGAGTTTACGTGTAAATGCGTAATCTACGAAGTGTAGTGGTATGGACATATAAACGCAATAATCTAAGAGAAGGCGGATCTTCTTGCAATTCTGTATATTCCAGCTAATAGATGGTCTAATGCCAATTTCGACGGAGTGCTCAACTCAATTAAACATACCCACGTCTTCTATCAAATCAAGAGTTAACATGTAAAAGCGTAGTCTCCGAAGTGTAGTGTCATGGACATATAAACGCAATTATCCTAGAGAAGGCGGAGATTCTTGCAGTTCTGTATATTCCTGCTAATAGATGGTCTAATGCCAATAACGACGGAGTGTTCAACTCAATTAAACATACCCACGTCTTCTATCAAATCAAGAGTTTACGTGTAAAAGTATAGTCTCCGAAGTGTAGTGGTATGGACATATAAACGCAATTATCTAAGAGAAGGCGGAGCTTCTTGCAGTTCTGTATGTTCCTGCTAATAGATGGTCTAATGCCAATCACGACGGAGTGTTCAACTCAATAAACCATATCCACGTCTTCTATCAAATCAAGAGTTTACGTGTAAAAGCGTAGTCTCCGAAGTGAAGTGTCATAGACATATAAACGAAATTATCTAAGAGAAGGCGGAGTTTCTTGAAGTTCTGTGTATTCCTGCTAATAGAGGGTCTAATGCCAATAACAATGGAGTGTTCAACTTAATTAAACATACCAACGTCTTCTATCAAATCAAGAGTTTACATGTAAAAGCGTAGTCTCCGAAGTGAAGTGTCATAGACATATAAACGCAATTATCTAAGAGAAGGCGGAGTTTCTTGCAGTTCTGTATATTCCTGCTAATAGAAGGTCTAATGCCAATCACGACGAAGTGTTCAACTCAATAAACCATATCCACGTCTTCTATCAAATCAAAAGTTTACGTATAAAAGCGTAAACTCCGAAGTGAAGTGTCATAGACATATAAACGCAATTATCTAAGAGAAGGCGGAGTTTCTTGCAGTTCTGTATATTCTTGCTAATAGAGGGTCTAATGCCAATAACGACGGATCGTTCAAATCAATTAATCATACCCACGTATTCTATAAAATCAAGAGTTTACGTATAAAAGCGTAGTTTCCGAAGTGTAGTGGTATGGACATATAAACGCAAATATCATAGAGAAGGCGGATCTTCTTGCAGTTTTGTATATTCCTGCTAATAGCAGGTCTAATGCCAATAACGACGGAGTGTTCAACTTAATTAAACATACCCACGTCTTCTATCAAATCAAGAATTTACATGTAAAAGCGAAGTCTCCGAAGTGTAGTGATATGGACATATAAACGCAATTATTTTAGAGAAGGCGGAGCTTCTTGCAGTTCTGTATATTCCCGCTAATAGAGGGTATAATGCCAATAACGACAGAGTGTTCAACTTAATTAACAATATCCACGTCTTCTATCAAATCAAGAGTTTACATGTAAAAGCGTAGTCTCCGAAGTGAAGTGTCATAGACATATAAACGCATTTATCTTAGAGAAGGCGGAGCTTCTTGCAGTTCTGTATATTTCTGCTGATAGAGGGTTTAATGCCAATTACGACGGAGTGTTCAACTCAATTAACCATATCCACTTTTTCTATTAAATCAAGAGTTTACATGTAAAAGCGTAGTCTCCGAAGTGAAGTGTCATAGACATATAAACGCAATTATCTAAGAGAAGGCGGAGTTTCTTGCAGTTCTGTGTATTCCTGCTAATAGAAGGTCTAATGCCAATAACGACGGAGTGTTCAACTCAATTGAACATACCCACGTATTCTATCAAATCAAGAGTTTACGTATAAAAGCAGTGACTCTGAAGTGAAGTGGTATGGACACATAAACGCAATTATCCAAGAGAAGGCGGAGTTTTTTTGCAGTTCTGTATATTCCTGCTAATAAAGAGTCTAATGCCAATCACGACGGAGTGTTCAACTCAATTAAACATACCCACGTCTTCTATCAAATCAAGAGTTTACGTATAAAAGCGTAGTCTCCGAAGTGTAGTGGTATGGACATATAAACGCAATTATCTTAGAGAAGGCGGAGTTTCTTGCAGTTCTGTATATTCCTGCTAATATAAGATCTAATGCCAATAACGATGGAGTGTTCAACTCAATTAAACATACCCACGTCTTCTATCAAATCAAGAGTTTACGTATAAAAGCGTAGTCTCCGAAGTGTGGTGGTATGGACATATAAACGCAATTATCTTAGAGAAGGCGGAGTTTCTTGCAGTTCTGTATATTCCTGCTAATAGAAGGTCTAATGCCATTTACGACGAAGTGTTTAACTCAATTAAACATACCCACGTCTTCTATCAAATCAAGAGTTTACGTGTAAATGCGTAATCTACGAAGTGTAGTGGTATGGACATATAAACGCAATTATCTAAGAGAAGGCGGATCTTCTTGCAGTTCTGTATATTCCTGCTAATAGAGGGTCTAATGCTAATTACGACGGAGTGTTCAACTCAATTAAACATACCCACGTCTTCTTTTAAATCAAGAGTTTACGTGTAAATGCGTAATCTACGAAGTGAAGTGTCATAGACATATAAACGCAATTATCCTAGAGAAGGCGGAGTTTCTTGCAGTTCTGTATATTCCTGCTAATAGAAGGTCTATTGCCAATTACGATGGAGTGTTCAACTCCATTAATCATACCCACGTCTTCTATCAAATCAAGAGTTTACATGTAAATGCGTAATCTACGAAGTGTAGTGGTATGGACATATAAACGCAATTATCTAAGAGAAGGCGGATCTTCTTGCAATTCTTTATATTCCTGCTAATAGAATGTCTAATGCCAATAACGACGGAGTGTTCAACTCAATAAAACATACCCACGTCTTCAATCAAATCAAGAGTTTACATGTAAAAGCGTAGTCTCCGAAGTAAAGTGTCATAGACATATAAACGCAATTATCTTAGAGAAGGCGAAGTTTCTTGCAGTTCTGTATATTCCTGCTAATAGAAGGTCTATTGCCAATAACGACTGAGTGTTCAACTTAATTTAACATATCCACGTCTTCTATCAAATCAAGAGTTTACGTTAAAAATGCGTAATCTACGAAGTGAAGTGTCATAGACATATAAACGCAAGTATCCTAGAGAAGGCGGAGTTTCTTGCAGTTCTGTATATTCCTGCTAAAAGAGAGTCTAATGCCAATTACGACGGAGTGTTCAACTTTATTAACCATACCCACGTCTTCTATCAAATCAAGAGTTTACATGTAAAAGCGTAGTCTCCGAAGTGAAGTGTCATAGACATATAAACGCAATTATCTAAGAGAAGGCGGAGTTTCTTGCAGTTCTGTATATTCCTGCTAAAAGAGGGTCTAATGTCAATAACGACGTAGTGTAAAACTCAATTAAACATAGCCACGTCTTCTATCAAATCAAGAGGTTACGTATAAAAGCGTAGTCTCCGAAGTGAAGGGTCATAGACATATAAACGCAATTATCTTAGAGAAGGCGAAGTTTCTTGCAGTTCTGTATATTCCTGCTAATAAAAAGTTTAATGCCAATTACGACGGAGTGTTTAACTCAATTAAACATAAACACGTCTTCTATCAAATCAAGAGTTTACGTATAAAAGCGTAGTCTCCGAAGTGAAGTGTCATAGACATATTGACCTAATTATCGTAGAGAAGGCGGAGTTTCTTGCAGTTCTGTATATTCCTGCTAATATAAGGTCTAATGCCAATAACGATGAAGTGTTCAACTCAATTAAACATACCCACGTCTTCTATCAAATCAAGAGTTTACGTAGAAAAGCGTAGTCTCCGAAGTGTGGTTGTATGGACATAAAAACGCAATTATCTTAGAGAAGGCGGAGTTTCTTGCAGTTCTGTATATTCCTGCTAATAGAAGGTCTAATGCCAATTACGACGAAGTGTTTAACTCAATAAAACATACCCACGTCTTCTATCAAATCAAGAGTTTACGTGTAAATGCGTAATCTACGAAGTGTAGTGGTATGGACATATAAACGCAATTATCTAAGAGAAGGCGGATCTTCTTGCAGTTCTGTATATTCCTGCTAATAGAGGGTCTAATGCCAATTACGACGGAGTGTTCAACTCAATTAAACATACCCACGTCTTCAATCAAATCAAGAGTTTACGTGTAAATGCGTAATCTACGAAGTGAAGTGTCATAGACATATAAACGCAATTATCCTAGAGAAGGCGGAGTTTCTTGCAGTTCTGTATATTCCTGCTAATAGAAGGTCTATTGCCAATTACGACGGAGTGTTCAACTCCATTATTATACCCACGTCTTCTATCAAATCAAGAGTTTACATGTAAATGCGTAATCTACGAAGTGTAGTGGTATGGACATATAAACGCAATTATCTGAGAGAAGGCGGATCTTCTTGCAATTCTTTATATTCCTGCTAATAGAATGTCTAATGCCAATAACGACGGAGTGTTCAACTCAATAAAACATACCCACGTCTTCAATCAAATCAAGAGTTTACATGTAAAAGCGTAGTCTCCGAAGTAAAGTGTCATAGACATATAAACGCAATTATCTTAGAGAAGGCGGAGTTTCTTGCAGTTCTGTATATTCCTGCTAATAGAAGGTCTATTGCCAATAACGACGGAGTGTTCAACTCAATTAAACATATCCACGTCTTTAATCAAATCAAGAGTTTACGTGTAAATGCGTAATCTACGAAGTGAAGAATCATAGACATAAAAACGCAATTATCCTAGAGAAGGCGGAGTTTCTTGCAGTTGTGTATATTCCTGCTAAAAGAGAGTCTAATGCCAATTACGACGGAGTGTTCAACTTTATTAAACATACCCACGTCTTCTATCAAATCAAGAGTTTACATGTAAAAGCGTAGTCTCCGAAGTGAAGTGTCATAGACATATAAACGCAAATATCATAGAGAAGGCGGATCTTCTTGCAGTTCTGTATATTCCTGCTAATAGCGTGTCTTATGCCAATAACGACGGAGTGTTCAACTTAATTAAACATACCCACGTCTTCTATCAAATCAAGAGTTTACATGTAAAAGCGTAGTATCCGAAGTGTAGTGATATGGACATATAAACGCAATTATCTTAGAGAAGGCGGAGCTTCTTGCAGTTCTGTATATTTCTGCTTATAGAGAATCTAATGCTAATGACGAAGAAGTGTTCAACTTAATAAACCATATGCACTGCTTCTATCAAATCAAGTGTTTACATGTAAAAGCGTAGTCTCCGAAGTGAAGTGTCATAGACATATAAACGCAATTATCTAAGAGAAGGCGGAGTTTCTTGCAGTTCTGTGTATTCCTGCTAATAGAAGGTCTAATGCCGATAATGACGGAGTGTTCAACTCAATTAAACATACCCACGTATTCTATCAAATCAAGAGTTTACGTATAAAAGCATTGACTCCGAAGTGTAGTGGTATGGACATATAAACGCAATTATCTTAGAGAAGGCGGAGTTTCTTGCAGTTCTGTATATTCCTGCTAATAGAGGGTCTAATGCCAATTACGACGGAGTGTTGAACTTAATTAAACATACCCACATCTTCTATCAAATCAAGAGTTTACATGTAAAAGCGTAGTCTCCGAAGTGTAGTGGTATGGACATATAAACGCAATTATCTTAGAGAAGGCGGAGCTTCTTGCAGTTTTGTATATTCCTGCTTATAAAGAGTCTAATGCCAATAACGACGGAGTGTTCAACTCAATTAAACATACCCACGTCGTCTATTAAATAAGAGTTTACGTATAAAAGCGTAGTCTCCGAAGTGTAGTGGTACCGTATGGACATATAAACGCAATTATCTTAGAGAAGGCGAAGTTTCTTGCAGTTCTGTATATTTCTGCTAATAGAGGGTCTAATGCCAATAACGACGGAATGTTCAACTCAATTAACTATATCCACGTCTTCTATCAAATCAAGAGTTACGTGTAAAAGCGTAGTCTCCGAAGTGAAGTGTCATAGACATATACACGCAATTATCTAAGAGAAGGCGGAGTTTCTTGCAGTTCTGTATATTCCTGCTAATAGAAAATCTATTGCCAATCACGACGGAGTGTTCAACTCCATTAAACATACCCACGTCTTCTATCAAATCAAGAGTTAACATGTAAAAGCGTAGTCTCCAAAGTGTAGTGTCATGGACATATAAACGCAATTATCCTAGAGAAGGCGGAGATTCTTGCAGTTCTGTATATTCCTGCTAATAGATGATCTAATGCCAATAACGACGTAGTGTTCAACTTAATTAAACATACCCACGTCTTCTATCAAATCAAGAGTTTACGTGTAAAAGTATAGTCTCCGAAGTGTAGTGGTATGGAAATATAAACGCAATTATCTAAGAGAAGGCGGAGCTTCTTGCAGTTCTGTATGTTCCTGCTAATAGAAGGTCTAATGCCAATCACGACGGAGTGTTCAACTCAATAAACTATTTCCACGTCTTCTATCAAATCAAGAGTTTACGTGTAAAAGCGTAGTCTCCGAAGTGAAGTGTCATAGACATATAAACGCAATTATCTAAGAGAAGGCGGAGTTTCTTGAAGTTCTGTGTATTACTGCTAATAGAGGGTCTAATGCCAATTACAATGGAGTGTTCAACTTAATTAAACATACCAACGTCTTCTATCAAATCAAGAGTTTACATGTAAAAGCGTAGTCTCCGAAGTGAAGTGTCATAGACATATAAACGCAATTATCTAAGAAAAGGCGGAGTTTCTTGCAGTTCTGTATATTCCTGCTAATAGAAGGTCTAATGCCAATCACGACGGAGTGTTCAACTCAATAAACCATATCCACGTCTTCTATCAAATCAAGAGTTTACGTATAAAAGCGTAGTCTCCGAAGTGAAGTGTCATAGACATATAAACGCAATTATCTAAGAGAAGGCGGAGTTTCTTGCAGTTCTGTATATTCTTGCTAATAGAGGGTCTAATGCCAATAACGACGGATCGTTCAAATCAATTAATCATACCCACGTATTCTATAAAATCAAGAGTTTACGTATAAAAGCGTAGTTTCCGAAGTGTAGTGGTATGGACATATAAACGCAAATATCATAGAGAAGGCGGATCTTCTTGCAGTTTTGTATATTCCTGCTAATAGCAGGTCTAATGCCAATAACGACCGAGTGTTCAACTTAATTAAACATACCCACGTCTTCTATCAAATCAAGAATTTACATGTAAAAGCGAAGTCTCCGAAGTGTAGTGATATGGACATATAAACGCAATTATTTTAGAGAAGGCGGAGCTTCTTGCAGTTCTGTATATTCCCGCTAATAGAGGGTCTAATGCCAATAACGACAGAGTGTTCAACTTAATTAACCATATCCACGTCTTCTATCAAATCAAGAGTTTACATGTAAAAGCGTAGTCTACGAAGTGAAGTGTCATAGACATATAAACGCATTTATCTTAGAGAAGGCGGAGCTTCTTGCAGTTCTGTATATTTCTGCTTATAGAGGGTCTAATGCCAATTACGACGGAGTGTTCAACTCAATTAACCATATCCACTTCTTCTATTAAATCAAGAGTTTACATGTAAAAGCGTAGTCTCCGAAGTGAAGTGTCATAGACATATAAACGCAATTATCTAAGAGAAGGCGGAGTTTCTTGCAGTTCTGTGTATTCCTGCTAATAGAAGGTCTAATGCTAATAACGACGGAGTGTTTAACTCAATTGAACATACCCACGTATTCTATCAAATCAAGAGTTTACGTATAAAAGCAGTGACTCTGAAGTGAAGTGGTATGGACACATAAACGCAATTATCTAAGAGAAGGCGGAGTTTCTTGCAGTTCTGTGGTTGTGGACGGAGTGTTCAACTCCATTAATTATACCCACGTCTTCTATCAAATCAAGAGTTTACATGTAAATGCGTAATCTACGAAGTGTAGTGGTATGGACATATAAACGCAATTATCTGAGAGAAGGCGGATCTTCTTGCAATTCTTTATATTCCTGCTAATAGAATGTCTAATGCCAATAACGACGGAGTGTTCAACTCAATAAAACATACCCACGTCTTCAATCAAATCAAGAGTTTACATGTAAAAGCGTAGTCTCCGAAGTGTAGTGTCATGGACATATAAACGCAATTATCCTAGAGAAGGCGGAGTTTCTTGCAGTTCTGTATATTCCTGCTAATAGATGGTCTAATGCCAATTACGACGGAGTGTTCAACTCAATTAAACATACCAACGTCTTCTATCAAATCAAGAGTTTACATGTAAAAGCGTAGTCTCCGAAGTGAATTTTCATAGTCATATAAACGCAATTATCTAAGAGAAGGCGGAGTTTCTTGCAGTTCTGTATATTCCTGCTAATAGAGTGTCGTATGCCAATAACGAAGAAGTGTTGCAATCAATTAAACATACCCACGTCTTCTATCAAATCAAGAGTTAACATGTAAAAGCGTAGTCTCCGAAGTGTAGTGGTATGGACATATAAACGCAATTATCTTAGAGAAGGCGGAGCTTCTTGCAGTTCTGTATATTTCTGCTAATAGAGGGTCTAATGCCAATTACGACGGAGTGTTGAACTTTATTAAACATACCCACATCTTCTATCAAATCAAGAGTTTACATGTAAAAGCGTAGTCTCCGAAGTGTAGTGGTATGGACATATAAACGCAATTATCTTAGAGAAGGCGGAGCTTCTTGCAGTTTTGTATATTCCTGCTTATAAAGAGTCTAATGCCAATAACGACGGAGTGTTCAACTCAATTAAACATACCCACGTCGTCTATTGAATAAGAGTTTACGTATAAAAGCGTAGTCTCCGAAGTGTAGTGGTACCGTATGGACATATAAATGCAATTATCTTAGAGAAGGCGAAGTTTCTTGCAGTTCTGTATATTTCTGCTAATAGAGGGTCTAATGCCAATAACGACGGAATGTTCAACTCAATTAACTATATCCACGTCTTCTATCAAATCAAGAGTTACGTGTAAAAGCGTAGTCTCCGAAGTGAAGTGTCATAGACATATACACGCAATTATCTAAGAGAAGGCGGAGTTTCTTGCAGTTCTGTATATTCCTGCTAATAGAAAATCTATTGCCAATCACGACGGAGTGTTCAACTCCATTAAACATACCCACGTCTTCTATCAAATCAAGAGTTTACGTGTAAATGCGTAATCTACGAAGTGTAGTGGTATGGACATATACACGCAATAATCTAAGAGAAGGCGGATCTTCTTGCAATTCTGTATATTCCTGCTAATAGATGGTCTAATGCCAATTTCGACGGAGTGCTCAACTCAATTAAACATACCCACGTCTTCTATCAAATCAAGAGTTAACATGTAAAAGCGTAGTCTCCGAAGTGTAGTGTCATGGACATATAAACGCAATTATCCTAGAGAAGGCGGAGATTCTTGCAGTTCTGTATATTCCTGCTAATAGATGGTCTAATGCCAATAACGACGGAGTGTTCAACTCAATTAAACATACTTACGTCTTCTATCAAATCAAGAGTTTACGTGTAAAAGTATAGTCTCCGAAGTGTAGTGGTATGGACATATAAACGCAATTATCTAAGAGAAGGCGGAGCTTCTTGCAGTTCTGTATGTTCCTGCTAATAGAAGGTCTAATGCCAATCACGACGGAGTGTTCAACTAAATAAACCATATCCACGTCTTCTATCAAATCAAGAGTTTACGTGTAAAAGCGTAGTCTCCGAAGTGAAGTGTCATAGACATATAAACGCAATTATCTAAGAGAAGGCGGAGTTTCTTGAAGTTCTGTGTATTCCTGCTAATAGAAGGTCTAATGCCAATCACGACGGAGTGTTCAACTAAATAAACCATATCCACGTCTTCTATCAAATCAAGAGTTTACGTATAAAAGCGTAGTCTCCGAAGTGAAGTGTCATAGACATATAAACGCAATTATCTAAGAGAAGGCGGAGTTTCTTGCAGTTCTTTGTATTCCTGCTAATAGAGGGTCTAATGCCAAATACAATGGAGTGTTCAACTTAATTAAACATACCAACGTCTTCTATCAAATCAAGAGTTTACATGTAAAAGCGTAGTCTCCGAAGTGAAGTGTCATAGACATATAAACGCAATTATCTAAGAGAAGGCGGAGTTTCTTGCAGTTCTGTATATTCCTGCTAATAGAAGGTCTAATGCCAATCACGACGGAGTGTTCAACTAAATAAACCATATCCACGTCTTCTATCAAATCAATAGTTTACGTATAAAAGCGTAGTCTCCGAAGTGAAGTGTCATAGACATATAAACGCAAATATCATAGAGAAGGCGGATCTTCTTGCAGTTCTGTATATTCCTGCTAATAGCGGGTCTAATGCCAATAACGACGGAGTGTTCAACCTAATTAAACATACCCACGTCTTCTATCAAATCAAGAGTTTACATGTAAAAGCGTAGTCTCCGAAGTGTAGTGATATGGACATAAAAACGCAATTATCTTAGAGAAGGCGGAGCTTCTTGCAGTTCTGTATATTTCTGCTTATAGAGAATCTAATGCTAATGACGAAGAAGTGTTCAACTTAATTAACCATATGCACTGCTTCTATCAAATCAAGTGTTTACATGTAAAAGCGTAATGTACGAAGTGAAGTGTCATAGACATATAAACGCAATTATCCTAGAGAAGGCGGAGTTTCTTGCAGTTCTGTATATTCCTGCTAATAGAAGGTCTATTGCCAATTACGACGGAGTGTTCAACTCCATTATTATACCCACGTCTTCTATCAAATCAAGAGTTTACATGTAAATGCGTAATCTACGAAGTGTAGTGGTATGGACATATAAACGCAATTATCTGAGAGAAGGCGGATCTTCTTGCAATTCTTTATATTCCTGCTAATAAAAAGTCTAATGCCAATTACGACGGAGTGTTCAACTCAATTAAACATAAACACGTCTTCTATCAAATAAAGAGTTTACGTATAAAAGCGTAGTCTCCGAAGTGAAGTGTCATAGACATATTGACCTAATTATCTTAGAGAAGGCGGAGTTTCTTGCAGTTCTGTATATTCCTGCTAATATAAGGTCTAATGCCAATAACGATGAAGTGTTCAACTCAATTAAACATACCCACGTCTTCTATCAAATCAAGAGTTTACGTAGAAAAGCGTAGTCTCCGAAGTGTGGTTGTATGGACATAAAAACGCAATTATCTTAGAGAAGGCGGAGTTTCTTGCAGTTCTGTATATTCCTGCTAATAGAAGGTCTAATGCCAATTACGACGAAGTGTTTAACTCAATAAAACATACCCACGTCTTCTATCAAATCAAGAGTTTACGTGTAAATGCGTAATCTACGAAGTGTAGTGGTATGGACATATAAACGCAATTATCTAAGAGAAGGCGGATCTTCTTGCAGTTCTGTATATTCCTGCTAATAGAGAGTCTAATGCCAATTACGACGGAGTGTTCAACTCAATTAAACTTACCCACGTCTTCTATCAAATCAAGAGTTTACGTGTAAATGCGTAATCTACGAAGTGAAGTGTCATAGACATATAAACGCAATTATCCTAGAGAAGGCGGAGTTTCTTGCAGTTCTGTATATTCCTGCTAATAGAAGGTCTATTGCCAATAACGACGGAGTGTTCAACTCAATTAAACATATCCACGTCTTTAATCAAATCAAGAGTTTACGTGTAAATGCGTAATCTACGAAGTGAAGTGTCATAGACATATAAACGCAATTATCCTAGAGAAGGCGGAGTTTCTTGCAGTTCTGTATATTCCTGCTAAAAGAGAGTCTAATGCCAATTACGACGGAGTGTTCAACTTTATTATTATACCCAAACCTTCTATCAAATCAAGAGTTTACATGTAAATGCGTAATCTACGAAGTGTAGTGGTATGGACATATAAACGCAATTATCTGAGAGAAGGCGGATCTTCTTGCAATTCTTTATATTCCTGCTAATAGATTGTCTAATGCCAATAACGACGGAGTGTTCAACTCAATAAAACATACCCACGTCTTCAATCAAATCAAGAGTTTACATGTAAAAGCGTAGTCTCCGAAGTAAAGTGTCATAGACATATAAACGCAATTATCTTAGAGAAGGCGGAGTTTCTTGCAGTTCTGTATATTCCTGCTAATAGAAGGTCTATTGCCAATAACGACGGAGTGTTCAACTCAATTAAACATATCCACGTCTTTAATCAAATCAAGAGTTTACGTGTAAATGCGTAATCTACGAAGTGAAGTGTCATAGACATATAAACGCAATTATCCTAGAGAAGGCGGAGTTTCTTGCAGTTCTGTATATTCCTGCTAAAAGAGAGTCTAATGCCAATTACGACGGAGTGTTCAACTTTATTAAACATACCCACGTCTTCTATCAAATCAAGAGTTTACATGTAAAAGCGAAGTCTCCGAAGTGAAGTGTCATAGACATATAAACGCAAATATCATAGAGAAGGCGGATCTTCTTGCAGTTCTGTATATTCCTGCTAATAGCGGGTCTAATGCCAATAACGACGGAGTGTTCAACTTAATTAAACATACCCACGTCTTCTATCAAATCAAGAGTTTACATGTAAAAGCGTAGTCTCCGAAGTGTAGTGATATGGACATATAAACGCAATTATCTTAGAGAAGGCGGAGCTTCTTGCAGTTCTGTATATTTCTGCTTATAGAAGGTCTAATGCCGATAACGACGGAGTGTTCAACTCAATTAAACATACCCACGTATTCTATCAAATCAAGAGTTTACGTATAAAAGCATTGACTCCGAAGTGTAGTGGTATGGACATATAAACGCAATTATCTTAGAGAAGGCGGAGTTTCTTGCAGTTCTGTATATTCCTGCTAATAGAGGGTCTAATGCCAATTACGACGGAGTGTTGAACTTTATTAAACATACCCACATCTTCTATCAAATCAAGACTTTACATGTAAAAGCGTAGTCTCCGAAGTGTAGTGGTATGGACATACAAACGCAATTATCTTAGAGAAGGCGGAGCTTCTTGCAGTTTTGTATATTCCTGCTTATAAAGAGTCTAATGCCAATAACGACGGAGTGTTCAACTCAATTAAACATACCCACGTCGTCTATTAAATAAGAATTTACGTATAAAAGCGTAGTCTCCGAAGTGTAGTGGTACCGTATGGACATATAAACGCAATAATCTTAGAGAAGGCGAAGTTTCTTGCAGTTCTGTATATTTCTGCGAATAGAGGGTCTAATGCCAATAACGACGGAATGTTCAACTCAATTAACTATATCCACGTCTTCTATCAAATCAAGAGTTACGTGTAAAAGCGTAGTCTCCGAAGTGAAGTGTCATAGACATATACACGCAATTATCTAAGAGAAGGCGGAGTTTCTTGCAGTTCTGTATATTTCTGCTAATAGAAAATCTATTGCCAATCACGACGGAGTGTTCAACTTCATTAAACATACCCACGTCTTCTATCAAATCAAGAGTTTACGTGTAAATGCGTAATCTACGAAGTGTAGTGGTATGGACATATAAACGCAATAATCTAAGAGAAGGCGGATCTTCTTGCAATTCTGTATATTCCTGCTAATAGATGGTCTAATGCCAATTTCGACGGAGTGCTCAACTCAATTAAACATACCCACGTCTTCTATCAAATCAAAAGTTATTATGTAAAAGCGTAGTCTCCGAAGTGTAGTGTCATGGACATATAAACGCAATTATCCTAGAGAAGGCGGAGATTCTTGCAGTTCTGTATATTCCTGCTAATAGATGATCTAATGCCAATAACGACGGAGTGTTCAACTCAATTAAACATACCCACGTCTTCTATCAAATCAAGAGTTTACGTGTAAAAGTAAAGTCTCCGAAGTGTAGTGGTATGGACATATAAACGCAATTATCTAAGAGAAGGCGGAGCTTCTTGCAGTTCTGTATATTCCTGCTAATAGAAGGTCTAATGCCAATCACGACGGAGTGTTCAACTCAATAAACTATATCCACGTCTTCTATCAAATCAAGAGTTTACGTGTAAAAGCGTAGTCTCCGAAGTGAAGTGTCATAGACATATAAACGCAATTATCTAAGAGAAGGCGGAGTTTCTTGAAGTTCTGTGTATTTCTGCTAATAGAGGGTCTAATGCCAATTACAATGGAGTGTTCAAATTAATTAAACATACCAACGTCTTCTATCAAATCAAGAGTTTACATGTAAAAGCGTAGTCTCCGAAGTGAAGTGTCATAGACATATAAACGCAATTATCTAAGAGAAGGCGGAGTTTCTTGCAGTTCTGTATATTCCTGCTAATAGAAGGTCTAATGCCAATCACGACGGAGTGTTCAACTCAATAAACCATATCCACGTCTTCTATCAAATCAAGAGTTTACGTGTAAAAGTAAAGTCTCCGAAGTGTAGTGGTATGGACATATAAACGCAATTATCTAAGAGAAGGCGGAGCTTCTTGCAGTTCTGTATGTTCCTGCTAATAGAAGGTCTAATGCCAATCACGACGGAGTGTTCAACTCAATAAACTATATCCACGTCTTCTATCAAATCAAGAGTTTACGTGTAAAAGCGTAGTCTCCGAAGTGAAGTGTCATAGACATATAAACGCAATTATCTAAGAGAAGGCGGAGTTTCTTGAAGTTCTGTGTATTTCTGCTAATAGAAGGTCTAATGCCAATTACAATGGAGTGTTCAACTTAATTAAACATACCAACGTCTTCTATCAAATCAAGAGTTTACATGTAAAAGCGTAGTCTCCGAAGTGAAGTGTCATAGACATATAAACGCAATTATCTAAGAGAAGGCGGAGTTTCTTGCAGTTCTGTATATTCCTGCTAATAGAAGGTCTAATGCCAATCACGACGGAGTGTTCAACTCAATAAACCATATCCACGTCTTCTATCAAATCAAGAGTTTACGTATAAAAGCGTAGTCTCCGAAGTGAAGTGTCATAGACATATAAACGCAATTATCTAAGAGAAGGCGGAGTTTCTTGCAGTTCTGTATATTCTTGCTAATAGAGGGTCTAATGCCAATAACGACGGATCGTTCAAATCAATTAATCATACCCACGTATTCTATAAAATCAAGAGTTTACGTATAAAAGCGTAGTTTCCGAAGTGTAGTGGTATGGACATATAAACGCAAATATCATAGAGAAGGCGGATCTTCTTGCAGTTTTGTATATTCCTGCTAATAGCAGGTCTAATGCCAATAACGACGGAGTGTTCAACTTAATTAAACATACCCACGTCTTCTATCAAATCAAGAATTTACATGTAAAAGCGAAGTCTCCGAAGTGTAGTGATATGGACATATAAACGCAATTATTTTAGAGAAGGCGGAGCTTCTTGCAGTTCTGTATATTCCCGCTAATAGAGGGTCTAATGCCAATAACGACAGAGTGTTCAACTTAATTAACCATATCCACGTCTTCTATCAAATCAAGAGTTTACATGTAAAAGCGTAGTCTCCGAAGTGAAGTGTCATAGACATATAAACGCATTTATCTTAGAGAAGGCGGAGCTTCTTGCGGTTCTGAATATTTCTGCTTATAGAGGGTCTAATGCCAATAACGACGGAGTGTTCAACTCAATTAACCATATCCACTTCTTCTATTAAATCAAGAGTTTACATGTAAAAGCGTAGTCTCCGAAGTAAAGTGTCATAGACATATAAACGCAATTATTGAAGAGAAGGCGGAGTTTCTTGCAGTTCTGTGTATTCCTGCTAATAGAAGGTCTAATGCCAATAACGACGGAGTGTTCAACTCAATTGAACATACCCACGTATTCTATCAAATCAAGAGTTTACGTATAAAAGCAGTGACTCTGAAGTGAAGTGGTATGGACACATAAACGCAATTATCTAAGAGAAGGCGGAGTTTCTTGCAGTTCTGTGTATTCCTGCTCATAGAGGGTCTATTGCTTATAACGACGGAGTGTTCAACTCAATTAAACATATCCACGTCTTCTATCAAATCAAGAGTTTACGTGTAAATGCGTAATCTACGAAGTGAAGTGTCATAGACATATAAACGCAATTATCCTAGAGAAGGCGGAGTTTCTTGCAGTTCTGTATATTCCTGCTAATAAAGAGTCTAATGCCAATCACGACGGAGTGTTCAACTCAATTAAACATACCCACGTCTTCTATCAAATCAAGAGTTTACGTATAAAAGCGTAGTCTCCGAAGTGTAGTGGTATGGACATAGAAACGCAATTATCTTAGAGAAGGCGGAGTTTCTTGCAGTTCTGTATATTCCTGCTAATATTAGGTCTAATGCCAATAACGATGGAGTGTTCAACTCAATTAAACATACCCACGTCTTCTATCAAATCAAGAGTTTACGTATAAAAGCAGAGTCTACGAAGTGAAGTGTCATAGACATATAAACGCAATTATCCTAGAGAAGGCGGAGTTTCTTGCAGTTCTGTATATTCCTGCTAATAGAAGGTCTATTGCCAATTACGACGGAGTGTTCAACTCCATTAATCATACCCACGTCTTCTATCAAATCAAGAGTTTACATGTAAATGCGTAATCTACGAAGTGTAGTGGTATGGACATATAAACGCAATTATCTAAGAGAAGGCGGATCTTCTTGCAATTCTTTATATTCCTGCTAATAGAATGTCTAATGCCAATAACGACGGAGTGTTCAACTCAATAAAACATACCCACGTCTTCAATCAAATCAAGAGTTTACATGTAAAAGCGTAGTCTCCGAAGTAAAGTGTCATAGACATATAAACGCAATTATCTTAGAGAAGGCGAAGTTTTTTGCAGTTCTGTATATTCCTGCTAATAGAAGGTCTATTGCCAATAACGACGGAGTGTTCAACTCAATTAAACATATCCACGTCTTCTATCAAATCAAGAGTTTACGTAAAAAATGCGTAATCTACGAAGTGAAGTGTCATAGACATATAAACGCAATTATCCTAGAGAAGGCGGAGTTTCTTGCAGTTCTGTATATTCCTGCTAAAAGAGAGTCTAATGCCAATTACGACGGAGTGTTCAACTTTATTAACCATACCCACGTCTTCTATCAAATCAAGAGTTTACATGTAAAAGCGTAGTCTCCGAAGTGAAGTGTCATAGACATTTAAACGCAATTATCTAAGAGAAGGCGGAGTTTCTTGCAGTTCTGTATATTCCTGCTAATAGAGGGTCTAATGTCAATAACGACGTAGTGTAAAACTCAATTAAACATAGCCACGTCTTCTATCAAATCAAGAGGTTACGTATAAAAGCGTAGTCTCCGAAGTGAAGGTTCATAGACATATAAACGCAATTATCTTAGAGAAGGCGAAGTTTCTTGCAGTTCTGTATATTCCTGCTAATAAAAGGTCTAATGCCAATTACGACGTAGTGTTCAACTCAATTAAACATAAACACGTCTTCTATCAAATCAAGAGTTTGCGTATAAAAGCGTAGTCTCCGAAGTGTAGTGTCATGGACATATAAACGCAATTATCCTAGAGAAGGCGGAGATTCTTGCAGTTCTGTATATTCCTGCTAATAGAGGGTCTAATGCCAATTACGACGGAGTGTTGAACTTTATTAAACATACCCACATCTTCTATCAAATCAAGACTTTACATGTAAAAGCGTAGTCTCCGAAGTGTAGTGGTATGGACATATAAACGCAATTATCTTAGAGAAGGCGGAGCTTCTTGCAGTTTTGTATATTCCTGCTTATAAAGAGTCTAATGCCAATAACGACGGAGTGTTCAACTCAATTAAACATACCCACGTCGTCTATTAAATAAGAGTTTACGTATAAAAGCGTAGTCTCCGAAGTGTAGTGGTACCGTATGGACATATAAACGCAATAATCTTAGAGAAGGCGAAGTTTCTTGCAGTTCTGTATATTTCTGCGAATAGAGGGTCTAATGCCAATAACGACAGAATGTTCAACTCAATTAACTATATCCACGTCTTCTATCAAATCAAGAGTTACGTGTAAAAGCGTAGTCTCCGAAGTGAAGTGTCATAGACATATACACGCAATTATCTAAGAGAAGGCGGAGTTTCTTGCAGTTCTGTATATTTCTGCTAATAGAAAATCTATTGCCAATCACGACGGAGTGTTCAACTCCATTAAACATACCCACGTCTTCTATCAAATCAAGAGTTTACGTGTAAATGCGTAATCTACGAAGTGTAGTGGTATGGACATATAAACGCAATAATCTAAGAGAAGGCGGATCTTCTTGCAATTCTGTATATTCCTGCTAATAGATGGTCTAATGCCAATTTCGACGGAGTGCTCAACTCAATTAAACATACCCACGTCTTCTATCAAATCAAGAGTTAACATGTAAAAGCGTAGTCTCCGAAGTGTAGTGTCATGGACATATAAACGCAATTATCCTAGAGAAGGCGGAGATTCTTGCAGTTCTGTATATTCCTGCTAATAGATGATCTAATGCCAATAACGACGGAGTGTTCAACTCAATTAAACATACCCACGTCTTCTATCAAATCAAGAGTTTACGTGTAAAAGTAAAGTCTCCGAAGTGTAGTGGTATGGACATATAAACGCAATTATCTAAGAGAAGGCGGAGCTTCTTGCAGTTCTGTATGTTCCTGCTAATAGAAGGTCTAATGCCAATCACGACGGAGTGTTCAACTCAATAAACTATATCCACGTCTTCTATCAAATCAAGAGTTTACGTGTAAAAGCGTAGTCTCCGAAGTGAAGTGTCATAGACATATAAACGCAATTATCTAAGAGAAGGCGGAGTTTCTTGAAGTTCTGTGTATTTCTGCTAATAGAGGGTCTAATGCCAATTACAATGGAGTGTTCAACTTAATTAAACATACCAACGTCTTCTATCAAATCAAGAGTTTACATGTAAAAGCGTAGTCTCCGAAGTGAAGTGTCATAGACATATAAACGCAATTATCTAAGAGAAGGCGGAGTTTCTTGCAGTTCTGTATATTCCTGCTAATAGAAGGTCTAATGCCAATCACGACGGAGTGTTCAACTCAATAAACCATATCCACGTCTTCTATCAAATCAAGAGTTTACGTGTAAAAGTAAAGTCTCCGAAGTGTAGTGGTATGGACATATAAACGCAATTATCTAAGAGAAGGCGGAGCTTCTTGCAGTTCTGTATGTTCCTGCTAATAGAAGGTCTAATGCCAATCACGACGGAGTGTTCAACTCAATAAACTATATCCACGTCTTCTATCAAATCAAGAGTTTACGTGTAAAAGCGTAGTCTCCGAAGTGAAGTGTCATAGACA
Source organism: Isoperla grammatica (assembly GCA_945910005.1). Classification (NCBI taxonomy): domain Eukaryota; kingdom Metazoa; phylum Arthropoda; class Insecta; order Plecoptera; family Perlodidae; genus Isoperla; species Isoperla grammatica. Next base: position 33,785,611 of record OX246740.1, read on the forward strand.
TATAAACGCAATTATCTAAGAGAAGGCGGAGTTTCTTGAAGTTCTGTGTATTTCTGCTTATAGAGGGTCTAATGCCAATTACAATGGAGTGTTCAACTTAATTAAACATACCAACGTCTTCTATCAAATCAAGAGTTTACATGTAAAAGCGTAGTCTCCGAAGTGAAGTGTCATAGACATATAAACGCAATTATCTAAGAGAAGGCGGAGTTTCTTGCAGTTCTGTATATTCCTGCTAATAGAAGATCTAATGCCAATCACGACGGAGTGTTCAACTCAATAAACCATATCCACGTCTTCTATCAAATCAAGAGTTTACGTATAAAAGCGTAGTCTCCGAAGTGAAGTGTCATAGACATATAAACGCAATTATCTAAGAGAAGGCGGAGTTTCTTGCAGTTCTGTATATTCTTGCTAATAGAGGGTCTAATGCCAATAACGACGGATCGTTCAAATCAATTAATCATACCCACGTATTCTATAAAATCAAGAGTTTACGTATAAAAGCGTAGTTTCCGAAGTGTAGTGGTATGGACATATAAACGCAAATATCATAGAGAAGGCGGATCTTCTTGCAGTTTTGTATATTCCAGCTAATAGCAGGTCTAATGCCAATAACGACGGAGTGTTCAACTTAATTAAACATACCCACGTCTTCTATCAAATCAAGAATTTACATGTAAAAGCGAAGTCTCCGAAGTGTAGTGATATGGACATATAAACGCAATTATTTTAGAGAAGGCGGAGCTTCTTGCAGTTCTGTATATTCCCGCTAATAGAGGGTCTAATGCCAATAACGACAGAGTGTTCAACTTAATTAACCATATCCACGTCTTCTATCAAATCAAGAGTTTACATGTAAAAGCGTAGTCTCCGAAGTGAAGTGTCATAGACATATAAACGCATTTATCTTAGAGAAGGCGGAGCTTCTTGCAGTTCTGTATATTTCTGCTTATAGAGGGTCTAATGCCAATAACGACGGAGTGTTCAACTCAATTAACCATATCCACTTCTTCTATTAAATCAAGAGTTTACATGTAAAAGCGTAGTCTCCGAAGTGAAGTGTCATAGACATATAAACGCAATTATCTAAGAGAAGGCGGAGTTTCTTGCAGTTCTGTGTATTCCTGCTAATAGAAGGTCTAATGCCAATAACGACGGAGTGTTCAACTCAATTGAACATACCCACGTATTCTATCAAATCAAGAGTTTACGTATAAAAGCAGTGACTCTGAAGTGAAGTGGTATGGACACATAAACGCAATTATCTAAGAGAAGGCGGAGTTTCTTGCAGTTCTGTGTATTCCTGCTCATAGAGGGTCTATTGCTTATAACGACGGAGTGTTCAACTCAATTAAACATATCCACGTCTTCTATCAAATCAAGAGTTTACGTGTAAATGCGTAATCTACGAAGTGAAGTGTCATAGACATATAAACGCAATTATCCTAGAGAAGGCGGAGTTTCTTGCAGTTCTGTATATTCCTGCTAATAAAGAGTCTAATGCCAACACGACGGAGTGTTCAACTCAATTAAACATACCCACGTCTTCTATCAAATCAAGATTTTACGTATAAAAGCGTAGTCTCCGAAGTGTAGTGGTATGGACATAGAAACGCAATTATCTTAGAGAAGGCGGAGTTTCTTGCAGTTCTGTATATTCCTGCTAATATAAGGTCTAATGCCAATAACGATGGAGTGTTCAACTTAATTAATCATACCCACGTCTTCTATCAAATCAAGAGTTTACATGTAAATGCGTAATCTACGAAGTGTAGTGGTATGGACATATAAACGCAATTATCTAAGAGAAGGCGGATCTTCTTGCAATTCTTTATATTCCTGCTAATAGAATGTCTAATGCCAATAACGACGGAGTGTTCAACTCAATAAAACATACCCACGTCTTCAATCAAATCAAGAGTTTACATGTAAAAGCGTAGTCTCCGAAGTAAAGTGTCATAGACATATAAACGCAATTATCTTAGAGAAGGCGAAGTTTTTTGCAGTTCTGTATATTCCTGCTAATAGAAGGTCTATTGCCAATAACGACGGAGTGTTCAACTCAATTAAACATATCCACGTCTTCTATCAAATCAAGAGTTTACGTAAAAAATGCGTAATCTACGAAGTGAAGTGTCATAGACATATAAACGCAATTATCCTAGAGAAGGCGGAGTTTCTTGCAGTTCTGTATATTCCTGCTAAAAGAGAGTCTAATGCCAATTACGATGGAGTGTTCAACTTTATTAACCATACCCACGTCTTCTATCAAATCAAGAGTTTACATGTAAAAGCGTAGTCTCCGAAGTGAAGTGTCATAGACATTTAAACGCAATTATCTAAGAGAAGGCGGAGTTTCTTGCAGTTCTGTATATTCCTGCTAATAGAGGGTCTAATGTCAATAACGACGTAGTGTAAAACTCAATTAAACATAGCCACGTCTTCTATCAAATCAAGAGGTTACGTATAAAAGCGTAGTCTCCGAAGTGAAGGGTCATAGACATATAAACGCAATTATCTTAGAGAAGGCGAAGTTTCTTGCAGTTCTGTATATTCCTGCTAATAAAAGGTCTAATGCCAATTACGACGGAGTGTTCAACTCAATTAAACATAAACACGTCTTCTATCAAATCAAGAGTTTACGTATAAAAGCGTAGTCTCCGAAGTGAAGTGTCATAGACATATTGACCTAATTATCTTAGAGAAGGCGGAGTTTCTTGCAGTTCTGTATATTCCTGCTAATATAAGGTCTAATGCCAATAACGATGGACTGTTCAACTCAATTAAACATACCCACGTCTTCTATCAAATCAAGAGTTTACGTAGAAAAGCGTAGTCTCCGAAGTGTGGTTGTATGGACATAAAAACGCAATTATCTTAGAGAAGGCGGAGTTTCTTGCAGTTCTGTATATTCCTGCTAATAGAAGGTCTAATGCCAATTACGACGAAGTGTTTAACTCAATAAAACATACCCACGTCTTCTATCAAATCAAGAGTTTACGTGTAAATGCGTAATCTACGAAGTGTAGTGGTATGGACATATAAACGCAATTATCTAAGAGAAGGCGGATCTTCTTGCAGTTCTGTTTTTTCTTGCTAATAGAGGGTCTAATGCCAATTACGACGGAGTGTTCAACTCAATTAAACATACCCACGTCTTCTATCAAATCAAGAGTTTACGTGTAAATGCGTAATCTACGAAGTGAAGTGTCATGGACATATAAACGCAATTATCCTAGAGAAGGCGGAGTTTCTTGCAGTTCTGTATATTCCTGCTAATAGATGGTCTAATGCCAATTACGACGGAGTGTTCAACTCAATTAAACATATCCACGTCTTCTATCAAATCAAGAGTTTACGTGTAAATGCGTAATCTACGAAGTGAAGTGTCATAGACATATAAACGCAATTATCCTAGAAAAGGCGGAGTTTCTTGCAGTTCTGTTTATTCCTGCTAATAGAAGGTCTATTGGCAATAACGACGGAGTGTTCAACTCCATTTAACATACCCACGTCTTCTATCAAATAAAGAGTTTACATGAAAAAGCGTAGTCTCCGAAGTAAAGTGTCATAGACATATAAACGCAATTATCTTAGAGAAGGCGGAGTTTCTTGCAGTTCTGTATATTCCTGCTAATAGAAGGTCTATTGCCAATAACGACGGTGTGTTCAACTCAATTAAACATATCCACGTCTTCTATCAAATCAAGAGTTTACGTGTAAATGCGTAATCTACGAAGTGAAGTGTCATAGACATATAAACGCAATTATCCTAGAGAAGGCGGAGTTTCTTGCAGTTCTGTATATTCCTGCTAAAAGAGAGTCTTATGCCAATAACGACGGAGTGTTCAACTTTATTAAACATACCCACGTCTTCTATCAAATCAAGAGTTTACATGTAAAAGCGTAGTCTCCGAAGTGAAGTGTCATAGACATATAAACGCAATTATCTAAGAGAAGGCGGAGTTTCTTGCAGTTCTGTATATTCCTGCTAATAGAGGGTCTAATGTCAATAACGACGTAGTGTTAAACTCAATTAAACATAGCCACGTCTTCTATCAAATCAAGAGTTTACGTATAAAAGCGTTGTCTCCGAAGTGAAGTGTCATAGACATATAAACGCAATTATCTAAGAGAAGGCGGAGTTTCTTGCAGTTCTGTGTATTCCTGCTAATAGAGGGTCTAATGCCAATTACGTTGGAGTGTTCAACTTAATAAAACATTCCCACGTCGTCTATCAAATCAAAAGTTCACGTATAAAAGCGTAGTCTCCGAAGTGTAGTGGTACCGTATGGACATATAAACGCAATTATCTAAGAGAAGGCGGGGTTTCTTGCAGTTCTGTATATTCCTGCTAATAGAAAGTCTAATGCCAATTACGACGGATTGTTCAAATCAATTAAACTAACCCACGTCTTCTATCAAATCAAGAGTTTACGTATAAAAGCGTTGTCTCCGAAGTGAAGTGTCATTGACATATAAACGCAATAATCTAAGAGAAGGCGGATCTTCTTGCAGTTCTGTATATTCTTGCTAATAGAGGGTCTGATGCCAATAACGACGGAGTGTTTAACTCAATTAAACATACCCACGTCTTCTTTCAAATCAAGAGTTTACGTGTAAATGCGTAATCTACGAAGTGAAGTGTCATAGACATATAAACGCAATTATCCTAGAGAAGGCGGAGTTTCTTGCAGTTCTGTATATTCCTGCTAATAGAAGGTCTATTGCCAATTACGACGGAGTGTTCAACTCCATTAATTATACCCACGTCTTCTATCAAATCAAGAGTTTACATGTAAATGCGTAATCTACGAAGTGTAGTGGTATGGACATATAAACGCAATTATCTAAGAAAAGGTGGATCTTCTTGCAATTCTTTATATTCCTGCTAATAGAATGTCTAATGCCAATAACGAGGGAGTGTTCAATTTAATAAAACATACCCACGTCTTCAATCAAATCAAGAGTTTACATGTAAAAGCGTAGTCTCCGAAGTGTAGTGTCATGGACATATAAACGCAATTATCCTAGAGAAGGCGGAGTTTCTTGCAGTTCTGTATATTCCTGCTAAAAGATGGTCTAATGCCAATTACGACGGAGTGTTCAACTCAATTAAACATACCCACGTCTTCTATCAAATCAAGAGTTTACGTGTAAATGCGTAATCTACGAAGTGAAGTGTCATAGACATATAAACGCAATTATCCTAGAGAAGGCGGAGTTTCTTGCAGTTCTGTATATTCCTGCTAATAGAAGGTCTATTGGCAATCACGACGGAGTGTTCAACTCCCTTTAACATACCCACGTCTTCAATCAAATCAAGAGTTTACATGAAAAAGCGTAGTCTCCGAAGTAAAGTGTCATAGACATATAAACGCAATTATCTTAGAGAAGGCGGAGTTTCTTGCAGTTCTGTATATTCCTGCTAAAAGAAGGTCTATTGCCAATAACGACGGAGTGTTCAACTCAATTAAACATATCCACGTCTTCTATCAAATCAAGAGTTTACGTGTAAATGCGTAATCTACGAAGTGAAGTGTCATACACATATAAACGCAATTATCCTAGAGAAGGCGGAGTTTCTTGCAGTTCTGTATATTCCTGCTAAAAGAGAGTCTAATGCCAATTACGACGGAGTGTTCAACTCCATTTAACATACCCACGTCTTCTATCAAATCAAGAGTTTACATGAAAAAGCGTAGTCTCCGAAGTAAAGTGTCATAGACATATAAACGCAATTATCTTAGAGATGGCGGAGTTTCTTGCAGTTCTGTATATTCCTGCTAATAGAAGTTCTATTGCCAATAACGACGGAGTGTTCAACTCAATTAAACATATCCACGTCTTCTATCAAATCATGAGTTTACGTGTAAATGCGTAATCTACGAAGTGAAGTGTCATAGACATATAAACGAATTATCCTAGAGAAGGCGGAGTTTCTTGCAGTTCTGTATATTCCTGCTAAAAGAGAGTCTAATGCCAATTACGACGGAGTGTTCAACTTTATTAAACATACCCACGTCTTCTATCAAATCAAGAGTTTACATGTAAAAGCGTAGTCTCCGAAGTGAAGTGTCATAGACATATAAACGCAATTATCTAAGAGAAGGCGGAGTTTCTTGCAGTTCTGTATATTTCTGCTAATAGAGGGTCTAATTTCAATAACGACGTAGTGTAAAACTCAATTAAACATAGCCACGTCTTCTATCAAATCAAGAGGTTACGTATAAAAGCGTAGTCTCCGAAGTGAAGTGTCATAGACATATAAACGCAATTATCTTAGAGAAGGCGAAGTTTCTTGCAGTTCTGTATATTCCTGCTAATAAAAGGTCTGATGCCAATTACGACGGAGTGTTCAACTCAATTAAACATACCCACGTCTTCTATCAAATCAAGAGTTTACGTATAAAAGCGTAGTCTCCGAAGTGAAGTGTCATAGACATATTAACCTAATTATCTTAAAGAAGGCGGAGTTTCTTGCAGTTCTGTATATTCCTGCTAATAGAGTGTCGTATGCTTATAACGACGGAGTGTTGAAATCAATTAAACATACCCACGTCTTCTATCAAATCAAGAGTTTACATGTAAAAGCGTAGTCTCCGAAGTGTAGTGGTATGGACATATAAACGCAATTATCTTAGAGAAGGCGGAGCTTCTTGCAGTTCTGTATATTCCTGCTAATAGAGGGTCTAATGCCAATTACGACGGAGTGTTGAACTTTATTAAACATACCCACATCTTCTATCAAATCAAGAGTTTACATGTAAAAGCGTAGTCTCCGAAGTGTAGTGGTATGGACATATAAACGCAATTATCTTAGAGAAGGCGGAGCTTCTTGCAGTTTTGTATATTCCTGCTTATAAAGAGTCTAATGCCAATAACGACGGAGTGTTCAACTTAATTAAACATACCCACGTCGTCTATTAAATAAGAGTTTACGTATAAAAGCGTAGTCTCCGAAGTGTAGTGGTACCGTATGGACATATAAACGCAATTATCTTAGAGAAGGCGGAGTTTCTTGCAGTTCTGTATATTTCTGCTAATAGAGGGTCTAATGCCAATTACGACGGAGTGTTCAACTCAATTAACTATATCCACGTCTTCTATCAAATCAAGAGTTTACGTGTAAAAGCGTAGTCTCCGAAGTGAAGTGTCATAGACATATACACGCAATTATCTAAGAGAAGGCGAAGTTTCTTGAAGTTCTGTGTATTCCTGCTAATAGAGGGTCTAATGCCAATTACAATGGAGTGTTCAACTTAATTAAACATACCAACGTCTTCTATCAAATCAAGAGTTTACATGTAAAAGCGTAGTCTCCGAAGTGAAGTGTCATAGACATATAAACGCAATTATCTAAGAGAAGGCGGAGTTTCTTGCATTTCTGTATATTCCTGCTAATAGAAGGTCTAATGCCAATCACGACGGAGTGTTCAACTCAATAAACCATATCCACGTCTTCTATCAAATCAAGAGTTTACGTATAAAAGCGTAGTCTCCGAAGTGAAGTGTCATAGACATATAAACGCAATTATCTAAGAGAAGGCGGAGTTTCTTGCAGTTCTGTATATTCTTGCTAATAGAGGATCTAATGCCAATAACGACGGATTGTTCAAATCAATTAATCATACCCACGTATTCTATAAAATCAAGAGTTTACGTATAAAAGCGTAGTTTCCGAAGTGTAGTGGTATGGACATATAAACGCAAATATCATAGAGAAGGCGGATCTTCTTGCAGTTTTGTATATTCCTGCTAATAGCGGGTCTAATGCCAATAACGACGGAGTGTTCAACTTAATTAAAAATACCCACGTCTTCTATCAAATCAAGAATTTACATGTAAAAGCGAAGTCTCCGAAGTGTAGTGATATGGACATATAAACGCAATTATTTTAGAGAAGGCGGAGCTTCTTGCAGTTCTGTATATTCCTGCTAATAGAGGGTCTTATGCCAATAACGACAGAGTGTTCAACTTAATTAACCATATCCACGTCTTCTATCAAATCAAGAGTTTACATGTAAAAGCGTAGTCTCCGAAGTGAAGTGTCATAGACATATAAACGCATTTATCTTAGAGAAGGCGGAGCTTCTTGCAGTTCTGTATATTTCTGCTTATAGAGGGTCTAATGCCAATTACGACGGAGTGTTCAACTCAATTAACCATATCCACTTCTTCTATTAAATCAAGAGTTTACATGTAAAAGCGTAGTTTCCGAAGTCAAGTGTCATAGACATATAAACGCAATTATCTAAGAGAAGGCGGAGTTTCTTGCAGTTCTGTGTATTCCTGCTAATAGAAGGTCTAAGGCCAATAACGACGGAGTGTTCAACTCAATTGAACATACCCACGTATTCTATCAAATCAAGAGTTTACGTATAAAAGCAGTGACTCCGAAGTGAAGTGGTATGGACATATAAACGCAATTATCTTAGAGAAGGCGGAGTTTCTTGCAGTTCTGTATATTCCTGCTAATAGAGGCTCTATTGCCAATTACGACGAAGTGTTCATTTCAATTAAACATACCCACGTATTCTATCAAATCAAGAGTTTACGTATAAAAGCGTTGTCTCCGAAGTGAAGTGTCATAGACATATAAACGCAATTATCTAAGAGAAGGCGGAGTTTCTTGCAGTTCTGTGTATTCCTGCTAATAGAGGGTCTAATGCCAATAACGATGGAGTGTTCAACCTAATTAAACATTCCCACGTCGTCTATCAAATCAAAGTTTACGTCTAAAAGCGTAGTCTCCGAAGTGTAGTGGTACCGTATGGACATATAAACGCAATTATCTAAGAGAAGGCGGAGTTTTTTTGCAGTTCTGTATAGTCCTGCTAATAGAGGGTCTAATGCTTATTACGACGGATTGTTCAAATCAGATAAACTAACCCACGTCTTCTATCAAATCAAGAGTTTACGTATAAAAGCGTTTTCTCCGAAGTGAAGTGTCATTGACATATAAACGCAATAATCTTAGAGAAGGCGGAGTTTCTTGCAGTTCTGTATATTCCTGCTAATAGAGGGTCTAATGTTGATAACGACGGAGTGTTCAACTCAATTAACCATATCCACGTCTTCTATCAAATCAAGACTTTACGTATAAAAGCGTAGTCTTTAAAGTGAAGTGGTATGGACACATAAACGCAATTATCTAAGAGAAGGCGGAGTTTCTTGCAGTTCTGTGTATTCCTGCTAATAGAGGGTCTATTGCTTATAACGACGGAGTGTTCAACTCAATTAAACATATCCACGTCTTCTATCAAATCAAGAGTTTACGTGTAAATGCGTAATCTACGAAGTGAAGTGTCATAGACATATAAACGCAATTATCCTAGAGAAGGCGGATGTTCTTGCAGTTCTGTATATTCCTGCTAATAGAGGGTCTAATGCCAATAACGACGGAGTGTTCAACTCAATTAAACATACCCACGTCTTCTATCAAATCAAGAGTTTACGTGTAAATGCGTAATCTACGAAGTGAAGTGTCATAGACATATAAACGCAATTATCCTAGAGAAGGCTAAGTTTCTTGCAGTTCTGTATATTCCTGCTAATAGAAGGTCTATTGCCAATTACGACGGAGTGTTCAACTCCATTAATTATACCCACGTCTTCTATCAAATCAAAAGTTTACATGTAAATGCGTAATCTACGAAGTGTAGTGGTATGGACATATAAACGCAATTATCTAAGAGAAGGCGGATCTTCTTGCAATTCTTTATATTCCTGCTAATAGAATGTCTAATGCCAATAACGACGGAGTGTTACACTCAATAAAACATACCCACGTCTTCAATCAAATCAAGAGTTTACATGTAAAAGCGTAGTCTCCGAAGTAAAGTGTCATAGACATATAAACGCAATTATCTTAGAGAAGGCGGAGTTTCTTGCAGTTCTGTATATTCCTGCTAATAGAAGGTCTATTGCCAATAACGACTGAGTGTTCAACTCAATTAAACATATCCACGTCTTCTATCAAATCAAGAGTTTACGTGTAAATGCGTAATCTACGAAGTGAAGTGTCATAGACATATAAACGCAATTATCCTACAGAAGGCGGAGTTTCTTGCAGTTCTGTATATTCCTGCTAAAAGAGAGTCTAATGCCAATTACGACGGAGTGTTCAACTTTATTAAACATACCCACGTCTTCTATCAAATCAAGAGTTTACATGTAAAAGCGTAGTCTCCGAAGTGAAGTGTCATAGACATATAAACGCAATTATCTAAGAGAAGGCGGAGTTTCTTGCAGTTCTGTATATTCTTGCTAATAGAGGGTCTAATGTCAATAACGACGTAGTGTAAAACTCAATTAAACATAGCCACGTCTTCTATCAAATCAAGAGGTTACGTACAAAAGCGTAGTCTCCGAAGTGAAGGGTCATAGACATATAAACGCAATTATCTTAGAGAAGGCGAAGTTTCTTGCAGTTCTGTATATTCCTGCTAATTAAAGGTCTAATGCCAATTACGACGGAGTGTTCAACTCAATTAAACATTAACACGTCTTCTATCAAATCAAGAGTTTACGTATAAAAGCGTAGTCTCCGAAGTGAAGTGTCATAGACATATTGACCTAATTATCTTAGAGAAGGCGGAGTTTCTTGCAGTTCTGTATATTCCTGCTAATATAAGGTCTAATGCCAATAACGATGGAGTGTTCAACTCAATTAAACATACCCACGTCTTCTATCAAATCAAGAGTTTACGTATAAAAGCGTAGTCTCCGAAGTGTGGTTGTATGGACATAGAAAAGCAATTATCCTAGAGAAAGCGGAGTTTCCTTCAGTTCTGTATATTCCTGCTAATAGAAGGTCTAATGCCAATTACGACGAAGTGTTTAACTCAATAAAACATACCCACGTCTTCCATCAAATCAAGAGTTTACGTGTAAATGCGTAATCTACGAAGTGTAGTGGTATGGACATATAAACGCAATTATCTAAGAGAAGGCGGATCTTCTTGCAGTTCTGTATATTCCTGCTAATAGAGGGTCTAATGCCAATTACGACGGAGTGTTCAACTCAATTAAACGTACCCACGTCTTCTATCAAATCAAGAGTTTACGTGTAAATGCGTAATCTACGAAGTGAAGTGTCATAGACATATAAACGCAATTATCCTAGAGAAGGCGGAGTTTCTTGCAGTTCTGTATATTCCTGCTAATAGAAGGTCTATTGCCAATCACGACGGAGTGTTCAACTCCATTAATTATACCCACGTCTTCTATCAAATCAAGAGTTTACATGTAAATGCGTAATCTACGAAGTGTAGTGGTATGGACATATAAACGCAATTATCTAAGAGAAGGCGGATCTTCTTGCAATTCTTTATATTCCTGCTAATAGAATGTCATATGCCAATAACGACGGAGTGTTCAACTCAATAAAACATACCCACGTCTTCAATCAAATCAAGAGTTTACATGTAAAAGCGTAGTCTCCGAAGTAAAGTGTCATAGACATATAAACGCAATTATCTTAGAGAAGGCGGAGTTTCTTGCAGTTCTGTATATTCCTGCTAATAGAAGGTCTATTGCCAATAACGACGGAGTGTTCAACTCAATTAAACATATCCACGTCTTCTATCAAATCAAGAGTTTACGTGTAAATGCGTAATCTACGAAGTGAAGTGTCATAGACATATAAACGCAATTATCCTAGAGAAGGCGGAGTTTCTTGCAGTTCTGTATATTCAAGCTAAAAGAAAATCTAATGCCAATTACGACGGAGTGTTCAACTTTATTAAACATACCCACGTCTTCTATCAAATCAAGAGTTTACATGTAAAAGCGTAGTCTCCGAAGTGAAGTGTCATAGACATATAAACGCAAATATCATAGAGAAGGCGGATCTTCTTGCAGTTCTGTATATTCCTGCTAATAGCGGGTCTAATGCCAATAACGACGGAGTGTTCAACTTAATTAAACATACCCACGTCTTCTATCAAATCAAGAGTTTACATGTAAAAGCGTAGTCTCCGAAGTGTAGTGATATGGACATATAAACGCAATTATCTTAGAGAAGGCGGAGCTTCTTGCAGTTCTGTATATTTCTGCTTATAGAGAATCTAATGCCAATGACGAAGAAGTGTTCAACTCAATTAACCATATGCACTTCTTCTATCAAATCAAGAGTTTACATGTAAAAGCGTAGTCTCCGAAGTGAAGTGTAATAGACATATAAACGCAATTATCTAAGAGGAGGCGGAGTTTCTTGCAGTTCTGTGTATTCCTGCTAATAGAAGGTCTAATGCCGATAACGACGGAGTGTTCAACTCAATTAAACATACCCACGTATTCTATCAAATCAAGAGTTTACGTATAAAAGCATTGACTCCGAAGTGTAGTGGTTTGGACATATAAACGCAATTATCTTAGAGAAGGCGGAGTTTCTTGCAGTTCTGTATATTCCTGCTAATAGAGGGTCTATTTCCAATAACGACGGAGTGTTCAACTCAATTAAATATACCCACGTATTCTATCAAATCAAGAGTTTACGTATAAAAGCGTTGTCTCCGAAGTGAAGTGTCATAGACATATAAACGCAATTATCTAAGAGAAGGCGGAGTTTCTTGCAGTTCTGTGTATTCTTGCTAATAGAGGGTCTAATGCCAATTACGTTGGAGTGTTCAACTTAATTAAACATTCCCACGTCGTCTATCAAATCAAGAGTTCACGTATAAAAGCGTAGTCTCCGAAGTGTAGTGGTACCGTATGGACATATAAACGCAATTATCTAAGAGAAGGCGGGGTTTCTTGCAGTTCTGTATATTCCTGCTAATAGAAGGTCTAATGCCAATAACGACGGATTGTTCAAATCAATTAAACTAACCCACGTCTTCTATCAAATCAAGAGTTTACGTATAAAAGCGTTGTCTCCGAAGTGAAGTGTCATTGACATATAAACGCAATAATCTAAGAGAAGGCGGATCTTCTTGCAGTTCTGTATATTCTTGCTAATAGAGGGTCTAATGCCAATTACGACGGAGTGTTAAACTTAATTAAACATACCCACGTCTTCTATCAAATCAAGAGTTTACGTGTAAATGCGTAATCTACGAAGTGAAGTGTCATAGACATATAAACGCAATTATCCTAGAGAAGGCGGAGTTTCTTGCAGTTCTGTATATTCCTGCTAATAGAAGGTCTATTGGCAATCACGACGGAGTGTTCAACTCCATTTAACATACCCACGTCTTCTATCAAATCAAGAGTTTACATAAAAAAGCGTAGTCTCCGAAGTAAAGTGTCATAGACATATAAACGCAATTATCTTAGAGAAGGCGGAGTTTCTTGCAGTTCTGTATATTCCTGCTAATAGAAGGTCTATTGCCAATAACGACGGAGTGTTCAACTCAATTAAACATATCCACGTCTTCTATCAAATCAAGAGTTTACGTGTAAATGCGTAATCTACGAAGTAAAGTGTCATAGACATATAAACGCAATTATCCTAGAGAAGGCGGAGTTTCTTGCAGTTCTGTATATTCCTGCTAAAAGAAAGTCTAATGCCAATTACGACGGAGTGTTCAACTTTATTAAACATACCCACGTCTTCTATCAAATCAAGAGTTTACATGTAAAAGCGTAGTCTCCGAAGTGAAGTGTCATAGACATATAAACGCAATTATCTAAGAGAAGGCGGAGTTTCTTGCAGTTCTGTATATTCCTGCTAATAGAGGGTCTAATGTCAATAACGACGTAGTGTAAAACTCAATTAAACATAGCCACGTCTTCTATCAAATCAAGAGGTTACTGTATATTCCTGCTAAAAGAAAGTCTAATGCCAATTACAACGGAGTGTTCAACTTTATTAAACATACCCACGTCTTCTATCAAATCAAGAGTTTACATGTAAAAGCGTAGTCTCCGAAGTGAAGTGTCATAGACATATAAACGCAATTATCTAAGAGAAGGCGGAGTTTCTTGCAGTTCTGTATATTCCTGCTAATAGAGGGTCTAATGTCAATAACGACGTAGTGTAAAACTCAATTAAACATAGCCACGTCTTCTATCAAATCAAGAGGTTACGTATAAAAGCGTAGTCTCCGAAGTGAAGTGTCATAGACATATAAACGCAATTATCTTAGAGAAGGCGAAGTTTCTTGCAGTTCTGTATATTCCTGCTAATAAAAGGTCTAATGCCAATTACGACGGAGTGTTCAACTCAATTAAACATACCCACGTCTTCTATCAAATCAAGAGTTTACGTATAAAAGCGTAGTCTCCGAAGTGAAGTGTCATAGACATATTAACCTAATTATCTTAGAGAAGGCGGAGTTTCTTGCAGTTTAGTATATTCCTGCTAATAGAGTGTCGTATGCCAATAACGACGGAGTGTTGAAATCAATTAAACATACCCACGTCTTCTATCAAATCAAGAGTTTACATGTAAAAGCGTAGTCTCCGAAGTGTAGTGGTATGGACATATAAACGCAATTATCTTAGAGAAGGCGGAGCTTCTTGCAGTTCTGTATATTCCTGCTAATAGAGGGTCTAATGCCAATTACGACGGAGTGTTGAACTTTATTAAACATACCCACATCTTCTATCAAATCAAGAGTTTACATGTAAAAGCGTAGTCTCCGAAGTGTAGTGGTATGGACATATAAACGCAATTATCTAAGAGAAGGCGGAGCTTCTTGCAGTTTTGTATATTCCTGCTTATAAAGAGTCAAATGCCAATAACGACGGAGTGTTCAACTCAATAAAACATACCCACGTCGTCTATTAAATAAGAGTTTACGTATAAAAGCGTAGTCTCCGAAGTGTAGTGATACCGTATGGACATATAAACGCAATTATCTTAGAGAAGGCGGAGTTTCTTGCAGTTCTGTATATTTCTGCTAATAGAGGGTCTAATGCCAATTACGACGGAGTGTTCAACTTAATTAACTATATCCACGTCTTCTATCAAATCAAGAGTTTACGTGTAAAAGCGTAGTCTCCGAAGTGAAGTGTCATAGACATATACACGCAATTATCTAAGAGAAGGCGGAGTTTCTTGCAGTTCTGTATATTCCTGCTAATAGAAAATCTATTGCCAATCACGACGGAGTGTTCAACTCCATTAAACATACCCACGTCTTCTATCAAATCAAGAGTTTACGTGTAAATGCGTAATCTACCCGGTCGAGGTGGGTCCCTCCTCGTGGTGACCGGTGCCCGCAAAGAGGGCTCTCGTGCACTTCTTTAATCATCCCTTTTTTTTTTTTCATTTCTGTCTTCATCATCCTTTCTCTTATTACTTTCACTACCTTCTTCCTCATCCGTGCCGGCCCTCTTTGCGATCCAAACGCCCACCAAACGTTGACCTCTCTATAACGACCCTGCAATGGACTTGGACATCCCCGATGACGACCAGGCATGGCAACGGAACAGGCTCGGCACATTGACGGATTTGATTGCCTTGGGCCTGTCTGCGGGTTGCGTTGGCTGTATGCCCACTGCACAAAGGTCGGCCGTGGGCTTCCGGTCGGCCTGCGTGCAGTGTTAGAAGGTCAATTGCGCCTGCAGGCACCCGGACGTGAAATTGGCACTTTCCTACACGCCACTTGATGAAAAAGGAAATCGTTAATGGGCTGCGCCTCATGGGGGTATGTTGTCATGTCTAGCTCCCCATGGGGTGCACCCTATTTCGTTTACAAGGCCCTATGCGGTAGAACCGACGTGGGTTAGTTGAGTCCTGATTCCAAGTACTGATGTGGGTTGTCCCCAACAAAACTATGAGTAAACGAAGCCTCATAGATGACGACTTTGACTTACAGCAGAAAAAGAACGCCAAGACTGTTGGACCGACCCCGAAGTTTCTGGTTGTTACACGTGTCGATAAGGATAAGAATTTTTTAAAAATGTCTCCTTTCTATCTTCGGAAAGCGATAGAAGGAATCGCTGCCAATATCACATCAGTGAAAAAGTTACGCAATGGTACCCTCCTAGTTGAAACATCCTCTGACAAACAATCTCTGACTTTATTAGAGTCCACCAAGATAGCCGATATGCCTGTCACTGTTACCCCACATACAACCCTCAATTCATCAAAAGGCGTCATCAGGTGTTATGACCTGATGAACTGTTCCATCGAAGAAATTAAAGCAGAACTTGCATCACAACTAGTTGCAGACGTATATCAAATCCACAGCAAACGAACCGGCACATTGACCCCCACACCAACATACATTCTTACATTTAATACATCTACTCCGCCAAAAATCATTCACGCAGGCTATTATCGCCTCGACGTCCGACCTTTCGTTGGTCGCCCTCTTCGCTGCTTCAGGTGTCAGAAGTTTGGGCATTCACAAAAGGCATGCAAGGGTAAAGCCATGTGTTGCGAATGTGGACAGCCAGCCCATGGCGATGAAGCATGCAAATCAGACAAAAAATGTATAAACTGTGATGGATGTCATTCTGCAGCTTCTAGAGACTGCCCAAAATGGAAAGAAGAGGAAGCTATTCAAAAAATACGATCGACCGAAAACATCTCGGTATATGAGGCCCGCAAAAAATACTTTGCAATTGCATCGCCGATATTTAAAAGGTCATTCGCTGATGTAGTAAACGTGCAACCAGAGAAAACCGCAATACCGATCACTCCTTCACCACCTACATCTTCATCTGTCACCTCGGAATCTCCCCTCTTGACTGAGCTCTTAGAAACCATAAAACAATTAAAAGAAACAATTGACCGCCAGCAGAAACGACTAGAGGTCCAAGATGATCTCATTAAAGAACTTCTAGCCACAAGACCCCAATCGCCATCCGACAAGCAGAAAGCAACACAAAAAGAAACTCCAGTCAATGCAGTGCATGAGACAGCCCAGAATACAAATATGACGCAAAACAAAGTTCGCAAGCTTGTTCGCGATCAACAACAACCCAATACCGACTTTCAATTTCCGAAAGGGAAACGGAATAAAAACTGGAAAAGGGCCCTCGCTTCGCAAGTGGCTCTTGCCCAAAGTCAGTCGGAGTCGTCTCCTTTTGAAGACACAGGAGATGAAATGGACACATCTCCTCCAACTCCTGCTACCTCTAAGGTAGCTCAATTTTTAAAGCAAAAAAGAGACCAGTAGCATCCCCCATCTGACCTCTCCTTTTTATCCTTTAATAATGGACACATGCCTTCAGTGGAACGTAAGAGGTTATTTTAGTAGATCTGAAGAGGTAAAACTTTTAGTTTCACACTACAAACCAGCTTTTCTGTGCTTCCAGGAAACACATTTTAAACCTTCAGACAACCCTAAGTTAAGAGGATATACCTTTTATAGATGTGATGACGTATCGGGTGATCGGGCAAAGGGAGGAGTGGCTATCTCGGTAACGAACAGCGTATACTCCGAAGCACTGCCTCTCACAACAACGTTGCAGGCAGTGGCTGTCCGAGTGGCCCTCAGTGGCACGATCACTCTATGCAATATCTATTTTCCTCCTCTTTCTGTGATATCAAAGCAACTAGTCAATAACCTTTTACAACAACTACCACGTCCATTTATTTTATTCGGGGATTTCAACGCTCACAATGTTTTATGGGGTGACCAGATATCTAGTCCTAGGGGTAAGATAATAGAAGACGTTTTAACAACTAACGACCTTATCTTAGTGAATAATGGAGAACCAACCCACTTTAACACTGCAAATGGTTCATATTCTGCCATTGACTTAACAATATGTACACCCTCTATCTTCCTAGAACTAGAGTGGAGTGTCATACCAGATCTTCATGGTAGCGATCACTTCCCTATACTGGTCACCATAACTCACCAGGGAGAGTCCAGACAACGGGCGCCTAAGTGGAACGTTGAAAGAGCTGACTGGAATATGTTCAAGACCCTGGCCGTATTTGGCAACGAACACTTTGATGACATCCAGGATCAGGTGAACCATGTCACCAACAAGATCATCTCAGCGGCAAGGTCCACTATCCCTCAAACGTCAATCCATCCTCGACGCATACCAGTTCCCTGGTGGAATGCTGAATGTAAGGAGGCCATCAAAAAACGTAGAAAGGCATTAAAGGTATTCAGCAGATACCCAACACAAGCCAACCTGGAAGCTTTCAGAAAACTACGTGCGAAAGCCAGATACATTATTAAAGAATCGCGCAAACGCTCATGGAAGTGCTACGTGTCCACATTGACACACCGAACACCAGTTTCTCAAGTTTGGAAAAAAATTAGAAAGATATCTTGCCAAAATACCTTTTGTAGTCCTTCCGGCGTTCTAGTCAATAATGAATTAAAAACGTCTCAAATAGATATAGCGAATGCCTTCGGGGCACATTACGCCAGCATCTCTAGCTCCGCTAATTACTCTGCGAAATTTCTCAAGCGAAAGGCTCAGGAGGAACAGAAGACCCTAAACTTTTCATCAAACAATAGAGAGGAATACAATCATCCCTTCACGGAATGGGAATTCATGAACACCATAAGCGATCTCAAGAACTCTGCCACTGGCCCGGACGAAGTTCACAACGACATGATAAAACACCTCTCTCCCGAAGCTCTCCGGTACATTCTTGACATGTTCAACCGCATCTGGCTCGAAGATGTGTTCCCGGACTCGTGGAGGGATGCCATTACCGTCCCGATTTTAAAACCAGGCAAAGACAAGGTGCATGTGTCAAATTATAGGCCAATTTCCCTTACGAGTTGTCTTTGTAAAGCTCTTGAAAGGATGATCAATAAGAGATTGATGTGGTTGTTGGAAAGCCGAAATCTTCTTACTCCGGAACAATCAGGTTTTCGTAAAGGCCGCTCGGCCCTGGACCATCTCGTCCGATTGGAGGGTTATATTCGAGATGCTTTTATAACCAAACAACATGTGGTGGCCGTCTTCTTCGATTTGGAGAAGGCGTATGACACTACATGGAAACATGGGATTTTAAAAACTTTACATTCCTGGGGTATGAAGGGACACTTACCGGTTTTTATTTCGAATTTTTTAACCAACAGACGATTTCAAGTCCGGATTGGAAACCTTTTATCAAGACCATTTTACCAAGAGAACGGTGTGCCACAAGGATCTGTTTTAAGTGTCCTTTGTTTCGCAATAGCTATTAACAACATAACTTCTTATGTACGCAAACCCGTGCAGTCTTCACTCTTTGTAGATGACTATGCAATGTTTTACCGGGCGTCATTCCTCAGTTCAATTGAGCGGCAGCTGCAGCTGAATGTCAGGCGGCTTGAGAAGTGGGCAGATGAGACTGGCTTCAGATTCTCGGTTACAAAAACAACGTGTGTACTTTTCAGCCACCGCCGAGGTATTTTTATGAACCCCGAACTAATAATGGGAGGCCGTACCCTGACATTCACAGACACCGCTCGTTTTCTGGGAATGTTTTTTGACAAAAAGTTAACATGGCGACCACATATACAACAACTCCGAACAAAATGTTTCAAGGCGCTAAACATCCTACGCGTACTTAGCAATACCAAATGGGGTGCAGATCGTACCATCATGCTCCGACTTTACCGTTCTCTGATTCGTTCCAAACTAGACTTTGCCAGTTTTATCTATGACTCTGCGAGACCTTCCTACATTAGAACTTTGAACACAGTACACCACACAGGCATTCGACTCTCGACGGGAGCATTTCGAACAAGCCCCGTCCCAAGTCTGTACAGCGAGGCAGGCGAGCCGCCATTGGCTATTAGGAGGAAGTACCTAATGCTGAACTATGTTTCATCTTTAAAAGGGTCTCCGAAAAACCCATCGTACGATGTGATTTTTAATCCCCCTTTTAAAAATCTGTATGCCTCGAGGAACAAAGTAATGAGACCAGTGGGTATTCGTTCTCTTGAACTCTTAGAAGAGCTACAAATAACGTTACCTCTAGTTTTCTACGTGTCTGATCGTTCAATGCCACCTTGGTCCGTAACCAAGCCGGTTTGTATAACACGTCTCTCAATCTACAAAAAAGAGTCTACATCTAACATTCAATACCAGGCCCTATTTCACGAAATTCGCTCAACGCACCACGACTTTGAGTGCATCTACACTGATGGATCGAAAATAGGTGATCTGGTTGGCTGTGCTTTTACAACGGATGACGAACATTTTACCTTTAAACTCCACCCAATGTTTAGTGTGTTTAATGCGGAGCTCTTTGCAATACTGCAAAGCCTCCTCTATGTTTTATCTCATGACGGTTCAAAATTTCTAGTGTGTACTGACTCTCTTAGTACACAAGAATCCCTGTCTCAAATGTACTCCAGGCACCCCCTGGTATGTAAAATCCAAAACATTTTAACAAAACTGTCCTCGAAACGAAAACGTGTTGTATTTTGTTGGGTGCCTGGCCATGCCGGAATCCAAGGCAATGAACGTGCAGATCTATTTGCAAAAGCGGCATGCAACAAGGGCAGCGCTGACAATAACCTTATTGTGACTCATGACCTCAAAGTAGTCTTCAAGCATAAGCTGAAAGAAATGTGGCAAAATAACTGGTCAAGCATTGAGAATAACAAACTACGTGAAATCAAAAGTAGTGTAGTGTCATGGTTATCTTCACGACGACCCTCTCGTCGGGAAGAAGTTGTTTTGACTCGGCTGCGGATCGGACACACATACCTCACTCACGGATATCTTTTGCGTAGCGAAGCCCCCCCCACTTGTGAGGTATGTGGAGTTGTTTTAAGTATGAAACACATTTTAGTTGAGTGTAAAAAATACAATGACGAGAGGAACCGTTTTAAATTAACAACTTTAAAAGAAATTTTAGCTGACGACTCAAGTCTTCTTGACAATGTTTTTAACTTTTTACAATCTTTAGAGCTACTGAGTGTTATCTAAAATAACACCAGGTAAAGCCAAAAGTCTATCGGGCACTAATAACCACGTCGTTGTGTGCCCTTAAACCCAAACTAACTAACTAACTAACTAGCGTAATCTACGAAGTGTAGTGGTATGGACATATAAACGCAATAATCTAAGAGAAGGCGGATCTTCTTGCAATTCTGTATATTCCCGCTAATAGATGGTCTAATGCCAATTACGACGGAGTGTTCAACTCAATTAAACATACCCACGTCTTCTTTCAAATCAAGAGTTAACATGTAAAAGCGTAGTCTCCGAAGTGTAGTGTCATGGACATATAAACGCAATTATCCTAGAGAAGGCGGAGATTCTTGCAGTTCTGTATATTCCTACTAATAGATGGTCTAATGCCAATAACGACGGAGTGTTCAACTCAATTAAACATACCCACGTCTTCTATCAAATCAAGAGTTTACGTGTAAAAGTATAGTCTCCGAAGTGTAGTGGTATGGACATATAAACGCAATTATCTAAGAGAAGGCGGAGCTTCTTGCAGTTCTGTATGTTCCTGCTAATAGAAGGTCTAATGCCAATCACGACGGAGTGTTCAACTCAATAAACCATATCCACGTCTTCTATCAAATCAAGAGTTTACGTGTAAAAGCGTAGTCTCCGAAGTGAAGTGTCATAGACATATAAACGCAATTATCTAAGAGAACACGGAGTTTCTTGAAGTTCTGTGTATTCCTGCTAATAGAGGGTCTAATGCCAATAACAATGGAGTGTTCAACTTAATTAAACATACCAACGTCTTCTATCAAATCAAGAGTTTACATGTAAAAGCGTTGTCTCCGAAGTGAAGTGTCATAGACATATAAACGCAATTATCTAAGAGAAGGCGGAGTTTCTTGCAGTTCTGTATATTCTTGCTAATAGAGGGTCTAATGCCAATAACGACGGATCGTTCAAATCAATTAATCATACCCACGTCTTCTATCAAATCAAGAATTTACATGTAAAAGCGAAGTCTACGAAGTGTAGTGGTATGGACATATAAACGCAATTATCTAAGAGAAGGCGGATCTTCTTGCAATTCTTTATATTCCTGCTAATAGAATGTCTAATGCCAATAACGACGGAGTGTTCAACTCAATAAAACATACCCACGTCTTCAATCAAATCAAGAGTTTACATGTAAAAGCGTAGTCTCCGAAGTAAAGTGTCATAGACATATAAACGCAATTATCTTAGAGAAGGCGGAGTTTCTTGCAGTTCTGTATATTCCTGCTAATAGAAGGTCTATTGCCAATAACGACGGAGTGTTCAACTCAATTAAACATATCCACGTCTTCTATCAAATCAAGAGTTTACGTGTAAATGCGTAATCTACAAAGTGAAGTGTCATAGACATATAAACGCAATTATCCTAGAGAAGGCGGAGTTTCTTGCAGTTCTGTATATTCAAGCTAAAAGAAAGTCTAATGCCAATTACGACGGAGTGTTCAACTTTATTAAACATACCCACGTCTTCTATCAAATCAAGAGTTTACATGTAAAAGCGTAGTCTCCGAAGTGAAGTGTCATAGATATATAAACGCAAATATCATAGAGAAGGCGGATCTTCTTGCAGTTCTGTATATTCCTGCTAATAGCGGGTCTAATGCCAATAACGACGGAGTGTTCAACTTAATTAAACATACCCACGTCTTCTATCAAATCAAGAGTTTACATGTAAAAGCGAAGTCTCCGAAGTGTAGTGATATGGACATATAAACGCAATTATCTTAGAGAAGGCGGAGCTTCTTGCAGTTCTGTATATTTCTGCTTATAGAGAATCTAATGCCAATGACGAAGAAGTGTTCAACTCAATTAACCATATGCACTTCTTCTATCAAATCAAGAGTTTACATGTAAAAGCGTAGTCTCCGAAGTGAAGTGTCATAGACATATAAACGCAATTATCTAAGAGGAGGCGGAGTTTCTTGCAGTTCTGTGTATTCCTGCTAATAGAAGGTCTAATGCCGATAACGACGGAGTGTTCAACTCAATTAAACATACCCACGTATTCTATCAAATCAAGAGTTTACGTATAAAAGCATTGACTCCGAAGTGTAGTGGTTTGGACATATAAACGCAATTATCTTAGAGAAGGCGGAGTTTCTTGCAGTTCTGTATATTCCTGCTAATAGAGGGTCTATTGCCAATAACGACGGAGTGTTCAACTCAATTAAATATACCCACGTATTCTATCAAATCAAGAGTTTACGTATAAAAGCGTTGTCTCCGAAGTGAAGTGTCATAGACATATAAACGCAATTATCTAAGAGAAGGCGGAGTTTCTTGCAGTTCTGTGTATTCCTGCTAATAGAGGGTCTAATGCCAATTACGTTGGAGTGTTCAACTTAATTAAACATTCCCACGTCGTCTATCAAATCAAGAGTTCACGTATAAAAGCGTAGTCCCCGAAGTGTAGTGGTACCGTATGGACATATAAACGCAATTATCTAAGAGAAGGCGGGGTTTCTTGCAGTTCTGTATATTCCTGCTAATAGAAGGTCTAATGCCAATTACGACGGATTGTTCAAATCAATTAAACTAACCCACGTCTTCTATCAAATCAAGAGTTTACGTATAAAAGCGTTGTCTCCGAAGTGAAGTGTCATTGACATATAAACGCAATAATCTAAGAGAAGGCGGATCTTCTTGCAGTTTGTAATCTTACCGTCAGGTATGGTGTAGGACTCGAAGTACTCGTAGGTTGTTGTGTCCAATGTCCAAGTACGGATGAAGACTATTTTCCTTGATAGGAGGTGAAAGAGGGTTGTGGGTTTTTGGATTGATAAATGCCTGGATTACAATGTCGATTGACTGGGATTCTAAAGTTATATTAACTACATTTGATTATACCCGTATAGTAGTACACTACTATTAATTGATAATACTATAATGTCTTGGATCTGAAGTACCACTAAACTATTGAACTCATCTATGCTAAGTAATAATATGAAAAATATTATGTTAGTACAAATATTTAAACTTTATGAGGACATTAAAAAAAAAAACACAGATATTGATACGAAAATAGTGAACCTTCACACAGATCTCCTTTCTATAACTATTCAAGTGTTTTTGAGTGGTTTTAATATATTTCTATTGATGATGCTAAAGTTAATTCAGTACTTCTTCGGTAAGTTCGATTGTCTGTGTTTTGTCGTGAATTGTTCAGTAATTATATTTATTGTATTCGTTCTGAGTTTATATTGTTTTTACATAAGATGGTCGCAGACTTGGTACCTGGTAACTGTTGGAGTTGATGTCGTCGGTGTTGACGAGTATGATGCTGATAGTCGAAGTTACCGTGGTGGTTGTTCCTCGACCTCCAAGGTGAAGTTGTTGGTTAGGTTGGTCGTAGATCACACGGCTAATTTCGCACGTTTGATTGGTATAACTATTGTTCACAAAATTCGATATGTTTAACACTTACAACACAATAATTATACTTTATTTTTATAAAGAAAAGTAACACACAAAAATAACACTGATGAATTATCGAGTGACGAGATAGCGTCCACACACTTGTTGCTCCCCGGCACTTTCACCCTCGACTACTGTGCACGCTGCACCCCCGTGCATTCCAGTCTCCGGCCAGCCAATCACATCCCTTGCTTGTTCCTACACGAGTATTGATTTTTATACTAACTAAACCAAAAATATACGTTTAACTACAATGCCTACCACTCCAAAAACATCTGATCCATCTATGTGATTACACCCTAGATCTACATACTATACGGTTACACTGCCCCCCATTCCGAAAAACCATAAACCGGAAACGGGAAGGGAGTTTCGGAATCAACGGTGTCAGGACAAGGAATTATACGGTCTGAGGTTTGTAATGTTGTACACCCCTCTTCGCCGCCCAGTCGACGGATCCTTGAGCGCATAAGCATTTGGATGGTTTTCCTTTTCTACCATATAAGGTCCTTCGTATAACAAGAAAAACTTGTGAATGACTTTCCCGGCAGCGTCAGAAGGTTTGTTAGTTTTCAACAACACCAAGGTCCCTGGTGCGAAACGTTGATGCTTCCCTTGACTGTCGTGTCTGTCTTTGCGCCTGTGCGCCTTTGTCAACATGTTGTTATTCGCGATGATGACCTTTGCAGCTATGCTGACGTCGTTCTTCCTTGGTTGGTCCGGGTATGGCACATTAAGGGGTAACACCGCTGGAGTTGGTTGTCCTGTTTGGAGCTCTTCTGGCTTGTACCCAGTGCTGCTGTGTACCGTTGAATTCAGCCATGTAGCCAGTTGTTGAACGTGGATTGCCCATGCGGTGTGTTGTTCGCTGCAGTAGGCCCGGAACATTCGACCCAGCTCCCTCATAACTCGCTCGCTGGGGTTACTCTGAGGGTGTCGTATGGATGAATGACGCACTTTGATGCCGTTAGCGTGCAGCGTTTGATACCATCTGGCAGCGGTAAACTGCGTCCCATGGTCACACAGTATCGTGACTGGTTTCCCGACCCGTGGAACGTACTCTTGCAGAATTCTATGGAGAATGCTCTGCGTAGTAGCGCGTTTTAGTGTATAAAGTGCAACATATTTAGTGAACACATCCAGCATTACCAATAGATATGTCACGCCGCCTCGAGATTTTGGCAGTGGGCCATATAGATCAATTGCCACCAGCTCCCCTGGTGTAGTGGCCACAACGTTTAGCATTAGTCCTTTGCAAGAGTAGTTTGGCCATTTGCTTTTTTGACATAAATCGCATGCTGCCACTACCTTCCTGACTGTATGGCTCATACCTTTCCAGGTGAAGTGCTCCTGGATGGCTTTTAGGGTCTTGTCAGTGCCAAAATGCCCCAATTTCACGTGAAATAGCTGTACTAGTCGTATTGATAGTTCTTGTGGTACACATAGTTTCCACTGTGCCCCCTCTGCCTCCCGCTTGAACAGCACTCCCCCGTGCAGAATGTGCTGGGCGGCTAGTCGCTGGTGCCGTGACGTCTCAACGGCTCCCGATTCCAGGAAAGTTCTGATGTCTTGTAATTTTGCATCCTTCTGCTGTAGCTTTTGAATATTTGTCATTTCCTTGCGCAGCGATTTGTCTTCGGCCACTACTACTTTAGCGAGTTGCAATTGTATTTCGTTGTCCTCCGCTCCTTCCAGTTCGCCTCCTACGACTCCCAGTGGGTTTCTAGACAAGACATCAGCCGCTAGGTTCTCCGAACCACGACAATATTGTACCTTGAAGTCATACTCCTGTATAGCAAGAATCCATCTTGTAAGCCTGTTGTTCCTGAGGCGACATTTCATTAGAAAAGACAATGACTTGTGGTCGGTAATCACAGTAACTTCGTTTCCTAGAATGTACGTACGGAACTTTTGGAGAGACCAAACCACTGCAAGAGCTTCTTTTTCGGTCGTTGTGTAGTTCCGTTCGGCACCACGCAAAGTCCTGCTAGCAAACGCAATGACTCTTTTGTCGCCCTTGTCGTCCAGTTGGAACAGAAACGATCCGAGACCGAAATCTGAACTATCAGTTTGAAGAAAGTAAGCCCTGTCCGTGTGTGGATGGTGTAGCAAGACTGCTTGGAGTAATGCACTTTTGACGTCCTCGAAAGCTACTTTTTCTGGTTGTCCCCATTTCCATGGAACTCCCTTTTTCAGTAGTTTCAGCAGGGGCACTGTGGTTTCGGCATATCGCCTACAGAATCTTCTGTAAAAATTGCAAAGACCAAGAAATCCGCGAAGGTTCTTGATATTTTTCGGTGTTGGGAAGTCTGTGATAGCCTCTATCTTCTTCGGGTCCGGCAAAATTCCTTCCGTCGTAAGGATATGACCGAGGAAATTAACTTCTTTGCGAAGAAATTTTGACTTCCGTAAGTTTACTGTCAGACCTCCATCTTTTAACCGCTGTAGTACTGCTCGGAGGTGCCTGATGTGGGTCCCAAAATCTGGTGAAGCAATCACCAAATCATCAACATAACACGCAGTGAAGTCTTGAACCTCCGGTCCCAGTACCTTATCGAGACACCGAGTGAAACTTGCAACCGAAGTCGACAACCCAAAAGGCAGAACTGTAAACTGGTAGCTTCGTGAGTTGTAGAGAAACGAAGTATATTTTCTGTCTTTGTACCGCAACGGAATTTGCCAGTATGAAGAGGTTAGATCAATTGTAGATATGAATTTTGCATCTCCAAATTTATGAAGTAGCTCCTCCTGGTTGGTCGGGCTTTCACAATCCTTTTCCATGTGTTGATTCAATTTTCTGGCATCTAGGCACAACCGTACGGTACCATCCTTCTTCGTCACCACGACTAATGGGTTAGTATATGGAGAGGGTGCACGTTCGATCACACCCCATTCTAACATCTTCCGCAGCTGGTCTTCCACCGCTGCTCTTTTAGAAAAGGGGACTGGATAAGTCTGTTGTACAAACGGTGCATCGCTGGACATCTCAATTTTGTGTTCATACAAGTGTGTTTTCCCCGGTGTGTCGGAAAAAACCTCCTTGAAGTCTGCAAGTAGAGTTCTTACCTGCTGTCCCTCATATTCCGATAGGGTGTCAATATCCACCAGTGGCTCATCTTCCTGTGGTAGCGATGAGGCATCGGGTGCTATCCTCTTGGCGTCCGGTGCTGGAAACTTGATATTATACGCTTCTGCCTCGTTAAACGTCGGACCATATTCTGTCACATTTACCGATACAATGTTCTTCCCTTCGATGCCTCCCTTTCGAACCGACTCTTGGTCAGGTGCAAATGACACCACCTCGGTATGTCCGTGTTTTCCTGGTATTTCCAATCTGTCTTGTTCAAAATTTATTTTCACTCTGTGCTCGCTTAACCAATCTGACCCTAGAATCAAGGGACAAATCAGGTTTTTTATTACCAGACAGATAACATCATGTTTATTTTTCCCTACTTGAATCTGGAGCATTGCCTGTTCCGTAATATGGCCACTCTTTCCTCCCACTGCCCCTAGAATTGTCACTCCTGTGACGGGTAATGTAGGAATGTTTTCGGTTGTAGTTTGTATGGTAGAGAAGAAGTCACCCGAAACGCCAGAAATCTCACTTCCCGAATCTACAAGGGCTAGGGTCTTATTACCCATGATATCTACCAGTATCTTGGGCGTATTGCGATTCCTTTGTTTCATCTTGTCTTCGTCTTGACATTCCTCTACTAACAGCTCATTTCTTATATCCTGGAAGATGGTTTGAACCCTTATTTCGAGCGGTTCGCCTTCTACGGTCGTCTGTGTGGGCTCAGGACCTACGACCGTAATTCGTTTCCCGCCTTAGTATCGCTCTCCTCCTCCTCGATTGGTTCGTCAGGTTCTACCATCATCGCGTTGACCTGACGCCGGTCTGCCTGGCGGTTGTCTGGCCGTCCAGTCGCCATTGTGGGTCGTTGTCCAAACCCTTGGTTTCCGCGTTGGTCCGATCGCCAGTTTCCAGTGACATGCTGCGCGTCTTGCGTTTCCCGCCAGTTGTTACCACGGTAGTTGTTGGTATTATTGGGGTTTTGAGTTAGTGGCTGGAACTGTGTCTTCCGGTCTTCGTTGGCATCTAATTTCCGTAGAAAGGCTGCCATCTCACGAATGGTTCCTAATTTCGTTGCTAGAAGGATATTAGCGATATTCGGACTGTAGTGGTCCGTAACTGCTTCGATAAGCTCGTGTTCGGAGAAGCCCGGGTTCAGATGTTTGGCCTTTACGACCATTTCCGCGAAATGGTCTGCCATTTTTTTCCCAGGACCTTTCTTGAAACTCCCTTGGTAAATCTCGAAGCGTACAGCTCGTTGTTGGGAGGCTCCCCAATACGTGTCAAGAAATGCCCGTTTGAAACATGCGAATTCCATAGTCCTATCTACAAACGCCTCTGCCCATGTCAGTGCGCTCCCTGACATATGGCTCATAGCGATGGTAGTTTGCGCCTCTTTCGGCGCGGCATGTGCACGAAAATATTGCTCCAACTGCTGTATGAAGGAGACTGGATGAGACAGATTAGTCCCAGTGAACGGCAATATTTTCACGAAGGGCTCTGTCCGCACCACTATTGGTGCTGCAGAACCCAACCCAGGAAGTTGATCTTGATTGGATGAGCCTAATTGCTCCCTCGCCACCTGTTCATGCGCGTCTGTGGTCGTAGGCCCACTCGTACCGACTGCTTGTGCTGGTTGTTCAAGCGCGGCAATCCTACTGTCCAATGTAGTCTTGAGCAGCTCGATCTGGTTCCCTTGTTCCGATATTTTGGAAGCCAGCTGCTCTCCGAGCTCCTTAATAAGGGCTTCGATGTCAATCTTGGGAGGCATATTGTCAGTCAGTACCTATATTGTTGGGCGCCAATGTAATCTTACCGTCAGGTATGGTGTAGGACTCGAAGTACTCGTAGGTTGTTGTGTCCAATGTCCAAGTACGGATGAAGACTATTTTCCTTGATAGGAGGTGAAAGAGGGTAGTGGGTTTTTGGATTGATAAATGCCTGGATTACAATGTCGATTGACTGGGATTCTAAAGTTATATTAACTACATTTGATTATACCCGTATAGTAGTACACTACTATTTGTGCTGACTCCGGCTGGTAAGGGCGGGAAAGACAGGCAAACAAATAAGTACGGATACAAAATATAGCTGAGATATAAAATATATTACGATCTGCAACAGTGAATTAATAATAATAGGATGAATGGTGAATTAATATAATATAAACAATCGTGAAAAATATACCAACGACGTGTACTGTCCCGTTTGTCCGAAACCTACGGCGACCAGGCAGTGACGTCCCTCGCGTGGCTGATGTCGCTCTCACAGTAGGCCTACTGCTGGACGGTGGCGGCGGATGGTGTCAGGAGAATGACGATGATGACGATGACGCACTTACACAAATTTGGCTTTGCACGGCACTTGGTATAATGAGACACAGTAATACCGCACAACAATACCACACGTTAGTATATCGTGTGAAAGATCGCACGTTGTTACGCCGTGACGTAGCTACGAGGTGACTCTCACCCTGTCCACGACGTAACTGCCGTCTTCAACCCTCCGTGGCTATTGTTCGGGAACCATGTTGCCACATGGTTCGGGCGGGAATAATACCTCTTGCCGTATTACGCAATATTATAATTAAAAGCATAAAGAAAAATGTAGAAAACCAATACACACAGTTATGAGTTGCAGATCCTTAAACTAAAGTGAATATAAATTAGAATACAATTAAATAATACAAAGTAAAATAAACGTGTAGGTATGGCCACGCAGTACCATCCTCACTTACAAACACAAATAAGGGAAATAATAAAGAAATGAGGTGGAAGAGGGAGAGGTCAGGGTGCTTGCCAGCCTGAGCCACCACAACTTGCCCCCCGTAGACGACAGTTAAATACTTCCAGGTATTTATACTTTCGTCTAGAGCGACTTGTACGGTCGGAGGTTCGTTGTGTTGTTCAACTTCTTATTGTCTAGCTTTATTGCACCAATAAGGATATCTATCTTCCCTCTCGTATGTAGGTCAGTGTCTTCGTCTGGGTCAGGTATGGGATTGCGGGACAAAACATCTGCCACAAGGTTGTCTTGGCCACGACAGTATTCAATCGTAAAATCATACTCTTGAATTGCAAGTATCCAACGCGTCAGACGATTGTTCAACAGCCTACAACTCTTGATGAATGATAGTGATTTGTGGTCACTCATTATCGTAAATTGTTTGCCTAGTAGGAACATCCTCCACTTCTGTAAGGCATAAACAATCGCGAGGCATTCTTTCTCTGTGACTGTGTAACGAAGCTCCGCCCCTTTCATTTTCCGGCTAGCGAAAGCGATAACACACTTCCTTCCATTTTCGCCGATTTGATATAAGTGTGCGCCTAATCCCACGTCGGAACTGTCTGTTTGTACGTAATAGCGAGAGTTTTCAATAGGCTGGCTCAACACTACTGCGTTAATGAACATATCCTTGACCCGTTGAAATGCTTCTTCTTCAACAATACCCCATCGCCATCGAGTATTTTTTTTTAATAGTTGTAGAAGAGGTTCTGTGGCTGTTGCATAATTGCTCGCGAATCGTTGGTAATAGCCACATAAACCGAGGAATCCACGCAATTGTTTGACGTTGCGGGGAGGTGGGAAATTTTGTATGGCCTCCACTTTTGTTGGGTCTTTTTCAATTCCATCAGGGGTTATAATATGACCCAGAAAATTGACCTGCGTCCGGAAACACATAAACTTGTTTAGCTTGACGGTCATACCAGCCCTCAATAATCTATCTAACACCATTCGAATGTGTTCAATATGCGTCTCTACATCCGGCGATACAATCAACAAATCATCAACATAACAAGTTGTAAAATCTGCCACTTCAGGTCCAAGAACGCGTTCAAGTGCCCGAGAGAACCCAGCCATTGAGTTCTGCAGACCAAACGGAATTACACGGTGCCAATAACATTTATTTTCATACAAAAATGCCGTGTATTTGCGGTCTTCATACTTGATAGGTACCTGCCAGAAAGAGCTTGTCAGGTCCAATGACGTCATCACCGTCGCCCCTTCAAAACGACGCAGCAGTTCTTCCGGGTTCCCTGGTCGTTCGCGGTCTGGAATCATCCTTTGGTTTAGCCTCCTTGCATCCAGACACACGCGCACCGTGTCATCCTTCTTTGTGACACATACAAGAGGGTTAATGAAAGGCGATGATGCACGTTCAATAACACCCCAGTCTATCATTTTCTTGATCTGGCTCGCCACTGCGTCTCTCTTTGCCAGAGGGATAGGGTATGATTTCTGTGAGAATGGGCTATAGTCAGACAGTTTTATCTCATGTTCGTAACAGCTGATCAGACCCGGTCTGTCGGAAAACACTTGTTTACATTCATTGAGAATTTGAAACATTTTTTTCTTCTGTCCCTCGTCGAGCATTGTTATGTTTTCGACCTTCTCTCTGATGTCTTGCAAGGTCGTCTGCTCCAACAGGTGGTTGTTATTTAAGCTGCCCCCCGAGTCTTTAGCATGGGTCGGTCGTTCGCCCTCCCTTTCACTGCCATTTATTATGCTGGCATTGTTTGTTGAGCCTTTATCTAACCCAACAATATGCGCCTGGGCGTCAATACATAGCTGAGCTAACACGTGGAGACCCGACTCGATCGTCTGTTGTTTGTCTGGGTTACTATGGGTAGACCCACAGTTATAGTTCTGTTTATGACAGTTGTCAATAAACTTTATTTGTATATCGCTGTTTGGCACACTTAGGGTTTTTTCCATAAAATCTATCTGAGTGCAGTGTTCCGATAACCAGTCAGAGCCTAGAATAATTTCTCTAACTAGCCCAGGTATAACTAAGCAGACTACATCACAGGTTAACTCGCCTATGTTTACAGTAATGCAAGCCTGTTTCTCGATTTTCTTTCTTTTCCCCGTAACTCCAGATATAAAAACACCAGTTACAGGTAAGGTGGGTAATGCTGTTTCCCGCCCTTGTAGTAGTGAGTAAAACTCTTCGGATACACACGAGATTTCACTCCCAGTGTCCACTAAGATGGCTACCGTAACACCATGTATTTTACCCAAGACTTCTGGTATCACCCGACCAGTAGCACTCGTTTCAGTATCGTCGCATCCAAGAAACTCCTGTGACGGATTCTGGCTCTTGAAGACTGAAAGAACAGGTGACAAAACATGCGTGCTCTCATCAATCGGTCTACCAGTCGTTATTTCTCCTACCGGTTCCTTCAATGCTAGGTTTGTCACGTGCTCCGCCATTACTCTGTTATCTTGACTGATAGTTGATTTGATCAAACTAATTACTGCCGCCCTCTCCTTCAACTGTTGGGTCACCTTCGGGCGGTGAGAAGCAACCCGACTTAGTTTTCCTGGTCCATCTCTCTTACAGCCTCTGCTGGTTCGTCCCCCGTCTCCGACATCTCCATAACATGTACCCGCTTGTCATGGTACCCGGCTTGTTCGCGCGCGGTCCCTGCTGGCTGTTGATGGTTGCTTCGGGGGTTTACGGCTCTATTGTTCGCGTTTCCCGCGTTTCGATAGTAGTCGGTTGAATCCAAGCGCCGTAGGATTCTTAGACAATCGTCAATGTTCTGAAGGTTTGCAGCTAGAAGAGTTGAACGCACAGCGGGCGGAAAGTGCTCTAACACTGCGTCGATCAGTTCCGCATCACTAAAGCGAGGACTCAAATGTTTAGCTTTGGAGGCCATTTCAAGAAAATATTCAGCCCTCCTGCCTTCGTAGCTTTGGGGACAACGACCGTAATAAATTTCTTTCCTGACAGACAATTGTCGTTCAGGACCCCAGTACTCTTTCAAAAACTCTTTTTTGAAAGCCTCGAAACAGTTAAACTTGTCAAAAAAAATCTCACCCCAACGCTTTGCAGACCCGAACAAGCATTTGAGCGCTAGCCTAAGCTTCGCGCGCTCCGGCACCTGCATCACGTCAAAATGACCTTCCATATCCTTCATAAACGTGATGGGATGTAACTTGGTACTCCCATCAAATCTTCCTAACCCTTTCTCCACACACTCGTACCAGGACGCATTAATCTGGTCTCCAATGACAGTGACAGGTCTACTGTCCTCCGACATTGCGGATATCGGACTACCGCTAGTGCTGGCCTGACCGGGAGTCGAAGCCTGCGTCGTCTGCACAGCGTTGAGTTGCACCTCTAGCTGAGCTACCTTCTCAGATAACGTGCAAATCTGGGCGTCCATTCTTGACGACACCGTGGTTATTTCCGATGTGAGAGATTCCTTTAAAATCCCATTGTTTTCACTCAAGAGAGCCCTCATGGCCTCCAGAGTAACCCCTTTGTTCGACATGCTGATTATCTTATAATAATCGTGTTATGGCTTGCATGCACACAATAACAATTCAACTGTTTACAACAATGACTCAACAAATTGTCAAGTCCCTGTTCGGGCGCCAAGTTGTGCTGACTCCGGCTGGTAAGGGCGGGAAAGACAGGCAAACAAATAAGTACGGATACAAAATATAGCTGAGATATAAAATATATTACGATCTGCAACAGTGAATTAATAATAATAGGATGAATGGTGAATTAATATAATATAAACAATCGTGAAAAATATACCAACGACGTGTACTGTCCCGTTTGTCCGAAACCTACGGCGACCAGGCAGTGACGTCCCTCGCGTGGCTGATGTCGCTCTCACAGTAGGCCTACTGCTGGACGGTGGCGGCGGATGGTGTCAGGAGAATGACGATGATGACGATGACGCACTTACACAAATTTGGCTTTGCACGGCACTTGGTATAATGAGACACAGTAATACCGCACAACAATACCACACGTTAGTATATCGTGTGAAAGATCGCACGTTGTTACGCCGTGACGTAGCTACGAGGTGACTCTCACCCTGTCCACGACGTAACTGCCGTCTTCAACCCTCCGTGGCTATTGTTCGGGAACCATGTTGCCACATGGTTCGGGCGGGAATAATACCTCTTGCCGTATTACGCAATATTATAATTAAAAGCATAAAGAAAAATGTAGAAAACCAATACACACAGTTATGAGTTGCAGATCCTTAAACTAAAGTGAATATAAATTAGAATACAATTAAATAATACAAAGTAAAATAAACGTGTAGGTATGGCCACGCAGTACCATCCTCACTTACAAACACAAATAAGGGAAATAATAAAGAAATGAGGTGGAAGAGGGAGAGGTCAGGGTGCTTGCCAGCCTGAGCCACCACAACTTAATTGATAATACTATAATGTCTTGGATCTGAAGTACCACTAAACTATTGAACTCATCTATGCTAAGTAATAATATGAAAAATATTATGTTAGTACAAATATTTAAACTTTATGAGGACATTAAAAAAAAAAACACAGATATTGATACGAAAACAGTGAACCTTCACACAGATCTCCTTTCTATAACTATTCAAGTGTTTTTGAGTGGTTTTAATATATTTCTATTGATGATGCTAAAGTTAATTCAGTACTTCTTCGGTAAGTTCGATTGTCTGTGTTTTGTCGTGAATTGTTCAGTAATTATATTTATTGTATTCGTTCTGAGTTTATATTGTTTTTGCATAAGATGCTCGCAGACTTGGTACCTGGTAACTGTTGGAGTTGATGTCGTCGGTGTTGACGAGTATGATGCTGATAGTCGAAGTTACCGTGGTGGTTGTTCCTCGACCTCCAAGGTGAAGTTGTTGGTTAGGTTGGTCGTAGATCACACGGCTAATTTCGCACGTTTGATTGGTATAACTATTGTTCACAAAATTCGATATGTTTAACACTTACAACACAATAATTATACTTTATTTTTATAAAGAAAAGTAACACACAAAAATAACACTGATGAATTATCGAGTGACGAGATAGCGTCCACACACTTGTTGCTCCCCGGCACTTTCACCCTCGACTACTGTGCACGCTGCACCCCCGTGCATTCCAGTCTCCGGCCAGCCAATCACATCCCTTGCTTGTTCCTACACGAGTATTGATTTTTATACTAACTAAACCAAAAATATACGTTTAACTACAATGCCTACCACTCCAAAAACATCTGATCCATCTATGTGATTACACCCTAGATCTACATACTATACGGTTACAAGTTCTGTATATTCTTGCTAATAGAGGGTCTAATGCCAATTACGACGGAGTGTTCAACTTAATTAAACATACCCACGTCTTCTATCAAATCAAGAGTTTACGTGTAAATGCGTAATCTACGAAGTGAAGTGTCATAGACATATAAACGCAATTATCCTAGAGAAGGCGGAGTTTCTTGCAGTTCTGTATATTCCTGCTAATAGAAGGTCTATTGGCAATCACGACGGAGTGTTCAACTCCATTTAACATACCCACGTCTTCTATCAAATCAAGAGTTTACATAAAAAAGCGTAGTCTCCGAAGTAAAGTGTCATAGACATATAAACGCAATTATCCTAGAGAAGGCGGAGTTTCTTGCAGTTCTGTATATTCCTGCAAATAGAAGGTCTATTGCCAATAACGACGGAGTGTTCAACTCAATTAAACATATCCACGTCTTCTATCAAATCAAGAGTTTACGTGTAAATGCGTAATCTACGAAGTAAAGTGTCATAGACATATAAACGCAATTATCCTAGAGAAGGCGGAGTTTCTTGCAGTTCTGTATATTCCTGCTAAAAGAAAGTCTAATGCCAATTACGACGGAGTGTTCAACTTTATTAAACATACCCACGTCTTCTATCAAATCAAGAGTTTACATGTAAAAGCGTAGTCTCCGAAGTGAAGTGTCATAGACATATAAACGCAATTATCTAAGAGAAGGCGTAGTTTCTTGCAGTTCTGTATATTCCTGCTAATAGAGGGTCTAATGTCAATAACGACGTAGTGTAAAACTCAATTAAACATAGCCACGTCTTCTATCAAATCAAGAGGTTACTGTATATTCCTGCTAAAAGAAAGTCTAATGCCAATTACGACGGAGTGTTCAACTTTATTAAACATACCCACGTCTTCTATCAAATCAAGAGTTTACATGTAAAAGCGTAGTCTCCGAAGTGAAGTGTCATAGACATATAAACGCAATTATCTAAGAGAAGGCGGAGTTTCTTGCTGTTCTGTATATTCCTGCTAATAGAGGGTCTAATGTCAATAACGACGTAGTGTAAAACTCAATTAAACATAGCCACGTCTTCTATCAAATCAAGAGGTTACGTATAAAAGCGTAGTCTCCGAAGTGAAGTGTCATAGACATATAAACGCAATTATCTTAGAGAAGGCGAAGTTTCTTGCAGTTCTGTATATTCCTGCTAATAAAAGGTCTAATGCCAATTACGACGGAGTGTTCAACTCAATTAAACATACCCACGTCTTCTATCAAATCAAGAGTTTACGTATAAAAGCGTAGTCTCCGAAGTGAAGTGTCATAGACATATTAACCTAATTATCTTAGAGAAGGCGGAGTTTCTTGCAGTTTAGTATATTCCTGCTAATAGAGTGTCGTATGCCAATAACGACGGAGTGTTGAAATCAATTAAACATACCCACGTCTTCTATCAAATCAAGAGTTTACATGTAAAAGCGTAGTCTCCGAAGTGTAGTGGTATGGACATATAAACGCAATTATCTTAGAGAAGGAGGAGCTTCTTGCAGTTCTGTATATTCCTGCTAATAGAGGGTCTAATGCCAATTACGACGGAGTGTTGAACTTTATTAAACATACCCACATCTTCTATCAAATCAAGAGTTTACATGTAAAAGCGTAGTCTCCGAAGTGTAGTGGTATGGACATATAAACGCAATTATCTTAGAGAAGGCGGAGCTTCTTGCAGTTTTGTATATTCCTGCTTATAAAGAGTCAAATGCCAATAACGACGGAGTGTTCAACTCAATAAAACATACCCACGTCGTCTATTAAATAAGAGTTTACGTATAAAAGCGTAGTCTCCGAAGTGTAGTGATACCGTATGGACATATAAACGCAATTATCTTAGAGAAGGCGGAGTTTCTTGCAGTTCTGTATATTTCTGCTAATAGAGGGTCTAATGCCAATTACGACGGAGTGTTCAACTTAATTAACTATATCCACGTCTTCTATCAAATCAAGAGTTTACGTGTAAAAGCGTAGTCTCCGAAGTGAAGTGTCATAGACATATACACGCAATTATCTAAGAGAAGGCGGAGTTTCTTGCAGTTCTGTATATTCCTGCTAATAGAAAATCTATTGCCAATCACGACGGAGTGTTCAACTCCATTAAACATACCCACGTCTTCCATCAAATCAAGAGTTTACGTGTAAATGCGTAATCTACGAAGTGTAGTGGTATGGACATATAAACGCAATAATCTAAGAGAAGGCGGATCTTCTTGCAATTCTGTATATTCCCGCTAATAGATGGTCTAATGCCAATTACGACGGAGTGTTCAACTCAATTAAACATACCCACGTCTTCTTTCAAATCAAGAGTTAACATGTAAAAGCGTAGTCTCCGAAGTATAGTGTCATGGACATATAAACGCAATTATCCTAGAGAAGGCGGAGATTCTTGCAGTTCTGTATATTCCTACTAATAGATGGTCTAATGCCAATAACGACGGAGTGTTCAACTCAATTAAACATACCCACGTCTTCTATCAAATCAAGAGTTTACGTGTAAATGCGTAATCTACGAAGTGTAGTGGTATGGACATATAAACGCAATAATCTAAGAGAAGGCGGATCTTCTTGCAATTCTGTATATTCCCGCTAATAGATGGTCTAATGCCAATTACGACGGAGTGTTCAACTCCATTTAACATACCCACGTCTTCTATCAAATCAAGAGTTTACATAAAAAAGCGTAGTCTCCGAAGTAAAGTGTCATAGACATATAAACGCAATTATCTTAGAGAAGGCGGAGTTTCTTGCAGTTCTGTATATTCCTGCTAATAGAAGGTCTATTGCCAATAACGACGGAGTGTTCAACTCAATTAAACATATCCACGTCTTCTATCAAATCAAGAGTTTACGTGTAAATGCGTAATCTACGAAGTAAAGTGTCATAGACATATAAACGCAATTATCCTAGAGAAGGCGGAGTTTCTTGCAGTTCTGTATATTCCTGCTAAAAGAAAGTCTAATGCCAATTACGACGGAGTGTTCAACTTTATTAAACATACCCACGTCTTCTATCAAATCAAGAGTTTACATGTAAAAGCGTAGTCTCCGAAGTGAAGTGTCATAGACATATAAACGCAATTATCTAAGAGAAGGCGGAGTTTCTTGCAGTTCTGTATATTTCTGCTAATAGAGGGTCTAATGCCAATTACGACGGAGTGTTCAACTTAATTAACTATATCCACGTCTTCTATCAAATCAAGAGTTTACGTGTAAAAGCGTAGTCTCCGAAGTGAAGTGTCATAGACATATACACGCAATTATCTAAGAGAAGGCGGAGTTTCTTGCAGTTCTGTATATTCCTGCTAATAGAAAATCTATTGCCAATCACGACGGAGTGTTCAACTCCATTAAACATACCCACGTCTTCCATCAAATCAAGAGTTTACGTGTAAATGCGTAATCTACGAAGTGTAGTGGTATGGACATATAAACGCAATAATCTAAGAGAAGGCGGATCTTCTTGCAATTCTGTATATTCCCGCTAATAGATGGTCTAATGCCAATTACGACGGAGTGTTCAACTCAATTAAACATACCCACGTCTTCTTTCAAATCAAGAGTTAACATGTAAAAGCGTAGTCTCCGAAGTATAGTGTCATGGACATATAAACGCAATTATCCTAGAGAAGGCGGAGATTCTTGCAGTTCTGTATATTCCTACTAATAGATGGTCTAATGCCAATAACGACGGAGTGTTCAACTCAATTAAACATACCCACGTCTTCTATCAAATCAAGAGTTTACGTGTAAATGCGTAATCTACGAAGTGTAGTGGTATGGACATATAAACGCAATAATCTAAGAGAAGGCGGATCTTCTTGCAATTCTGTATATTCCCGCTAATAGATGGTCTAATGCCAATTACGACGGAGTGTTCAACTCCATTTAACATACCCACGTCTTCTATCAAATCAAGAGTTTACATAAAAAAGCGTAGTCTCCGAAGTAAAGTGTCATAGACATATAAACGCAATTATCTTAGAGAAGGCGGAGTTTCTTGCAGTTCTGTATATTCCTGCTAATAGAAGGTCTATTGCCAATAACGACGGAGTGTTCAACTCAATTAAACATATCCACGTCTTCTATCAAATCAAGAGTTTACGTGTAAATGCGTAATCTACGAAGTAAAGTGTCATAGACATATAAACGCAATTATCCTAGAGAAGGCGGAGTTTCTTGCAGTTCTGTATATTCCTGCTAAAAGAAAGTCTAATGCCAATTACGACGGAGTGTTCAACTTTATTAAACATACCCACGTCTTCTATCAAATCAAGAGTTTACATGTAAAAGCGTAGTCTCCGAAGTGAAGTGTCATAGACATATAAACGCAATTATCTAAGAGAAGGCGGAGTTTCTTGCAGTTCTGTATATT
Source organism: Isoperla grammatica (assembly GCA_945910005.1). Lineage (NCBI taxonomy): Eukaryota > Metazoa > Arthropoda > Insecta > Plecoptera > Perlodidae > Isoperla > Isoperla grammatica. The sequence goes on from OX246740.1 coordinate 33,825,388, forward strand.
CCTGCTAATAGAGGGTCTAATGTCAATAACGACGTAGTGTAAAACTCAATTAAACATAGCCACGTCTTCTATCAAATCAAGAGGTTACTGTATATTCCTGCTAAAAGAAAGTCTAATGCCAATTACGACGGAGTGTTCAACTTTATTAAACATACCCACGTCTTCTATCAAATCAAGAGTTTACATGTAAAAGCGTAGTCTCCGAAGTGAAGTGTCATAGACATATAAACGCAATTATCTAAGAGAAGGCGGAGTTTCTTGCAGTTCTGTATATTCCTGCTAATAGAGGGTCTAATGTCAATAACGACGTAGTGTAAAACTCAATTAAACATAGCCACGTCTTCTATCAAATCAAGAGGTTACGTATAAAAGCGTAGTCTCCGAAGTGAAGTGTCATAGACATATAAACGCAATTATCTTAGAGAAGGCGAAGTTTCTTGCAGTTCTGTATATTGCTGCTAATAAAAGGTCTAATGCCAATTACGACGGAGTGTTCAACTCAATTAAACATACCCACGTCTTCTATCAAATCAAGAGTTTACGTATAAAAGCGTAGTCTCCGAAGTGAAGTGTCATAGACATATTAACCTAATTATCTTAGAGAAGGCGGAGTTTCTTGCAGTTTAGTATATTCCTGCTAATAGAGTGTCGTATGCCAATAACGACGGAGTGTTGAAATCAATTAAACATACCCACGTCTTCTATCAAATCAAGAGTTTACATGTCAAAGCGTAGTCTCCGAAGTGTAGTGGTATGGACATATAAACGCAATTATCTTAGAGAAGGAGGAGCTTCTTGCAGTTCTGTATATTCCTGCTAATAGAGGGTCTAATGCCAATTACGACGGAGTGTTGAACTTTATTAAACATACCCACATCTTCTATCAAATCAAGAGTTTACATGTAAAAGCGTAGTCTCCGAAGTGTAGTGGTATGGACATATAAACGCAATTATCTTAGAGAAGGCGGAGCTTCTTGCAGTTTTGTATATTCCTGCTTATAAAGAGTCAAATGCCAATAACGACGGAGTGTTCAACTCAATAAAACATACCCACGTCGTCTATTAAATAAGAGTTTACGTATAAAAGCGTAGTCTCCGAAGTGTAGTGATACCGTATGGACATATAAACGCAATTATCTTAGAGAAGGCGGAGTTTCTTGCAGTTCTGTATATTTCTGCTAATAGAGGGTCTAATGCCAATTACGACGGAGTGTTCAACTTAATTAACTATATCCACGTCTTCTATCAAATCAAGAGTTTACGTGTAAAAGCGTAGTCTCCGAAGTGAAGTGTCATAGACATATACACGCAATTATCTAAGAGAAGGCGGAGTTTCTTGCAGTTCTGTATATTCCTGCTAATAGAAAATCTATTGCCAATCACGACGGAGTGTTCAACTCCATTAAACATACCCACGTCTTCTATCAAATCAAGAGTTTACGTGTAAATGCGTAATCTACGAAGTGTAGTGGTATGGACATATAAACGCAATAATCTAAGAGAAGGCGGATCTTCTTGCAATTCTGTATATTCCCGCTAATAGATGGTCTAATGCCAATTACGACGGAGTGTTCAACTCAATTAAACATACCCACGTCTTCTTTCAAATCAAGAGTTAACATGTAAAAGCGTAGTCTCCGAAGTGTAGTGTCATGGACATATAAACGCAATTATCCTAGAGAAGGCGGAGATTCTTGCAGTTCTGTATATTCCTACTAATAGATGGTCAAATGCCAATAACGACGGAGTGTTCAACTCAATTAAACATACCCACGTCTTCTATCAAATCAAGAGTTTACGTGTAAAAGTATAGTCTCCGAAGTGTAGTGGTATGGACATATAAACGCAATTATCTAAGAGAAGGCGGAGCTTCTTGCAGTTCTGTATGTTCCTGCTAATAGAAGGTCTAATGCCAATCACGACGGAGTGTTCAACTCAATAAACCATATCCACGTCTTCTATCAAATCAAGAGTTTACGTGTAAAAGCGTAGTCTCCGAAGTGAAGTGTCATAGACATATAAACGCAATTATCTAAGAGAAGGCGGAGTTTCTTGAAGTTCTGTGTATTACTGCTAATAGAGGGTCTAATGCCAATAACAATGGAGTGTTCAACTTATTTAAACATACCAACGTCTTCTATCAAATCAAGAGTTTACATGTAAAAGCGTTGTCTCCGAAGTGAAGTGTCATAGACATATAAACGCAATTATCTAAGAGAAGGCGGAGTTTCTTGCAGTTCTGTATATTCTTGCTAATAGAGGGTCTAATGCCAATAACGACGGATCGTTCAAATCAATTAATCATACCCACGTCTTCTATCAAATCAAGAATTTACATGTAAAAGCGAAGTCTCCGAAGTTTAGTGATATGGACATATAAACGCAATTATCTTAGTGAAGGCGGAGCTTCTTGCAGTTCTGTATATTCCTGCTAATAGAGGGTCTAATGCCAATAACGACAGAGTGTTCAACTTAATTAACCATATCCACGTCTTCTATCAAATCAAGAGTTTACATGTAAAAGCGTAGTCTCCGAAGTGAAGTGTCATAGACATATAAACGCATTTATCTTAGAGAAGGCGGAGCTTCTTGCAGTTCTGTATATTTCTGCTTATAGAGGGTCTAATGCCAATTACGACGGAGTGTTCAACTCAATTAACCATATCCACTTCTTCTATTAAATCAAGAGTTTACATGTAAAAGCGTAGTCTCCGAAGTGAAGTGTCATAGACATATAAACGCAATTATCTAAGAGAAGGCGGAGTTTCTTGCAGTTCTGTGTATTCCTGCTAATAGAAGGTCTAATGCCAATAACGACGGAGGTTTCAACTCAATTGAACATACCCACGTATTCTATCAAATCAAGAGTTTACGTATAAAAGCATTGACTCCGAAGTGAAGTGGTATAGACATATAAACGCAATTATCTTAGAGAAGGCGGAGTTTCTTGCAGTTCTGTATATTCCTGCTAATAGAGGCTCTATTACCAATTACGACGGAGTGTTCATCTTAATTAAACATACCCACGTATTCTATCAAATCAAGAGTTTACGTATAAAAGCGTTGTCTCCGAAGTGAAGTGTCATAGACATATAAACGCAATTATCTAAGAGAAGGCGGAGTTTCTTGCAGTTCTGTGTATTCCTGCTAATAGAGGGTCTAATGCCAATAACGATGGAGTGTTCAACTTAATTAAACATTCCCACGTCGTCTATCAAATCAAAGTTTACGTCTAAAAGCGTAGTCTTTGAAGTGTAGTGGTACCGTATGGACATATAAACGCAATTATCTAAGAGAAGGCGGAGTTTTTTTGCAGTTCTGTATATTCCTGCTAATAGAGGGTCTAATGCTTATTACGACGGATTGTTCAAATCAATTAAACTAACCCACGTCTTCTATCAAATCAAGAGTTTACGTATAAAAGCGTTTTCTCCGAAGTGTTGTGTCATTGACATATAAACGCAATAATCTTAGAGAAGGCGGAGTTTTTATTGCAGTTCTGTATATTCCTGCTAATAGAGGGTCTTATGTTTATAACAACGGAGTGTTCAACTTAATTAACCATATCCACATCTTCTATCAAATCAAGACTTTACGTATAAAAGCGTAGTCTTTAAAGTGAAGTGGTATGGACACATAAACGCAATTATCTAAGAGAAGGCGGAGTTTCTTGCAGTTCTGTGTATTCCTGCTAATAGAGGGTCTATTGCTTATAACGACGGAGTGTTCAACTCAATTAAACATATCCACGTCTTCTATCAAATCAAGAGTTTACGTGTAAATGCGTAATCTACGAAGTGAAGTGTCATAGACATATAAACGCAATTATCCTAGAGAAGGCGGAGTTTCTTGCAGTTCTGTATATTCCTGCTAATAAAGAGTCTAATGCCAATCACGACGGAGTGTTCAACTCAATTAAACATACCCACGACTTCTATCAAATCAAGAGTTTACGTATAAAAGCGTAGTCTCCGAAGTGTAGTGGTATGGACATATAAACGCAATTATCTAAGAGAAGGCGGAGTTTCTTGCAGTTCTGTATATTCCTGCTAATATAAGGTCTAATTCCAATAACGATGGAGTCTTCAACCCAATTAAACATACCCACGTCTTCTATCAAATCAAGAGTTTACGTATAAAAGCGTAGTCTCCGAAGTGTGGTGGTATGGACATATAAACGCAATTATCTTAGAGAAGGCGGAGTTTCTTGCAGTTCTGTATATTCCTGCTAATAGAAGGTCTAATGCCAATTACGACGAAGTGTTTAACTCAATTAAACATACCCACGTCTTCTATCAAATCAAGAGTTTACGTGTAAATGCGTAATCTACGAAGTGTAGTGGTATGGACATATAAACGCAATTATCTAAGAGAAGGCGGATCTTCTTGCAGTTCTGTATATTCCTGCTAATAGAGGGTCTAATGCCAAGTACGACGGAGTGTTCAACTCAATTAAACATACCCACGTCTTCTATCAAATCAAGAGTTTACGTGTAAATGCGTAATCTACGAAGTGAAGTGTCATAGACATATAAACGCAATTATCCTAGAGAAGGTGGAGTTTCTTGCAGTTCTGTATATTCCTGCTAATAGAAGGTCTATTGCCAATTACGACGGAGTGTCCAACTCCATTAGTTATACCCACGTCTTCTATCAAATCAAGAGTTTACATGTAAATGCGTAATCTACGAAGTGTAGTGGTATGGACATATAAACGCAATTATCTAAGAGAAGGCGGATCTTCTTGCAATTCTTTATATTCCTGCTAATAGAATGTCTAATGCCAATAACGACGGAGTGTTCAACTCAATAAAACATACCCACTTCTTCAATCAAATCAAGAGTTTACATGTAAAAGCGTAGTCTCCGAAGTAAAGTGTCATTGACATATAAACGCAATTATCTTAGAGAAGGCGGAGTTTCTTGCAGTTCTGTATATTTCTGCTAATAGAAGGTATATTGCCAATAACGACGGAGTGTTCAACTCAATTAAACACATCCACGTCTTCTATCAAATCAAGAGTTTACGTGTAAATGCGTAATCTACGAAGTGAAGTGTCATAGACATATAAACGCAAATATCCTAGAGAAGGCGGAGTTTCTTGCAGTTCTGTATATTCCTGCTAAAAGAGAGTCTAATGCCAATTACGACGGAGTGTTCAACTTTATTAAACATACCCACGTCTTTTATTAAATCAAGAGTTTACATGTAAAAGCGTAGTCTCCGAAGTGAAGTGTCATAGACATATAAACGCAATTATCTAAGAGAAGGCGGAGTTTCTTGCAGTTCTGTATATATCTGCTAATAGAGGGTCGAATGTCAATAACGACGTAGTGTAAAACTCAATTAAACATAGCCACGTCTTCTATCAAATCAAGAGGTTACGTATAAAAGCGTAGTCTCCGAAGTGAAGTGTCATAGACATATAAACGCAATTATCTTAGAGAAGGCGAAGTTTCTTGCAGTTCTGTATATTCCTGCTAATAAAAGGTCTAATGCCAATTACGACGGAGTGTTCAACTCAATTAAACATACCCACGTCTTCTATCAAATCAAGAGTTTACGTATAAAAGCGTAGTTTTCGAAGTGAAGTGTCATAGACATATTTACCTAATTATCTTAGAGAAGGCGGAGTTTCTTGCAGTTCTGTATATTCCTGCTAATATAAGGTCTAATGCCAATAACGATGGAGTGTTCAACTTAATTAAACATACCCACGTCTTCTATCTGTGGTGGTTGTTGTGGCCACCGCCTGATATTCATCCCATGTAGGGATTAGCCCCGCCCTCCCGGGAGTAGGCTGTGGATGGCCCGGCGACATAGTCCGCCGAGTGACAGTCTGTAGTCGACCATGGAATGTAATAGTCGTGTGTTTGTACTAATAAAGTATTCTCTATATTCCGGAGTCTGGTTGTTTAATGAACCCTAAACACCTGGGGGAGAACATTACATATTGGCGACGAGCCTGTATCCGCGCGTCCAAGTACGTAAGTTTGTAAGCCTAGCCTAGGCCTTGGCCTAAACACGCCTACCAAAAGGGAAAATGGCGTTGGTAAAGTCTCGAATCGTCGGGAACATGGAACCTTTTTCCTGTGAAACGGAGGACATAGTCTCATACTTAGAGAGATTAGAGTCATATTTCGTGTTAAATGGAATTTCTGAGGATAATATAAAGGTGCCCATGTTCATAACGCTATGCGGCGCACCTACTTACCAAGTCTTGAAGAACATGTTAATGCCAAACAAACCAAGTGAGTCAACCTTCCACGTCATTGTGTCAGTATTGAAGGCCCATTACGCCCCCAAAAGATTGGTTATCTCGGAAAGATACCATTTTCATTGCAGAAATCAAAAGGAAGGGGAAAGTATCAGTAACTACATAGTAGCTATCAAGAAGCTGTCGGAGCATTGTGATTTCAAAGATTTTTTGTCCGAAGCCTTACGAGACAGGTTAGTTTGTGGTTTGTCGTCAGAAAATATTCGACGCAAACTGCTTCTAGAGAAGTCGTTAACCTTCGACGAGGCCAGTGCCATAGCCTTGAATATGGAGCTTGCAGACAGTCAGTCCAAATTGTCCAATCTGTCAGTCAATCTAGTACCCAAGTCCCGAAGGCAAAGTCAATCATCGTCACGTCAGCGGTCCTCCGAGCCAATGTACAGTCGGCCATCTTCATCGTCGGGGCGTCGGCAGTCCAGTCCATCGTTCCATCGGGAGTCTAGTAGGCCGACCAGTCATCAATCTAGCCAGTCTTCAAGGTACGAGTCAAGGAATCCTGGAAGTGTGCAGTCTTGCCGACGATGTGGGCGTCTCCACAACGAAGCCGATTGTCCAGCTCGTAACTGGGAGTGTTTCAGTTGCCATAAGCAAGGCCATACCTCTCGGGTGTGCCGAAAGAATCGGCGAGTGCATGATGTGATTGCCGATGGTTCTAGTGAAGCCGATAGTGAATCAAGTGATAGTGTGTCTGTCAGTAAAGTGAGTACGAGTGCTACGGCAAGAGTGACCAAGGTGGTGAGTAAAGGGTCCTCAGCCGAAGATGTCCTAGAAGTCACCTCCAAGGAAGTTGTGCCGTCTACAATAAAAACGCTTGGGGGTAGTCCCCTGTTCGTAAAATTAAGAGTAGAAGATATTATTGTAAAGTTTGAAGTAGACACCGGAGCCAGTGTGAGTTTAATTTCAAGTCAATTTTATTATGATAACTTCAGTCAAAAGAAGCTTCACCCTAGCCCGTTGTCTTTAAAGTCTGTGACCGGGGAAAAACTAGGAGTGTTAGGTCAGATAGAGGTCAAAGTCAAATCCCCAACTAACACAAGTAAGCTATTAAAACTCACCGTTTGTGAGAATAATAGGAAGATAAAGCCGTTGCTAGGTAGACCATGGTTGGATAGCCTATCCCCATCCTGGAGGAATGTGCTTCAAGTTGATACAAAGTCTGAAACCCTCGAATCAGAGTCCACTGAGATAGTTCTAGGCCAAAACCTGGAGGAGTCTGATATTTTCACGGTTGAAATTGACGATGGCCTAGCAGCCTCTAATTCATTAGTAAACCCAAGGACAGTCGTAGAGGAGCTCAGCAAAAAATTCCCCAATGTATTTTCGAATGATAAGTCGGTTTCCATTAAACAATACCAGGCCAACCTAGTCCTAAAAGAAAATGTGACACCGGTATTCCACAAGGCATATAGCATTCCTTACGCCCTCAAGTCTGAGGTGAAGCGGCAGTTAGATGAAATGGTGGAGGTGGGTACCCTCGTACCCGTACGCCATGCCGAATGGGCCTCACCCATTGTATGCGTACCCCAAACAAATAACAAGGTTAGGATCTGCGTGGATTTCAAGGTGACCCTAAATTCCGCATTGAAAACAGACTTCTACCCTTTGCCTCGACTCGAGGATATTTTCACATCATTATCTGGAGGAACCGTCTTTACGGTCCTTGACCTACAAAACGCTTACCAGCAGTTAATTGTTGGCCCCGAGTCGCGACAATATTTAACGATAAATACGGAATTTGGCCTTTACCAGTTCACCAGGCTTCCGTTTGGCGTATCTAGTGCGCCGGGAATATTCCAAGCTACCATGGAGGAGATTTTAAAAGATATGCCGTGGGTGAAAGTATATCTCGATGATATTCTTATCACTGGTAGGGATTTAGAGCATTGTAAAAGAAATGTCGATAAGGTGCTAAGGCGATTAAATGAATACCAGGTCCGCGTCAACCTACACAAATGCAAATTTTTCTGTACCCAGGTTGATTATTTAGGTCATGCCTTACATGCCAAGGGGATCAGTCCTTCAAACAATAAAATCACGGCCATTGTTGAAGCCTCGGAACCCATCAACGTTTCCCAGCTTAGATCCTACCTCGGAATGTTAAATTTTTATAATCGTTTTCTTCCCAATTTATCAACATTATTGAAACCTTTATACAACCTTACCAAACAGGGAGCCCCGTGGTTTTGGTCAGCTGACTGTGTAAGAGCATTTGCAAAAAGTAAGGAGCTACTACAGAATAACTGCTTGCTGGTTCACTATAACCCAGATTATCCCATTGTGGTGTCAGCCGATGCCTCTCCCTATGGAGTAGGTGGTGTCCTCAGTCACTTAATAAATGGAATTGAAAGACCCGTAATGTTTGTATCCAGTACTTTGACACCCACCCAACAAGGTTATTCGCAATTAGATAGAGAAGCCTTGGCATTAGTGTTTACAGTTAAGCGCTTCCATAAGTATCTGTTTGGTCAAGCATTTACATTAGCAACTGACCATCAGCCACTTAAACATATTCTGGCTCCCACCAAAGGGATACCTACGGTGGCAGCTTCCCGTCTTCAACGGTGGGCCGTCATCTTGTCAACTTATAATTATAAGATTATGTACCGTAAGGCCTCCTTGATGTGCCCCGCCGATGCCCTGTCACGATTACCTGATAAAAGAGAGCTTATCGAGGATTACAAAATCGCATTGTTAGATGAAGAGTTTCCGCTAACGTATGTCGAAATAGCAACTGAAACTGCTAAAGATCCGGTGTTATCCAAAGTGCTCGATCTCACAAAGCATGGGTGGCCAAATCATGTGCCTGAAGGAGGTCTTATCCCCTATTTTAAGAGAAGAATGGAATTGTCACTTGAACACGGTTGCCTTTTGGCTGGTAATAAAGTGATTATTCCTAAATCCTTGCAAGAAACATTGTTAACTCTCTTGCATAATGAACATCCGGGCATTGTACGCATGAAAGCATTGGCCAGAACCACGTGTTGGTGGCCTTCGCTAAATGCCGAAATTGAAAATAAAGTACAATCCTGCGAAGCATGTCAAGTTATTAACTTCACACCTAGTTCAAATGTAACAGTAAAGTGGCCCAGTGTGGAACCTTGGTTTAGGGTTCATATTGACTTCTTTGTCAAAGATCAGAAAACATTCTTAATTCTGGTTGATAGTGCCTCTCGGTGGATCGAAGTCTGGTTTATGGCCAGAGGCACTGACGCAACAGAAGTCACTAGGAAATTGAGACATTGTTTCACCGTGTTTGGGTTTCCACACCAAATTGTCTCTGACAACGGCCCCCCCTTTACTTCCGTTGAGTTCACAGCTTTTTGTAAAGCTTATGGAATAACCCTGATACATAGCCCCCCATATTCCCCAAGGTCAAACGGGGCCGCCGAACGAGCAGTTCAAACCATTAAAAAGGGGCTATCCAAGGAACTATTGGTTCATAACTTGACATTAAAAAAAGGAGAGGTTCAAGAGATATTAGACAGGATCCTCTTAACATATAGAACCACCCCTCATTCAGATAACGAGTTAAGTCCGTCAGAGTTTTTGTTGAAGCATAAACCCAGGACCATCCTATCCTTAATAAAACCTAATAACCATAGGGTGCCCCCTATGACTCCAACCAAACTGTTAACTTTCGAAGTAGGCACCCAAGTATTGGTCAAAATCAAGCCATACACTGTCCCTGAGAAAGGTGTAATTAGGAAGCAAATCAGTGCAGTAACCTACCTGGTAGAAGTAAAAGATGTTATCCGTTTGGTACACCTCAACCAAATGAAACCTTACGAGGGGGGAGAACTGTATCCCTTACCAAAAGTTATATTGACACCTCAACATAAGGAATCCTTACCCCTCTCTGAACATCCTCCTAGTCCCATTGTGCCCAAGGAGCCTGGGAGCTCCCCAGCTAGCAAGGGAAAAGTAACCTATGGGAATCATTCCCAATTTACTTCTCCAGAGAAAATTCCTATTAATAATAATAATAAGGATAATTCTTCACCCATTTTGAGGCGTTCCTCCCGAGTGGTGAAGGCACCACAGAAGTTAAACTTATGAATATCTTTTTGAATGTAATGTTATGTATTTTCTTATCCATTGTTATTGTATCTAAACTTAAAGTTAGTTAACTAATGAGTATCCTTTGTGAATGTAATCTGTTATGTAATTATTATCCATTGGTTGCCTAAAAAGCTAGTAAGGGAGGAGTGTGGTGGTTGTTGTGGCCACCGCCTGATATTCATCCCATGTAGGGATTAGCCCCGCCCTCCCGGGAGTAGGCTGTGGATGGCCCGGCGACATAGTCCGCCGAGTGACAGTCTGTAGTCGACCATGGAATGTAATAGTCGTGTGTTTGTACTAATAAAGTATTCTCTATATTCCGGAGTCTGGTTGTTTAATGAACCCTAAACACCTGGGGGAGAACATTACACTATCAAATCAATAGTTTACGTATAAAAGCGTAGTCTCCGAAGTGTGGTGGTATGGACATATAAACGCAATTATCTTAGAGAAGGCGGAGTTTCTTGCAGTTCTGTATATTCCTGCTAATAGAAGGTCTAATGCCAATAACGACGAAGTGTTTAACTCAATTAAACATACCTTTGTCTTCTATCAAATCAAGAGTTTACGTGTAAATGCGTAATCTACGAAGTGTAGTGGTATGGACATATAAACGCAATTATCTAAGAGAAGGCGGATCTTTTTGCAGTTCTGTATAATCCTGCTAATAGAGGGTCTAATGCCAATTACGACGGAGTGTTCAACTCAATTAAACATACCCACGTCTTCTATCAAATCAAGAGTTTGCGTGTAAATGCGTAATCTACGAAGTGAAGTGTCATAGACATATAAACGCAATTATCCTAGAGAAGGCGGAGTGTCTTGCAGTTCTGTATATTCCTGCTAATAGAAAGTCTATTGCCAATTACGACGGAGTGTTCAACTCCATTAATTATACACACGTCTTCTATCAAATCAAGAGTTTACATGTAAATGCGTAATCTACGAAGTGTAGTGGTATGGACATATAAACGCAATTATCTAAGAGAAGGCGGATCTTCTTGCAATTCTTTATATTCCTGCTAATAGAATGTCTAATGCCAATAACGACGGAGTGTTCAACTTAATAAAACATACCCACGTCTTCAATCAAATCAAGAGTTTACATGTAAAAGCGTAGTCTCCGAAGTAAAGTGTCATAGACATATAAACGCAATTATCTTAGAGAAGGCGGAGTTTCTTGCAGTTCTGTATATTCCTGCTAATAGAAAATCTATTGCCAATAACGACGGAGTGTTCAACTCAATTAAACATATCCACGTCTTCTATCAAATCAAGAGTTTACGTGTAAATGCGTAATCTACGAAGTGAAGTGTCATAGACATATAAACGCAATTATCCTAGAGAAGGCGGAGTTTCTTGCAGTTCTGTATATTCCTGCTAAAAGAGAGTCTAATGCCAATTACGACGGAGTGTTCAACTTTATTAAACATACCCACGTCTTCTATCAAATCAAGAGTTTACATGTAAAAGCGTAGTCTCCGAAGTGAAGTGTCATAGACATATAAACGCAAATATCATAGAGAAGGCGGATCATCTTGCAGTTCTGTATATTGCTGCTAATAGCGGGTCTAATGCCAATAACGACGGAGTGTTCAACTTAATTAAACATACCCACGTCTTCTATCAAATCAAGAGTTTACATGTAAAAGCGTAGTCTCCGAAGTGTAGTGATATGGACATATAAACGCAATTATCTTAGAGAAGGCGGAGCTTCTTGCAGTTCTGTATATTTCTGCTTATAGAGAATCTAATGCCAATGACGAAGAAGTGTTCAACTCAATTAACCATATGCACTTCTTCTATCAAATCAAGAGTTTACATGTAAAAGCGTAGTCTCCGAAGTGAAGTGTCATAGACATATAAACGCAATTATCTAAGAGGAGGCGGAGTTTCTTGCAGTTCTGTGTATTCCTGCTAATAGAAGGTCTAATGCCGATAACGACGGAGTGTTCAACTCAATTAAACATACCCACGTATTCTATCAAATCAAGAGTTTACGTATAAAAGCATTGACTCCGAAGTGTAGTGGTTTGGACATATAAACGCAATTATCTTAGAGAAGGCGGAGCTTCTTGCAGTTTTGTATATTCCTGCTTATAAAGAGTCTAATGCCAATAACGACGGAGTGTTCAACTCAATTAAACATACCCACGTCGTCTATTAAATAAGAGTTTACGTATAAAAGCGTAGTCTCCGAAGTGTAGTGGTACCGTATGGACATATAAACGCAATTATCTTAGAGAAGGCGGAGTTTCTTGCAGTTCTGTATATTTCTGCTAATAGAGGGTCTAATGCCAATTACGACGGAGTGTTCAACTCAATTAACTATATCCACGTCTTCTATCAAATCAAGAGTTTACGTGTAAAAGCGTAGTCTCCGAAGTGAAGTGTCATAGACATATACACGCAATTATCTAAGAGAAGGCGGAGTTTCTTGCAGTTCTGTATATTCCTGCTAATAGAAAATCTATTGCCAATTACGACGGAGTGTTCAACTCCATTAAACATACCCACGTCTTCTATCAAATCAAGAGTTTACGTGTAAATGCGTAATCTAAGAAGTGTAGTGGTATGGACATATAAACGCAATAATCTAAGAGAAGGCGGATTTTCTTGCAATTCTGTATATTCCTGCTAATAGATGGTCTTATGCCAATTACGACGGAGTGCTCAACTCAATTAAACATACCCACGTCTTCTATCAAATCAAGAGTTAACATGTAAAAGCGTAGTCTCCGAAGTGTAGTGTCATGGACATATAAACGCAATAATCCTAGAAAAGGCGGAGATTCTTGCAGTTCTGTATATTCCTGCTAATAGATAGTCTAATGCCAATAACGACGGAGTGTTCAACTCAATTAAACATACCCACGTCTTCTATCAAATCAAGAGTTTACGTGTAAAAGTATAGTCTCCGAAGTGTAGTGGTATGGACATATAAACGCAATTATCTAAGAGAAGGCGGAGCTTCTTGCAGTTCTGTATATTCCTGCTAATAGAAGGTCTAATGCCAATCACGACGGAGTGTTCAACTCAATAAACCATATCCACGTCTTCTATCAAATCAAGAGTTTTCGTGTAAAAGCGTAGTCTCCGAAGTGAAGTGTCATAGACATATAAACGCAATTATCTAAGAGAAGGCGAAGTTTCTTGAAGTTCTGTGTATTCCTGCTAATAGAGGGTCTAATGCCAATTACAATGGAGTGTTCAACTTAATTAAACATACCAACGTCTTCTATCAAATCAAGAGTTTACATGTAAAAGCGTAGTCTCCGAAGTGAAGTGTCATAGACATATAAACGCAATTATCTAAGAGAAGGCGGAGTTTCTTGCAGTTCTGTATATTCCTGCTAATAGAAGGTCTAATGCCAATCACGACGGAGTGTTCAACTCAATAAACCATATCCACGTCTTCTATCAAATCAAGAGTTTACGTATAAAAGCGTAGTCTCCGAAGTGAAGTGTCATAGACATATAAACGCAATTATCTAAGAGAAGGCGGAGTTTCTTGCAGTTCTGTATATTCTTGCTAATAGAGGGTCTAATGCCAATAACGACGGATCGTTCAAATCAATTAATCATACCCACGTATTCTATAAAATCAAGAGTTTACGTATAAAAGCGTAGTTTCCGAAGTGTAGTGGTATGGACATATAAACGCAAATATCATAGAGAAGGCGGATCTTCTTGCAGTTTTGTATATTCCTGCTAATAGCGGGTCTAATGCCAATAACGACGGAGTGTTCAACTTAATTAAAAATACCCACGTCTTCTATCAAATCGAGAATTTACATGTAAAAGCGAAGTCTCCGAAGTGTAGTGATATGGACATATAAACGCAATTATTTTAGAGAAGGCGGAGCTTCTTGCAGTTCTGTATATTCCTGCTAATACAGGGTCTAATGCCAATAACGACAGAGTGTTCAACTTAATTAACCATATCCACGTCTTCTATCAAATCAAGAGTTTACATGTAAAAGCGTAGTCTCCGAAGTGAAGTGTCATAGACATATAAACGCATTTATCTTAGAGAAGGCGGAGCTTCTTGCAGTTCTGTATATTTCTGCTTATAGAGGGTCTAATGCCAATTACGACGGAGTGTTCAACTCAATTAACCATATCCACTTCTTCTATTAAATCAAGAGTTTACATGTAAAAGCGTAGTCTCCGAAGTAAAGTGTCATAGACATATAAACGCAATTATCTAAGAGAAGGCGGAGTTTCTTGCAGTTCTGTGTATTCCTGCTAATAGAAGGTCTAAGGCCAATAACGACGGAGTGTTCAACTCAATTGAACATACCCACGTATTCTATCAAATCAAGAGTTTACGTATAAAAGCAGTGACTCCGAAGTGAAGTGGTATGGACATATAAACGCAATTATCTTAGAGAAGGCGGAGTTTCTTGCAGTTCTGTATATTCCTGCTAATAGAGGCTCTATTGCCAATTATGACGGAGTGTTCATTTCAATTAAACATACCCACGTATTCTATCAAATCAAGAGTTTACGTCTAAAAGCGTAGTCTCCGAAGTGTAGTGGTACCGTATGGACATATAAACGCAATTATCTAAGAGAAGGCGGAGTTTTTTGCAGTTCTGTATATTCCTGCTAATAGAGGGTCTAATGCTTATTACGACGGATTGTTCAAATCAATTAAACTAACCCACGTCTTCTATCAAATCAAGAGTTTACGTATAAAAGCGTTTTCTCCGAAGTGAAGTGTCATTGACATATAAACGCAATAATCTTAGAGAAGGCGGAGTTTCTTGCAGTTCTGTATATTCCTGC
Source organism: Isoperla grammatica (assembly GCA_945910005.1). Taxonomy (NCBI): domain Eukaryota; kingdom Metazoa; phylum Arthropoda; class Insecta; order Plecoptera; family Perlodidae; genus Isoperla; species Isoperla grammatica. The sequence goes on from OX246740.1 coordinate 33,840,516, forward strand.
TAATAGAGGGTCTAATGTTGATAACGACGGAGTGTTCAACTCAATTAACCATATCCACGTCTTCTATCAAATCAAGACTTTACGTATAAAAGCGTAGTCTTTAAAGTGAAGTGGTATGGACACATAAACGCAATTATCTAAGAGAAGGCGGAGTTTCTTGCAGTTCTGTGTATTCCTGCTAATAGAGGGTCTATTGCTTATAACGACGGAGTGTTCAACTCAATTAAACATATCCACGTCTTCTATCAAATCAAGAGTTTACGTGTAAATGCGTAATCTACGAAGTGAAGTGTCATAGACATATAAACGCAATTATCCTAGAGAAGGCGGATCTTCTTGCAGTTCTGTATATTCCTGCTAATAGAGGGTCTAATGCCAATAACGACGGACTGTTCAACTCAATTAAACATACCCACGTCTTCTATCAAATCAAGAGTTTACGTGTAAATGCGTAATCTACGAAGTGAAGTGTCATAGACATATAAACGCAATTATCCTAGAGAAGGCTAAGTTTCTTGCAGTTCTGTATATTCCTGCTAATAGAAGGTCTATTGCCAATTACGACGGAGTGTTCAACTCCATTAGTTATACCCACGTCTTCTATCAAATCAAAAGTTTACATGTAAATGCGTAATCTACGAAGTGTAGTGGTATGGACATATAAACGCAATTATCTAAGAGAAGGCGGATCTTCTTGCAATTCTTTATATTCCTGCTAATAGAATGTCTAATGCCAATAACGACGGAGTGTTCAACTCAATAAAACATACCCACGTCTTCAATCAAATCAAGAGTTTACATGTAAAAGCGTAGTCTCCGAAGTAAAGTGTCATAGACATATAAACGCAATTATCTTAGAGAAGGCGGAGTTTCTTGCAGTTCTGTATATTCCTGCTAATAGAAGGTCTATTGCCAATAACGACTGAGTCTTTAACTCAATTAAACATATCCACGTCTTCTATCAAATCAAGAGTTTACGTGTAAATGCGTAATCTACGAAGTGAAGTGTCATAGACATATTAACGCAATTATCCTAGAGAAGGCGGAGTTTCTTGCAGTTCTGTATATTCCTGCTAAAAGAGAGTCTAATGCCAATTACGACGGAGTGTTCAACTTTATTAAACATACCCACGTCTTCTATCAAATCAAGAGTTTACATGTAAAAGCGTAGTCTCCGAAGTGAAGTGTCATAGACATATAAACGCAATTATCTAAGAGAAGGCGGAGTTTCTTGCAGTTCTGTATATTCTTGCTAATAGAGGGTCTAATGTCAATAACGACGTAGTGTAAAACTCAATTAAACATAGCCACGTCTTCTATCAAATCAAGAGGTTACGTATAAAAGCGTAGTCTCCGAAGTGAAGGGTCATAGACATATAAACGCAATTATCTTAGAGAAGGCGAAGTTTCTTGCAGTTCTTTATATTCCTGCTAATTAAAGGTCTAATGCCAATTACGACGGAGTGTTCAACTCAATTAAACATAAACACGTCTTCTATCAAATCAAGAGTTTACGTATAAAAGCGTAGTCTCCGAAGTGAAGTGTCATAGACATATTGACCTAATTATCTTAGAGAAGGCGGAGTTTCTTGCAGTTCTGTATATTCCTGCTAATATAAGGTCTAATGCCAATAACGACGGAGTGTTCAACTCAATTAAACATACCCACGTCTTCTATCAAATCAAGAGTTTACGTATAAAAGCGTAGTCTCCGAAGTGTGGTTGTATGGACATAGAAAAGCAATTATCTTAGAGAAGGCGGAGTTTCTTGCAGTTCTGTATATTCCTGCTAATAGAAGGTCTAATGCCAATTACGACGAAGTGTTTAACTCAATAAAACATACCCACGTCTTCTATCAAATCAAGAGTTTACATGGAAATGCGTAATCTACGAAGTGTAGTGGTATGGACATATAAACGCAATTATCTAAGAGAAGGCGGATCTTCTTGCAATTCTTTATATTCCTGCTAATAGAATGTCTAATGCCAATAACGACGGAGTGTTCAACTCAATAAAACATACCCACGTCTTCAATCAAATCAAGAGTTTACATGTAAAAGCGTAGTCTCCGAAGTAAAGTGTCATAGACATATAAACGCAATTATCTTAGAGAAGGCGGAGTTTCTTGCAGTTCTGTATATTCCTGCTAATAGAAGGTCTATTGCCAATAACGACGGAGTGTTCAACTCAATTAAACATATCCACGTCTTCTATCAAATCAAGAGTTTACGTGTAAATGCGTAATCTACGAAGTGAAGTGTCATAGACATATAAACGCAATTATCCTAGAGAAGGCGGAGTTTCTTGCAGTTCTGTATATTCAAGCTAAAAGAAAGTCTAATGCCAATTACGACGGAGTGTTCAACTTTATTAAACATACCCACGTCTTCTATCAAATCAAGAGTTTACATGTAAAAGCGTAGTCTCCGAAGTGAAGTGTCATAGACATATAAACGCAAATATCATAGAGAAGGCGGATCTTCTTGCAAATCTGTATATTCCTGCTAATAGCGGGTCTAATGCTAATAACGACGGAGTGTTCAACTTAATTAAACATACCCACGTCTTCTATCAAATCAAGAGTTTACATGTAAAAGCGTAGTCTCCGAAGTGTAGTGATATGGACATATAAACGCAATTATCTTAGAGAAGGCGGAGCTTCTTGCAGTTCTGTATATTTCTGCTTATAGAGAATCTAATGCCAATGACGAAGAAGTGTTCAACTCAATTAACCATATGCACTTCTTCTATCAAATCAAGAGTTTACATGTAAAAGCGTAGTCTCCGAAGTGAAGTGTCATAGACATATAAACGCAATTATCTAAGAGGAGGCGGAGTTTCTTGCAGTTCTGTGTATTCCTGCTAATAGAAGGTCTAATGCCGATAACGACGGAGTGTTCAACTCAATTAAACATACCCACGTATTCTATCAAATCAAGAGTTTACGTATAAAAGCATTGACTCCGAAGTGTAGTGGTTTGGACATATAAACGCAATTATCTTAGAGGAGGCGGAGTTTCTTGCAGTTCTGTATATTCCTGCTAATAGAGGGTCTATTGCCAATAACGACGGAGTGTTCAACTCAATTAAATATACCCACGTATTCTATCAAATCAAGAGTTTACGTATAAAAGCGTTGTCTCCGAAGTGAAGTGTCATAGACATATAAACGCAATTATCTAAGAGAAGGCGGAGTTGCTTGCAGTTCTGTGTATTCCTGCTAATAGAGGGTCTAATGCCAATTACGTTGGAGTGTTCAACTTAATTAAACATTCCCACGTCGTCTATCAAATCAAGAGTTCACGTATAAAAGCGTAGTCTCCGAAGTGTAGTGGTACCGTTTGGACATATAAACGCAATTATCTAAGAGAAGGCGGGGTTTCTTGCAGTTCTGTATATTCCTGCTAATAGAAGGTCTAATGCCAATTACGACGGATTGTTCAAATCAATTAAACTAACCCACGTCTTCTATCAAATCAAGAGTTTACGTATAAAAGCGTTGTCTCCGAAGTGAAGTGTCATTGACATATAAACGCAATAATCTAAGAGAAGGCGGATCTTCTTGCAGTTCTGTATATTCTTGCTAATAGAGGGTCTAATGCTAATAACGACGGAGTGTTCAACTTAATTAAACATACCCACGTCTTCTATAAAATCAAGAGTTTACGTGTAAATGCGTAATCTACGAAGTGAAGTGTCATAGACATATAAACGCAATTATCCTAGAGAAGGCGGAGTTTCTTGCAGTTCTGTATATTCCTGCTAATAGAAGGTCTATTGGCAATCACGACGGAGTGTTCAACTCCATTTAACATACCCACGTCTTCTATCAAATCAAGAGTTTACGTATAAAAGCGTTGTCTCCGAAGTGAAGTGTCATAGACATATTAACCTAATTATCTTAGAGAAGGCGGAGTTTCTTGCAGTTTAGTATATTCCTGCTAATAGAGTGTCGTATGCCAATAACGACGGAGTGTTGAAATCAATTAAACATACCCACGTCTTCTATCAAATCAAGAGTTTACATGTAAAAGCGTAGTCTCCGAAGTGTAGTGGTATGGACATATAAACGCAATTATCTTAGAGAAGGCGGAGCTTCTTGCAGTTCTGTATATTCCTGCTAATAGAGGGTCTAATGCCAATTACGACGGAGTGTTGAACTTTATTAAACATACCCACATCTTCTATCAAATCAAGAGTTTACATGTAAAAGCGTAGTCTCCGAAGTGTAGTGGTATGGACATATAAACGCAATTATCTTAGAGAAGGCGGAGCTTCTTGCAGTTTTGTATATTCCTGCTTATAAAGAGTCAAATGCCAATAACGACGGAGTGTTCAACTCAATAAAACATACCCACGTCGTCTATTAAATAAGAGTTTACGTATAAAAGCGTAGTCTCCGAAGTGTAGTGGTATGGACATATAAACGCAATTATCTAAGAGAAGGCGGAGCTTCTTGCAGTTCTGTATGTTCCTGCTAATAGAAGGTCTAATGCCAATCACGACGGAGTGTTCAACTCAATAAACCATATCCACGTCTTCTATCAAATCAAGAGTTTACGTGTAAAAGCGTAGTCTCCGAAGTGAAGTGTCATAGACATATAAACGCAATTATCTAAGAGAAGGCGGAGTTTCTTGAAGTTCTGTGTATTCCTGCTAATAGAGGGTCTAATGCCAATAACAATGGAGTGTTCAACTTAATTAAACATACCAACGTCTTCTATCAAATCAAGAGTTTACATGTAAAAGCGTTGTCTCCGAAGTGAAGTGTCATAGACATATAAACGCAATTATCTAAGAGAAGGCGGAGTTTCTTGCAGTTCTGTATATTCTTGCTAATAGAGGGTCTAATGCCAATAACGACGGATCGTTCAAATCAATTAATCATACCCACGTCTTCTATCAAATCAAGAATTTACATGTAAAAGCGAAGTCTCCGAAGTGTAGTGATATGGACATATAAACGCAATTATCTTAGTGAAGGCGGAGCTTCTTGCAGTTCTGTATATTCCTGCTAATAGAGGGTCTAATGCCAATAACGACAGAGTGTTCAACTTAATTAACCATATCCACGTCTTCTATCAAATCAAGAGTTTACATGTAAAAGCGTAGTCTCCGAAGTGAAGTGTCATAGACATATAAACGCATTTATCTTAGAGAAGGCGGAGCTTCTTGCAGTTCTGTATATTTCTGCTTATAGAGGGTCTAATGCCAATTACGACGGAGTGTTCAACTCAATTAACCATATCCACTTCTTCTATTAAATCAAGAGTTTACATGTAAAAGCGTAGTCTCCGAAGTGAAGTGTCATAGACATATAAACGCAATTATCTAAGAGAAGGCGGAGTTTCTTGCAGTTCTGTGTATTCCTGCTAATAGAAGGTCTAATGCCAATAACGACAGAGTGTTCAACTCAATTGAACATACCCACGTATTCTATCAAATCAAGAGTTTACGTATAAAAGCATTGACTCCGAAGTGAAGTGGTATGGACATATAAACGCAATTATCTTAGAGAAGGCGGAGTTTCTTGCAGTTCTGTATATTCCTGCTAATAGAGGCTCTATTGCCAATAACGACGGAGTGTTCATCTCAATTAAACATACCCACGTATTCTATCAAATCAAGAGTTTACGTATAAAAGCGTTGTCTCCGAAGTGAAGTGTCATAGACATATAAACGCAATTATCTAAGAGAAGGCGGAGTTTCTTGCAGTTCTGTGTATTCCTGCTAATAGAAGGGTCTAATGCCATTTACGATGGAGTGTTCAACTTAATTAAACATTCCCACGTCGTCTATCAAATCAAAGTTTACGTCTAAAAGCGTAGTCTTTGAAGTGTAGTGGTACCGTATGGACATATAAACGCAATTATCTAAGAGAAGGCGGAGTTTTTTTTGCAGTTCTGTATATTCCTGCTAATAGAGGGTCTAATGCTTATTACGACGGATTGTTCAAATCAATTAAACTAACCCACGTCTTCTATCAAATCAAGAGTTTACGTATAAAAGCGTTTTCTCCGAAGTGTTGTGTCATTGACATATAAACGCAATAATCTTAGAGAAGGCGGAGTTTCTTGCAGTTCTGTATATTCCTGCTAATAGAGGGTCTAATGTTAATAACAACGGAGTGTTCAACTTAATTAACCATATCCACATCTTCTATCAAATCAAGACTTTACGTATAAAAGCGTAGTCTTTAAAGTGAAGTGGTATGGACACATAAACGCAATTATCTAAGAGAAGGCGGAGTTTCTTGCAGTTCTGTGTATTCCTGCTAATAGAGGGTCTATTGCTTATAACGACGGAGTGTTCAACTCAATTAAACATATCCACGTCTTCTATCAAATCAAGAGTTTACGTGTAAATGCGTAATCTACGAAGTGAAGTGTCATAGACATATAAACGCAATTATCCTAGAGAAGGCGGAGTTTCTTGCAGTTCTGTATATTCCTGCTAATAAAGAGTCTAATGCCAATCACGACGGAGTGTTCAACTCAATTAAACATACCCACGTCTTCTATCAAATCAAGAGTTTACGTATAAAAGCGTAGTCTCCGAAGTGTAGTGGTATGGACATATAAACGCAATTATCTAAGAGAAGGCGGAGTTTCTTGCAGTTCTGTATATTCCTGCTAATATAAGGTCTAATTCCAATAACGATGGAGTCTTCAACCCAATTAAACATACCCACGTCTTCTATCAAATCAAGAGTTTACGTATAAAAGCGTAGTCTCCGAAGTGTGGTGGTATGGACATATAAACGCAATTATCTTAGAGAAGGCGGAGTTTCTTGCAGTTCTGTATATTCCTGCTAATAGAAGGTCTAATGCCAATTACGACGAAGTGTTTAACTCAATTAAACATACCCACGTCTTCTATCAAATCAAGAGTTTACGTGTAAATGCGTAATCTACGAAGTGTAGTGGTATGGACATATAAACGCAATTATCTAAGAGAAGGCGGATCTTCTTGCAGTTCTGTATATTCCTGCTAATAGAGGGTCTAATGCCAAGTACGACGGAGTGTTCAACTCAATTAAACATACCCACGTCTTCTATCAAATCAAGAGTTTACGTGTAAATGCGTAATCTACGAAGTGAAGTGTCATAGACATATAAACGCAATTATCCTAGAGAAGGTGGAGTTTCTTGCAGTTCTGTATATTCCTGCTAATAGAAGGTCTATTGCCAATTACGACGGAGTGTTCAACTCCATTAGTTATACCCACGTCTTCTATCAAATCAAGAGTTTACATGTAAATGCGTAATCTACGAAGTGTAGTGGTATGGACATATAAACGCAATTATCTAAGAGAAGGCGGATCTTCTTGCAATTCTTTATATTCCTGCTAATAGAATGTCTAATGCCAATAACGACGGAGTGTTCAACTCAATAAAACATACCCACTTCTTCAATCAAATCAAGAGTTTACATGTAAAAGCGTAGTCTCCGAAGTAAAGTGTCATTGACATATAAACGCAATTATCTTAGAGAAGGCGGAGTTTCTTGCAGTTCTGTATATTTCTGCTAATAGAAGGTATATTGCCAATAACGACGGAGTGTTCAACTCAATTAAACATATCCACGTCTTCTATCAAATCAAGAGTTTACGTGTAAATGCGTAATCTACGAAGTGAAGTGTCATAGACATATAAACGCAATTATCCTAGAGAAGGCGGAGTTTCTTGCAGTTCTGTATATTCCTGCTAAAAGAGAGTCTAATGCCAATTACGACGGAGTGTTCAACTTTATTAAACATACCCACGTGTTTTATTAAATCAAGAGTTTACATGTAAAAGCGTAGTCTCCGAAGTGAAGTGTCATAGACATATAAACGCAATTATCTAAGAGAAGGCGGAGTTTCTTGCAGTTCTGTATATATCTGCTAATAGAGGGTCTAATGTCAATAACGACGTAGTGTAAAACTCAATTAAACATAGCCACGTCTTCTATCAAATCAAGAGGTTACGTATAAAAGCGTAGTCTCCGAAGTGAAGTGTCATAGACATATAAACGCAATTATCTTAGAGAAGGCGAAGTTTCTTGCAGTTCTGTATATTCCTGCTAATAAAAGGTCTAATGCCAATTACGACGGAGTGTTCAACTCAATTAAACATACCCACGTCTTCTATCAAATCAAGAGTTTACGTATAAAAGCGTAGTCTCCGAAGTGAAGTGTCATAGACATATTTACCTAATTATCTTAGAGAAGGCGGAGTTTCTTGCAGTTCTGTATATTCCTGCTAATATAAGGTCTAATGCCAATAACGATGGAGTGTTCAACTTAATTAAACATACCCACGTCTTCTATCAAATCAATAGTTTACGTATAAAAGCGTAGTCTCCGAAGTGTGGTGGTATGGACATATAAACGCAATTATCTTAGAGAAGGCGGAGTTTCTTGCAGTTCTGTATATTCCTGCTAATAGAAAATCTAATGCCAATAACGACGAAGTGTTTAACTCAATTTAACATACCTTTGTCTTCTATCAAATCAAGAGTTTACGTGTAAATGCGTAATCTACGAAGTGTAGTGGTATGGACATATAAACGCAATTATCTAAGAGAAGGCGGATCTTTTTGCAGTTCTGTATAATCCTGCTAATAGAGGGTCTAATGCCAATAACGACGGAGTGTTCAACTCAATTAAACATACCCACGTCTTCTATCAAATCAAGAGTTTACGTGTAAATGCGTAATCTACGAAGTGAAGTGTCATAGACATATAAACGCAATTATCCTAGAGAAGGCGGAGTGTCTTGCAGTTCTGTATATAGCTGCTAATAGAAAGTCTATTGCCAATTACGACGGAGTGTTCAACTCCATTAATTATACACACGTCTTCTATCAAATCAAGAGTTTACATGTAAATGCGTAATCTACGAAGTGTAGTGGTATGGACATATAAACGCAATTATCTAAGAGAAGGCGGATCTTCTTGCAATTCTTTATATTCCTGCTAATAGAATGTCTAATGCCAATAACGACGGAGTGTTCAACTCAATAAAGCATACCCACGTCTTCAATCAAATCAAGAGTTTACATGTAAAAGCGTAGTCTCCGAAGTAAAGTGTCATAGACATATAAACGCAATTATCTTAGAGAAGGCAGAGTTTCTTGCAGTTCTGTATATTCCTGCCAATAGAAAATCTATTGCCAATAACGACGGAGTGTTCAACTCAATTAAACATATCCACGTCTTCTATCAAATCAAGAGTTTACGTGTAAATGCGTAATCTACGAAGTGAAGTGTCATAGACATATAAACGCAATTATCCTAGAGAAGGCGGAGTTTCTTGCAGTTCTGTATATTCCTGCTAAAAGAGAGTCTAATGCCAATTACGACGGAGTGTTCAACTTTATTAAACATACCCACGTCTTCTATCAAATCAAGAGTTTACATGTAAAAGCGTAGTCTCCGAAGTGAAGTGTCATAGACATATAAACGCAAATATCATAGAGAAGGCGGATCATCTTGCAGTTCTGTATATTGCTGCTAATAGCGGGTCTAATGCCAATAACGACGGAGTGTTCAACTTAATTAAACATACCCACGTCTTCTATCAAATCAAGAGTTTACATGTAAAAGCGTAGTCTCCGAAGTGTAGTGATATGGACATATAAACGCAATTATCTTAGAGAAGGCGGAGCTTCTTGCAGTTCTGTATATTTCTGCTTATAGAGAATCTAATGCCAATGACGAAGAAGTGTTCAACTCAATTAACCATATGCACTTCTTCTATCAAATCAAGAGTTTACATGTAAAAGCGTAGTCTCCGAAGTGAAGTGTCATAGACATATAAACGCAATTATCTAAGAGGAGGCGGAGTTTCTTGCAGTTCTGTGTATTCCTGCTAATAGAAGGTCTAATGCCGATAACGACGGAGTGTTCAACTCAATTAAACATACCCACGTATTCTATCAAATCAAGAGTTTACGTATAAAAGCTTTGACTCCGAAGTGTAGTGGTTTGGACATATAAACGCAATTATCTTAGAGAAGGCGGAGCTTCTTGCAGTTTTGTATATTCCTGCTTATAAAGAGTCTAATGCCAATAACGACGGAGTGTTCAACTCAATTAAACATACCCACGTCGTCTATTAAATAAGAGTTTACGTATAAAAGCGTAGTCTCCGAAGTGTAGTGGTACCGTATGGACATATAAACGCAATTATCTTAGAGAAGGCGGAGTTTCTTGCAGTTCTGTATATTTCTGCTAATAGAGGGTCTAATGCCAATTACGACGGAGTGTTCAACTCAATTAACTATATCCACGTCTTCTATCAAATCAAGAGTTTACGTGTAAAAGCGTAGTCTCCGAAGTGAAGTGTCATAGACATATACACGCAATTATCTAAGAGAAGGCGGAGTTTCTTGCAGTTCTGTATATTCCTGCTAATAGAAAATCTATTGCCAATTACGACGGAGTGTTCAACTCCATTAAACATACCCACGTCTTCTATCAAATCAAGAGTTTACGTGTAAATGCGTAATCTACGAAGTGTAGTGGTATGGACATATAAACGCAATAATCTAAGAGAAGGCGGATTTTCTTGCAATTCTGTATATTCCTGCTAATAGATGGTCTAATGCCAATTACGACGGAGTGCTCAACTCAATTAAACATACCCACGTCTTCTATCAAATCAAGAGTTAACATGTAAAAGCGTAGTCTCCGAAGTGTAGTGTCATGGACATATAAACGCAATTATCCTAGAAAGGGCGGAGATTCTTGCAGTTCTGTATATTCCTGCTAATAGATAGTCTAATGCCAATAACGACGGAGTGTTCAACTCAATTAAACATACCCACGTCTTCTATCAAATCAAGAGTTTACGTGTAAAAGTATAGTCTCCGAAGTGTAGTGGTATGGACATATAAACGCAATTATCTAAGAGAAGGCGGAGCTTCTTGCAGTTCTGTATATTCCTGCTAATAGAAGGTCTAATGCCAATCACGACGGAGTGTTCAACTCAATAAACCATATCCACGTCTTCTATCAAATCAAGAGTTTACGTGTAAAAGCGTAGTCTCCGAAGTGAAGTGTCATAGACATATAAACGCAATTATCTAAGAGAAGGCGAAGTTTCTTGAAGTTCTGTGTATTCCTGCTAATAGAGGGTCTAATGCCAATTACAATGGAGTGTTCAACTTTATTAAACATACCAACGTCTTCTATCAAATCAAGAGTTTACATGTAAAAGCGTAGTCTCCGAAGTGAAGTGTCATAGACATATAAACGCAATTATCTAAGAGAAGGCGGAGTTTCTTGCAGTTCTGTATATTCCTGCTAATAGAAGGTCTAATGCCAATCACGACGGAGTGTTCAACTCAATAAACCATATCCACGTCTTCTATCAAATCAAGAGGTTACGTATAAAAGCGTAGTCTCCGAAGTGAAGTGTCATAGACATATAAACGCAATTATCTAAGAGAAGGCGGAGTTTCTTGCAGTTCTGTATATTCTTGCTAATAGAGGGTCTAATGCCAATAACGACGGATCGTTCAAATCAATTAATCATACCCACGTATTCTATAAAATCAAGAGTTTACGTATAAAAGCGTTGTTTCCGAAGTGTAGTGGTATGGACATATAAACGCAAATATCATAGAGAAGGCGGATCTTCTTGCAGTTTTGTATATTCCTGCTAATAGCGGGTCTAATGTTAATAACGACGGAGTGTTCAACTTAATTAAAAATACCCACGTCTTCTATCAAATCAAGAATTTACATGTAAAAGCGAAGTCTCCGAAGTGTAGTGATATGGACATATAAACGCAATTATTTTAGAGAAGGCGGAGCTTCTTGCAGTTCTGTATATTCCTGCTAATACAGGGTCTAATGCCAATAACGACAGAGTGTTCAACTTAATTAACCATATCCACGTCTTCTATCAAATCAAGAGTTTACATGTAAAAGCGTAGTCTCCGAAGTGAAGTGTCATAGACATATAAACGCATTTATCTTAGAGAAGGCGGAGCTTCTTGCAGTTCTGTATATTTCTGCTTATAGAGGGTCTAATGCCAATTACGACGGAGTGTTCAACTCAATTAACTATATCCACTTCTTCTATTAAATCAATAGTTTACATGTAAAAGCGTAGTCTTCGAAGTAAAGTGTCATAGACATATAAACGCAATTATCTAAGAGAAGGCGGAGTTTCTTGCAGTTCTGTGTATTCCTGCTAATAGAAGGTATAAGGCCAATAACGACGGAGTGTTCAACTCAATTGAACATACCCACGTATTCTATCAAATCAAGAGTTTACGTATAAAAGCAGTGACTCCGAAGTGAAGTGGTATGGACATATAAACGCAATTATCTTAGAGAAGGCGGAGTTTCTTGCAGTTCTGTATATTCCTGCTAATAGAGGCTCTATTGCCAATTATGACGGAGTGTTCATTTCAATTAAACATACCCACGTATTCTATCAAATCAAGAGTTTACGTATAAAAGCGTTGTCTCCGAAGTGAAGTGTCATAGACATATAAACGCAATTATCTAAGAGAAGGCGGAGTTTCTTGCAGTTCTGTGTATTCCTGCTAATAGAGGGTCTAATGCCAATAACGATGGAGTGTTCAACCTAATTAAACATTCCCACGTCGTCTATCAAATCAAAGTTTACGTCTAAAAGCGTAGTCTCCGAAGTGTAGTGGTACCGTATGGACATATAAACGCAATTATCTAAGAGAAGGCGGAGTTTTTTGCAGTTCTGTATATTCCTGCTAATAGAGGGTCTAATGCTTATTACGACGGATTGTTCAAATCAATTAAACTAACCCACGTCTTCTATCAAATCAAGAGTTTACGTATAAAAGCGTTTTCTCCGAAGTGAAGTGTCATTGACATATAAACGCAATAATCTTAAAGAAGGCGGAGTTTCTTGCAGTTCTGTATATTCCTGCTAATAGAGGGTCTAATGTTGATAACGACGGAGTGTTCAACTCAATTAACCATATCCACGTCTTCTATCAAATCAAGACTTTACGTATAAAAGCGTAGTCTTTAAAGTGAAGTGGTATGGACACATAAACGCAATTATCTAAGAGAAGGCGGAGTTTCTTGCAGTTCTGTGTATTCCTGCTAATAGAGGGTCTATTGCTGATAACGACGGAGTGTTCAACTCAATTAAACATATCCACGTCTTCTATCAAATCAAGAGTTTACGTGTAAATGCGTAATCTACGAAGTGAAGTGTCATAGACATATAAACGCAATTATCCTAGAGAAGGCGGATCTTCTTGCAGTTCTGTATATTCCTGCTAATAGAGGGTCTAATGCCAATAACGACGGACTGTTCAACTCAATTAAACATACCCACGTCTTCTATCAATTCAAGAGTTTACGTGTAAATGCGTAATCTACGAAGTGAAGTGTCATAGACATATAAACGCAATTATCCTAGAGAAGGCTAAGTTTCTTGCAGTTCTGTATATTCCTGCTAATAGAAGGTCTATTGCCAATTACGACGGAGTGTTCAACTCCATTAATTATACCCACGTCTTCTATCAAATTGTTGTTTTCACTCGGCAGGCCTGACGCACTTACCGGGCCGGACCGACTCAGTGGAGATGGGGGGTGGGCTAAGTTGCGGCTCGTCTTCAGATGGTGGGCGCCACTTCGTTTCGAGTAGATGACCTGTAGGGGATATTGTAGAAGGAACGAAGAAATTCTACGTTGAAAAATAACCCCAGTTCATGAGAGAGCAAAGATAGAGATTTATTATGAGAGAACGACTGACGACAAATGGACAATGGTGGACAAGACACAGCTTGAGAGACTTCAGTCGATAAACATGAGAAAACAACACAAATGGTTCATTGACAAAAATACAATATAAGAAAAATAGAAAATACTTGTTTAGTTAAATACGCTACCCTTGATGGGCGTACGGTACATTTAGTTTACACGTTCGCTCCTCTTGAGCCTATTGTGACAATACACAAATACTTAATAATAGTAAGGTAGAAAAATATGGAATAATCGGTAGGCCTTACAATGTAACTGTAGGTTAAAGCTTTTAAGCTCGGGCCTTCATGGGCACTGGGAGACTCTAAGCGACTAACCCTACGTCATGTAATTCCCTATCTCGGTCGGCCACGGACACTTTGAGATTCTAAGTACCCGTCAGTAACTTCTCGCCCTCACATTCGCCACGGAATAGGTTGAGGTTCAAAGCTACTACGGTACGTTAGTTAGTACATACAGAAGAGGCTACGTGCCTACCTAGCAAGACGAGTTGCCAGCAAATCCCTCGGCTCTACCGGCCGTGACTATTGCTATCTTAAGACTAACAAGTTACTAAGGTTACGCTACAACTAAACATGGGTTATGATACGGACTTAAATTTAAACACAAAATGGTGATCACCTTACACTGGTTGTTAAGATGCATGAGAATTATTACTAGTTAAACGCTGAGTGCTAGTCTGTACGTCAGGCTTAAATCCGCTACAAGCGTGTGGGTATCAGACCCGGATGCTTTGATCGTACAGACCTTAACGGCTTAGATCATAATTACATTAACAGGGTTATACAAGGTTACTATACACTTAGCCTAGGGGATTTTCCCCCTGCACCGGCTTCTAGTTACAGGATAATGAATAACGCTCTACCTTGGTAGGCTTGTACACTGGTTCACTAAGTTAGCATATGGCCTAACTGAAATGTAAGCATGTAGGCTTCACGCCAGACACGTAAGTCTACATATGGTATGACTGAATAGTAAAGTTAAAGTTCCTCCATTCACTAAGTTAGCATATGGCCTAACTGAAATGTAAGCATGTAGGCTTCACGCCAGACACGTAAGTCTACATATGGTATGACTGAATAGTAAAGTTAAAGTTCCTCCACATGCTGGATAAAAGTTGACCAGGCTTTATGCACATGGGTAATTAGTGATTTCGAATTCGGGTATCTAAATGGTCAGCGAGGCCCTGCCTCTAGTGGCTCAATTACAGTACCGACATATCGGGGTTCTCGTGGACCGAACCTGGCTGGGGAAGTCTACGACGGAAATTTCCACGTGGTTGTCCGTGAAAATCCACCTCGCCGAGGAGCTTCCTAGATTAGGCCTAGGCTAGACTGACAGTCGCCTCGGATCGGATGCTGCTAGCCTAGAGGTCCGCTGCGTCGCACGCTCGCCCATCGGGAAAACTTCGACATGCCGGAAAATGTAGGCTAGACCCTCCGGAAAAATCCTATTTTCAAAGAGAAAATGGCCAATGTAATAAAACTATTTTCAACAAACGATACGTTAAGCCTAGAGACACATTCTCAGCTTCAACGCCAGATTAGATGGATGAACAAGGACTTACCACTGAATGGATTTACGAAATACAGGTTATTAAACCATGCTGCACGTAGAACGCCTCTGGTAGCTTACATGCACGAGCAAAATGTAGCTCCGAAACACAAAGTTCTCTCAGGACTTCCCTAACGAAACAGCCCAAATCTAACCTTCCTGCTGTGGCTCCTCAGCTATCGTCGTGCGATAGAGTCGAACGAAACTAGTGCTGCGCGGCGACACTTGGAACTTGCTCGGCTGCGTTAGGCTCTCACCGGCGGTGGAATGCGCGGGATTTCAAACGCCGTGCGGGACGTTCAAAACACTCGATCATCCGATGCTATGGAGAGGGGTCCCGTTGGCTCTGGCCAGCCTTCAGAACATGTGAGACGACCGGAATATCACTAGGGGCCAGCCCAGTGGATTCCCAGCCGTCACAAAATCAAAAGTTTACATGTAAATGCGTAATCTACGAAGTGTAGTGGTATGGACATATAAACGCAATTATCTAAGAGAAGGCGGATCTTCTTGCAATTCTTTATATTCCTGCTAATAGAATGTCTAATGCCAATAACGACGGAGTGTTCAACTCAATAAAACATACCCACGTCTTCAATCAAATCAAGAGTTTACATGTAAAAGCGTAGTCTCCGAAGTAAAGTGTCATAGACATATAAACGCAATTATCTTAGAGAAGGCGGAGTTTCTTGCAGTTCTGTATATTCCTGCTAATAGAAGGTCTATTGCCAATAACGACTGAGTCTTCAACTCAATTAAACATATCCACGTCTTCTATCAAATCAAGAGTTTACGTGTAAATGCGTAATCTACGAAGTGAAGTGTCATAGACATATAAACGCAATTATCCTAGAGAAGGCGGAGTTTCTTGCAGTTCAGTATATTCCTGCTAAAAGAGAGTCTAATGCCAATTACGACGGAGTGTTCAACTTTATTAAACATACCCACGTCTTCTATCAAATCAAGAGTTTACATGTAAAAGCGTAGTCTCCGAAGTGCAGTGTCATAGACATATAAACGCAATTATCTAAGAGAAGGCGGAGTTTCTTGCAGTTCTGTATATTCTTGCTAATAGAGGGTCTAATGTCAATAACGACGTAGTGTAAAACTCAATTAAACATAGCCACGTCTTCTATCAAATCAAGAGGTTACGTATAAAAGCGTAGTCTCCGAAGTGAAGGGTCATAGACATATAAACGCAATTATCTTAGAGAAGGCGAAGTTTCTTGCAGTTCTGTATATTCCTGCTAATTAAAGGTCTAATGCCAATTACGACGGAGTGTTCAACTCAATTAAACATAAACACGTCTTCTATCAAATCAAGAGTTTACGTATAAAAGCGTAGTCTCCGAAGTGAAGTGTCATAGACATATTGACCTAATTATCTTAGAGAAGGCGGAGTTTCTTGCAGTTCTGTATATTCCTGCTAATATAAGGTCTAATGCCAATAACGACGGAGTGTTCAACTCAATTAAACATACCCACGTCTTCTATCAAATCAAGAGTTTACGTATAAAAGCGTAGTCTCCGAAGTGTGGTTGTATGGACATAGAAAAGCAATTATCTTAGAGAAGGCGGAGTTTCTTGCAGTTCTGTATATTCCTGCTAATAGAAGGTCTAATGCCAATTACGACGAAGTGTTTAACTCAATAAAACATACCCACGTCTTCTATCAAATCAAGAGTTTACGTGTAAATGCGTAATCTACGAAGTGTAGTGGTATGGACATGTAAACGCAATTATCTAAGAGAAGGCGGATCTTCTTGCAGTTCTGTATATTCCTGCTAATAGAGGGTCTAATGCCAATTACGACGGAGTGTTCAACTCAATTAAACATACCCACGTCTTCTATCAAATCAAGAGTTTACGTGTAAATGCGTAATCTACGAAGTGAAGTGTCATAGACATATAAACGCAATTATCCTAGAGAAGGCGGAGTTTCTTGCAGTTTTGTATATTCCTGCTAATAGAAGGTCTATTGCCAATAACGACGGAGTGTTCAACTCCATTAATTATACCCACGTCTTCTATCAAATCAAGAGTTTACATGTAAATGCGTAATCTACGAAGTGTAGTGGTATGGACATATAAACGCAATTATCTAAGAGAAGGCGGATCTTCTTGCAATTCTTTATATTCCTGCTAATAGAATGTCTAATGCCAATAACGACGGAGTGTTCAACTCAATAAAACATACCCACGTCTTCAATCAAATCAAGAGTTTACATGTAAAAGCGTAGTCTCCGAAGTAAAGTGTCATATACATATAAACGAAATTATCTTAGAGAAGGCGGAGTTTCTTGCAGTTCTGTATATTCCTGCTAATAGAAGGTCTATTGCCAATAACGACGGAGTGTTCAACTCAATTAAACATATCCACGTCTTCTATCAAATCAAGAGTTTACGTGTAAATGCGTAATCTACGAAGTGAAGTGTCATAGACATATAAACGAAATTATCTTAGAGAAGGCGGAGTTTCTTGCAGTTCTGTATATTCCTGCTAATAGAAGGTCTATTGCCAATAACGACGGAGTGTTCAACTCAATTAAACATATCCACGTCTTCTATCAAATCAAGAGTTTACGTGTAAAAGCGTAGTCTCCGAAGTGTAGTGATATGGACATATAAACGCAATTATCTTAGAGAAGGCGGAGCTTCTTGCAGTTCTGTATATTTCTGCTTATAGAGAATCTAATGCCAATGACGAAGAAGTGTTCAACTCAATTAACCATATGCACTTCTTCTATCAAATCAAGAGTTTACATGTAAAAGCGTAGTATCCGAAGTGAAGTGTCATAGACATATAAACGCAATTATCTAAGAGGAGGCGGAGTTTCTTGCAGTTCTGTGTATTCCTGCTAATAGAAGGTCTAATGCCGATAACGACGGAGTGTTCAACTCAATTAAACATACCCACGTATTCTATCAAATCAAGAGTTTACGTATAAAAGCATTGACTCCGAAGTGTAGTGGTTTGGACATATAAACGCAATTATCTTAGAGGAGGCGGAGTTTCTTGCAGTTCTGTATATTCCTGCTAATAGAGGGTCTATTGCCAATAACGACGGAGTGTTCAACTCAATTAAATATACCCACGTATTCTATCAAATCAAGAGTTTACGTATAAAAGCGTTGTCTCCGAAGTGAAGTGTCATAGACATATAAACGCAATTATCTAAGAGAAGGCGGAGTTGCTTGCAGTTCTGTGTATTCCTGCTAATAGAGGGTCTAATGCCAATTACGTTGGAGTGTTCAACTTAATTAAACATTCCCACGTCGTCTATCAAATCAAGAGTTCACGTATAAAAGCGTAGTCTCCGAAGTGTAGTGGTACCGTTTGGACATATAAACGCAATTATCTAAGAGAAGGCGGGGTTTCTTGCAGTTCTGTATATTCCTGCTAATAGAAGGTCTAATGCCAATTACGACGGATTGTTCAAATCAATTAAACTAACCCACGTCTTCTATCAAATCAAGAGTTTACGTATAAAAGCGTTGTCTCCGAAGTGAAGTGTCATTGACATATAAACGCAATAATCTAAGAGAAGGCGGATCTTCTTGCAGTTCTGTATATTCTTGCTAATAGAGGGTCTAATGCTTATAACGACGGAGTGTTCAACTTAATTAAACATACCCACGTCTTCTATCAAATCAAGAGTTTACGTGTAAATGCGTAATCTACGAAGTGAAGTGTCATAGACATATAAACGCAATTATCCTAGAGAAGGCGGAGTTTCTTGCAGTTCTGTATATTCCTGCTAATAGAAGGTCTATTGGCAATCACGACGGAGTGTTCAACTCCATTTAACATACCCACGTCTTCTATCAAATCAAGAGTTTACGTATAAAAGCGTTGTCTCCGAAGTGAAGTGTCATAGACATATTAACCTAATTATCTTAGAGAAGGCGGAGTTTCTTGCAGTTTAGTATATTCCTGCTAATAGAGTGTCGTATGCCAATAACGACGGAGTGTTGAAATCAATTAAACATACCCACGTCTTCTTTCAAATCAAGAGTTTACATGTAAAAGCGTAGTCTCCGAAGTGTAGTGGTATGGACATTTAAACGCAATTATCTTAGAGAAGGCGGAGCTTCTTGCAGTTCTGTATATTCCTGCTAATAGAGGGTCTAATGCCAATTACGACGGAGTGTTGAACTTTATTAAACATACCCACATCTTCTATCAAATCAAGAGTTTACATGTAAAAGCGTAGTCTCCGAAGTGTAGTGGTATGGACATATAAACGCAATTATCTTAGAGAAGGCGGAGCTTCTTGCAGTTTTGTATATTCCTGCTTATAAAGAGTCAAATGCCAATAACGACGGAGTGTTCAACTCAATAAAACATACCCACGTCGTCTATTAAATAAGAGTTTACGTATAAAAGCGTAGTCTCCGAAGTGTAGTGGTATGGACATATAAACGCAATTATCTAAGAGAAGGCGGAGCTTCTTGCAGTTCTGTATGTTCCTGCTAATAGAAGGTCTAATGCCAATCACGACGGAGTGTTCAACTCAATAAACCATATCCACGTCTTCTATCAAATCAAGAGTTTACGTGTAAAAGCGTAGTCTCCGAAGTGAAGTGTCATAGACATATAAACGCAATTATCTAAGAGAAGGCGGAGTTTCTTGAAGTTCTGTGTATTCCTGCTAATAGAGGGTCTAATGCCAATAACAATGGAGTGTTCAACTTAATTAAACATACCAACGTCTTTTATCAAATCAAGAGTTTACATGTAAAAGCGTTGTCTCCGAAGTGAAGTGTCATAGACATATAAACGCAATTATCTAAGAGAAGGCGGAGTTTCTTGCAGTTCTGTATATTCTTGCTAATAGAGGGTCTAATGCCAATAACGACGGATCGTTCAAATCAATTAATCATACCCACGTCTTCTATCAAATCAAGAATTTACATGTAAAAGCGAAGTCTCCGAAGTGTAGTGATATGGACATATAAACGCAATTATCTTAGTGAAGGCGGAGCTTCTTGCAGTTCTGTATATTCCTGCTAATAGAGGGTCTAATGCCAATAACGACAGAGTGTTCAACTTAATTAACCATATCCACGTCTTCTATCAAATCAAGAGTTTACATGTAAAAGCGTAGTCTCCGAAGTGAAGTGTCATAGACATATAAACGCATTTATCTTAGAGAAGGCGGAGCTTCTTGCAGTTCTGTATATTTCTGCTTATAGAGGGTCTAATGCCAATTACGACGGAGTGTTCAACTCAATTAACCATATCCACTTCTTCTATTAAATCAAGAGTTTACATGTAAAAGCGTAGTCTCCGAAGTGAAGTGTCATAGACATATAAACGCAATTATCTAAGAGAAGGCGGAGTTTCTTGCAGTTCTGTGTATTCCTGCTAATAGAAGGTCTAATGCCAATAACGACAGAGTGTTCAACTCAATTGAACATACCCACGTATTCTATCAAATCAAGAGTTTACGTATAAAAGCATTGACTCCGAAGTGAAGTGGTATGGACATATAAACGCCATTATCTTAGAGAAGGCGGAGTTTCTTGCAGTTCTGTATATTCCTGCTAATAGAGGCTCTATTGCCAATAACGACGGAGTGTTCATCTCAATTAAACATACCCACGTATTCTATCAAATCAAGAGTTTACGTATAAAAGCGTTGTCTCCGAAGTGAAGTGTCATAGACATATAAACGCAATTATCTAAGAGAAGGCGGAGTTTCTTGCAGTTCTGTGTATTCCTGCTAATAGAGGGTCTAATGCCAATTACGATGGAGTGTTCAACTTAATTAAACATTCCCACGTCGTCTATCAAATCAAAGTTTACGTCTAAAAGCGTAGTCTTTGAAGTGTAGTGGTACCGTATGGACATATAAACGCAATTATCTAAGAGAAGGCGGAGTTTTTTTGCAGTTCTGTATATTCCTGCTAATAGAGGGTCGAATGCTTATTACGACAGATTGTTCAAATCAATTAAACTAACCCACGTCTTCTATCAAATCAAGAGTTTACGTATAAAAGCGTTTTCTCCGAAGTGTTGTGTCATTGACATATAAACGCAATAATCTTAGAGAAGGCGGAGTTTCTTGCAGTTCTGTATATTCCTGCTAATAGAGGGTCTAATGTTAATAACGACGGAGTGTTCAACTTAATTAACCATATCCACGTCTTCTATCAAATCAAGACTTTACGTATAAAAGCGTAGTCTTTAAAGTGAAGTGGTATGGACACATAAACGCAATTATCTAAGAGAAGGCGGAGTTTCTTGCAGTTCTGTGTATTCCTGCTAATAGAGGGTCTATTGCTTATAACGACGGAGTGTTCAACTCAATTAAACATATCCACGTCTTCTATCAAATCAAGAGTTTACGTGTAAATGCGTAATCTACGAAGTGAAGTGTCATAGACATATAAACGCAATTATCCTAGAGAAGGCGGAGTTTCTTGCAGTTCTGTATATTCCTGCTAATAAAGAGTCTAATGCCAATCACGACGGAGTGTTCAACTCAATTAAACATACCCACGTCTTCTATCAAATCAAGAGTTTACGTATAAAAGCGTAGTTTCCGAAGTGTAGTGGTATGGACATATAAACGCAATTATCTTAGAGAAGGCGGAGTTATATTCCTGCTAATATAAGGTCTAATTCCAATAACGATGGAGTGTTCAACTCAATTAAACATACCCACGTCTTCTATCAAATCAAGAGTTTACGTATAAAAGCGTAGTGTCCGAAGTGTGGTGGTATGGACATATAAACGCAATTATCTTAGAGAAGGCGGAGTTTCTTGCAGTTCTGTATATTCCTGCTAATAGAAGGTCTAATGCCAATTACGACGAAGTGTTTAACTCAATTAAACATACCCACGTCTTCTATCAAATCAAGAGTTTACGTGTAAATGCGTAATCTACGAAGTGTAGTGGTATGGACATATAAACGCAATTATCTAAGAGAAGGCGGATCTTCTTGCAGTTCTGTATATTCCTGCTAATAGAGGGTCTAATGCCAAGTACGACGGAGTGTTCAACTCAATTAAACATACCCACGTCTTCTATCAAATCAAGAGTTTACGTGTAAATGCGTAATCTACGAAGTGAAGTGTCATAGACATATAAACGCAATTATCCTAGAGAAGGTGGAGTTTCTTGCAGTTCTGTATATTCCTGCTAATAGAAGGTCTATTGCCAATTACGACGGAGTGTTCAACTCCATTAGTTATACCCACGTCTTCTATCAAATCAAGAGTTTACATGTAAATGCGTAATCTACGAAGTGTAGTGGTATGGACATATAAACGCAATTATCTAAGAGAAGGCGGATCTTCTTGCAATTCTTTATATTCCTGCTAATAGAATGTCTAATGCCAATAACGACGGAGCGTTCAACTTAATAAAACATACCCACTTCTTCAATCAAATCGAGAGTTTACATGTAAAAGCGTAGTCTCCGAAGTAAAGTGTCATTGACATATAAACGCAATTATCTTAGAGAAGGCGGAGTTTCTTGCAGTTCTGTATATTTCTGCTAATAGAAGGTCCATTGCCAATAACGACGGAGTGTTCAACTCAATTAAACATATCCACGTCTTCTATCAAATCAAGAGTTTACGTGTAAATGCGTAATCTACGAAGTGAAGTGTCATAGACATATAAACGCAATTATCCTAGAGAAGGCGGAGTTTCTTGCAGTTCTGTATATTCCTGCTAAAAGAGAGTCTAATGCCAATTACGACGGAGTGTTCAACTTTATTAAACATACCCACGTCTTTTATCAAATCAAGAGTTTACATGTAAAAGCGTAGTCTCCGAAGTGAAGTGTCATAGACATATAAACGCAATTATCTAAGAGAAGGCGGAGTTTCTTGCAGTTCTGTATATATCTGCTAATAGAGGGTCTAATTTCAATAACGACGTAGTGTAAAACTCAATTAAACATAGCCACGTCTTCTATCAAATCAAGAGGTTACGTATAAAAGCGTAGTCTCCGAAGTGAAGTGTCATAGACATATAAACGCAATTATCTTAGAGAAGGCGAAGTTTCTTGCAGTTCTGTATATTCCTGCTAAAAAAAGGTCTAATGCCAATTACGACGGAGTGTTCAACTCAATTAAACATACCCACGTCTTCTATCAAATCAAGAGTTTACGTATAAAAGCGTAGTCTCCGAAGTGAAGTGTCATAGACATATTAACCTAATTATCTTAGAGAAGGCGGAGTTTCTTGCAGTTCTGTATATTTTTGCTAATATAAGGTCTAATGCCAATAACGATGGAGTGTTCAACTCCATTAATTATACACACGTCTTCTATCAAATCAAGAGTTTACGTGTAAATGCGTAATCTACGAAGTGAAGTGTCATAGACATATAAACGCAATTATCCTAGAGAAGGCGGAGTGTCTTGCAGTTCTGTATATTCCTGCTAATAGAAAGTCTATTGCCAATTACGACGGAGTGTTCAACTCCATTAATTTTACACACGTCTTCTATCAAATCAAGAGTTTACATGTAAATGCGTAATCTACGAAGTGTAGTGGTATGGACATATAAACGCAATTATCTAAGAGAAGGCGGATCTTCTTGCAATTCTTTATATTCCTGCTAATAGAATGTCTAATGCCAATAACGACGGAGTGTTCAACTCAATAAAACATACCCACGTCTTCAATCAAATCAAGAGTTTACATGTAAAAGCGTAGTCTCCGAAGTAAAGTGTCATAGACATATAAACGCAATTATCTTAGAGAAGGCGGAGTTTCTTGCAGTTCTGTATATTCCTGCTAATAGAAGGTCTATTGCCAATAACGACGGAGTGTTCAACTCAATTAAACATATCCACGTCTTCTATCAAATCAAGAATTTACGTGTAAATGCGTAATCTACGAAGTGAAGTGTCATAGACATATAAACGCAATTATCCTAGAGAAGGCGGAGTTTCTTGCAGTTCTGTATATTCCTGCTAAAAGAGAGTCTAATGCCAATTACGACGGAGTGTTCAACTTTATTAAACATACCCACGTCTTCTATCAAATCAAGAGTTTACATGTAAAAGCGTAGTCTCCGAAGTGAAGTGTCATAGACATATAAACGCAAATATCATAGAGAAGGCGGATCTTCTTGCAGTTCTGTATATTCCTGCTAATAGCAAGTCTAATGCCAATAACGACGGAGTGTTCAACTTAATTAAACATACCCACGTCTTCTATCAAATCAAGAGTTTACATGTAAAAGCGTAGTCTCCGAAGTGTAGTGATATGGACATATAAACGCAATTATCTTAGAGAAGGCGGAGCTTCTTGCAGTTCTGTATATTTCTGCTTATAGAGAATCTAATGCCAATGACGAAGAAGTGTTCAACTCAATTAACCATATGCACTTCTTCTATCAAATCAAGAGTTTACATGTAAAAGCGTAGTCTCCGAAGTGAAGTGTCATAGACATATAAACGCAATTATCTAAGAGGAGGCGGAGTTTCTTGCAGTTCTGTGTATTCCTGCTAATAGAAGGTCTAATGCCGATAACGACGGAGTGTTCAACTCAATTAAACATACCCACGTATTCTATCAAATCAAGAGTTTACGTATAAAAGCATTGACTCCGAAGTGTAGTGGTTTGGACATATAAACGCAATTATCTTAGAGAAGGCGGAGTTTCTTGCAGTTCTGTATATTCCTGCTAATAGAGGGTCTATTGCCAATAACGACGGAGTGTTCAACTCAATTAAATATACCCACGTATTCTATCAAATCAAGAGTTTACGTATAAAAGCGTTGTCTCCGAAGTGAAGTGTCATAGACATATAAACGCAATTATCTAAGAGAAGGCGGAGTTTCTTGCAGTTCTGTGTATTCCTGCTAATAGAGGGTCTAATGCCAATTACGTTGGAGTGTTCAACTTAATTAAACATTCCCACGTCGTCTACCAATCAAGAGTTCACGTATAAAAGCGTAGTCTCCGAAGTGTAGTGGTACCGTATGGACATATAACGCAATTATCTAAGAGAATGGGGGATTTCTTGCAGTTCTGTATATTCCTGCTAATATAAGGTCTAATGCCAATTACGACGGATTGTTCAAATCAATTAAACTAACCCACGTCTTCTATCAAATCAAGAGTTTACGTATAAAAGCGTTGTCTCCGAAGTGAAGTGTCATTGACATATAAACGCAATAATCTAAGAGAAGGCGGATCTTCTTGCAGTTCTGTATATTCTTGCTAATAGAGGGTCTAATGCCAATTACGACGGAGTGTTCAACTTAATTAAACATACCCACGTCTTCTATCAAATCAAGAGTTTACATGTAAAAGCGTAGTCTCCGAAGTGAAGTGTCATAGACATATAAACGCAATTATCTAAGAGAAGGCGGAGTTTCTTGCAGTTCTGTATATTCCTGCTAATAGAGGGTCTAATGTCAATAACGACGTAGTGTAAAACTCAATTAAACATAGCCACGTCTTCTATCAAATCAAGAGGTTACGTATAAAAGCGTAGTCTCCGAAGTGAAGTGTCATAGACATATAAACGCAATTATCTTAGAGAAGGCGAAGTTTCTTGCAGTTCTGTATATTCCTGCTAATAAAAGGTCTAATGCCAATTACGACGGAGTGTTCAACTTAATTAAACATACCCACGTCTTCTATCAAATCAAGAGTTTACGTATAAAAGCGTAGTCTCCGAAGTGAAGTGTCATAGACATATTAACCTAATTATCTTAGAGAAGGCGGAGTTTCTTGCAGTTTAGTATATTCCTGCTAATAGAGTGTCGTTTGCTAATAACGACGGAGTGTTGAAATCAATTAAACATACCCACGTCTTCTATCAAATCAAGAGTTTACATGTAAAAGCGTAGTCTCCGAAGTGTAGTGGTATGGACATATAACCGCAATTATCTTAGAGAAGGCGGAGCTTCTTGCAGTTCTGTATATTCCTGCTAATAGAGGGTCTAATGCCAATAACGACGGAGTGTTGAACTTTATTAAACATACCCACATCTTCTATCAAATCAAGAGTTTACATGTAAAAGCGTAGTCTCCGAAGTGTAGTGGTATGGACATATCAACGCAATTATCTTAGAGAAGGCGGAGC
Organism: Isoperla grammatica; assembly: GCA_945910005.1. Taxonomy (NCBI): domain Eukaryota; kingdom Metazoa; phylum Arthropoda; class Insecta; order Plecoptera; family Perlodidae; genus Isoperla; species Isoperla grammatica. The sequence goes on from OX246740.1 coordinate 33,866,887, forward strand.
TTCTTGCAGTTTTGTATATTCCTGCTTATAAAGAGTCAAATGCCAATAACGACGGAGTGTTCAACTCAATAAAACATACCCACGTCGTCTATTAAATAAGAGTTTACGTATAAAAGCGTTGTCTCCGAAGTGTAGTGATACCGTATGGACATATAAACGCAATTATCTTAGAGAAGGCGGAGTTTCTTGCAGTTCTGTATATTTCTGCTAATAGAGGGTCTTATGCCAATTACGACAAAGTGTTCAACTCAATTAACTATATCCACGTCTTCTATCAAATCAAGAGTTTACGTGTAAAAGCGTAGTCTCCGAAGTGAAGTGTCATAGACATATACACGCAATTATCTAAGAGAAGGCGGAGTTTCTTGCAGTTCTGTATATTCCTGCTAATAGAAATCTATTGCCAATCACGACGGAGTGTTCAACTCCATTAAACATACCCACGTCTTCTTTCAAATCAAGAGTTAACATGTAAAAGCGTAGTCTCCGAAGTGTAGTGTCATGGACATATAAACGCAATTATCCTAGAGAAGGCGGAGATTCTTGCAGTTCTGTATATTCCTACTAATAGATGGTCTAATGCCAATAACGACGGAGTGTTCAACTCAATTAAACATACCCACGTCTTCTATCAAATCAAGAGTTTACGTGTAAAAGTATAGTCTCCGAAGTGTAGTGGTATGGACATATAAACGCAATTATCTAAGAGAAGGCGGAGCTTCTTGCAGTTCTGTATGTTCCTGCTAATAGAAGGTCTAATGCTCATCACGACGGAGTGTTCAACTCAATAAACCATATCCACGTCTTCTATCAAATCAAGAGTTTACGTGTAAAAGCGTAGTCTCCGAAGTGAAGTGTCATAGACATATAAACGCAATTATCTAAGAGAAGGCGGAGTTTCTTGAAGTTCTGTGTATTCCTGCTAATAGAGGGTCTAATGCCAATAACAATGGAGTGTTCAACTTAATTTAACATACCAACGTCTTCTATCAAATCAAGAGTTTACATGTAAAAGCGTTGTCTCCGAAGTAAAGTGTCATAGACATATAAACGCAATTATCTAAGAGAAGGCGGAGTTTCTTGCAGTTCTGTATATTCTTGCTAATAGAGGGTCTAATGCCAATAACGACGGATCGTTCAAATCAATTAATCATACCCACGTCTTCTATCAAATCAAGAATTTACATGTAAAAGCGAAGTCTCCGAAAAGTAGTGATATGGACATATAAACGCAATTATCTTAGTGAAGGCGGAGCTTCTTGCAGTTCTGTATATTCCTGCTAATAGAGGGTCTAATGCCAATAACGACAGAGTGTTCAACTTAATTAACCATATCCACGTCTTCTATCAAATCAAGAGTTTACATGTAAAAGCGTAGTCTCCGAAGTGAAGTGTCATAGACATATAAACGCATTTATCTTAGAGAAGGCGGAGCTTCTTGCAGTTCAGTATATTTCTGCTTATAGAGGGTCTAATGCCAATTACGACGGAGTGTTCAACTCAATTAACCATATCCACTTCTTCTATTAAATCAAGAGTTTACATGTAAAAGCGTAGTCTCCGAAGTGAAGTGTCATAGACATATAAACGCAATTATCTAGGAGAAGGCGGAGTTTCTTGCAGTTCTGTGTATTCCTGCTAATAGAAGGTCTAAAGCCAATAACGACGGAGTGTTCAACTCAATTGAACATACCCACGTATTCTATCAAATCAAGAGTTTACGTATAAAAGCATTGACTCCGAAGTGAAGTGGTATGGACATATAAACGCAATTATCTTAGAGAAGGCGGAGTTTCTTGCAGTTCTGTATATTCCTGCTAATAGAGGCTCTATTGCCAATTACGACGGAGTGTTCATCTCAATTAAACATACCCACGTATTCTATCAAATCAAGAGTTTACGTATAAAAGCGTTGTCTCCGAAGTGAAGTGTCATAGACATATAAACGCAATTATCTAAGAGAAGGCGGAGTTTCTTGCAGTTCTGTGTATTCCTGCTAATAGAGGGTCTACTGCCAATTACGATGGAGTGTTCAATTTAATTAAACATTCCCACGTCGTCTATCAAATCAAAGTTTACGTCTAAAAGCGTAGTCTCCGAAGTGTAGTGGTACCGTATGGACATATAAACGCAATTATCTAAGAGAAGGCAGAGTTTTTTTGCAGTTCTGTATATTCCTGCTAATAGAGGGTCTAATGCTTATTACGACGGATTGTTCAAATCAATTAAACTAACCCACGTCTTCTATCAAATCAAGAGTTTACGTATAAAAGCGTTTTCTCCGAAGTGTTGTGTCATTGACATATAAACGCAATAATCTTAGAGAAGGCGGAGTTTCTTGCAGTTCTGTATATTCCTGCTAATAGAGGGTCTAATGTTAATAACGACTGAGTGTTCAACTTAATTAACCATATCCACGTCTTCTATCAAATCAAGACTTTACGTATAAAAGCGTAGTCTTTAAAGTGAAGTGGTATGGACACATAAACGCAATTATCTAAGAGAAGGCGGAGTTTCTTGCAGTTCTGTGTATTCCTGCTAATAGAGGGTCTATTGCTTATAACGACGGAGTGTTCAACTCAATTAAACATATCCACGTCTTCTATCAAATCAAGAGTTTACGTGTAAATGCGTAATCTACGAAGTGAAGTGTCATAGACATATAAACGCAATTATCCTAGAGAAGGCGGAGTTTCTTGCAGTTCTGTATATTCCTGCTAATAAAGAGTCTAATGCCAATCACGACGGAGTGTTCAACTCAATTAAACATACCCACGTCTTCTATCAAATCAAGAGTTTACGTATAAAAGCGTAGTCTCCGAAGTGTAGTGGTATGGACATATAAACGCAATTATCTTAGAGAAGGCGGAGTTTCTTGCAGTTCTGTATATTCCTGCTAATATAAGGTCTAATTCCAATAACGATGGAGTGTTCAACTCAATTAAACATACCCACGTCTTCTATCAAATCAAGAGTTTACCTATAAAAGCGTAGTCTCCAAAGTGTGGTGGTATGGACATATAAACGCAATTATCTTAGAAAAGGCGGAGTTTCTTGCAGTTCTGTATATTCCTGCTAATAGAAGGTCTAATGCCAATTACGACGAAGTGTTTAACTCAATTAAACATACCCACGTCTTCTATCAAATCAAGAGTTTACGTGTAAATGCGTAATCTACGAAGTGTAGTGGTATGGACATATAAACGCAATTATCTAAGAGAAGGCTGATCTTCTTGCAGTTCTGTATATTCCTGCTAATAGAGGGTCTAATGACAAGTACGACGGAGTGTTCAACTCAATTAAACATACCCACGTCTTCTATCAAATCAAGAGTTTACGTGTAAATGCGTAATCTACGAAGTGAAGTGTAATAGACATATAAACGCAATTATCCTAGAGAAGGTGGAGTTTCTTGCAGTTCTGTATATTCCTGCTAATAGAAGGTCTATTGCCAATTACGACGGAGTGTTCAACTCCATTAGTTATACCCACGTCTTCTATCAAATCAAGAGTTTACATGTAAATGCGTAATCTACGAAGTGTAGTGGTATGGACATATAAACGCAATTATCTAAGAGAAGGCGGATCTTCTTGCAATTCTTTATATTCCTGCTAATAGAATGTCTAATGCCAATAACGACGGAGTGTTCAACTCAATAAAACATACCCACTTCTTCAATCAAATCAAGAGTTTACATGTAAAAGCGTAGTCTCCGAAGTAAAGTGTCATTGACATATAAACGCAATTATCTTAGAGAAGGCGGAGTTTCTTGCAGTTCTGTATATTTCTGCTAATAGAAGGTCTATTGCCAATAACGACGGAGTGTTCAACTCAATTAAACATATCCACGTCTTCTATCAAATCAAGAGTTTACGTGTAAATGCGTAATCTACGAAGTGAAGTGTCATTGACATATAAACGCAATTATCCTAGAGAAGGCGGAGTTTCTTGCAGTTCTGTATATTCCTGCTAAAAGAGAGTCTAATGCCAATTACGACGGAGTGTTCAACTTTATTAAACATACCCACGTCTTTTATCAAATCAAGAGTATACATGTAAAAGCGTAGTCTCCGAAGTGAAGTGTCATAGACATATAAACGCAATTATCTAAGAGAAGGCGGAGTTTCTTGCAGTTCTGTATATATCTGCTAATAGAGGGTCTAATGTCAATAACGACGTAGTGTAAAACTCAATTAAACATAGCCACGTCTTCTATCAAATCAAGAGGTTACGTATAAAAGCGTAGTCTCCGAAGTGAAGTGTCATAGACATATAAACGCAATTATCTTAAAGAAGGCGAAGTTTCTTGCAGTTCTGTATATTCCTGCTAATAAAAGGTCTAATGCTTATAACGACGGAGTGTTCAACTTAATTAAACATACCCACGTCTTCTATCAAATCAAGAGTTTACGTATAAAAGCGTAGTCTCCGAAGTGAAGTGTCATAGACATATTAACCTAATTATCTTAGAGAAGGCGGAGTTTCTTGCAGTTCTGTATATTCCTGCTAATATAAGGTCTAATGCCAATAACGATGGAGTGTTCAACTCAATTAAACATACCCACGTCTTCTATCAAATCAAGAGTTTACGTATAAAAGCGTAGTCTCCGAAGTGTGGTGGTATGGACATATAAACGCAATTATCTTAGAGAAGGCGGAGTTTCTTGCAGTTCTGTATATTCCTGCTAATAGAAGGTCTAATGCCAATTACGACGAAGTGTTTAACTCAATTAAACATACCCACGTCTTCTATCAAATCAAGAGTTTACGTGTAAATGCGTAATCTACGAAGTGTAGTGGTATGGACATATAAACGCAATTATCTAAGAGAAGGCGGATCTTTTTGCAGTTCTGTATAATCCTGTTAATAGAGGGTCTAATGCCAATTACGACGGAGTGTTCAACTCAATTAAACATACCCACGTCTTCTATCAAATCAAGAGTTTACGTGTAAATGCGTAATCTACGAAGTGAAGTGTCATAGACATATAAACGCAATTATCCTAGAGAAGGCGGAGTGTCTTGCAGTTCTGTATATTCCTGCTAATAGAAAGTCTATTGCCAATTACGACGAAGTGTTCAACTCCATTATATATACACACGTCTTCTATCAAATCAAGAGTTTACATGTAAATGCGTAATCTACGAAGTGTAGTGGTATGGACATATAAACGCAATTATCTAAGAGAAGGCGGATCTTCTTGCAATTCTTTATATTCCTGCTAATAGAATGTCTAATGCCAATAACGACGGAGTGTTCAACTCAATAAAACATACCCACGTCTTCAATCAAATCAAGAGTTTACATGTAAAAGCGTAGTCTCCGAAGTAAAGTGTCATAGACATATAAACGCAATTATCTTAGAGAAGGCGGAGTTTCTTGCAGTTCTGTATATTCCTGCTAATAGAAGGTCTATTGCCAATAACGATGGAGTGTTCAACTCAATTAAACATATCCACGTCTTCTATAAAATCAAGAGTTTACGTGTAAATGCGTAATCTACGAAGTGAAGTGTCATAGACATATAAACGCAATTATCCTAGAGAAGGCGGAGTTTCTTGCAGTTCTGTATATTCCTGCTAAAAGAGAGTCTAATGCCAATGACGACGGAGTGTTCAACTTTATTAAACATACCCACGTCTTCTATCAAATCAAGAGTTTACATGTAAAAGCGTAGTCTCCGAAGTGAAGTGTCATAGACATATAAACGCAATTATCTAAGAGAAGGCGGAGTTTCTTGCAGTTCTGTATATTCCTGCTAATAGAGGGTCTAATGTCAATAACGACGTAGTGTAAAACTCAATTAAACATAGCCACGTCTTCTATCAAATCAAGAGGTTACGTATAAAAGCGTAGTCTCCGAAGTGAAGTGTCATAGACATATAAACGCAATTATCTTAGAGAAGGCGAAGTTTCTTGCAGTTCTGTATATTCCTGCTAATAAAAGGTCTAATGCCAATTACGACGGAGTGTTCAACTCAATTTAACATACCCACGTCTTCTATCAAATCAAGAGTTAACGTATAAAAGCTTAGTCTCCGAAGTGAAGTGTCATAGACATATTACACTAATTATCTTAGAGAAGACGGAGCTTCTTGCAGTTCTGTATATTCCTGCTAATAGAGGGTCTTATGCCAATTACGACGGAGTGTTGAACTTTATTAAACATACCCACATCTTCTATCAAATCAAGAGTTTACATGTAAAAGCGTAGTCTCCGAAGTGTAGTGGTATGGACATATAAACGCAATAATCTAAGAGAAGGCGGATCTTCTTGCAATTCTGTATCTTCCTGCTAATAGATGGTCTAATGCCAATAACGACGGAGTGTTCAACTCAATTAAACATACCCACGTCTTCTATCAAATCAAGAGTTAACATGTAAAAGCGTAGTCTCCGAAGTGTAGTGTCATGGACATATAAACGCAATTATCCTAGAGAAGGCGGAGATTCTTGCAGTTCTGTATATTCCTGCTAATAGATGGTCTAATGTTAATAACGACGGAGTGTTCAACTCAATGAAACATACCCACGTCTTCTATCAAATCAAGAGTTTACGTGTAAAAGTATAGTCTCCGAAGTGTAGTGGTATGGACATATAAACGCAATTATCTAAGAGAAGGCGGAGCTTCTTGCAGTTCTGTATGTTCCTGCTAATAGTAGGTCTAATGCCAATCACGACGGATTGTTCAACTCAATAAACCATATCCACGTCTTCTATGAAATCAAGAGTTTACGTGTAAAAGCGTAGTCTCCGAAGTGAAGTGTCATAGACATATAAACGCTATTATCTAAGAAAGGGCGGAGTTTCTTGAAGTTCTGTGTATTCCTGCTAATAGAGGGTCTAATGCCAATTACAATGGAGTGTTCAACTTAGTTAAACATACCAACGTCTTCTATCAAATCAAGAGTTTACATGTAAAAGCGTAGTCTCCGAAGTGAAGTGTCATAGACATATAAACGCAATTAACTAAGAGAAGGCGGAGTTTCTTGCAGTTCTGTATATTCTTGCTAATAGAGCGTCTAATGCCAATAACGACGGATCGTTCAAATCAATTAATCATACCCACGTATTCTATAAAATCAAGAGTTTACGTATAAAAGCGTAGTTTCCGAAGTGTAGTGGTATGGACATATAAACGCAAATATCATAGAGAAGGCGGATCTTCTTGCAGTTTTGTATATTCCTGCTAATAGAATGTCTAATGCCAATAACGACGGAGTGTTCAACTCAATAAAACATACCCACTTCTTCAATCAAATCAAGAGTTTACATGTAAAAGCGTAGTCTCCGAAGTAAAGTGTCATTGACATATAAACGCAATTATCTTAGAGAAGGCGGAGTTTCTTGCAGTTCTGTATATTTCTGCTAATAGAAGGTCTATTGCCAATAACGACGGAGTGTTCAACTCAATTAAACATATCCACGTCTTCTATCAAATCAAGAGTTTACGTGTAAATGCGTAATCTACGAAGTGAAGTGTCATAGACATATAAACGCAATTATCCTAGAGAAGGCGGAGTTTCTTGCAGTTCTGTATATTCCTGCTAAAAGAGAGTCTAATGCCAATTACGACGGAGTGTTCAACTTTATTAAACATACCCACGTCTTTTATCAAATCAAGAGTATACATGTAAAAGCGTAGTCTCCGAAGTGAAGTGTCATAGACATATAAACGCAATTATCTAAGAGAAGGCGGAGTTTCTTGCAGTTCTGTATATATCTGCTAATAGAGGGTCTAATGTCAATAACGACGTAGTGTAAAACTCAATTAAACATAGCCACGTCTTCTATCAAATCAAGAGGTTACGTATAAAAGCGTAGTCTCCGAAGTGAAGTGTCATAGACATATAAACGCAATTATCTTAAAGAAGGCGAAGTTTCTTGCAGTTCTGTATATTCCTGCTAATAAAAGGTCTAATGCTTATAACGACGGAGTGTTCAACTTAATTAAACATACCCACGTCTTCTATCAAATCAAGAGTTTACGTATAAAAGCGTAGTCTCCGAAGTGAAGTGTCATAGACATATTAACCTAATTATCTTAGAGAAGGCGGAGTTTCTTGCAGTTCTGTATATTCCTGCTAATATAAGGTCTAATGCCAATAACGATGGAGTGTTCAACTCAATTAAACATACCCACGTCTTCTATCAAATCAAGAGTTTACGTATAAAAGCGTAGTCTCCGAAGTGTGGTGGTATGGACATATAAACGCAATTATCTTAGAGAAGGCGGAGTTTCTTGCAGTTCTGTATATTCCTGCTAATAGAAGGTCTAATGCCAATTACGACGAAGTGTTTAACTCAATTAAACATACCCACGTCTTCTATCAAATCAAGAGTTTACGTGTAAATGCGTAATCTACGAAGTGTAGTGGTATGGACATATAAACGCAATTATCTAAGAGAAAGCGGATCTTTTTGCAGTTCTGTATAGTCCTGCTAATAGAGGGTCTAATGCCAATTACGACGGAGTGTTCAACTCAATTAAACATACCCACGTCTTCTATCAAATCAAGAGTTAACGTGTAAATGCGTAATCTACGAAGTGAAGTGTCATAGACATATAAACGCAATTATCCTAGAGAAGGCGGAGTGTCTTGCAGTTCTGTATATTCCTGCTAATAGAAAGTCTATTGCCAATTACGACGAAGTGTTCAACTCCATTATATATACACACGTCTTCTATCAAATCAAGAGTTTACATGTAAATGCGTAATCTACGAAGTGTAGTGGTATGGACATATAAACGCAATTATCTAAGAGAAGGCGGATCTTCTTGCAATTCTTTATATTCCTGCTAATAGAATGTCTAATGCCAATAACGACGGAGTGTTCAACTCAATAAAACATACCCACGTCTTCAATCAAATCAAGAGTTTACATGTAAAAGCGTAGTCTCCGAAGTAAAGTGTCATAGACATATAAACGCAATTATCTTAGAGAAGGCGGAGTTTCTTGCAGTTCTGTATATTCCTGCTAATAGAAGGTCTATTGCCAATAACGATGGAGTGTTCAACTCAATTAAACATATCCACGTCTTCTATAAAATCAAGAGTTTACGTGTAAATGCGTAATCTACGAAGTGAAGTGTCATAGACATATAAACGCAATTATCCTAGAGAAGGCGGAGTTTCTTGCAGTTCTGTATATTCCTGCTAAAAGAGAGTCTAATGCCAATGACGACGGAGTGTTCAACTTTATTAAACATACCCACGTCTTCTATCAAATCAAGAGTTTACATGTAAAAGCGTAGTCTCCGAAGTGAAGTGTCATAGACATATAAACGCAATTATCTAAGAGAAGGCGGAGTTTCTTGCAGTTCTGTATATTCCTGCTAATAGAGGGTCTAATGTCAATAACGACGTAGTGTAAAACTCAATTAAACATAGCCACGTCTTCTATCAAATCAAGAGGTTACGTATAAAAGCGTAGTCTCCGAAGTGAAGTGTCATAGACATATTACACTAATTATCTTAGAGAAGGCGGAGCTTCTTGCAGTTCTGTATATTCCTGCTAATAGAGGGTCTTATGCCAATTACGACGGAGTGTTGAACTTTATTAAACATACCCACATCTTCTATCAAATCAAGAGTTTACATGTAAAAGCGTAGTCTCCGAAGTGTAGTGGTATGGACATATAAACGCAATAATCTAAGAGAAGGCGGATCTTCTTGCAATTCTGTATCTTCCTGCTAATAGATGGTCTAATGCCAATAACGACGGAGTGTTCAACTCAATTAAACATACCCACGTCTTCTATCAAATCAAGAGTTAACATGTAAAAGCGTAGTCTCCGAAGTGTAGTGTCATGGACATATAAACGCAATTATCCTAGAGAAGGCGGAGATTCTTGCAGTTCTGTATATTCCTGCTAATAGATGGTCTAATGTTAATAACGACGGAGTGTTCAACTCAATGAAACATACCCACGTCTTCTATCAAATCAAGAGTTTACGTGTAAAAGTATAGTCTCCGAAGTGTAGTGGTATGGACATATAAACGCAATTATCTAAGAGAAGGCGGAGCTTCTTGCAGTTCTGTATGTTCCTGCTAATAGTAGGTCTAATGCCAATCACGACGAAGTGTTCAACTCAATAAACCATATCCACGTCTTCTATGAAATCAAGAGTTTACGTGTAAAAGCGTAGTCTCCGAAGTGAAGTGTCATAGACATATAAACGCTATTATCTAAGAAAGGGCGGAGTTTCTTGAAGTTCTGTGTATTCCTGCTAATAGAGGGTCTAATGCCAATTACAATGGAGTGTTCAACTTAGTTAAACATACCAACGTCTTCTATCAAATCAAGAGTTTACATGTAAAAGCGTAGTCTCCGAAGTGAAGTGTCATAGACATATAAACGCAATTAACTAAGAGAAGGCGGAGTTTCTTGCAGTTCTGTATATTCTTGCTAATAGAGCGTCTAATGCCAATAACGACGGATCGTTCAAATCAATTAATCATACCCACGTATTCTATAAAATCAAGAGTTTACGTATAAAAGCGTAGTTTCCGAAGTGTAGTGGTATGGACATATAAACGCAAATATCATAGAGAAGGCGGATCTTCTTGCAGTTTTGTATATTCCTGCTAATAGCGGGTCTAATGCCAATAACGACGGAGTGTTCAACTTAATTAAACATACCCACGTCTTCTATCAAATCAAGAATTTACATGTAAAAGCGAAGTCTCCGAAGTGTTGATATGGACATATAAACGCAATTTTCTTAGAGAAGGCGGAGCTTCTTGCAGTTCTGTATATTCCTGCTAATAGAGGGTCTAATGCCAATAACGACAGAGTGTTCAACTTAATTAAACATACCCACGTCTTCTATCAAATCAAGAGTTTACATGTAAACGCGTTGTCTCCGAAGTGAAGTGTCATAGACATATAAACGCATTTATCTTAGAGAAGGCGGAGCTTCTTGCAGTTCTGTATATTTCTGCTTATAGAGGGTCTAATGTTAATAACGACGGAGTGTTCAACTCAATTAACCATATCCACTTCTTCTATTAAATCAAGAGTTTACATGTAAAAGCGTAGTCTCCGAAGTGAAGTGTCATAGACATATAAACGCAATTATCTAAGAGAAGGCGGAGTTTCTTGCAGTTCTGTGTGTTCCTGCTAATAGAAGGTCTAATGCCAATAACGACGGAGTGTTCAACTCAATTGAACATACCCACGTATTCTATCAAATCAAGAGTTTACGTATAAAAGCATTGACTCCGAAGTGAAGTGGTATGGACATATAAACACAATTATCTAAGAGAAGGCGGAGTTTCTTGCAGTTCTGTATATTCCTGCTAATAGAGGCTCTATTGCCCATTACGACGGAGTGTTCATCTCAATTAAACATACCCACGTATTCTATCAAATCAAGAGTTAACGTATAAAAGCGTTGTCTCCGAAGTGAAGTGTCATAGACATATAAACGCAATTATCTAAGAAAAGGCGGAGTTTCTTGCAGTTCTGTGTATTTCTGCTAATAGAGGGTCTAATGCCAATAACGATGGAGTGTTCAACTTAATTAAACCTTCCCACGTCGTCTATCAAATCAAAGTTTACGTCTAAAAGCGTAGTCTCCGAAGTGTAGTGGTACCGTATGGACATATAAACGCAATTATCTAAGAGAAGGCGGAGTTTTTTTGCAGTTCTGTATATTCTTGCTCATAGAGGGTCTAATGCTTATGACGACGGATTGTTCAAATCAATTAAACTAACCCACGTCTTCTATTAAATCAAGAGTTTACGTATAAAAGCGTTTTCTCCGAAGTGAAGTGGTATGGACACATAAACGCAATTATCTAAGAGAAGGCGGAGTTTCTTGCAGTTCTGTGTATTCCTGCTAATAGAGGGTCTATTGCTTATAACGACGGAGTGTTCAACTCAATTAAACATATCCACGTCTTCTATCAAATCAAGAGTTTACGTGTAAATGCGTAATCTACGAAGTGAAGTGTCATAGACATATAAACGCAATTATCCTAGAGAAGGCGGAGTTTCTTGCAGTTCTGTATATTCCTGCTAATAAAGAGTCTAATGCCAATCACGACGGAGTGTTCAACTCAATTAAACATACCCACGTCTTCTATCAAATCAAGAGTTTACATGTAAAAGCGTAGTCTCCGAAGTGTAGTGGTATGGACATATAAACGCAATTATCTTAGAGAAGGCGGAGTTTCTTGCAGTTCTGTATATTCCTGCTAATATAAGGTCTAATGCACATAACGATGGAGTGTTCAACTCAATTAAACATACCCACGTCTTCTATCAAATCAAGAGTTTACGTATAAAAGCATAGTCTCCGAAGTGTGGTGGTATGGACATATAACGCAATTATCTTAGAGAAGGCGGAGTTTCTTGCAGTTCTGTATATTCCTGCTAATAGAAGGTCTAATGCCAATTACGACGAAGTGTTTAACTCAATTAACCATACCCACGTCTTCTATCAAATCAAGAGTTTACGTGTAAATGCGTAATCTACGAAGTGTAGTGGTATGGACATATAAACGCAATTATCTAAGAGAAGGCGGATCTTCTTGCAGTTCTGTATATTTCTGCTAATAGATGGTCTAATGCCAATTACGACGGAGTGTTCAACTCAATTAAACATACCCACGTCTTCTATCAAATCAAGAGTTTACGTGTAAAGGCGTTATCTACGAAGTGAAGTGTCATATACATATAAACGCAATTATCCTAGAGAAGGCGGAGTTTCTTGCAGTTCTGTATATTCCTGCTAATAGAAGGTCTATTAGCAATTAACGACGGAGTGTTCAACTCCATTAAACATACCCACGTCTTCTATCAAATCAAGAGTTTACATGTAAAAGCGTAGTCTCCGAAGTGAAGTGTCATAGACATATAAACGCAATTATCTTAGAGAAGGCGGAGTTTCTTGCAGTTCTGTATATTTCTGCTAATAGAAGGTCTATTGCCAATAACGAGGGAGTGTTCAACTTAATTAAACATATCCACATCTTCTATCAAATCAAGAGTTTACGTGTTAATGCGTAATCTACGAAGTGAAGTGTCATAGACATATAAACGCAATTATCCTAGAGAAGGCGGAGTTTCTTGCAGTTCTGTATATTCCTGCTAATAGAAAGTCTAATGCCAATTACGACGGAGTGTTCAACTCAATTAAACATACCCACGTCTTCTATCAAATCAAGAGTTTACGTATAAAAGCGTAGTCTCCGAAGTGAAGTGTCATAGACATATAAACGCAATTATCTTAGAGAAGGCGGAGTTTCTTGCAGTTCTGTATATTCCTGCTAATAAAAGGTCTAATGCCAATAACGACGGAGTGTTCAACTCAATTAAACATACCCACGTCTTCTATCAAATCAAGAGTTTACGTATAAAAGCGAAGTCTCCGAAGTGAAGTGTCATAGACATATTAACCTAATTATCTTTGAGAAGGCGGAGTTTCTTGCAGTTCTGTATATTCCTGCTAATAGAGTGTCGTATGCCAATAACGACGGAGTGTTGAAATCAATTAAACATACCCACGTCTTCTATCAAATCAAGAGTTAACATGTAAAAGCGTAGTCTCCGAAGTGTAGTGGTTTGGACATATAAACGCAATTATCTTAGAGAAGGCGGAGCTTCTTGCAGTTCTGTATATTCCTGCTAATAGAGTGTCTAATGCCAATTACGACGGAGTGTTGAACTTTATTAAACGTACCCACATCTTCTATCAAATCAAGAGTTTACATGTAAAAGCGTAGTCTCCGAAGTGTAGTGGTATGGACATATAAACGCAATTATCTTAGAAAAGGCGGAGCTTCTTGCAGTTTTGTATATTCCTGGTAATAGAGAGTCTAATGTTAATAACGACGGAGTGTTCAACTTAATTAAACATACCCACGTCGTCTATTTAATAAGAGTTTACGTATAAAAGCGTAGTCTCCGAAGTGTAGTGGTACCGTATGGACATATAAACGCAATTATCTTAGAGAAGGCGGACGTTCTTGCAGTTCTGTATATTTCTGCTAATAGAGGGTCTAATGTCAATTACGACGGAGTGTTCAACTCAATTAACTATATCCACGTCTTCTATCAAATCAAGAGTTTACGTGTAAAAGCGTAGTCTCCGAAGTGAAGTGTCATAGACATATACACGCAATTATCTAAGAGAAGGCGGAGTTTCTTGCAGTTCTGTATATTCCTGCTAATTAAGGGTCTTATGATAATAACGACGGAGTGTTCAACTCAATTAACCATATCCACGTCTTCTATCAAATCAAGAGTTTACATGTAAAAGCGTTATCTCCGAAGTGTAGTGGTATGGACATATAAACGCAATTATCTTAGAGAAGGCGGATCTTCTTGCAGTTCTGTATATTCCTGCTAATAGCGGGTCTAATGCCAATAACGACGGAGTGTTCAACTTAACTAAACATACCCACGTCTTCTATCAAATCAAGAGTTTACATGTAAAAGCGTAGTCTCCGAAGTGTAGTGATATGGACATATAAACGCAATTATCTTAGAGAAGGCGGAGCTTCTTGCAGTTCTGTATATTTCTGCTTATAGAGAATCTAATGCCAATTACGACGGAGTGTTCAACTTAATTAACGATATCCACTTCTTCTATCAAATCAAGAGTTTACATGTAAAAGCGTAGTCTCCGAAGTGAAGTGTCATAGACATATAAACGCAATTATCTAAGAGAAGGCGGAGTTTCTTGCAGTTCTGTGTATTCCTGCTAATAGTAAGTCTAATGCCAATAACGACGGAGTGTTCAACTCAATTAAACATACCCACGTATTCTATCAAATCAAGAGTTTACGTATAAAAGCATTGACTCCGAAGTGTAGTGGTATGGACATATAAACGCAATTATCTTAAAGAAGGCGGAGTTTCTTGCAGTTCTGTATATTCTTTCTAATAGAGGGTCTATTGCCAATTACGACGGAGTGTTCAACTCAATTTAACATACCCACGTATTCTATCAAATCAAGAGTTTACGTATAAAAGCGTTGTCTCCGAAGTGAACTGTCATAGACATATAAACGCAATTATCTAAGAGAAGGCGGAGTTTCTTGCAGTTCTGTGTATTCCTGCTAATAGAGGGTCTAATGCCAATAACGATGGAGTGTTCAACTTAATTACACATTCCCACGTCGTCTATCAAATCAAGAGTTTACGTATAAATGCGTAATCTACGAAGTGTAGTGGTATGGACATATGAACGCAAATATCTAAGAGAAGGCGGATCTTCTTGCAGTTCTGTATATTCCTGCTAATAGATGGTCTAATGCCAATTACGACGGAGTGTTCAACTCAATTAAACATACCCACGTCTTCTATCAAATCAAGAGTTTACGTGTAAAGGCGTTATCTACGAAGTGAAGTGTCATAGACATATAAACGCAATTATCCTAGAGAAGGCGGAGTTTCTTGCAGTTCTGTATATTCCTGCTAATAGAAGGTCTATTAGCAATTAACGACGGAGTGTTTAACTCCATTAAACATACCCACGTCCTCTATCAAATCAAGAGTTTACATGTAAAAGCGTAGTCTCCGAAGTGAGACATCTTCTATCAAATCAATAGTTTACATGTAAAAGCGTAGTCTCCGAAGTGTAGTGGTATGGACATATAAACGCAATAATCTTAGAGAAGGCGGAGCTTCTTGCAGTTTTGTATATTCCTGCTAATAAAGAGTCTAATGCCAATAACGACGGAGTGTTCAACTTAATTAAACATACCCACGTCTTCTATTAAATAAGAGTTTACGTGTAAAAGCGTAGTCTCCGAAGTGTAGTGGTACCGTATGGACATATAAACGCAATTATCTTAGAGAAGGCGGAGTTTCTTGCAGTTCTGTATATTTCTGTTAATAGAGGGTCTAATGCCAATTACGACGGAGTGTTCAACTCAATTAACTATATCCACGTCTTCTATCAAATCAAGAGTTTACGTGTAAAAGCGTAGTCTCCGAAGTGAAGTGTCATAGACATATACACGCAATTATCTAAGAGAAGGCGGAGTTTCTTGCAGTTCTGTATATTCCTGATAATAAAGGGTCTAATGATAATAACGACGGAGTGTTCAACTCAAAAAACCATATCCCCGTCTTCTATCAAATCAAGAGTTTACATGTAAAAGCGTTATCTCCGAAGTGTAGTGGTATGGACATATAAACGCAATTATCTTAGAGAAGGGTGAGTTTCTTGCAGTTCTGTATATTTTTGCTAATATAAGGTCTAATGCCAATAACGACGGAGTGTTCAACTCAATTAAACATACCCACGTCTTCTATCAAATCAAGAGTTTACGTATAAAAGCGTAGTCTCCGAAGTGTGGTGGTATGGACATATAAACGCAATTATCTTAGAAAAGGCGGAATTTCTTGCAGTTCTGTATATTCCTGCTAATAGAAGGTCTAATGCCAATAACGACGGAGTGTTCAACTCAATTAAACATACCCACGTCTTCTATTAAATCAAGAGTTTACGTGTAAATGCGTAATCTACGAAGTGTAGTGGTATGGACATATAAACGCAATTATCTAAGAGAAGGCGGATCTTCTTGCAGTTCTGTATATTACTGCTAATAGAGGGTCTAATGCCAATTACGACTGAGTGTTCAACTCAATTTAACATACCCACGTCTTCTATCAAATCAAGAGTTTACGTGTAAATGCGTAATCTACGAAGTGAAGTGTCATAGACATATAAACGCAATTATCCTAGAGTAGGCGGAGTTTCTTGCAGTTCTGTATATTTTTGCTAATAGAATGTCTATTGCCAATTACGACGGAGTGTTCAACTTAATTAAACATACCAACGTCTCCTATCAAATCAAGAGTTTACATGTTAAAGCGTTGTCTCCGAAGTGAAGTGTCATAGACATATAAACACAATAATCTAAGAGAAGGCGGAGTTTCTTGCAGTTCTGTATATTCTTGTTAATAGAGGGTCTAATGCCAATAACGACGGATCGTTCATATTAATTAATCATACCCACGTACTCAATAAAATCAAGAGTTTACGTATAGAAGCGTAGTTTCCGAAGTGTAGTGGTATGGACATATAAACGCAAATATCATAGAGAAGGCGGATCTTCTTGCAGTTCTGTATATTCCTGCTAATAGCGGGTCTAATGCCAATAACGACGGAGTGTTCAACTTAACTAAACATACCCACGTCTTCTATCAAATCAAGAGTTTACATGTAAAAGCGTAGTCTCCGAAGTGTAGTGATATGGACATATAAACGCAATTATCTTAGAGAAGGCGGAGTTTCTTGCAGTTCTGTATATTCCTGATAATTAAGGGTCTTATGATAATAACGACGGAGTGTTCAACTCAATTAACCATATCCACGTCTTCTATCAAATCAAGAGTTTACATGTAAAAGCGTTATCTCCGAAGTGTAGTGGTATGGACATATAAACGCAATTATCTTAGAGAAGGCGGATCTTCTTGCAGTTCTGTATATTCCTGCTAATAGCGGGTCTAATGCCAATAACGACGGAGTGTTCAACTTAACTAAACATACCCACGTCTTCTATCAAATCAAGAGTTTACATGTAAAAGCGTAGTCTCCGAAGTGTAGTGATATGGACATATAAACGCAATTATCTTAGAGAAGGCGGAGCTTCTTGCAGTTCTGTATATTTCTGCTTATAGAAAATCTAATGCCAATTACGACGGAGTGTTCAACTTAATTAACGATATCCACTTCTTCTATCAAATCAAGAGTTTACATGTAAAAGCGTAGTCTCCGAAGTGAAGTGTCATATACATATAAACGCAATTATCTAAGAGAAGGCGGAGTTTCTTGCAGTTCTGTGTATTCCTGCTAATAGTAAGTCTAATGCCAATAACGACGGAGTGTTCAACTCAATTAAACATACCCACGTATTCTATCAAATCAAGAGTTTACGTATAAAAGCATTGACTCCGAAGTGTAGTGGTATGGACATATAAACGCAATTATCTTAAAGAAGGCGGAGTTTCTTGCAGTTCTGTATATTCTTTCTAATAGAGGGTCTATTGCCAATTACGACGGAGTGTTCAACTCAATTTAACATACCCACGTATTCTATCAAATCAAGAGTTTACGTATAAAAGCGTTGTCTTCGAAGTGAACTGTCATAGACATATAAACGCAATTATCTAAGAGAAGGCGGAGTTTCTTGCAGTTCTGTGTATTCCTGCTAATAGAGGGTCTAATGCCAATAACGATGGAGTGTTCAACTTAATTAAACATTCCCACGTCGTCTATCAAATCAAGAGTTTACGTATAAATGCGTAATCTACGAAGTGTAGTGGTATGGACATATAAACGCAATTATCTAAGAGAAGGCGGATCTTCTTGCAGTTCTGTATATTCCTGCTAATAGATGGTCTAATGCCAATTACGACGGAGTGTTCAACTCAATTAAACATACCCACGTCTTCTATCAAATCAAGAGTTTACGTGTAAAGGCGTTATCTACGAAGTGAAGTGTCATAGACATATAAACGCAATTATCCTAGAGAAGGCGGAGTTTCTTGCAGTTCTGTATATTCCTGCTAATAGAAGGTCTATTAGCAATTAACGACGGAGTGTTCAACTCCATTAAACATACCCACGTCTTCTATCAAATCAAGAGTTTACATGTAAAAGCGTAGTCTCCGAAGTGAGACATCTTCTATCAAATCAATAGTTTACATGTAAAAGCGTAGTCTCCGAAGTGTAGTGGTATGGACATATAAACGCAATAATCTTAGAGAAGGCGGAGCTTCTTGCAGTTTTGTATATTCCTGCTAATAAAGAGTCTAATGCCAATAACGACGGAGTGTTCAACTCAATTAAACATACCCACGTCTTCTATTAAATAAGAGTTTACGTGTAAAAGCGTAGTCTCCGAAGTGTAGTGGTACCGTATGGACATATAAACGCAATTATCTTAGAGAAGGCGGAGTTTCTTGCAGTTCTGTATATTTCTGCTAATAGAGGGTCTAATGCCAATTACGACGGAGTGTTCAACTCAATTAACTATATCCACGTCTTCTATCAAATCAAGAGTTTACGTGTAAAAGCGTAGTCTCCGAAGTGAAGTGTCATAGACATATACACGCAATTATCTAAGAGAAGGCGGAGTTTCTTGCAGTTCTGTATATTCCTGCTAATAAAGGGTCTAATGCCAATTACGACTGAGTGTTCAACTCAATTTAACATACCCACGTCTTCTATCAAATCAAGAGTTTACGTATAAAAGCGTAGTCTCCGAAGTGTGGTGGTATGGACATATAAACGCAATTATCTTAGAAAAGGCGGAATCTCTTGCAGTTCTGTATATTCCTGCTAATAGAAGGTCTAATGCCAATAACGACGGAGTGTTCAACTCAATTAAACATACCCACGTCTTCTATTAAATCAAGAGTTTACGTGTAAATGCGTAATCTACGAAGTGTAGTGGTATGGACATATAAACGCAATTATCTAAGAGAAGGCGGATCTTCTTGCAGTTCTGTATATTACTGCTAATAGAGGGTCTAATGCCAATTACGACTGAGTGTTCAACTCAATTTAACATACCCACGTCTTCTATCAAATCAAGAGTTTACGTGTAAATGCGTAATCTACGAAGTGAAGTGTCATAGACATATAAACGCAATTATCCTAGAGTAGGCGGAGTTTCTTGCAGTTCTGTATATTTTTGCTAATAGAATGTCTATTGCCAATTACGACGGAGTGTTCAACTTAATTAAACATACCAACGTCTCCTATCAAATCAAGAGTTTACATGTAAAAGCGTTGTCTCCGAAGTAAAGTGTCATAGACATATAAACACAATAATCTAAGAGAAGGCGGAGTTTCTTGCAGTTCTGTATATTCTTGTTAATAGAGGGTCTAATGCCAATAACGACGGATCGTTCATATTAATTAATCATACCCACGTACTCAATAAAATCAAGAGTTTACGTATAGAAGCGTAGTTTCCGAAGTGTAGTGGTATGGACATATAAACGCAAATATCATAGAGAAGGCGGATCTTCTTGCAGTTCTGTATATTCCTGCTAATAGCGGGTCTAATGCCAATAACGACGGAGTGTTCAACTTAACTAAACATACCCACGTCTTCTATCAAATCAAGAGTTTACATGTAAAAGCGTAGTCTCCGAAGTGTAGTGATATGGACATATAAACGCAATTATCTTAGAGAAGGCGGAGCTTCTTGCAGTTCTGTATATTTCTGCTTATAGAGAATTTAATGCCAATTACGACGGAGTGTTCAACTTAATTAACGATATCCACTTCTTCTATCAAATCAAGAGTTTACATGTAAAAGCGTAGTCTCCGAAGTGAAGTGTCATAGACATACAAAACGCAATTATCTAAGAGAAGGCGGAGTTTCTTGCAGTTCTGTGTATTCCTGCTAATAGTAAGTCTAATGCCAAAAACGACGGAGTGTTCAACTCAATTAAACATACCCACGTATTCTATCAAATCAAGAGTTTACGTATAAAAGCATTGACTCCGAAGTGTAGTGGTATGGACATATAAACGCAATTATCTTAAAGAAGGCGGAGTTTCTTGCAGTTCTGTATATTCTTTCTAATAGAGGGTCTATTGCCAATTACGACGGAGTGTTCAACTCAATTTAACATACCCACGTATTCTATCAAATCAAGAGTTTACGTATAAAAGCGTTGTCTCCGAAGTGAACTGTCATATACATATAAACGCAATTATCTAAGAGAAGGCGGAGTTTCTTGCAGTTCTGTGTATTCCTGCTAATAGAGGGTCTAATGCCAATAACGATGGAGTGTTCAACTTAATTAAACATTCCCACGTCGTCTATCAAATCAAGAGTTTACGTATAAAAGCGTAGTCTCCGAAGTGTAGTGGTACCGTATGGACATATAAACGCAATTATCTAAGAGAAGGCGGAGTTTCTTGCAGTTCTGTATATTCCTGCTCATAGAAGGTCTTTTGCCAATTACGACGGAGTGTTCAACTCCATTAAACATACCTACGTCTTCTATCAAATCAAGAGTTTACATGTAAAAGCGTAGTCTCCGAAGTGAAGTGTCATAGACATATAAACGCAATTATCTTAGAGAAGGCGGAGTTTCTTGCAGTTCTGTATATTTTTGCTAATAGAGGGTCTAATGCCAATAACGACGGAGTGTTCAACTCAATTAAACTAACCCACGTCTTCTATCAAATCAAGAGTTTACGTATAAAAGCGTTGTCTCCGAAGTGAAGTGTCATTGACATATAAACGCAATAATCTTAGAGAAGGCGGAGTTTCTTGCAGTTCTCTATATTCCTGCTAATAGAGGGTCTAATGCCAATAACGACGGAGTGTTCAACTCAATTAACCATATCCACGTCTTCTATCAAATCAAGAGTTTACGTATAAAATCGTAGTCTTTAAAGTGAAGTGGTATGGACATATAAACGCAATTATCTAAGAGAAGGCGGAGTTTCTTGCAGTTCTGTGTATTCCTGCTAATAGAGGGTCTATTGCCAATAACGACGGAGTGTTCAACTTAATTAAACATATCCACGTCTTCTATCAAATCAAGAGTTTACGTGTAAATGCGTAATCTACGAAGTGAAGTGTCTTAGACATATAAACGCAATTATCCTAGACAAGGCGGAGTTTCTTGCAGTTCTGTATACTCCTGCTAATAAAAAGTCTAATGCCAATTACGACGGAGTGTTCAACTCAATTAAACATACCCACGTTTTCTATCAAATCAAGAGTTTACATGTAAAAGCGTAGTCTCCGAAGTGAAGTATCATTGACATATAAACGCAATTATCTTAGAAAAGGCGAAGCTTCTTGCAGTTCTGTATATTCCTGCTAAAAGAGGGTCTATTGCCAATAACGACGGAGTGTTCAACTCAATTAAACATACCCACATCTTCTATCAAATCAAGAGTTTACGTATAAAAGCGTAGTCTCCGAAGTGTAGTGGTATGGACATATAAACGCAATTATCTTAGAGAAAGCGGAGTTTCTTGCAGTTCTGTATATTCCTGCTAATATAAGGTCTAATGCCAATTACGACGGAGTGTTCAACTCAATTAAACATACCCACGTCTTATATCAAACAAGAGTTTACGTATAAAAGCGTAGTCTCCGAAGTGTGGTGGTATGGACATATAAACGCAATTATCTTAGAGAAGGCGGAGTTTCTTGCAGTTCTGTATATTCCTGCTAATAGAAGGTCTAATGCCAATTACGACGAAGTGTTTAACTCGATTAAACATTCCCACGTCTTCTATCAAATCAAGAGTTAACTTGTAAATGCGTAATCTACGAAGTGTAGTGGTATGGACATATAAACGCAATTATCTAAGAGAAGGCGGATCTTCTTGCAGTTCTGTATATTCCTGCTAATAAAGGGTCTAATGCCAATAACGACGGAGTGTTCAACTTAATTAAACATACCCACGTCTTCTATCAAATCAAGAGTTTACGTGTAAATGCGTAATCTACGAAGTGAAGTGTCATAGACATATAAACGAAATTATCCTAGAGAAGGCGGAGTTTCTTGCAGTTCTGTATATTCCTGCTAATAAGGGGTCTATTGCCAATAACGACGGACTGTTCAACTCCATTAAACATACCCACGTCTTCTATCAAATCAAGAGTTTACATGTAAATGCGTAATCTACGAAGTGTAGTGGTATGGACATATAAACGCAATTATCTAAGAGAAGGCGGATCTTCTTGCAATTCTTTATATTCCTGCTAATAGATGGTCTAATGCCAATAACGACGGAGTGTTCAACTCAATTGAACATACCCACGTCTTCTATCAAATCAAAGAGTTTACATGTAAAAGCGTAGTCTCCGAAGTGTAGTGTCATGGACATATAAACGCAATTATCCTAGAGAAGGCGGTCTTTCTTGCAGTTCTGTATATTCCTGCTAATAGATGGTCTAATGCCAATCAGACGGAGTGTTCAACTCAATTAAACATACCCACGTCTTCTATCAAATCAAGAGTTTACGTGTTAATGCGTAATCTACGAAGTGAAGTGTCATAGACATATAAACGCAATTATCCTAGAGAAGGCGGAGTTTCTTGCAGTTCTGTATATTCCTGCTCATAGAAGGTCTTTTGCCAATTACGACGGAGTGTTCAACTCCATTAAACATACCTACGTCTTCTATCAAATCAAGAGTTTACATGTAAAAGCGTAGTCTCCGAAGTGAAGTGTCATAGACATATAAACGCAATTATCTTAGAGAAGGCGGAGTTTCTTGCAGTTCTGTATATTTTTGCTAATAGAGGGTCTAATGCCAATAACGACGGAGTGTTCAACTCAATTAAACATACCCACGTCTTCTATCAAATCAAGAGTTTACGTATAAAAGCGTAGTCTCCGAAGTGTGGTGCTATGGACATATAAACGCAATTATCTTAGAGAAGGCGGAGTTTCTCGCAGTTCTGTATATTCCTGCAAATAGAAGGTCTAATGCCAATAACGACGAAGTGTTTAACTCAATTAAACATACCCACGTCTTCAATCAAATCGAGAGTTTACGTGTAAATGCGTAATCTACGAAGTGTAGTGGTATGGACATATAAACGCAATTATCTAAGAGAAGGCGGATCTTCTTGCAGTTCTGTATATTCCTGCTAATAGAGGGTCTAATGCCAATAACGACGGAGTGTTCAACTCAATTAAACATACCCACGTCTTCTATCAAATCAAGAGTTTACATGTAAAAGCGTATTCTCCGAAGTGTAGTGTCATGGACATATAAACGCAATTATCCTAGAGAAGGCGGAGTTTCTTGCAGTTCTGTATATTCTTGCTAATAGATGGTCTTATGCCAATAACGACGGAGTGTTCAACTCAATTAAACATACCCACGTCTTCTATCAAATCAAGAGTTAACGTGTAAATGCGTAATCTACGAAGTGAAGTGGCATTGACATATAAACGCAATTATCCTAGAGAAGGCGGAGTTTCTTGCAGTTCTGTATATTCCTGCTAATAGAAGGTCTATTGCCAATAACGATGGAGTGTTCAACTCTATTAAACATACCCACGTCTTCTATCAAATCAAGAGTTTACATGTAAAAGCGTAGTCTCCGGAAGTGAAGTGTCATAGACATATAAACGCAATTATCTTAGAGAAGGCGGAGTTTCTTGCAGTTCTGTATATTCCTGGTAATAGAAGGTCTATTGCCAGGAACGACGGAGTGTTCAACTCAATTAAACATATCCAAGTCTTCTATCAAATCAAGAGTTTACGTGTAAATGCGTAATCTACGAAATGAAGTGTCATAGACATATAAACGCAATTATCCTAGAGAAGGCGGAGTTTCTTGCAGTTCTGTATATTCCTGCTAATAGAGAGTCAAATGCTTATAACGACGAAGTGTTTAACTCAATTAAACATACCCACGTTCTATCAAATCAAGAGTTTACATGTAAAAGCGTAGTCTCCGAAGTGAAGTGTCATAGACATATAAACGCAATTATCTTAGAGAAGGCGGAGTTTCTTGCAGTTCTGTATATTCCTGCTTATAAAAAGTCTAATTTAAATAACGACGTAGTGTAAAACTCAATTAAACATAGCCACGTCTTCTATCAAATCAAGAGTTTACGTATAAAAGCGTAGTCTCCGAAGTGAAGTGTCATAGACATATAAACGCAATTATCTTAGAGAAGGCGGAGTTTCTTGCAGTTCTGTATATTCCTGCTAATAAAAGGTCTAATGCCAATTACGACGGAGTGTTCATCTCAATTAAACATACCCACGTCTTCTATCAAATCAAGAGTTAACGTATAAAAGCGTAGTCTCCGAAGTGAAGTGTCATAGACATATAAACCTAATTATCTTAGAGAAGGCGGAGTTTCTTTAGTTCTGTATATTCCTGCTAATAGAGTGTCTCATGCCAATAACGACGGAGTGTTGAAATCAATTAAACATACCCACGTCTTCTATCAAATCAAGAGTTTACGTATAAAAGCATAGTCTCCGAAGTGTAGTGGTATTGACATATAAACGCAATTATATTAGAGAAGGCGGAGCTTCTTGCAGTTCTGTATGTTCGTGCTAATAGAAGGTCTAATGCTCATCACGACGGAGTGTTCAACTCAATTAACCTTATCCACGTCTTCTATCAAAAGCGTAGTCTCCGAAGTGAAGTGTCATAGACATATAAACGCAATTATCTAAGAGAAGGCGGAGTTTCTTGCAGTTCTTTGTATTCCTGCTAATAGAGGGTCTAATGTTAATTACAATGGAGTGTTCAACTTAAATAAACCTACCAACGTCTTCTATCAAATCAAGAGTTTACGTGTAAAAGCGTAGTCTCCGAAGTGAAGTGTCATAGATATATAAACGCAATTATCTAAGAGAAGGCGGAGTTTCTTGCAGTTCTGTATATTCTTGCTAATAACGGGTCTAATGCCAATAACGACGGATCGTTCAAATCAATTAATCATACCCACGTATTCTATAAAATCAAGAGTTTACGTATAAAAGCGTAGTTTCCGAAGTGTAGTGGTATGGACATATAAACGCAAATATCTTAGAGAAGGCGGATATTCTTCCAGTTCTGTATATTCCTGCTAATAGCGGGTCTAATGATAATTACGACGGAGTTTTCAACTTAATTAACCATATCCACGTCTTCTATCAAATCAAGAGTTTACATGTAAAAGCGTTATCTCCGAAGTGAAGTGTCATAGACATATAAACGCAATTATCTTCGAGAAGGCGGAGCTTCTTGCAGTTCTGTGTATTCCTGCTAATAGAGGGTCTAATGCCAATAACGACAGAGTGTTCAACTCAATTAACCATATCCACGTCTTCTATCAAATCAAGAGTTTACATGTAAAAGCGTAGTCTCCGAAGTGAAGTGTCATAGACATATAAACGCATTTATCTTAAAGAAGGCGCAGCTTCTTGCAGTTCTGTATATTCCTGCTTGAAGAGGGTCTAATGCCAAATACGACGGAGTGTTCAACTCAATTAACCATATCCACGTCTTCTATCAAATCAAGAGTTTACATGTAAAAGCGTAGTCTCCGAAGTGAAGTGTCATTGACATTTAAACGCAATTATCTTAGAGAAGGCGAAGCGTCTTGCAGTTCTGTATATTCCTGCTAATAGAAGGTCTAATGCCAATTACGACGAAGTGTTTAACTCAATTAAACATACTCACGTCTTCTATCAAATCAAGAGTTTACGTGTAAATGCGTAATCTACGAAGTGTAGTGGTATGGACATATAAACGCAATTATCTAAGAGAAGGCGGATCTTCTTGCAGTTCTGTATATTCCTGCTAAAAGAGGGTCTAATGCCAATTACGACGGAGTAATTAACTCAATTAAACATACCCACGTCTTCTATCAAATCAAGAGTTAACATGTAAAAGCGTAGTCTCCGAAGTGTAGTGTCATGGACATATAAACGCAATTATCCTAGAGAAGGCGGAGATTCTTGCAGTTCTGTATATTCCTGCTAATAGATGGTCTAATGCCAATAACGACGGAGTGTTCAACTCAATTAAACATACCCACATCTTCTATCAAATCAAGAGTTTACGTGTAAAAGTATAGTCTCCGAAGTGTAGTGGTATGGACATATAAACGCAATTATCTAAGAGAAGGCGGAGCTTCTTGCAGTGCTGTATGTTCCTGCTAATAGAAGGTCTAATGCCAATCACGACGAAGTGTTCAACTCAATAAACCATATCCACGTCTTCTATCAAATCAAGAGTTTACGTATAAAAGCGTAGTTTCCGAAGTGTAGTGGTATGGACATATAAACGCAAATATCATAGAGAAGGCGGATCTTCTTGCAATTTTGTATATTCCTGCTAATAGCGGGTCTAATGCCAATAACGACGGAGTGTTCAACTCAATTAAACATACCCACGTCTTCTATCAAATCAAGAATTTACATGTAAAAGCGAAGTCTCCGAAGTGTAGTGATATGGACATATAAACGAAATTATCTTAGAGAAGGCGGAGCTTCTTGCAGTTCTGTATATTCCTGCTAATAGAGGGTCTAATGCCAATAACGACAGAGTGTTTAACTTAATTAACCATATCCACGTCTTCTATCAAATCAAGAGTTTACATGTAAAAGCGTAGTCTCCGAAGTGAAGTGTCATAGACATATAAACGCATTTATCTTAGAGAAGGCGGAGCTTCTTGCAGTTCTGTATATTTCTGCTTATAGAGGGTCTAATGCTAATTACGACGGAGTGTTCAACTCAATTAACCATATCCACTTCTTCTATTAAATCAAGAGTTTACATGTAAAAGCGTAGTCTCCGAAGTGAAGTGTCATAGACATATAAACACAATTATCTAAGAGAAGGCGGAGTTTCTTGCAGTTCTGTGTATTCCTGCTTATAGAAGGTCTAATGCCAATAACGACGGAGTGTTCAACTCAATTAAACATACCCACGTCTTCTATCAAATCAAGAGTTTACGTATAAAAGCATTGACTCCGAAGTGAAGTGGTATGGACATATAAACGCAATTATCTTAGAGAAGGCGGAGTTTCTTGCAGTTCTGTATATTCTTGCTAATAGATGGTCTTATGCCAATAACGACGGAGTGTTCAACTCAATTAAACATACCCACGTCTTCTATCAAATCAAGAGTTTACGTATAAAAGCATAGTCTCCGAAGTGTAGTGGTATTGACATATAAACGCAATTATATTAGAGAAGGCGGAGCTTCTTGCAGTTCTGTATGTTCGTGCTAATAGAAGGTCTAATGCTCATCACGACGGAGTGTTCAACTCAATTAACCTTATCCACGTCTTCTATCAAAAGCGTAGTCTCCGAAGTGAAGTGTCATAGACATATAAACGCAATTATCTAAGAGAAGGCGGAGTTTCTTGCAGTTCTTTGTATTCCTGCTAATAGAGGGTCTAATGTTAATTACAATGGAGTGTTCAACTTAAATAAACCTACCAACGTCTTCTATCAAATCAAGAGTTTACGTGTAAAAGCGTAGTCTCCGAAGTGAAGTGTCATAGATATATAAACGCAATTATCTAAGAGAAGGCGGAGTTTCTTGCAGTTCTGTATATTCTTGCTAATAACGGGTCTAATGCCAATAACGACGGAGTGTTCATCTCAATGAAACATACCCACGTATTCTATCAAATCAAGAGTTTACGTATAAAAGCATTGACTCCGAAGTGAAGTGGTATGGACATATAAACGCAATTATCTTAGAGAAGGCGGAGTTTCTTGCAGTTCTGTATATTCCTGCTAATAGAGGCTCTATTGCCAATTACGACGGAGTGTTCATCTCAATGAAACATACCCACGTATTCTATCAAATCAAGAGTTTACGTATAAAAGCGTTGTCTCCGAAGTGAAGTGTCATAGACATATTAACGCAATTATCTAAGAGAAGGCGGAGTTTTTTTGCAGTTCTGTATATTCCTGCTAATAGAGGGTCTAATGCCAATAACGACGGATTGTTCAAATCAATTAAACTAACCCACGTCTTCTATCAAATCAAGAGTTTACGTATAAACGCGTTTTCTCCGAAGTGAAGTGGCATTGACATATAAACGCAATAATCTTAGAGAAGGCGGAGTTTCTTGCAGTTCTATATATTCCTGCTAAAAGAGGGTCTAATGTTAATGACGACGGAGTGTTCAACTTAATTAACCATATCCACGTCTTCTATCAAATCAAGACTTTACGTATAAAAGCGTAGTCTTTAAAGTGAAGTGGTATGGACACATAAACGCAATTATCTAAGAGAAGGCGGAGTTTCTTGCAGTTCTGTGTATTCCTGCTAATAGAGGGTCTATTGCTTATAACGACAGAGTGTTCAACTCAATTAAACATACCCACGTCTTCTATCAAATCAAGAGTTTACGTATAAAAGCGTAGTCTCCGAAGTGTGGTGGTATGGACATATAAACGCAATTATCTTAGAGAAGGCAGAGTTTCTTGCAGTTCTGTATATTCCTGCTAATAGAAGGTCTAATGCCAATAACGACGAAGTGTTTAACTCAATAAAACATACCCACGTCTTCTATCAAATCAAGAGTTTACGTGTTAATGCGTAATCTACGAAGTGTAGTGGTATGGACATATAAACGCAATTATCTAAGAGAAGGCGGATCTTCTTGCAGTTCTGTATATTTCTGCTAATAGAGGGTCTAATGCCAATAACGACGGAGTGTTCAACTCAATTAAACATACCCACGTCTTCTATCAAATCAAGAGTTTACGTGTAAATGCGTAATCTACGAAGTGAAGTGTCATAGACATATAAACGCAATTATCCTAGAGAAGGCGGAGTTTCTTGCAGTTCTGTATATTCCTGCTAATAGAAGGTCTATTGCCAATTACGACGGAGTGTTCAACTCCATTCAACATACCCACGTCTTCTATCAAATCAAGAGTTTACATGTAAATGCGTTATCTACGAAGTGTAGTGGTATGGACATATCAACGCAATTATCTTAGAGAAGGCGGAGTTTCTTGCAGTTCTGTTTATTCCTGCTAATAGAGGGTCTAATGTCAATAACGACGTAGTGTTAAACTTAATTAAACATAGCCACGTCTTCTATCAAATCAAGAGTTTACGTATAAAAGCGTAGTCTCCGAAGTGAAGTGTCATAGACATATAAACGCAATTATCTTAGAGAAGGCGGAGTTTCTTGCAGTTCTGTATATTCCTGCTAATAAAAGGTTTAATGCCAATAACGACGGAGTGTTCAACTCAATTAAACATACCCACGTCTTCTATCAAATCAAGAGTTTACGTATAAAAGCGAAGTCTCCGAAGTGAAGTGTCATAGACATATTAACCTAATTATCTTAGAGAAGGCGGAGTTTCTTGCAGTTCTGTATATTCCTGCTAATAAAGTGTCGTATGCCAATAACGACGGAGTGTTGAAAACAATTAAACATACCCACGTCTTCTATCAAATCAAGAGTTTACATGTAAAAGCGTAGTCTCCGAAGTGTAGTGGTATGGACATATAAACGCAATTATCTTAGAGAAAGCGGAGCTTCTTGGAGTTCTGTATATTCCTGCTAATAGAGGGTCTTATGCCAATTACGACGGAGTGTTGAACTTAATTAAACATACCCACATCTTCTATTAAATCAAGAGTTTACATGTAAAAGCGTAGTCTCCGAAGTGTCGTGGTATGGACATATAAACGCAATTATCTTAGAGAAGGCGGAGCTTCTTGCAGTTTTGTATATTCCTGCTAATAGAGAGTCTAATGTTAATTACGACGGAGTGTTCAACTTAATTAAACATACCCACGTCGTCTATTAAATAAGAGTTTACGTATAAAAGCGTAGTCTCCGAAGTGTAGTGGTACCGTATGGACATATAAACGCAATTCTCTAAGAGAAGGCGGAGTTTCTTGCAGTTCTGTATATTTCTGCTAAAAGAGGGTCTAATGCCAATTACGACGGAGTGTTCAACTCAATTAACTATATCCACGTCTTCTATCAAATCAAGAGTTTACGTGTAAAAGCGTAGTCTCCGAAGTGAAGTGTCATAGACATATACACGCAATTATCTAAGAGAAGGCGGAGTTTCTTGCAGTTCTGTATATCCCTGCTAATTAAGGGTCTTATGATAATAACGACGGAGTGTTCAATTCAATTGACCATATCCACGTCTTCTAGCAAATCAAGAGTTTACATGTAAAAGCGTTATCTCCGAAGTGTAGTGGTATGGACATATAAACGCAATTATCTTAGAGAAGGCGGAGTTTCTTGCAGTTCTGTATATTCCTGCTAATATAAGGTCTAATGCCAATAACGACGGAGTGTTCAACTCAATTAAACATACCCACGTCTTCTATCAAATCAAGTGTTAACATGTAAAAGCGTAGTCTCCAAAGTGTAGTGTCATGGACATATAAACGCAATTTTCCTAAAGAAGGAAGAGTTTCTTGCAGTTCTGTATATTCCTGCTAATAGATGGTCTAATGCTAATTACGACGGAGTGTTCAACTTAATTAAACATACCCACGTCTTCTATCAAATCAAAAGTTTACGTGTAAATGCGTTATCTACGAAGTGAAGTGTCATAGACATATAAACGCAATTATCCTAGAGAAGGCAGAGTTTCTTGCAGTTCTGTTTATTCCTGCTAAAAGAGGGTCTAATGTCAATAACGACGTAGTGTTAAACTTAATTAAACATAGCCACGTCTTCTATCAATTTAAGAGTTTACGTATAAAAGCGTAGTCTCCGAAGTGAAGTGTCATAGACATATAAACGCAATTATCTTAGAGAAGGCGGAGTTTCTTGCAGTTCTGTATATTCCTGCTAATAAAAGGTTTAATGCCAATAACGACGGAGTGTTCAACTCAATTAAACATACCCACGTCTTCTATCAAATCAAGAGTTTACGTATAAAAGCGAAGTCTCCGAAGTGAAGTGTCATAGACATATTAACCTAATTATCTTAGAGAAGGCGGAGTTTCTTGCAGTTCTGTATATTCCTGCTAATAAAGTGTCGTATGCCAATAACGACGGAGTGTTGAAATCAATTAAACATACCCACGTCTTCTATCAAATCAAGAGTTTACATGTAAAAGCGTAGTCTCCGAAGTGTAGTGGTATGGACATATAAACGCAATTATCTTAGAGAAGGCGGAGCTTCTTGCAGTTCTGTATATTCCTGCTAATAGAGGGTCTTATGCCAATTACGACGGAGTGTTGAACTTAATTAAACATACCCACATCTTCTATTAAATCAAGAGTTTACATGTAAAAGCGTAGTCTCCGAAGTGTCGTGGTATGGACATATAAACGCAATTATCTTAGAGAAGGCGGAGCTTCTTGCAGTTTTGTATATTCCTGCTAATAGAGAGTCTAATGTTAATTACGACGGAGTGTTCAACTTAATTAAACATACCCACGTCGTCTATTAAATAAGAGTTTACGTATAAAAGCGTAGTCTCCGAAGTGTAGTGGTACCGTATGGACATATAAACGCAATTCTCTTAGAGAAGGCGGAGTTTCTTGCAGTTCTGTATATTTCTGCTAAAAGAGGGTCTAATGCCAATTACGACGGAGTGTTCAACTCAATTAACTATATCCACGTCTTCTATCAAATCAAGAGTTTACGTGTAAAAGCGTAGTCTCCGAAGTGAAGTGTCATAGACATATACACGCAATTATCTAAGAGAAGGCGGAGTTTCTTGCAGTTCTGTATATCCCTGCTAATTAAGGGTCTTATGATAATAACGACGGAGTGTTCAATTCAATTGACCATATCCACGTCTTCTAGCAAATCAAGAGTTTACATGTAAAAGCGTTATCTCCGAAGTGTAGTGGTATGGACATATAAACGCAATTATCTTAGAGAAGGCGGAGTTTCTTGCAGTTCTGTGTATTCCTGCTAATAGAGGGTCTATTGCTTATAACGACAAGTGTTCAACTCAATTAAACATACCCACGTCTTCTATCAAATCAAGAGTTTACGTATAAAAGCGTAGTCTCCGAAGTGTGGTGGTATGGACAAATAAACGCAATTATCTTAGAGAAGGCGGAGTTTCTTGCAGTTCTGTATATTCCTGCTAAAAGAAGGTCTAATGCCAATAACGACGAAGTGTTTAACTCAATTAAACATACCCACGTCTTCTATCAAATCAAGAGTTTACGTGTAAATGCGTAATCTACGAAGTGTAGTGGTATGGACATATAAACGCAATTATCTAAGAGAAGGCGGATCTTCTTGCAGTTCTGTATATTTCTGCTAATAGAGGGTCTAATGCCAATAACGACGGAGTGTTCAACTCAATTAAACATACCCACGTCTTCTATCAAATCAAGAGTTTACGTGTAAATGCGTAATCTACGAAGTGAAGTGTCATAGACATATAAACGCAATTATCCTAGAGAAGGCGAAGCTTCTTGCAGTTCTGTATATTCCTGCTAATAGAAGGTCTATTGCCAATTACGACGGAGTGTTCAACTCCATTAAACATACCCACGTCTTCTATCAAATCAAGAGTTTACATGTAAATGCGTTATCTACGAAGTGTAGTGGTATGGACATATAAACGCAATTATCTAAGAGAAGGCGGATCTTCTTGCAATTATTTATATTCCTGCTAATAGATGGTCTAATGTTTATAACGACGGAGTGTTCAACTCAATTAAACATACCCACGTCTTCTATCAAATCAAGAGTAAACATGTAAAAGCGTAGTCTCCGAAGTGTAGTGTCATGGACATATAAACGCAATTTTCCTAGAGAAGGAAGAGTTTCTTGCAGTTCTGTATATTCCTGCTAATAGATGGTCTAATGCCAATTACGACGGAGTGTTCAACTTAATTAAACATACCCACGTCTTCTATCAAATCAAGAGTTTACGTGTAAATGCGTTATCTACGAAGTGAAGTGTCATAGACATATAAACGCAATTATCCTAGAGAAGGCGGAGTTTTCTGCAGTTCTGTATATTCCTTCTAATAGAAGGTCTATTAGCAATTATGACGGAGTGTTCAACTCCATTAAACATACCCACGTCTTCTATCAAATCAAGAGTTTACATGTAAAAGCGTAGTCTCCGAAGTGAAGTGTCATAGACATATAAACGCAATTATATTAGAGAAGGCGGAGTTTCTTGCAGTTCTGTATATTCCTGCTTATAGAAGGTCTATTGCCAATAACGACGGAGTGTTCAACTCAATTAAACATATCCACGTCTTCTATCAAATCAAGAGTTTACATGTAAAAGCGTAGTCTCCGAAGTGAAGTGTCATAGACATATAAACGCAATTATCTTAGAGAAGGCGGAGTTTCTTGCAGTTCTGTTTATTCCTGCTAATAGAGGGTCTAATGTCAATAACGACGTAGTGTTAAACTTAATTAAACATAGCCACGTCTTCTATCAAATCAAGAGTTTACGTATAAAAGCGTAGTCTCCGAAGTGAAGTGTCATAGACATATAAACGCAATTATCTTAGAGAAGGCGGAGTTTCTTGCAGTTCTGTATATTCCTGCTAATAAAAGGTTTAATGCCAATAACGACGGAGTGTTCAACTCAATTAAACATACCCACGTCTTCTATCAAATCAAGAGTTTACGTATAAAAGCGAAGTCTCCGAAGTGAAGTGTCATAGACATATTAACCTAATTATCTTAGAGAAGGCGGAGTTTCTTGCAGTTCTGTATATTCCTGCTAATAAAGTGTCGTATGCCAATAACGACGGAGTGTTGAAATCAATTAAACATACCCACGTCTTCTATCAAATCAAGAGTTTACATGTAAAAGCGTAGTCTCCGAAGTGTAGTGGTATGGACATATAAACGCAATTATCTTAGAGAAGGCGGAGCTTCTTGCAGTTCTGTATATTCCTGCTAATAGAGGGTCTTATGCCAATTACGACGGAGTGTTGAACTTAATTAAACATACCCACAACTTCTATTAAATCAAGAGTTTACATTTAAAAGCGTAGTCTCCGAAGTGTCGTGGTATGGACATATAAACGCAATTATCTTAGAGAAGGCGGAGCTTCTTGCAGTTTTGTATATTCCTGCTAATAGAGAGTCTAATGTTAATTACGACGGAGTGTTCAACTTAATTAAACATACCCACGTCGTCTATTAAATAAGAGTTTACGTATAAAAGCGTAGTCTCCGAAGTGTAGTGGTACCGTATGGACATATAAACGCAATTCTCTTAGAGAAGGCGGAGTTTCTTGCAGTTCTGTATATTTCTGCTAAAAGAGGGTCTAATGCCAATTACGACGGAGTGTTCAACTCAATTAACTATATCCACGTCTTCTATCAAATCAAGAGTTTACGTGTAAATGCGTAATCTACGAAGTGAAGTGTCATAGACATATAAACGCAATTATCCTAGAGTAGGCGGAGTTTCTTGCAGTTCTGAATATTCCTGCTAATAGAAGGGTTATTGCCAATTACGACGGAGTGTTCAACGTAATTAAACATACCAACGTCTCCTATAAAATCAAGAGTTTACATGTAAAAGCGTTGTCTCCGAAGTGAAGTGTCATAGACATATAAACGCAATAATCTAAGAGAAGGCGGAGTTTCTTGCAGTTCGATATATTCTTGCTAATGGAGGGTCTAATGCCAATAACGACAGATCGTTCAAATTAATTAATCATACCCACGTATTCTATAAAATCAAGAGTTTACGTATAGAAGCGTAGTTTCCGAAGTGTAGTGGTATGGACATATAAACGCAAATATCATAGAGAAGGCGGATCTTCTTGCAGTTCTGTATATTCCTGCTAATAGCGGGTATATTGCCAATAACGACGGAGTGTTCAACTCAATTAAACATACCCACGTCTTCTATCAAATCAAGAGTTTACATGTAAAAGCGTAGTCTCCGAAGTGTAGTGATATGGACATATAAACGCAATTATCTTAGAGAAGGCGGAGCTTCTTGCAGTTCTGTATATTCCTGCTAATAGAGTGTCGTATGCCAATAACGACGGAGTGTTGAAATCAATTAAACATACCCACTTCTTCTATCAAATCAAGAGTTTACATGTAAAAGCGTAGTCTCCGAAGTGTAGTGGTATGGACATATAAACGCAATTATCTTAGAGAAGGCGGAGCTTCTTGCAGTTCTGTATATTCCTGCTAATAGAGGGTCTAATGCCAATCACGACGGAGTGTTGAACTTTATTAAACATACCCACATCTTCTATCAAATCAAGAGTTTACATGTAAAAGCGTAGTCTCCGAAGTGTAGTGGTATGGACATATAAACGCAATTATCTTAGAGAAGGCGGAGCTTCTTGCAGTTTTGTATATTCCTGCTTATAAAGAGTCTAATGCCAATAACGACGGAGTGTTCAACTCTATTAAACATACCCACGTCGTCTATTAAATAAGAGTTTACGTATAAAAGCGTAGTCTCCGAAGTGTAGTGGTACCGTATGGACATATAAACGCAATTATCTTAGAGAAGGCGGAGTTTCTTGCAGTTCTGTATATTTCTACTAATAGAGGGTCTAATGCCAATTACGACGGAGTGTTCAACTCAATTAACTATATCCACGTCTTCTATCAAATCAAGAGTTTACGTGTAAAAGCGTAGTCTCCGAAGTGAAGTGTCATAGACATATACACGCAATTATCTAAGAGAAGGCGGAGTTTCTTGCAGTTCTGTATATTCCTGCTAATAAAGGGTCTAATGATAATAACGACGGAGTGTTTAACTCAATTAACCATATCCCCGTCTTCTATCAAATCAAGAGTTTACATGTAAAAGCGTAATCTCCGAAGTGTAGTGGTATGGACATATAAACGCAATTATCTTAGAGTAGGCGGAGTTTCTCGCAGTTCTGTATATTTTTGCTAATATAAGGTCTAATGCCAATAACGACGGAGTGTTCAACTCAATTAAACATACCCACGTCTTCTATCAAATCAAGAGTTTACGTATAAAAGCGTAGTCTCCGAAGTGTGGTGGTATGAACATATAAACGCAATTATCTTAGAGAAGGCGGAGTTTCTTGCAGTTCTGTATATTCCTGCTAATAGAAGGTCTAATGCCAATAACGACGGAGTGTTCAACTCAATTAAACATACCCACGTCTTCTATTAAATCAAGAGTTTACGTGTAAATGCGTAATCTACGAAGTGTAGTGGTATGGACATATAAACGCAATTATCTAAGAGAAGGCGGATCTTCTTGCAGTTCTGTATATTCCTGCTAATAGAGGGTCTAATGCCAATAACGACTGAGTGTTTAACTCAATTTAACATACTTACGTCTTCTATCAAATCAAGAGTTTACGTGTAAATGCGTAATCTACGAAGTGAAGTGTCATAGACATATAAACGCAATTATCCTAGAGTAGGCGGAGTTTCTTGCAGTTCTGTATATTCTTGCTAATAGAGGGTCTAATGCCAATAACGACGGATCGATCAAATTAATTAATCATACCCACGTACTCAATAAAATCAAGAGTTTACGTATAGAAGCGTAGTTTCCGAAGTGTAGTGGTATGTACATATAAACGCAAATATCATAGAGAAGGCGGATCTTCTTGCAGTTCTGTATATTCCTGCTAATAGAGGGTCTTATGCCAATTACGACGGAGTGTTGAACTTAATTAAACATACCCACATCTTCTATCAAATCAAGAGTTTACGTATAAAAGCGTAGTCTTTAAAGTGAAGTGGTATGGACATATAAACGCAATTATCTAAGAGAAGGCGGAGTTTCTTGCAGTTCTGTGTATTCCTGCTAATAGAAGGTCTATTGCCAATAACGACGGAGTGTTCAACTTAATTAAACATATCCACGTCTTCTCTCAAAACAAGAGTTTACGTGTAAATGCGTAATCTACGAAGTGAAGTGTCATAGACATATAAACGCAATAAAACTAGAGAAGGCGGAGTTTCTTGCAGTTCTGTTTACTCCTGCTAATAAAAAGTCTAATGCCAATCACGACGGAGTGTTCAACTCAATTAAACATACCCACGTTTTCTATCAAATCAAGAGTTTACATGTAAAAGCGTAGTCTCCGAAGTGAAGTGTCATAGACATATAAACGCAATTATCTTAGAGAAGGCGAAGCTTCTTGCAGTTCTGTATATTCCTGCTAAAAGAGGGTCTATTGCCAATAACGAAGGAGTGTTCAACTTAATTAAACATACCCACGTCTTCTATCAAATCAAGAGTTTACGTATAAAAGCGTAGTCTCCGAAGTTTAGTGGTATGGACATATAAACGCAATTATCTTAGAGAAAGCGGAGTTTCTTGCAGTTCTGTATATTCCTGCTAATATAAGGTCTAATGCCAATTACGACGGAGTGTTCAACTCAATTAAACATACCCACGTCTTATATCAAATCAAGAGTTTACGTATAAAAGCGTAGTCTCGGAAGTGTGGTGGTATGGACATATTAACGCAATTATCTTAGAGAAGGCGGAGTTTCTTGCAGTTCTGTATATTTCTGCTAATAGAAGGTCTAATGCCAATTACGACGAAGTGTTTAACTCAATTAAACATACCCACGGCTTCTATCAAATCAAGAGTTTACGTGTAAATGCGTAATCTACGAAGTGTAGTGGTATGGACATATAAACGCAATTATCTAAGAGAAGGCGGATCTTCTTGCAGTTCTGTATATTCTTGCTAATAGAGGGTCTAATGCCAATAACGACGGAGTGTTTAACTCAATTAAACATACCCACGTCTTCTATCAAATCAAGAGTTTACATGTAAAAGCGTAGTCTCCGAAGTGTAGTGTCATGGACATATAAACGCAATTATCCTAGAGAAGGCGGAGTTTCTTGCAGTTCTGTATATTCCTGCTAATAGATGGTCTAATGCCAATTACGACGGAGTGTTCAACTCAATTACACATACCCAAGTCTTCTATCAAATCAAAAGTTTACGTGTAAATGCGTAATCTACGAAGTGAAGTGTCATAGACATATAAACGCAATTATCCTAGAGAAGGCGGAGTTTCTTGCAGTTCTGTATATTCCTGCTAATAGAAGGTCTATTGGCAATTACGACGGAGTGTTCAACTCCATTTAACATACCCACGTCTTCTATCAAATCAAGAGTTTACATGAAAAAGCGTAGTCTCCGAAGTAAAGTGTCATAGACATATAAACGCAATTATCTTAGAGAAGGCGGAGTTTCTTGCAAATCTATATATTCCTGCTAATAGAAGGTCTATTGCCAATAACGACGGAGTGTTCAACTCAATTAAACATATCCACGTCTTCTATCAAATCAAGAGTTTACGTGTAAATGCGTAATCTACGAAGTGAAGTGTCATAGACATATAAACGCAATTATCCTAGAGAAGGCGGAGTTTCTTGCAGTTCTGTATATTCCTGCTAAAAGAGAGTCTAATGCCAATTACGACGGAGTGTTCAACTTTATTAAACATACCCACGTCTTTTATCAAATCAAGAGTTTACATGTAAAAGCGTAGTCTCCGAAGTGAAGTGTCATAGACATATAAACGCAATTATCTAAGAGAAGGCGGAGTTTCTTGCAGTTCTGTATATTCCTGCTAATAGAGTGTCGTATGCCAATAACGACGGAGTGTTGAAATCAATTAAACATACCCACTTCTTCTATCAAATCAAGAGTTTACATGTAAAAGCGTAGTCTCCGAAGTGTAGTGGTATGGACATATAAACGCAATTATCTTAGAGCAGGCGGAGCTTCTTGCAGTTCTGTATATTCCTGCTAATAGAGGGTCTAATGCCAATCACGACGGAGTGTTGAACTTTATTAAACATACCCACATCTTCTATCAAATCAAGAGTTTACATGTAAAAGCGTAGTCTCCGAAGTGTAGTGGTATGGACATATAAACGCAATTATCTTAGAGAAGGCGGAGCTTCTTGCAGTTTTGTATATTCCTGCTTATAAAGAGTCTAATGCCAATAACGACGGAGTGTTCAACTCTATTAAACATACCCACGTCGTCTATTAAATAAGAGTTTACGTATAAAAGCGTAGTCTCCGAAGTGTAGTGGTACCGTATGGACATATAAACGCAATTATCTTAGAGAAGGCGGAGTTTCTTGCAGTTCTGTATATTTCTACTAATAGAGGGTCTAATGCCAATTACGACGGAGTGTTCAACTCAATTAACTATATCCACGTCTTCTATCAAATCAAGAGTTTACGTGTAAAAGCGTAGTCTCCGAAGTGAAGTGTCATAGACATATACACGCAATTATCTAAGAGAAGGCGGAGTTTCTTGCAGTTCTGTATATTCCTGCTAATAAAGGGTCTAATGATAATAACGACTGAGTGTTTAACTCAATTAACCATATCCCCGTCTTCTATCAAATCAAGAGTTTACATGTAAAAGCGTAATCTCCGAAGTGTAGTGGTATGGACATATAAACGCAATTATCTTAGAGTAGGCGGAGTTTCTCGCAGTTCTGTATATTTTTGCTAATATAAGGTCTAATGCCAATAACGACGGAGTGTTCAACTCAATTAAACATACCCACGTCTTCTATCAAATCAAGAGTTTACGTATAAAAGCGTAGTCTCCGAAGTGTGGTGGTATGAACATATAAACGCAATTATCTTAGAGAAGGCGGAATTTCTTGCAGTTCTGTATATTCCTGCTAATAGAAGGTCTAATGCCAATAACGACGGAGTGTTCAACTCAATTAAACATACCCACGTCTTCTATTTAATCAAGAGTTTACGTGTAAATGCGTAATCTACGAAGTGTAGTGGTATGGACATATAAACGCAATTATCTAAGAGAAGGCGGATCTTCTTGCAGTTCTGTATATTCCTGCTAATAGAGGGTCTAATGCCAATAACGATTGAGTGTTTAACTCAATTTAACATACTTACGTCTTCTATCAAATCAAGAGTTTACGTGTAAATGCGTTATCTACGAAGTGAAGTGTCATAGACATATAAACGCAATTATCCTAGAGTAGGCGGAGTTTCTTGCAGTTCTGTATATTCTTGCTAATAGAGGGTCTAATGCCAATAACGACGGATCGATCAAATTAATTAATCATACCCACGTACTCAATAAAATCAAGAGTTTACGTATAGAAGCGTAGTTTCCGAAGTGTAGTGGTATGTACATATAAACGCAAATATCATAGAGAAGGCGGATCTTCTTGCAGTTCTGTATATTCCTGCTAATAGCGGGTCTAATGCCAATAACGACGGAGTGTTCAACTTAACTAAACATACCCACGTCTTCTATCAAATCAAGAGTTTACATGTAAAAGCGTAGTCTCCGAAGTGTAGTGATATGGACATATAAACGCAATTATCTGAGAGAAGGCGGAGCTTCTTGCAGGTCTGTATATTTCTGCTTATAGAGAATCTAATGCCAATTACGACGGAGTGTTCAACTTAATTAACGATATCCACTTCTTCTATCAAATCAAGAGTTTACATGTAAAAGCGTAGTCTCCGAAGTGAAGTGTCATAGACATATAAACGCAATCATCTAAGAGAAGGCGGAGTTTCTTGCAGTTCTGTGTATTCCTGCTAATAGAAGGTCTAATGCCAATAACGACGGAGTGTTCAACTCAATTTAACATACCCACGTATTCTATCAAATCAAGAGTTTACGTATAAAAGCATTGACTCCGAAGTGTAGTGGTATGGACATATAAACGCAATTATCTTAGAGAAGGCGGAGTTTCTTGCAGTTCTGTATATTCCTTCTAAAAGCGGGTCTATTGCCAATTACGACGGAGTGTTCAACTCAATTTAACATACCCACGTATTCTATCAAATCAAGAGTTTACGTATAAAAGCGTTGTCTCCGAAGTGAAGTGTCATAGACATATAAACGCAATTATCTAAGAGAAGGCGGAGTTTCTTGCAGTTCTGTGTATTCCTGCTAATAGAGGGTCTAATGCCAATTACGATGGAGTGTTCAACTTAATTAAACATTCCCACGTCGTCTATCAAATCAAGAGTTTACGTATACAAGCGAAGTCTCCGAAGTGTAGTGGTACCGTATGGACATATAAACGCAATTATCAAAGAGAAGGCGAAGTTTCTTGCAGTTCTGTATATTCCTGCTAATAGAGGGTCTAATGCCAATTACGACGGATTGTTCAAAACAATTAAACTAACCCACGTCTTCTATCAAATCAAGAGTTTACGTATAAAAGCGTTGTCTCCGAAGTGAAGTGTCATTGACATATAAACGCAATAATCTTAGAGAAGGCGGAGTGTCTTGCAGTTCTGTATATTCCTGCTAATAGAGGGTCTAATGCCAATAACGACGGAGTGTTCAACTCAATTAACCATATCCACGTCTTCTATCAAATCAAGAGTTTACGTATAAAAGCGTAGTCTTTAAAGTGATGTGGTATGGACATATAAACGCAATTATCTAAGAGAAGGCGGAGTTTCTTGCAGTTCTGTGTATTCCTGCTAATAGAAGGTCTATTGCCAATAACGACGGAGTGTTCAACTTAATTAAACATATCCACGTCTTCTATCAAATCAAGAGTTTACGTGTAAATGCGTAATCTACGAAGTGAAGTGTCATAGACATATAAACGCAATAAAACTAGAGAAGGCGGAGTTTCTTGCAGTTCTGTTTACTCCTGCTAATAAAAAGTCTAATGCCAATCACGACGGAGTGTTCAACTCAATTAAACATACCCACATCTTCTATCAAATCAAGAGTTTACATGTAAAAGCGTAGTCTCCGAAGTGTAGTGGTATGGACATATAAACGCAATTATCTTAGAGAAGGCGGAGCTTCTTGCAGTTTTGTATATTCCTGCTTATAAAGAGTCTAATGCCAATAACGACGGAGTGTTCAACTCTATTAAACATACCCACGTCGTCTATTAAATAAGAGTTTACGTATAAAAGCGTAGTCTCCGAAGTGTAGTGGTACCGTATGGACATATAAACGCAATTATCTTAGAGAAGGCGGAGTTTCTTGCAGTTCTGTATATTTCTACTAATAGAGGGTCTAATGCCAATTACGACGGAGTGTTCAACTCAATTAACTATATCCACGTCTTCTATCAAATCAAGAGTTTACGTGTAAAAGCGTAGTCTCCGAAGTGAAGTGTCATAGACATATACACGCAATTATCTAAGAGAAGGCGGAGTTTCTTGCCGTTCTGTATATTCCTGCTAATAAAGGGTCTAATGATAATAACGACGGAGTGTTTAACTCAATTAACCATATCCCCGTCTTCTATCAAATCAAGAGTTTACATGTAAAAGCGTAATCTCCGAAGTGTAGTGGTATGGACATATAAACGCAATTATCTTAGAGTAGGCGGAGTTTCTCGCAGTTCTGTATATTTTTGCTAATATAAGGTCTAATGCCAATAACGACGGAGTGTTCAACTCAATTAAACATACCCACGTCTTCTATCAAATCAAGAGTTTACGTATAAAAGCGTAGTCTCCGAAGTGTGGTGGTATGAACATATAAACGCAATTATCTTAGAGAAGGCGGAATTTCTTGCAGTTCTGTATATTCCTGCTAATAGAAGGTCTAATGCCAATAACGACGGAGTGTTCAACTCAATTAAACATACCTACGTCTTCTATTAAATCAAGAGTTTACGTGTAAATGCGTAATCTACGAAGTGTAGTGGTATGGACATATAAACGCAATTATCTAAGAGAAGGCGGATCTTCTTGCAGTTCTGTATATTCCTGCTAATAGAGGGTCTAATGCCAATAAAGACTGAGTGTTTAACTCAATTTAACATACTGACGTCTTCTATCAAATCAAGAGTTTACGTGTAAATGCGTAATCTACGAAGTGAAGTGTCATAGACATATAAACGCAATAATCCTAGAGTAGGCGGAGTTTCTTGCAGTTCTGTATATTCTTGCTAATAGAGGGTCTAATGCCAATAACGACGGATCGATCAAATTAATTAATCATACCCACGTACTCAATAAAATCAAGAGTTTACGTATAGAAGCGTAGTTTCCGAAGTGTAGTGGTATGTACATATAAACGCAAATATCATAGAGAAGGCGGATCTTCTTGCAGTTCTGTATATTCCTGCTAATAGAGGGTCTTATGCCAATAACGACGGAGTGTTCAACTCAATTAACCATATCCACGTCTTCTATCAAATCAAGAGTTTACGTATAAAAGCGTAGTCTTTAAAGTGAAGTGGTATGGACATATAAACGCAATTATCTAAGAGAAGGCGGAGTTTCTTGCAGTTCTGTGTATTCCTGCTAATAGAAGGTCTATTGCCAATAACGACGGAGTGTTCAACTTAATTAAACATATCCACGTCTTCTATCAAATCAAGAGTTTACGTGTAAATGCGTAATCTACGAAGTGAAGTGTCATAGACATATAAACGCAATAAAACTAGAGAAGGCGCAGTTTCTTGCAGTTCTGTTTACTCCTGCTAATAAAAAGTCTAATGCCAATCACGACGGAGTGTTCAACTCAATTAAACATACCCACGTTTTCTATCAAATCAAGAGTTTACATGTAAAAGCGTAGTCTCCGAAGTGAAGTGTCATAGACATATAAACGCAATTATCTTAGAGAAGGCGAAGCTTCTTGCAGTTCTGTATATTCCTGCTAAAAGAGGGTCTATTGCCAATAACGAAGGAGTGTTCAACTTAATTAAACATACCCACGTCTTCTATCAAATCAAGAGTTTACGTATAAAAGCGTAGTCTCCGAAGTTTAGTGGTATGGACATATAAACGCAATTATCTTAGAGAAAGCGGAGTTTCTTGCAGTTCTGTATATTCCTGCTAATATAAGGTCTAATGCCAATTACGACGGAGTGTTCAACTCAATTAAACATACCCACGTCTTATATCAAATCAAGAGTTTACGTATAAAAGCGTAGTCTCGGAAGTGTGGTGGTATGGACATATTAACGCAATTATCTTAGAGAAGGCGGAGTTTCTTGCAGTTCTGTATATTTCTGCTAATAGAAGGTCTAATGCCAATTACGACGAAGTGTTTAACTCAATTAAACATACCCACGTCTTCTATCAAATCAAGAGTTTACGTGTAAATGCGTAATCTACGAAGTGTAGTGGTATGGACATATAAACGCAATTATCTAAGAGAAGGCGGATCTTCTTGCAGTTCTGTATATTCCTGCTAATAAAGGGTCTAATGCTAATAACGACGGAGTGTTCAACTTAATTAAACATACCCACGTCTCCTATCAAATCAAGAGTTTACGTGTAAATGCGTAATCTACGAAGTGAAGTGTCATAGACATATAAACGAAATTATCCTAGAGAAGGCGGAGTTTCTTGCAGTTCTGTATATTCCTGCTAATAGAAGGTCTATTGCCAATAACGACAGACTGTTCAACTCCATTAAACATACCCACGTCTTCTATCAAATCAAGAGTTTACATGTAAATGCGTAATCTACGAAGTGTAGTGGTATGGACATATAAACGCAATTATCTAAGAGAAGGCGGATCTTCTTGCAATTCTTTATCATCCTGCTAATAGATGGTCTAATTTAATAACGACGGAGTGTTCAACTCAATTAAACATACCCACGTCTTCTATCAA
This sequence comes from Isoperla grammatica, assembly GCA_945910005.1. Lineage (NCBI taxonomy): Eukaryota > Metazoa > Arthropoda > Insecta > Plecoptera > Perlodidae > Isoperla > Isoperla grammatica. The sequence continues at coordinate 33,911,858 of OX246740.1, forward strand.
ATCAAGAGTTTACATGTAAAAGCGTAGTCTCCGAAGGTAGTGTCATGGACATATAAACGCAATTATCCTAGAGAGGGCGGTCTTTCTTGCAGTTCTGTATATTCCTGCTAATAGATGGTCTAATGCCAATCAGACGGAGTGTTCAACTCAATTCAACATACCCACGTCTTCTATCAAATCAAGAGTTTACGTGTAAATGCGTAATCTACGAAGTGAAGTGTCATAGACATATATACGCAATTATCCTAGAGAAGGCGGAGTTTCTTGCAGTTCTGTATATTCCTGCTAATAAAAGGTCTTTTGCCAATTACGACGGAGTGTTCAACTCCATTAAACATACCCACGTCTTCTATCAAATCAAGGGTTTACATGTAAAAGCGTAGTCTCCGAAGTGAAGTGTCATAGACATATAAACGCAATTATCTTAGAGAAGGCGGAGTTTCTTGCAGTTCTGTATATTCCTGCTAATAGAGGGTCTAATGCCAATAACGACGGAGTGTTCAACTCAATTAAACATACCCACGTCTTCTATCAAATCAAGAGTTTACGTATAAAAGCGTAGTCTCCAAAGTGTAGTGGTAAGGACATATAAACGCAATTATCTTAGATCAAGCGGAGTTTCTTGCAGTTATGTATATTCCTGCTAATATAAAGTCTAATGCCAATTACGACGGAGTGTTCAACTCAATTAAACATACCCACGTCTTATATCAAATCAAGAGTTTACGTATAAAAGCGTAGTCTCCGAAGTGAAGTGTCATAGACATATAAACGCAATTATCTTAGAGAAGGCGGAGTTTCTTGCAGTTCTGTATATTCCTGCTAATAGAGGGTCTAATGTCAATAACGACGTAGTGTAAAACTCAATTAAACATAGCCACGTCTTCTATCAAATCAAGAGTTTACGTATAAAAGCGTAGTCTCCGAAGTGAAGTGTCATAGACATATAAACGCAATTATCTTAGAGAAGGCGGAGTTTCTTGCAGTTCTGTATATTCCTGCTAATAAAAGGTCTAATGCCAATTACGACGGAGTGTTAAACTCAATTAAACATACCCACGTCTTCTATCAAATCAAGAGTTAACGTATAAAAGTGTAGTCTCCGAAGTGGAGTGTCATAGACATATTAACCTAATTATCTTAGAGAAGGCGAAGCTTCTTGCAGTTCTGTATATTCCTGCTAATAGAGTGTCGTATGCCAATAACGATTGAGTGTTGAAATCAATTAAACATACCCTTGTCTTCTATCAAATGAAGAGTTTACATGTAAAAGCGTAGTCTCCTATGTGTAGTGGTATGGACATATAAACGCAATTATCTTAGAGAAGGCGGAGCTTCTTGCAGTTCTGTATATTCCTGCTAATAGAAAGTCTAATGCCAATTACGACGGATTGTTGAACTTTATTAAACATACCCACATCTTCTATCAAATCAAGAGTTTACATGTAAAAGCGTAGTCTCCGAAGTGTAGTGGTATGGACATATAAACGCTATTATCTTAGAGAAGGCGAAGCTTCTTGCAGTTTTGTATATTCCTGCTAATAGAGAGTCTAATGCCAATTACGACGGAGTGTTCAACTCAATTAAACATACCCACGTCGTCTATTAAATAAGAGTTTACGTATAAAAGCGTAGTCTTCGAAGTGTAGTGGTACCGTATGGACATATAAACGCAATTATCTTAGAGAAGGCGGAGTTTCTTGCAGTTCTGTATATTTATGCTAATAGAGGGTCTAATGCCAATTACGACGGAGTGTTCAACTCAATTAAACATACCCACGTCTTCTATCAAATCAAGAGTTTACGTATAAAAGCGTAGTCTCCGAAGTGTGGTGGTATGGACATATAAACGCAATTATCTTAGAGAAGGCGGAGTTTCTTGCAAATCTGTATATTCCTGCTAATAGAAGGTCTAATGCCAATAACGACGGAGTGTTCAACTCAATTAAACATACCCACGTCTTCTATCAAATCAAGAGTTTACGTGTAAATGCGTAATCTACGAAGTGTAGTGGTATGGACATATAAACGCAATTATCTAAGAGAAGGCGGATCTTCTTGCAGTTCTGTATACTCCTGCTAATAGAGGGTCTAATGCCAATTACGACGGAGTGTTCAACTCAATTAAACATACCCACGTCTTCTATCAAATCAAGAGTTTACGTGTAAATGCGTAATCTACGAAGTGAAGTGTCATAGACATATAAACGCAATTATCCTAGAGTAGGCGGAGTTTCTTGCAGTTCTGAATATTCCTGCTAATAGAAGGTCTATTGCCAATTACGACGGAGTGTTCAACGTAATTAAACATACCAACGTCTCCTATAAAATCAAGAGTTTACATGTAAAAGCGTTGTCTCCGAAGTGAAGTGTCATAGACATATAAACGCAATAATCTAAGAGAAGGCGGAGTTTCTTGCAGTTCTATATATTCTTGCTAATAGAGGGTCTAATGCTAATAACGACAGATCGTTCAAATTAATTAATCATACCCACGTATTCTATAAAATCAAGAGTTTACGTATAGAAGCGTAGTTTCCGAAGTGTAGTGGTATGGACATATAAACGCAAATATCATAGAGAAGGCGGATCTTCTTGCAGTTCTGTATATTCCTGCTAATAGCGGGTCTAATGCCAATAACGACGGAGTGTTCAACTCAATTAAACATACCCACGTCTTCTATCAAATCAAGAGTTTACATGTAAAAGCGTAGTCTCCGAAGTGTAGTGATATGTACATATAAACGCAATTATCTTAGAGAAGGCGGAGCTTCTTGCAGTTCTGTATATTTCTGCTTATAGAGAATCTAATGCCAATGACGAAGAAGTGTTCAACTGAATTAACCATATGCACTTCTTCTATCAAATCAAGAGTTTACATGTAAAAGCGTAGTCTCCGAAGTGAAGTGTCATAGACATATAAACGCAATTATCTAAGAGAAGGCAGAGTTTCTTGCAGTTCTGTGTATTCCTGCTAATAGAAGGTCTAATGCCGATAACGACGGAGTGTTGAACTCAATTAAACATACCCACGTATTCTATCAAATCAAGAGTTTACGTATAAAAGCATTGACTCCGAAGTGTAGTGGTATGGACATATAAACGCAATTATCTTAGAGAAGGCGGAGTTTCTTGCAGTTCTGTATATTCCTGCTAATAAAGGGTCTATTGCCAATAACGACGGAGTGTTCAACTCAATTAAACATACCCACGTATTCTATCAAATCAAGAGTTTACGTATAAAAGCGTTGTCTCAGAAGTGAAGTGTCATAGACATATAAACGCAATTATCTAAGAGAAGGCGGAGTTTCTTGCAGTTGTGTGTATTCCTGCTAATAGAGGGTCTTATGCCAATTACGTTGAAGTGTTAAACTTAATTACACATTCCCACGTCGTCTATCAAATCAAGAGTTCACGTATAAAAGCGTAGTCTCCGAAGTGTAGTGGTACCGTATGGACATATAAACGCAATTATCTAAGAGAAGGCGGGGTTTCTTGCAGTTCTGTATATTCCTGCTAATAGAGGGTCTAATGCCAATTACGACGGATTGTTCAAATCAATTAAACTAACCCACGTCTTCTATCAAATCAAGAGTTAACGTATAAGAGCGTTGTCTCCGAAGTGAAGTGTCATTGACATATAAACGCAATAATCTAAGAGAAGGCGGATCTTCTTGCAGTTCTGTATATTCTTGCTAATAGAGGGTCTAATGCCAATAACGACGGAGTGTTTAACTCAATTAAACATACCCACGTCTTCTATCAAATCAAGCGTTTACGTGTAAATGCGTAATCTACGAAGTGAAGTGTCATAGACATATAAACGCAATTATCCTAGAGAAGTCGGAGTTTCTTGCAGTTCTGTATATTTCTGCTAATAGGAGGTATATTGCCAATTACGACGGAGTGTTCAACTCCATTAATTATACCCACGTCTTCTATCAAATCAAGAGTTTACATGTAAATGCGTAATCTACGAAGTGTAGTGGTATGGACATATAAACGCAATTATCTAAGAGAAGGCGGATCTTCTTGCAATTCTTTATATTCCTGCTAATAGAATGTCTAATGCCAATAACGACGGAGTGTTCAACTCAATAAAACATACCCACGTCTTCAATCAAATCAAGAGTTTACATGTAAAAGCGTAGTCTCCGAAGTGTAGTGTCATGGACATATAAACGCAATTATCCTAGAGAAGGCGGAGTTTCTTGCAGTTCTGTATATTCCTGCTAATAGATGGTCTAATGCCAATTACGACGGAGTGTTCAACTCAATTACACATACCCACGTCTTCTATCAAATCAAAAGTTTACGTGTAAATGCGTAATCTACGAAGTGAAGTGTCATAGACATATAAACGCAATTATCCTAGAGAAGGCGGAGTTTCTTGCAGTTCTGTATATTCCTGCTAATAGAAGGTCTATTGGCAATTACGACGGAGTGTTCAACTCCATTTAACATACCCACGTCTTCTATCAAATCAAGAGTTTACATGAAAAAGCGTAGTCTCCGAAGTAAAGTGTCATAGACATATAAACGCAATTATCTTAGAGAAGGCGGAGTTTCTTGCAGTTCTATATATTCCTGCTAATAGAAGGTCTATTGCCAATTACGACGGAGTGTTCAACTTTATTAAACATACCCACGTCTTTTATCAAATCAAGAGTTTACATGTAAAAGCGTAGTCTCCGAAGTGAAGTGTCATAGACATATAAACGCAATTATCTAAGAGAAGGCGGAGTTTCTTGCAGTTCTGTATATTCCTGCTAATAGAGTGTCGAATGCCAATAACGACGGAGTGTTGAAATCAATTAAACATACCCACTTCTTCTATCAAATCAAGAGTTTACATGTAAAAGCGTAGTCTCCGAAGTGTAGTGGTATGGACATATAAACGCAATTATCTTAGAGAAGGCGGAGCTTCTTGCAGTTCTGTATATTCCTGCTAATAAAGGGTCTAATGATAATAACGACGGAGTGTTTAACTCAATTAACCATATCCCCGTCTTCTATCAAATCAAGAGTTTACATGTAAAAGCGTAATCTCCGAAGTGTAGTGGTATGGACATATAAACGCAATTATCTTAGGCGGAGTAGGCGGAGTTTCTCGCAGTTCTGTACATTTTTGCTAATATAAAGTCTAATGCCAATAACGACGGAGTGTTCAACTCAATTAAACATACCCACATCTTCTATCAAATCAAGAGTTTACATGTAAAAGCGTAGTCTCCGAAGTGTAGTGGTATGGACATATAAACGCAATTATCTTAGAGAAGGCGGAGCTTCTTGCAGTTTTGTATATTCCTGCTTATAAAGAGTCTAATGCCAATAACGACGGAGTGTTTAACTCTATTAAACATACCCACGTCGTCTATTAAATAAGAGTTTACGTATAAAAGCGTAGTCTCCGAAGTGTAGTGGTACCGTATGGACATATAAACGCAATTATCTTAGAGAAGGCGGAGTTTCTTGCAGTTCTGTATATTTCTACTAATAGAGGGTCTAATGCCAATTACGACGGAGTGTTCAACTCAATTAACTATATCCACGTCTTCTATCAAATCAAGAGTTTACGTGTAAAAGCGTAGTCTCCGAAGTGAAGTGTCATAGACATATACACGCAATTATCTAAGAGAAGGCGGAGTTTCTTGCAGTTCTGTATATTCCTGCTAATAAAGGGTCTAATGATAATAACGACGGAGTGTTTAACTCAATTTACCATATCCCCGTCTTCTATCAAATCAAGAGTTTACATGTAAAAGCGTAATCTCCGAAGTGTAGTGGTATGGACATATAAACGCAATTATCTTAGAGTAGGCGGAGTTTCTCGCAGTTCTGTATTGTTTTGCTAATATAAGGTCTAATGCCAATAACGACGGAGTGTTCAACTCAATTAAACATACCCACGTCTTCTATCAAATCAAGAGTTTACGTATAAAAGCGTAGTCTCCGAAGTGTGGTGGTATGAACATATAAACGCAATTATCTTAGAGAAGGCGGAATTTCTTGCAGTTCTGTATATTCCTGCTAATAGAAGGTCTAATGCCAATAACGACGGAGTGTTCAACTCAATTAAACATACCCACGTCTTCTATTAAATCAAGAGTTTACGTGTAAATGCGTAATCTACGAAGTGTAGTGGTATGGACATATAAACGCAATTATCTAAGAGAAGGCGGATCTTCTTGCAGTTCTGTATATTCCTGCTAATAGAGGGTCTAATGCCAATAACGACTGAGTGTTTAACTCAATTTAACATACTAACGTCTTCTATCAAATCAAGAGTTTACGTGTAAATGCGTAATCTACGAAGTGAAGTGTCATAGACATATAAACGCAATAATCCTAGAGTAGGCGGAGTTTCTTGCAGTTCTGTATATTCTTGCTAATAGAGGGTCTAATGCCAATAACGACGGATCGATCAAATTAATTAATCATACCCACGTACTCAATAAAATCAAGAGTTTACGTATAGAAGCGTAGTTTCCGAAGTGTAGTGGTATGTACATATAAACGCAAATATCATAGAGAAGGCGGATCTTCTTGCAGTTCTGTATATTCCTGCTAATAGAGGGTCTTATGCCAATAACGACGGAGTGTTCAACTCAATTAACCATATCCACGTCTTCTATCAAATCAAGAGTTTACGTATAAAAGCGTAGTCTTTAAAGTGAAGTGGTATGGACATATAAACGCAATTATCTAAGAGAAGGCGGAGTTTCTTGCAGTTCTGTGTATTCCTGCTAATAGAAGGTCTATTGTTAATAACGACGGAGTGTTCAACTTAATTAAACATATCCACGTCTTCTATCAAATCAAGAGTTTACGTGTAAATGCGTAATCTACGAAGTGAAGTGTCATAGACATATAAACGCAATAAAACTAGAGAAGGCGGAGTTTCTTGCAGTTCTGTTTACTCCTGCTAATAAAAAGTCTAATGCCAATCACGACGGAGTGTTCAACTCAATTAAACATACCCACGTTTTCTATCAAATCAAGAGTTTACATGTAAAAGCGTAGTCTCCGAAGTGAAGTGTCATAGACATATAAACGCAATTATCTTAGAGAAGGCGAAGCTTCTTGCAGTTCTGTATATTCCTGCTAAAAGAGGGTCTATTGCCAATAACGAAGGAGTGTTCAACTTAATTAAACATACCCACGTCTTCTATCAAATCAAGAGTTTACGTATAAAAGCGTAGTCTCCGAAGTTTAGTGGTATGGACATATAAACGCAATTATCTTAGAGAAAGCGGAGTTTCTTGCAGTTCTGTATATTCCTGCTAATATAAGGTCTAATGCCAATTACGACGGAGTGTTCAACTCAATTAAACATACCCACGTCTTATATCAAATCAAGAGTTTACGTATAAAAGCGTAGTCTCGGAAGTGTGGTGGTATGGACATATTAACGCAATTATCTTAGAGAAGGCGGAGTTTCTTGCAGTTCTGTATATTTCTGCTAATAGAAGGTCTAATGCCAATTACGACGAAGTGTTTAACTCAATTAAACATACCCACGTCTTCTATCAAATCAAGAGTTTACGTGTAAATGCGTAATCTACGAAGTGTAGTGGTATGGACATATAAACGCAATTATCTAAGAGAAGGCGGATCTTCTTGCAGTTCTGTATATTCCTGCTAATAAAGGGTCTAATGCTAATAACGACGGAGTGTTCAACTTTATTAAACATACCCACGTCTCCTATCAAATCAAGAGTTTACGTGTAAATGCGTAATCTACGAAGTGAAGTGTCATAGACATATAAACGAAATTATCCTAGAGAAGGCGGAGTTTCTTGCAGTTCTGTATATTCCTGCTAATAGAAGGTCTATTGCCAATAACGACAGACTGTTCAACTCCATTAAACATACCCACGTCTTCTATCAAATCAAGAGTTTACATGTAAATGCGTAATCTACGAAGTGTAGTGGTATGGACATATAAACGCAATTATCTAAGAGAAGGCGGATCTTCTTGCAATTCTTTATCATCCTGCTAATAGATGGTCTAATTTAATAACGACGGAGTGTTCAACTCAATTAAACATACCCACGTCTTCTATCAAATCAAGAGTTTACATGTAAAAGCGTAGTCTCCGAAGGTAGTGTCATGGACATATAAACGCAATTATCCTAGAGAGGGCGGTCTTTCTTGCAGTTCTGTATATTCCTGCTAATAGATGGTCTAATGCCAATCAGACGGAGTGTTCAACTCAATTCAACATACCCACGTCTTCTATCAAATCAAGAGTTTACGTGTAAATGCGTAATCTACGAAGTGAAGTGTCATAGACATATATACGCAATTATCCTAGAGAAGGCGGAGTTTCTTGCAGTTCTGTATATTCCTGCTAATAAAAGGTCTTTTGCCAATAACGACGGAGTGTTCAACTCCATTAAACATACCCACGTCTTCTATCAAATCAAGAGTTTACATGTAAAAGCGTAGTCTCCGAAGTGAAGTGTCATAGACATATAAACGCAATTATCTTAGAGAAGGCGGAGTTTCTTGCAGTTCTGTATATTCCTGCTAATAGAGGGTCTAATGCCAATAACGACGGAGTGTTCAACTCAATTAAACATACCCACGTCTTCTATCAAATCAAGAGTTTACGTATAAAAGCGTAGTCTCCAAAGTGTAGTGGTATGGACATATAAACGCAATTATCTTAGATCAAGCGGAGTTTCTTGCAGTTATGTATATTCCTGCTAATATAAAGTCTAATGCCAATTACGACGGAGTGTTCAACTCAATTAAACATACCCACGTCTTATATCAAATCAAGAGTTTACGTATAAAAGCGTAGTCTCCGAAGTGAAGTGTCATAGACATATAAACGCAATTATCTTAGGGAAGGCGGAGTTTCTTGCAGTTCTGTATAGTCCTGCTAATAGAGGGTCTAATGTCAATAACGACGTAGTGTAAAACTCAATTAAACATAGCCACGTCTTCTATCAAATCAAGAGTTTACGTATAAAAGCGTAGTCTCCGAAGTGAAGTGTCATAGACATATAAACGCAATTATCTTAGAGAAGGCGGAGTTTCTTGCAGTTCTGTATATTCCTGCTAATAAAAGGTCTAATGCCAATTACGACGGAGTGTTAAACTCAATTAAACATACCCACGTCTTCTATCAAATCAAGAGTTAACGTATAAAAGTGTAGTCTCCGAAGTGAAGTGTCATAGACATATTAACCTAATTATCTTAGAGAAGGCGGAGTTTTTTTGCAGTTCTGTATATTTCTGCTAATAGAGTGTCGTATGCCAATAACGATTGAGTGTTGAAATCAATTAAACATACCCTTGTCTTCTATCAAATGAAGAGTTTACATGTAAAAGCGTAGTCTCCTATGTGTAGTGGTATGGACATATAAACGCAATTATCTTAGAGAAGGCGGAGCTTCTTGCAGTTCTGTATATTCCTGCTAATAGAAAGTCTAATGCCAATTACGACGGATTGTTGAACTTTATTAAACATACCCACATCTTCTATCAAATCAAGAGTTTACATGTAAAAGCGTAGTCTCCGAAGTGTAGTGGTATGGACATATAAACGCTATTATCTTAGAGAAGGCGAAGCTTCTTGCAGTTTTGTATATTCCTGCTAATAGAGAGTCTAATGCCAATTACGACGGAGTGTTCAACTCAATTAAACATACCCACGTCGTCTATTAAATAAGAGTTTACGTATAAAAGCGTAGTCTTCGAAGTGTAGTGGTACCGTATGGACATATAAACGCAATTATCTTAGAGAAGGCGGAGTTTCTTGCAGTTCTGTATATTTATGCTAATAGAGGGTCTAATGCCAATTACGACGGAGTGTTCAACTCAATTAAACATACCCACGTCTTCTATCAAATCAAGAGTTTACGTATAAAAGCGTAGTCTCCGAAGTGTGGTGGTATGGACATATAAACGCAATTATCTTAGAGAAGGCGGAGTTTCTTGCAAATCTGTATATTCCTGCTAATAGAAGGTCTAATGCCAATTACGACGGAGTGTTCAACTCAATTAAACATACCCACGTCTTCTATCAAATCAAGAGTTTACGTGTAAATGCGTAATCTACGAAGTGTAGTGGTATGGACATATAAACGCAATTATCTAAGAGAAGGCGGATCTTCTTGCAGTTCTGTATACTCCTGCTAATAGAGGGTCTAATGCCAATTACGACGGAGTGTTCAACTCAATTAAACATACCCACGTCTTCTATCAAATCAAGAGTTTACGTGTAAATGCGTAATCTACGAAGTGAAGTGTCATAGACATATAAACGCAATTATCCAAGAGTAGGCGGAGTTTCTTGCAGTTCTGAATATTCCTGCTAATAGAAGGTCTATTGCCAATTACGACGGAGTGTTCAACGTAATTAAACATACCAACGTCTCCTATAAAATCAAGAGTTTACATGTAAAAGCGTTGTCTCCGAAGTGAAGTGTCATAGACATATAAACGCAATAATCTAAGAGAAGGCGGAGTTTCTTGCAGTTCTATATATTCTTGCTAATAGAGGGTCTAATGCCAATAACGACAGATCGTTCAAATTAATTAATCATACCCACGTATTCTATAAAATCAAGAGTTTACGTATAGAAGCGTAGTTTCCGAAGTGTAGTGGTATGGACATATAAACGCAAATATCATAGAGAAGGCGGATCTTCTTGCAGTTCTGTATATTCCTGCTAATAGCGGGTCTAATGCCAATAACGACGGAGTGTTCAACTCAATTAAACATACCCACGTCTTCTATCAAATCAAGAGTTTACATGTAAAAGCGTAGTCTCCGAAGTGTAGTGATATGTACATATAAACGCAATTATCTTAGAGAAGGCGGAGCTTCTTGCAGTTCTGTATATTTCTGCTTATAGAGAATCTAATGCCAATGACGAAGAAGTGTTCAACTGAATTAACCATATGCACTTCTTCTATCAAATCAAGAGTTTACATGTAAAAGCGTAGTCTCCGAAGTGAAGTGTCATAGACATATAAACGCAATTATCTAAGAGAAGGCAGAGTTTCTTGCAGTTCTGTGTATTCCTGCTAATAGAAGGTCTAATGCCGATAACGACGGAGTGTTGAACTCAATTAAACATACCCACGTATTCTATCAAATCAAGAGTTTACGTATAAAAGCATTGACTCCGAAGTGTAGTGGTATGGACATATAAACGCAATTATCTTAGAGAAGGCGGAGTTTCTTGCAGTTCTGTATATTCCTGCTAATAAAGGGTCTATTGCCAATAACGACGGAGTGTTCAACTCAATTAAACATACCCACGTATTCTATCAAATCAAGAGTTTACGTATAAAAGCGTTGTCTCCGAAGTGAAGTGTCATAGACATATAAACGCAATTATCTAAGAGAAGGCGGAGTTTCTTGCAGTTCTGTGTATTCCTGCTAATAGAGGGTCTTATGCCAATTACGTTGAAGTGTTAAACTTAATTACACATTCCCACGTCGTCTATCAAATCAAGAGTTCACGTATAAAAGCGTAGTCTCCGAAGTGTAGTGGTACCGTATGGACATATTAACGCAATTATCTAAGAGAAGGCGGGGTTTCTTGCAGTTCTGTATATTCCTGCTAATAGAGGGTCTAAAGCCAATTACGACGGATTGTTCAAATCAATTAAACTAACACACGTCTTCTATCAAATCAAGAGTTAACGTATAAAAGCGTTGTCTCCGAAGTGAAGTGTCATTGACATATAAACGCAATAATCTAAGAGAAGGCGGATCTTCTTGCAGTTCTGTATATTCTTGCTAATAGAGGGTCTAATGCCAATAACGAGGGAGTGTTTAACTCAATTAAACATACCCACGTCTTCTATCAAATCAAGCGTTTACGTGTAAATGCGTAATCTACGAAGTGAAGTGTCATAGACATATAAACGCAATTATCCTAGAGAAGTCGGAGTTTCTTGCAGTTCTGTATATTTCTGCTAATAGGAGGTCTATTGCCAATTACGACGGAGTGTTCAACTCCATTAATTATACCCACGTCTTCTATCAAATCAAGAGTTTACATGTAAATGCGTAATCTACGAAGTGTAGTGGTATGGACATATAAACGCAATTATCTAAGAGAAGGCGGATCTTCTTGCAATTCTTTATATTCCTGCTAATAGAATGTCTAATGCCAATAACGACGGAGTGTTCAACTCAATAAAACATACCCACGTCTTCAATCAAATCAAGAGTTTACATGTAAAAGCGTAGTCTCCGAAGTGTAGTGTCATGGACATATAAACGCAATTATCCTAGAGAAGGCGGAGTTTCTTGCAGTTCTGTATATTCCTGCTAATAGATGGTCTAATGCCAATTACGACGGAGTGTTCAACTCAATTACACATACCCACGTCTTCTATCAAATCAAAAGTTTACGTGTAAATGCGTAATCTACGAAGTGAAGTGTCATAGACATATAAACGCAATTATCCTAGAGAAGGCGGAGTTTCTTGCAGTTCTGTATATTCCTGCTAATAGAAGGTCTATTGGCAATTACGACGGAGTGTTCAACTCCATTTAACATACCCACGTCTTCTATCAAATCAAGAGTTTACATGAAAAAGCGTAGTCTCCGAAGTAAAGTGTCATAGACATATAAACGCAATTATCTTAGAGAAGGCGGAGTTTCTTGCAGTTCTATATATTCCTGCTAATAGAAGGTCTATTGCCAATAACGACGGAGTGTTCAACTCAATTAAACATATCCACGTCTTCTATCAAATCAAGAGTTTACGTGTAAATGCGTAATCTACGAAGTGAAGTGTCATAGACATATAAACGCAATTATCCTAGAGAAGGCGGAGTTTCTTGCAGTTCTGTATATTCCTGCTAAAAGAGAGTCTAATGCCAATTACGACGGAGTGTTCAACTTTATTAAACATACCCACGTCTTTTATCAAATCAAGAGTTTACATGTAAAAGCGTAGTCTCCGAAGTGAAGTGTCATAGACATATAAACGCAATTATCTAAGAGAAGGCGGAGTTTCTTGCAGTTCTGTATATTCCTGCTAATAGAGTGTCGTATGCCAATAACGACGGAGTGTTGAAATCAATTAAACATACCCACTTCTTCTATCAAATCAAGAGTTTACATGTAAAAGCGTAGTCTCCGAAGTGTAGTGGTATGGACATATAAACGCAATTATCTTAGAGAAGGCGGAGCTTCTTGCAGTTCTGTATATTCCTGCTAATAAAGGGTCTAATGATAATAACGACGGAGTGTTTAACTCAATTAACCATATCCCCGTCTTCTATCAAATCAAGAGTTTACATGTAAAAGCGTAATCTCCGAAGTGTAGTGGTATGGACATATAAACGCAATTATCTTAGGCGGAGTAGGCGGAGTTTCTCGCAGTTCTGTACATTTTTGCTAATATAAGGTCTAATGCCAATAACGACGGAGTGTTCAACTCAATTAAACATACCCACGTCTTCTATCAAATCAAGAGTTTACGTATAAAAGCGTAGTCTCCGAAGTGTGGTGGTATGAACATATAAACGCAATTATCTAAGAGAAGGCGGAATTTCTTGCAGTTCTGTATATTCCTGCTAATAGAAGGTCTAATGCCAATAACGACGGAGTGTTCAACTCAATTAAACATACCCACGTCTTCTATTAAATCAAGAGTTTACGTGTAAATGCGTAATCTACGAAGTGTAGTGGTATGGACATATAAACGCAATTATCTAAGAGAAGGCGGATCTTCTTGCAGTTCTGTATATTCCTGCTAATAGAGGGTCTAATGCCAATAACGACTGAGTTTTTAACTCAATTTAACATACTTACGTCTTCTATCAAATCAAGAGTTTACGTGTAAATGCGTAATCTACGATGTGAAGTGTCATAGACATATAAACGCAATTATCCTAGAGTAGGCGGAGTTTCTTGCAGTTCTGTATATTCCTGCTAATAGCGGGTCTAATGCCAATAACGACGGAGTGTTCAACTTAACTAAACATACCCACGTCTTCTATCAAATCAAGAGTTTACATGTAAAAGCGTATTCTCCGAAGTGTAGTGATATGGACATATAAACGCAATTATCTGAGAGAAGGCGGAGCTTCTTGCAGGTCTGTATATTTCTGCTTATAGAGAATCTAATGCCAATTACGACGGAGTGTTCAACTTAATTAACGATATCCACTTCTTCTATCAAATCAAGAGTTTACGTATAAAAGCGTAGTCTCCGAAGTGAAGTGTCATAGACATATAAACGCAATTATCTTAGAGAAGGCGGAGTTTCTTGCAGTTCTGTATATTCCTGCTAATAGAGGGTCTAATGTCAATAACGACGTAGTGTAAAACTCAATTAAACATAGCCACGTCTTCTATCAAATCAAGAGTTTACGTATAAAAGCGTAGTCTCCGAAGTGAAGTGTCATAGACATATAAACGCAATTATCTTAGAGAAGGCGGAGTTTCTTGCAGTTCTGTATATTCCTGCTAATAAAAGGTCTAATGCCAATTACGACGGAGTGTTAAACTCAATTAAACATACCCACGTCTTCTATCAAATCAAGAGTTAACGTATAAAAGTGTAGTCTCCGAAGTGAAGTGTCATAGACATATTAACCTAATTATCTTAGAGAAGGCGGAGTTTTTTTGCAGTTCTGTATATTCCTGCTAATAGAGTGTCGTATGCCAATAACGATTGAGTGTTGAAATCAATTAAACATACCCTTGTCTTCTATCAAATGAAGAGTTTACATGTAAAAGCGTAGTCTCCTATGTGTAGTGGTATGGACATATAAACGCAATTATCTTAGAGAAGGCGGAGCTTCTTGCAGTTCTGTATATTCCTGCTAATAGAAAGTCTAATGCCAATTACGACGGATTGTTGAACTTTATTAAACATACCCACATCTTCTATCAAATCAAGAGTTTACATGTAAAAGCGTAGTCTCCGAAGTGTAGTGGTATGGACATATAAACGCTATTATCTAAGAGAAGGCGAAGCTTCTTGCAGTTTTGTATATTCCTGCTAATAGAGAGTCTAATGCCAATTACGACGGAGTGTTCAACTCAATTAAACATACCCACGTCGTCTATTAAATAAGAGTTTACGTATAAAAGCGTAGTCTTCGAAGTGTAGTGGTACCGTATGGACATATAAACGCAATTATCTTAGAGAAGGCGGAGTTTCTTGCAGTTCTGTATATTTATGCTAATAGAGGGTCTAATGCCAATTACGACGGAGTGTTCAACTCAATTAAACATACCCACGTCTTCTATCAAATCAAGAGTTTACGTATAAAAGCGTAGTCTCCGAAGTGTGGTGGTATGGACATATAAACGCAATTATCTTAGAGAAGGCGGAGTTTCTTGCAAATCTGTATATTCCTGCTAATAGAAGGTCTAATGCCAATAACGACGGAGTGTTCAACTCAATTAAACATACCCACGTCTTCTATCAAATCAAGAGTTTACGTGTAAATGCGTAATCTACGAAGTGTAGTGGTATGGACATATAAACGCAATTATCTAAGAGAAGGCGGATCTTCTTGCAGTTCTGTATACTCCTGCTAATAGAGGGTCTAATGCCAATTACGACGGAGTGTTCAACTCAATTAAACATACCCACGTCTTCTATCAAATCAAGAGTTTACGTGTAAATGCGTAATCTACGAAGTGAAGTGTCATAGACATATAAACGCAATTATCCTAGAGTAGGCGGAGTTTCTTGCAGTTCTGAATATTCCTGCTAATAGAAGGTCTATTGCCAATTACGACGGAGTGTTCAACGTAATTAAACATACCAACGTCTCCTATAAAATCAAGAGTTTACATGTAAAAGCGTTGTCTCCGAAGTGAAGTGTCATAGACATATAAACGCAATAATCTAAGAGAAGGCGGAGTTTCTTGCAGTTCTATATATTCTTGCTAATAGAGGGTCTAATGCCAATAACGACAGATCGTTCAAATTAATTAATCATACCCACGTATTCTATAAAATCAAGAGTTTACGTATAGAAGCGTAGTTTCCGAAGTGTAGTGGTATGGACATATAAACGCAAATATCATAGAGAAGGCGGATCTTCTTGCAGTTCTGTATATTCCTGCTAATAGCGGGTCTAATGCCAATAACGACGGAGTGTTCAACTCAATTAAACATACCCACGTCTTCTATCAAATCAAGAGTTTACATGTAAAAGCGTAGTCTCCGAAGTGTAGTGATATGTACATATAAACGCAATTATCTTAGAGAAGGCGGAGCTTCTTGCAGTTCTGTATATTTCTGCTTATAGAGAATCTAATGCCAATGACGAAGAAGTGTTCAACTGAATTAACCATATGCACTTCTTCTATCAAATCAAGAGTTTACATGTAAAAGCGTAGTCTCCGAAGTGAAGTGTCATAGACATATAAACGCAATTATCTAAGAGAAGGCAGAGTTTCTTGCAGTTCTGTGTATTCCTGCTAATAGAAGGTCTAATGCCGATAACGACGGAGTGTTGAACTCAATTAAACATACCCACGTATTCTATCAAATCAAGAGTTTACGTATAAAAGCATTGACTCCGAAGTGTAGTGGTATGGACATATAAACGCAATTATCTTAGAGAAGGCGGAGTTTCTTGCAGTTCTGTATATTCCTGCTAATAACGGGTCTATTGCCAATAACGACGGAGTGTTCAACTCAATTAAACATACCCACGTATTCTATCAAATCAAGAGTTTACGTATAAAAGCGTTGTCTCCGAAGTGAAGTGTCATAGACATATAAACGCAATTATCTAAGAGAAGGCGGAGTTTCTTGCAGTTCTGTGTATTCCTTCTAATAGAGGGTCTTATGCCAATTACGTTGAAGTGTTAAACTTAATTACACATTCCCACGTCGTCTATCAAATCAAGAGTTCACGTATAAAAGCGTAGTCTCCGAAGTGTAGTGGTACCGTATGGACATATTAACGCAATTATCTAAGAGAAGGCGGGGTTTCTTGCAGTTCTGTATATTCCTGCTAATAGAAGGTCTAATGCCAATTACGACGGATTGTTCAAATCAATTAAACTAACCCACGTCTTCTATCAAATCAAGAGTTAACGTATAAAAGCGTTGTCTCCGAAGTGAAGTGTCATTGACATATAAACGCAATAATCTAAGAGAAGGCGGATCTTCTTGCAGTTCTGTATATTCTTGCTAATAGAGGGTCTAATGCCAATAACGAGGGAGTGTTTAACTCAATTAAACATACCCACGTCTTCTATCAAATCAAGCGTTTACGTGTAAATGCGTAATCTACGAAGTGAAGTGTCATAGACATATAAACGCAATTATCCTAGAGAAGTCGGAGTTTCTTGCAGTTCTGTATATTTCTGCTAATAGGAGGTCTATTGCCAATTACGACGGAGTGTTCAACTCCATTAATTATACCCACGTCTTCTATCAAATCAAGAGTTTACATGTAAATGCGTAATCTACGAAGTGTAGTGGTATGGACATATAAACGCAATTATCTAAGAGAAGGCGGATCTTCTTGCAATTCTTTATATTCCTGCTAATAGAATGTCTAATGCCAATAACGACGGAGTGTTCAACTCAATAAAACATACCCACGTCTTCAATCAAATCAAGAGTTTACATGTAAAAGCGTAGTCTCCGAAGTGTAGTGTCATGGACATATAAACGCAATTATCCTAGAGAAGGCGGAGTTTCTTGCAGTTCTGTATATTCCTGCTAATAGATGGTCTAATGCCAATTACGACGGAGTGTTCAACTCAATTACACATACCCACGTCTTCTATCAAATCAAAAGTTTACGTGTAAATGCGTAATCTACGAAGTGAAGTGTCATAGACATATAAACGCAATTATCCTAGAGAAGGCGGAGATTCTTGCAGTTCTGTATATTCGTGCTAATAGAAGGTCTATTGGCAATTACGACGGAGTGTTCAACTCCATTTAACATACCCACGTCTTCTATCAAATCAAGAGTTTACATGAAAAAGCGTAGTCTCCGAAGTAAAGTGTCATAGACATATAAACGCAATTATCTTAGAGAAGGCGGAGTTTCT
This sequence comes from Isoperla grammatica, assembly GCA_945910005.1. Lineage (NCBI taxonomy): Eukaryota > Metazoa > Arthropoda > Insecta > Plecoptera > Perlodidae > Isoperla > Isoperla grammatica. The sequence continues at coordinate 33,929,882 of OX246740.1, forward strand.
TGCAGTTCTATATATTCCTGCTAATAGAAGGTCTATTGCCAATAACGACGGAGTGTTCAACTCAATTAAACATATCCACGTCTTCTATCAAATCAAGAGTTTACGTGTAAATGCGTAATCTACGAAGTGAAGTGTCATAGACATATAAACGCAATTATCCTAGAGAAGGCGGAGTTTCTTGCAGTTCTGTATATTCCTGCTAAAAGAGAGTCTAATGCCAATTACGACGGAGTGTTCAACTTTATTAAACATACCCACGTCTTTTATCAAATCAAGAGTTTACATGTAAAAGCGTAGTCTCCGAAGTGAAGTGTCATAGACATATAAACGCAATTATCTAAGAGAAGGCGGAGTTTCTTGCAGTTCTGTATATTCCTGCTAATAGAGTGTCGTATGCCAATAACGACGGAGTGTTGAAATCAATTAAACATACCCACTTCTTCTATCAAATCAAGAGTTTACATGTAAAAGCGTAGTCTCCGAAGTGTAGTGGTATGGACATATAAACGCAATTATCTTAGAGAAGGCGGAGCTTCTTGCAGTTCTGTATATTCCTGCTAATAAAGGGTCTAATGATAATAACGACGGAGTGTTTAACTCAATTAACCATATCCCCGTCTTCTATCAAATCAAGAGTTTACATGTAAAAGCGTAATCTCCGAAGTGTAGTGGTATGGACATATAAACGCAATTATCTTAGGCGGAGTAGGCGGAGTTTCTCGCAGTTCTGTACATTTTTGCTAATATAAGGTCTAATGCCAATAACGACGGAGTGTTCAACTCAATTAAACATACCCACGTCTTCTATCAAATCAAGAGTTTACGTATAAAAGCGTAGTCTCCGAAGTGTGGTGGTATGAACATATAAACGCAATTATCTAAGAGAAGGCGGAATTTCTTGCAGTTCTGTATATTCCTGCTAATAGAAGGTCTAATGCCAATAACGACGGAGTGTTCAACTCAATTAAACATACCCACGTCTTCTATTAAATCAAGAGTTTACGTGTAAATGCGTAATCTACGAAGTGTAGTGGTATGGACATATAAACGCAATTATCTAAGAGAAGGCGGATCTTCTTGCAGTTCTGTATATTCCTGCTAATAGAGGGTCTAATGCCAATAACGACTGAGTTTTTAACTCAATTTAACATACTTACGTCTTCTATCAAATCAAGAGTTTACGTGTAAATGCGTAATCTACGATGTGAAGTGTCATAGACATATAAACGCAATTATCCTAGAGTAGGCGGAGTTTCTTGCAGTTCTGTATATTCCTGCTAATAGCGGGTCTAATGCCAATAACGACGGAGTGTTCAACTTAACTAAACATACCCACGTCTTCTATCAAATCAAGAGTTTACATGTAAAAGCGTAGTCTCCGAAGTGTAGTGATATGGACATATAAACGCAATTATCTGAGAGAAGGCGGAGCTTCTTGCAGGTCTGTATATTTCTGCTTATAGAGAATCTAATGCCAATTACGACGGAGTGTTCAACTTAATTAACGATATCCACTTCTTCTATCAAATCAAGAGTTTACATGTAAAAGCGTAGTCTCCGAAGTGAAGTGTCATAGACATATAAACGCAATCATCTAAGAGAAGGCGGAGTTTCTTGCAGTTCTGTGTATTCCTGCTAATAGAAGGTCTAATGCCAATAACGACGGAGTGCTCAACTCAATTTAACATACCCACGTATTCTATCAAATCAAGAGTTTACGTATAAAAGCATTGACTCCGAAGTGTAGTGGTATGGACATATAAACGCAATTATCTTAGAGAAGGCGGAGTTTCTTGCAGTTCTGTATATTCCTTATAATAGCGGGTCTATTGCCAATTACGACGGAGTGTTCAAGTCAATTTAACATACCCACGTATTCTATCAAATCAAGAGTTTACGTATAAAAGCGTTGTCTCCGAAGTGAAGTGTCATAGACATATAAACGCAATTATCTAAGAGAAGGCGGAGTTTCTTGCAGTTCTGTATATTCCTGCTAATAGCGGGTCTAATGCCAATTACGATGGAGTGTTCAACTTAATTAAACATTCCCACGTCGTCTATCAAATCAAGAGTTTACGTATACAAGCGAAGTCTCCGAAGTGTAGTGGTACCGTATGGACATATAAACGCAATTATCAAAGAGAAGGCGAAGTTTCTTGCAGTTCTGTATATTCCTGCTAATAGAGGGTCTAATGCCAATTACGACGGATTGTTCAAAACAATTAAACTAACCCACGTCTTCTATCAAATCAAGAGTTTACGTATAAAAGCGTTGTCTCCGAAGTGAAGTGTCATTGACATATAAACGCAATAATCTTAGAGAAGGCGGAGTGTCTTGCAGTTCTGTATATTCCTGCTAATAGAGGGTCTAATGCCAATAACGACGGAGTGTTCAACTTAATTAACCATATCCACGTCTTCTATCAAATCAAGAGTTTACGTATAAAAGCGTAGTCTTTAAAGTGAAGTGGTATGGACATATAAACGCAATTATCTAAGAGAAGGCGGAGTTTCTTGCAGTTCTGTGTATTCCTGCTAATAGAAGGTCTATTGCCAATAACGACGGAGTGTTCAACTTAATTAAACATATCCACGTCTTCTATCAAATCAAGAGTTTACGTGTAAATGCGTAATCTACGAAGTGAAGTGTCATAGACATATAAACGCAATAAAACTAGAGAAGGCGGAGTTTCTTGCAGTTCTGTTTACTCCTGCTAATAAAAAGTCTAATGCCAATCACGACGGAGTGTTCAACTCAATTAAACATACCCACGTTTTCTATCAAATCAAGAGTTTACATGTAAAAGCGTAGTCTCCGAAGTGAAGTGTCATAGACATATAAACGCAATTATCTTAGAGAAGGCGAAGCTTCTTGCAGTTCTGTATATTCCTGCTAAAAGAGGGTCTATTGCCAATAACGAAGGAGTGTTCAACTTAATTAAACATACCCACGTCTTCTATCAAATCAAGAGTTTACGTATAAAAGCGTAGTCTCCGAAGTTTAGTGGTATGGACATATAAACGCAATTATCTTAGAGAAAGCGGAGTTTCTTGCAGATCTGTATATTCCTGCTAATATAAGGTCTAATGCCAATTACGACGGAGTGTTTAACTCAATTAAACATACCCACGTCTTATATCAAATCAAGAGTTTACGTATAAAAGCGTAGTCTCGGAAGTGTGGTGGTATGGACATATTAACGCAATTATCTTAGAGAAGGCGGAGTTTCTTGCAGTTCTGTATATTTCTGCTAATAGAAGGTCTAATGCCAATTACGACGAAGTGTTTAACTCAATTAAACATACCCACGTCTTCTATCAAATCAAGAGTTTACGTGTAAATGCGTAATCTACGAAGTGTAGTGGTATGGACATTTAAACGCAATTATCTAAGAGAAGGCGGATCTTCTTGCAGTTCTGTATATTCCTGCTAATAAAGGGTCTAATGCCAATAACGACGGAGTGTTCAACTTAATTAAACATACCCACGTCTCCTATCAAATCAAGAGTTTACGTGTAAATGCGTAATCTACGAAGTGAAGTGTCATAGACATATAAACGAAATTATCCTAGAGAAGGCGGAGTTTCTTGCAGTTCTGTATATTCCTGCTAATAGAAGGTCTATTGCCAATAACGACAGACTGTTCAACTCCATTAAACATACCCACGTCTTCTATCAAATCAAGAGTTTACATGTAAATGCGTAATCTACGAAGTGTAGTGGTATGGACATATAAACGCAATTATCTAAGAGAAGGCGGATCTTCTTGCAATTCTTTATCATCCTGCTAATAGATGGTCTAATTTAATGACGACGGAGTGTTCAACTCAATTAAACATACCCACGTCTTCTATCAAATCAAGAGTTTACATGTAAAAGCGTAGTCTCCGAAGGTAGTGTCATGGACATATAAACGCAATTATCCTAGAGAGGGCGGTCTTTCTTGCAGTTCTGTATATTCCTGCTAATAGATGGTCTAATGCCAATCAGACGGAGTGTTCAACTCAATTCAACATACCCACGTCTTCTATCAAATCAAGAGTTTACGTGTAAATGCGTAATCTACGAAGTGAAGTGTCATAGACATATTTACGCAATTATCCTAGAGAAGGCGGAGTTTCTTGCAGTTCTGTATATTCCTGCTAATAAAAGGTCTTTTGCCAATTACGACGGAGTGTTCAACTCCATTAAACATACCCACGTCTTCTATCAAATCAAGAGTTTACATGTAAAAGCGTAGTCTCCGAAGTGAAGTGTCATAGACATATAAACGCAATTATCTTAGAGAAGGCGGAGTTTCTTGCAGTTCTGTATATTCCTGCTAATAGAGGGTCTAATGCCAATAACGACGGAGTGTTCAACTCAATTAAACATACCCACGTCTTCTATCAAATCAAGAGTTTACGTATAAAAGCGTAGTCTCCAAAGTGTAGTGGTATGGACATATAAACGCAATTATCTTAGATCAAGCGGAGTTTCTTGCAGTTATGTATATTCCTGCTAATATAAAGTCTAATGCCAATTACGACGGAGTGTTCAACTCAATTAAACATACCCACGTCTTATATCAAATCAAGAGTTTACGTATAAAAGCGTAGTCTCCGAAGTGAAGTGTCATAGACATATAAACGCAATTATCTTAGAGAAGGCGGAGTTTCTTGCAGTTCTGTATATTTCTGCTAATAGAGGGTCTAATGTCAATAACAACGTAGTGTAAAACTCAATTAAACATAGCCACGTCTTCTATCAAATCAAGAGTTTACGTATAAAAGCGTAGTCTCCGAAGTGAAGTGTCATAGACATATAAACGCAAGTATCTTAGAGAAGGCGGAGTTTCTTGCAGTTCTGTATATTCCTGCTAATAAAAGGTCTAATGCCAATTACGACGGAGTGTTAAACTCAATTAAACATACCCACGTCTTCTATCAAATCAAGAGTTAACGTATAAAAGTGTAGTCTCCGAAGTGAAGTGTCATAGACATATTAACCTAATTATCTTAGAGAAGGCGGAGTTTTTTTGCAGTTCTGTATATTCCTGCTAATAGAGTGTCGTATGCCAATAACGATTGAGTGTTGAAATCAATTAAACATACCCTCGTCTTCTATCAAATCAAGAGTTTACATGTAAAAGCGTAGTCTCCTATGTGTAGTGGTATGGACATATAAACGCAATTATCTTAGAGAAGGCGGAGCTTCTTGCAGTTCTGTATATTCCTGCTAATAGAAAGTCTAATGCCAATTACGACGGATTGTTGAACTTTATTAAACATACCCACATCTTCTATCAAATCAAGAGTTTACATGTAAAAGCGTAGTCTCCGAAGTGTAGTGGTATGGACATATAAACGCTATTATCTTAGAGAAGGCGAAGCTTCTTGCAGTTTTGTATATTCCTGCTAATAGAGAGTCTAATGCCAATAACGACGGAGTGTTCAACTCAATTAAACATACCCACGTCGTCTATTAAATAAGAGTTTACGTATAAAAGCGTAGTCTTCGAAGTGTAGTGGTACCGTATGGACATATAAACGCAATTATCTTAGAGAAGGCGGAGCTTCTTGCAGTTCTGTATATTTCTGCTTATAGAAAATCTAATGCCAATTACGACGGAGTGTTCAACTCAATTAACGATACCCACTTCTTCTATCAAATCAAGAGTTAACATGTAAAAGCGTAGTCTCCGAAGTGAAGTGTCATAGACATATAAACGCAATTATCTAAGAGAAGGCGGAGTTTCTTGCAGTTCTGTGTATTCCTGCTAATAGAAGGTCTAATGCTAATAACGACGGAGTGTTCAACTCAATTAAACATACCCACGTATTCTATCAAATCAAGAGTTTACGTATAAAAGCATTGACTCCGAAGTGTAGTGGTATGGACATATAAACGCAATTATCTTAGAGAAGGCGGAGTTTCTTGCAGTTCTGTAAAATCCTGCTAATAGAGGGTCTATTGCCAATTACGACGGAGTATTCAACTCAATTTAACATACCTACGTATTCTATTAAATCAACAGTTTACGTATAAAAGCGTTGTCTCCGAAGTGAAGTGTCATAGATATATAAACGCAATTATCTAAGAGAAGGCGGAGTTTCTTGCAGTTCTGTGTATTCCTGCTAATAGATGGTCTAATGCTAATAACGATGGAGTGTTCAACTCAATTAAACATACCCACGTCTTCTATCAAATCAAGAGTTTACATGTAAAAGCGAAGTCTCCGAAGTGTAGTGTCATGGACATATAAACGCAAGTATCCTAGAGAAGGCGGAGTTTCTTGCAGTTCTGTATATTCCTGCTAATAGATGGTCTAATGCCAATTACGACGGAGTGTTCAACTTAATTAAACATACCAACGTCTCCTATCAAATCAAGAGTTTACATGTAAAAGCGTTGTCTCCAAAGTGAAGTGTCATAGACATATAAACGCAATAATCTAAGAGAAGGCGGAGTTTCTTGCAGTTCTGTATATTCTTGCTAATAGAGGGTCTAATGCCAATAACGACGGATCGTTCAAATTAATTAATCATTCCCACGTACTCAATAAAATCAAGAGTTTACGTATAGAAGCGTAGTTTCCGAAGTGTAGTTGTATGGACATAAAAACGCAAATATCATAGAGAAGGCGGATCTTCTTGCAGTTCTGTATATTCCTGCTAATAGCGGGTCTAATGCCAATAACGACGGAGTGTTCAACTTAACTAAACATACCCACGTCTTCTATCAAATCAAGAGTTTACATGTAAAAGCGTAGTCTTCGAAGTGTAGTGATATGGACATATAAACGCAATTATCTAAGAGAAGGCGGAGCTTCTTGCAGTTCTGTATATTTCTGCTTATAGAGAATCTAATGCTTATTACGACGGAGTGTTCAACTCAATTAACGATATCCACTATTTCTATCAAATCAAGAGTTTACATGTAAAAGCGTAGTCTCCGAAGTGAAGTGTCATAGACATATAAACGCAATTATCTAAGAGAAGGCGGAGTTTCTTGCAGTTCTGTGTATTCTTGCTAATAGAAGGTCTAATGCCAATAACGACGGAGTGTTCAACTCAATTACACATACCCACGTATTCTATCAAATCAAGAGTTTACGTATAAAAGCGTTGTCTCCGAAGTGAAGTGTCATAGACATATAAACGCAATTATCTAAAAGAAGGCGGAGTTTCTTGCAGTTCTGTGTATTCCAGCTAATAGAGGGTCTAATGCCCATTACGATGGAGTGTTCAACTTAATTAAACATTCCCACGTCGTCTATCAAATCAAGAGTTTACGTATAAAAGCGTAGTCTCCGAAGTGTAGTGGTACCGTATGGACATATAAACCCAATTATCTAAGAGAAGGCGGAGTTTCTTGCAGTTCTGTGTATTCCTGCTTATAGAGGGTCTAATGTTAATTACGACGGATTGTTCAAATCAATTAAACTAACCCACGTCTTCTATCAAATCAAGAGTTTACGTATAAAAGCGTTGTCTCCGAAGTGAAGTGTCATTGACATATAAACGCAATAATCTTAGAGAAGGCGGAGTTTCTTGCAGTTCTGTATATTCCTGCTAATAGAGGGTCTAATGCCAATAACGACGGAGTGTTCAACTCAATTAACCATATCCACGTCTTCCATCATATCAAGAGTTTACGTATAAAAGCGTAGTCTTTAAAGTGAAGTGGTATGGAAATATAAACGCAATTATCTAAGAGAAGGCGGAGTTTCTTGCAGTTCTGTGTATTCCTGCTAATAGAGGGTCTATTGCCAATAACGACGGAGTGTTCAACTCAATTAAACATATCCACGGCTTCTATCAAATCAAGAGTTTACGTGTAAATGCGTAATCTACGAAGTTAAGTGTCATAGACATATAAACGCAATTATCCTAAAGAAGGCGGAGTTTCTTGCAGTTCTGTATATTCCTGCTAGAAAAAGAGTCTTATGCCAATCACGACGGAGTGTTCAACTTAATTAAACATACCCACGTTTTCTATCAAATCAAGAGTTTACATGTAAAAGCGTAGTCTCCGAAGTGAAGTGTCATAGACATATAAACGCAATTATCTTAGAGAAGGCGAAGATTCTTGCAGTTCTGTATATTCCTGCTAAAAGAGAGTCTATTGCCAATAACGCCGGAGTGTTCAACTCAATTAAACATACCCACGTCTTCTATCAAATCAAGAGTTTACGTATAAAAGCGTAGTCTCCGAAGTGTAGTGGTATGGACATATAAACGCAATTATCTTAGAGAAAGCGGAGTTTCTTGCAGTTCTGTATATTCCTGCTAATATAAGGTCTAATGCCAATAACGACGGAGTGTTCAACTCAATTAAACATACCCACGTCTTATATCAAATCAAGAGTTTACGTATAAAAGCGTAGTCTCCGAAGTGTGGTGGTATGGACATATAAACGCAATTATCTTAGAGAAGGCGGTGTTTCTTGCAGTTCTGTATATTCCTGCTAATAGAAGGTCTAATGCCAATTACGACGAAGTGTTTAACTCAATTAAACATACCCATGTCTTCTATCAAATCAAGAGTTTACGTGTAAATGCGTAATCTACGAAGTGTAGTGGTATGGACATATAAACGCAATTATCTAAGAGAAGGCGGATCTTCTTGCAGTTCTGTATATTCCTGCTAATAAAATGTCTAATGCCAATAACGACGGAGTGTTCAACTCAATTAAACATACCCACGTCTTCTATCAAATCAAGAGTTTACGTGTAAATGCGTAATCTACGAAGTGAAGTGTCATAGACATATAAACGAAATTATCCTAGAGAAGGCGGAGTTTCTTGCAGTTCTGTATATTCCTGCTAATAGAAGGTCTATTGCTAATTACGACGGAGTGTTCAACTCCATTAAAACATACCCAGTACTCTTATCAAATCAAGAGTTTACATGTAAATGCGTAATCTACGAAGTGTAGTGGTATGGACATATAAACGCAATTATCTTAGAGAAGGCGGAGTTTCTTGCAAATCTGTATATTCCTGCTAATAGAAGGTCTAATGCCAATTACGACGGAGTGTTTAACTCAATTAAACATACCCACGTCTTCTATCAAATCAAGAGTTTACGTGTAAATGCGTAATCTACGAAGTGTAGTGGTATGGACATATAAACGCAATTATCTTAGAGAAGGCGGAGTTTCTTGCAAATCTGTATATTCCTGCTAATAGAAGGTCTAATGCTAATAACGACGGAGTGTTCAACTCAATTAAACATTCCCACGTCTTCTATCAAATCAAGAGTTTACGTGTAAATGCGTAATCTACGAAGTGGAGTGTCATAGACATATAAACGCAATTATCCTAAAGTAGGCGGAGTTTCTTGCAGTTCTGTATATTCCTGCTAAAAGAAGGTCTATTGCCAATTACGACGGAGTGTTCAACTTAATTAAACATACCCACTTCTTCTATCAAATCAAGAGTTTACATGTAAAAGCGTAGTCTCCGAAGTGTAGTGGTATGGACATATAAACGCAATTATCTTAGAGAAGGCGGAGCTTCTTGCAGTTCTGTATATTCCTGCTAATAAAGGGTCTAATGATAATAACGACGGAGTGTTTAACTCAATTAACCATATCCCCGTCTTCTATCAAATCAAGAGTTTACATGTAAAAGCGTAATCTCCGAAGTGTAGTGGTATGGACATATAAACGCAATTATCTTAGGCGGAGTAGGCGGAGTTTCTCGCAGTTCTGTACATTTTTGCTAATATAAGGTCTAATGCCAATAACGACGGAGTGTTCAACTCAATTAAACATACCCACGTCTTCTATCAAATCAAGAGTTTACGTATAAAAGCGTAGTCTCCGAAGTGTGGTGGTATGAACATATAAACGCAATTATCTAAGAGAAGGCGGAATTTCTTGCAGTTCTGTATATTCCTGCTAATAGAAGGTCTAATGCCAATAACGACGGAGTGTTCAACTCAATTAAACATACCCACGTCTTCTATTAAATCAAGAGTTTACGTGTAAATGCGTAATCTACGAAGTGTAGTGGTATGGACATATAAACGCAATTATCTAAGAGAAGGCGGATCTTCTTGCAGTTCTGTATATTCCTGCTAATAGAGGGTCTAATGCCAATAACGACTGAGTTTTTAACTCAATTTAACATACTTACGTCTTCTATCAAATCAAGAGTTTACGTGTAAATGCGTAATCTACGATGTGAAGTGTCATAGACATATAAACGCAATTATCCTAGAGTAGGCGGAGTTTCTTGCAGTTCTGTATATTCCTGCTAATAGCGGGTCTAATGCCAATAACGACGGAGTGTTCAACTTAACTAAACATACCCACGTCTTCTATCAAATCAAGAGTTTACATGTAAAAGCGTAGTCTCCGAAGTGTAGTGATATGGACATATAAACGCAATTATCTGAGAGAAGGCGGAGCTTCTTGCAGGTCTGTATATTTCTGCTTATAGAGAATCTAATGCCAATTACGACGGAGTGTTCAACTTAATTAACGATATCCACTTCTTCTATCAAATCAAGAGTTTACGTATAAAAGCGTAGTCTCCGAAGTGAAGTGTCATAGACATATAAACGCAATTATCTTAGAGAAGGCGGAGTTTCTTGCAGTTCTGTATATTCCTGCTAATAGAGGGTCTAATGTCAATAACGACGTAGTGTAAAACTCAATTAAACATAGCCACGTCTTCTATCAAATCAAGAGTTTACGTATAAAAGCGTAGTCTCCGAAGTGAAGTGTCATAGACATATAAACGCAATTATCTTAGAGAAGGCGGAGTTTCTTGCAGTTCTGTATATTCCTGCTAATAAAAGGTCTAATGCCAATTACGACGGAGTGTTAAACTCAATTAAACATACCCACGTCTTCTATCAAATCAAGAGTTAACGTATAAAAGTGTAGTCTCCGAAGTGAAGTGTCATAGACATATTAACCTAATTATCTTAGAGAAGGCGGAGTTTTTTTGCAGTTCTGTATATTCCTGCTAATAGAGTGTCGTATGCCAATAACGATTGAGTGTTGAAATCAATTAAACATACCCTTGTCTTCTATCAAATGAAGAGTTTACATGTAAAAGCGTAGTCTCCTATGTGTAGTGGTATGGACATATAAACGCAATTATCTTAGAGAAGGCGGAGCTTCTTGCAGTTCTGTATATTCCTGCTAATAGAAAGTCTAATGCCAATTACGACGGATTGTTGAACTTTATTAAACATACCCACATCTTCTATCAAATCAAGAGTTTACATGTAAAAGCGTAGTCTCCGAAGTGTAGTGGTATGGACATATAAACGCTATTATCTAAGAGAAGGCGAAGCTTCTTGCAGTTTTGTATATTCCTGCTAATAGAGAGTCTAATGCTAATTACGACGGAGTGTTCAACTCAATTAAACATACCCACGTCGTCTATTAAATAAGAGTTTACGTATAAAAGCGTAGTCTTCGAAGTGTAGTGGTACCGTATGGACATATAAACGCAATTATCTTAGAGAAGGCGGAGTTTCTTGCAGTTCTGTATATTTATGCTAATAGAGGGTCTAATGCCAATTACGACGGAGTGTTCAACTCAATTAAACATACCCACGTCTTCTATCAAATCAAGAGTTTACGTATAAAAGCGTAGTCTCCGAAGTGTGGTGGTATGGACATATAAACGCAATTATCTTAGAGAAGGCGGAGTTTCTTGCAAATCTGTATATTCCTGCTAATAGAAGGTCTAATGCCAATAACGACGGAGTGTTCAACTCAATTAAACATACCCACGTCTTCTATCAAATCAAGAGTTTACGTGTAAATGCGTAATCTACGAAGTGTAGTGGTATGGACATATAAACGCAATTATCTAAGAGAAGGCGGATCTTCTTGCAGTTCTGTATACTCCTGCTAATAGAGGGTCTAATGCCAATTACGACGGAGTGTTCAACTCAATTAAACATACCCACGTCTTCTATCAAATCAAGAGTTTACGTGTAAATGCGTAATCTACGAAGTGAAGTGTCATAGACATATAAACGCAATTATCCTAGAGTAGGCGGAGTTTCTTGCAGTTCTGAATATTCCTGCTAATAGAAGGTCTATTGCCAATTACGACGGAGTGTTCAACGTAATTAAACATACCAACGTCTCCTATAAAATCAAGAGTTTACATGTAAAAGCGTTGTCTCCGAAGTGAAGTGTCATAGACATATAAACGCAATAATCTAAGAGAAGGCGGAGTTTCTTGCAGTTCTATATATTCTTGCTAATAGAGGGTCTAATGCCAATAACGACAGATCGTTCAAATTAATTAATCATACCCACGTATTCTATAAAATCAAGAGTTTACGTATAGAAGCGTAGTTTCCGAAGTGTAGTGGTATGGACATATAAACGCAAATATCATAGAGAAGGCGGATCTTCTTGCAGTTCTGTATATTCCTGCTAATAGCGGGTCTAATGCCAATAACGACGGAGTGTTCAACTCAATTAAACATACCCACGTCTTCTATCAAATCAAGAGTTTACATGTAAAAGCGTAGTCTCCGAAGTGTAGTGATATGTACATATAAACGCAATTATCTTAGAGAAGGCGGAGCTTCTTGCAGTTCTGTATATTTCTGCTTATAGAGAATCTAATGCCAATGACGAAGAAGTGTTCAACTGAATTAACCATATGCACTTCTTCTATCAAATCAAGAGTTTACATGTAAAAGCGTAGTCTCCGAAGTGAAGTGTCATAGACATATAAACGCAATTATCTAAGAGAAGGCAGAGTTTCTTGCAGTTCTGTGTATTCCTGCTAATAGAAGGTCTAATGCCGATAACGACGGAGTGTTGAACTCAATTAAACATACCCACGTATTCTATCAAATCAAGAGTTTACGTATAAAAGCATTGACTCCGAAGTGTAGTGGTATGGACATATAAACGCAATTATCTTAGAGAAGGCGGAGTTTCTTGCAGTTCTGTATATTCCTGCTAATAAAGGGTCTATTGCCAATAACGACGGAGTGTTCAACTCAATTAAACATACCCACGTATTCTATCAAATCAAGAGTTTACGTATAAAAGCGTTGTCTCCGAAGTGAAGTGTCATAGACATATAAACGCAATTATCTAAGAGAAGGCGGAGTTTCTTGCAGTTCTGTGTATTCCTTCTAATAGAGGGTCTTATGCCAATTACGTTGAAGTGTTAAACTTAATTACACATTCCCACGTCGTCTATCAAATCAAGAGTTCACGTATAAAAGCGTAGTCTCCGAAGTGTAGTGGTACCGTATGGACATATTAACGCAATTATCTAAGAGAAGGCGGGGTTTCTTGCAGTTCTGTATATTCCTGCTAATAGAAGGTCTAATGCCAATTACGACGGATTGTTCAAATCAATTAAACTAACCCACGTCTTCTATCAAATCAAGAGTTAACGTATAAAAGCGTTGTCTCCGAAGTGAAGTGTCATTGACATATAAACGCAATAATCTAAGAGAAGGCGGATCTTCTTGCAGTTCTGTATATTCTTGCTAATAGAGGGTCTAATGCCAATAACGAGGGAGTGTTTAACTCAATTAAACATACCCACGTCTTCTATCAAATCAAGCGTTTACGTGTAAATGCGTAATCTACGAAGTGAAGTGTCATAGACATATAAACGCAATTATCCTAGAGAAGTCGGAGTTTCTTGCAGTTCTGTATATTTCTGCTAATAGGAGGTCTATTGCCAATTACGACGGAGTGTTCAACTCCATTAATTATACCCACGTCTTCTATCAAATCAAGAGTTTACATGTAAATGCGTAATCTACGAAGTGTAGTGGTATGGACATATAAACGCAATTATCTAAGAGAAGGCGGATCTTCTTGCAATTCTTTATATTCCTGCTAATAGAATGTCTAATGCCAATAACGACGGAGTGTTCAACTCAATAAAACATACCCACGTCTTCAATCAAATCAAGAGTTTACATGTAAAAGCGTAGTCTCCGAAGTGTAGTGTCATGGACATATAAACGCAATTATCCTAGAGAAGGCGGAGTTTCTTGCAGTTCTGTATATTCCTGCTAATAGATGGTCTAATGCCAATTACGACGGAGTGTTCAACTCAATTACACATACCCACGTCTTCTATCAAATCAAAAGTTTACGTGTAAATGCGTAATCTACGAAGTGAAGTGTCATAGACATATAAACGCAATTATCCTAGAGAAGGCGGAGTTTCTTGCAGTTCTGTATATTCCTGCTAATAGAAGGTCTATTGGCAATTACGACGGAGTGTTCAACTCCATTTAACATACCCACGTCTTCTATCAAATCAAGAGTTTACATGAAAAAGCGTAGTCTCCGAAGTAAAGTGTCATAGACATATAAACGCAATTATCTTAGAGAAGGCGGAGTTTCTTGCAGTTCTATATATTCCTGCTAATAGAAGGTCTATTGCCAATAACGACGGAGTGTTCAACTCAATTAAACATATCCACGTCTTCTATCAAACCAAGAGTTTACGTGTAAATGCGTAATCTACGAAGTGAAGTGTCATAGACATATAAACGCAATTATCCTAGAGAAGGCGGAGTTTCTTGCAGTTCTGTATATTCCTGCTAAAAGAGAGTCTAATGCCAATTACGACGGAGTGTTCAACTTTATTAAACATACCCACGTCTTTTATCAAATCAAGAGTTTACATGTAAAAGCGTAGTCTCCGAAGTGAAGTGTCATAGACATATAAACGCAATTATCTAAGAGAAGGCGGAGTTTCTTGCAGTTCTGTATATTCCTGCTAATAGAGTGTCGTATGCCAATAACGACGGAGTGTTGAAATCAATTAAACATACCCACTTCTTCTATCAAATCAAGAGTTTACATGTAAAAGCGTAGTCTCCGAAGTGTAGTGGTATGGACATATAAACGCAATTATCTTAGAGAAGGCGGAGCTTCTTGCAGTTCTGTATATTCCTGCTAATAAAGGGTCTAATGATAATAACGACGGAGTGTTTAACTCAATTAACCATATCCCCGTCTTCTATCAAATCAAGAGTTTACATGTAAAAGCGTAATCTCCGAAGTGTAGTGGTATGGACATATAAACGCAATTATCTTAGGCGGAGTAGGCGGAGTTTCTCGCAGTTCTGTACATTTTTGCTAATATAAGGTCTAATGCCAATAACGACGGAGTGTTCAACTCAATTAAACATACCCACGTCTTCTATCAAATCAAGAGTTTACGTATAAAAGCGTAGTCTCCGAAGTGTGGTGGTATGAACATATAAACGCAATTATCTAAGAGAAGGCGGAATTTCTTGCAGTTCTGTATATTCCTGCTAATAGAAGGTCTAATGCCAATAACGACGGAGTGTTCAACTCAATTAAACATACCCACGTCTTCTATTAAATCAAGAGTTTACGTGTAAATGCGTAATCTACGAAGTGTAGTGGTATGGACATATAAACGCAATTATCTAAGAGAAGGCGGATCTTCTTGCAGTTCTGTATATTCCTGCTAATAGAGGGTCTAATGCCAATAACGACTGAGTTTTTAACTCAATTTAACATACTTACGTCTTCTATCAAATCAAGAGTTTACGTGTAAATGCGTAATCTACGATGTGAAGTGTCATAGACATATAAACGCAATTATCCTAGAGTAGGCGGAGTTTCTTGCAGTTCTGTATATTCCTGCTAATAGCGGGTCTAATGCCAATAACGACGGAGTGTTCAACTTAACTAAACATACCCACGTCTTCTATCAAATCAAGAGTTTACATGTAAAAGCGTAGTCTCCGAAGTGTAGTGATATGGACATATAAACGCAATTATCTGAGAGAAGGCGGAGCTTCTTGCAGGTCTGTATATTTCTGCTTATAGAGAATCTAATGCCAATTACGACGGAGTGTTCAACTTAATTAACGATATCCACTTCTTCTATCAAATCAAGAGTTTACATGTAAAAGCGTAGTCTCCGAAGTGAAGTGTCATAGACATATAAACGCAATCATCTAAGAGAAGGCGGAGTTTCTTGCAGTTCTGTGTATTCCTGCTAATAGAAAGTCTAATGCCAATAACGACGGAGTGCTCATCTCAATTTAACATACCCACGTATTCTATCAAATCAAGAGTTTACGTATAAAAGCATTGACTCCGAAGTGTAGTGGTATGGACATATAAACGCAATTATCTTAGAGAAGGCGGAGTTTCTTGCAGTTCTGTATATTCCTTATAATAGCGGGTCTATTGCCAATTACGACGGAGTGTTCAAGTCAATTTAACATACCCACGTATTCTATCAAATCAAGAGTTTACGTATAAAAGCGTTGTCTCCGAAGTGAAGTGTCATAGACATATAAACGCAATTATCTAAGAGAAGGCGGAGTTTCTTGCAGTTCTGTGTATTCCTGCTAATAGAGGGTCTAATGCCAATTACGATGGAGTGTTCAACTTAATTAAACATTCCCACGTCGTCTATCAAATCAAGAGTTTACGTATACAAGCGAAGTCTCCGAAGTGTAGTGGTACCGTATGGACATATAAACGCAATTATCAAAGAGAAGGCGAAGTTTCTTGCAGTTCTGTATATTCCTGCTAATAGAGGGTCTAATGCCAATTACGACGGATTGTTCAAAACAATTAAACTAACCCACGTCTTCTATCAAATCAAGAGTTTACGTATAAAAGCGTTGTCTCCGAAGTGAAGTGTCATTGACATATAAACGCAATAATCTTAGAGAAGGCGGAGTGTCTTGCAGTTCTGTATATTCCTGCTAATAGAGGGTCTAATGCCAATAACGACGGAGTGTTCAACTCAATTAACCATATCCACGTCTTCTATCAAATCAAGAGTTTACGTATAAAAGCGTAGTCTTTAAAGTGAAGTGGTATGGACATATAAACGCAATTATCTAAGAGAAGGCGGAGTTTCTTGCAGTTCTGTGTATTCCTGCTAATAGAAGGTCTATTGCCAATAACGACGGAGTGTTCAACTTAATTAAACATATCCACGTCTTCTATCAAATCAAGAGTTTACGTGTAAATGCGTAATCTACGAAGTGAAGTGTCATAGACATATACACGCAATAAAACTAGAGAAGGCGGAGTTTCTTGCAGTTCTGTTTACTCCTGCTAATAAAAAGTCTAATGCCAATCACGACGGAGTGTTCAACTCAATTAAACATACCCACGTTTTCTATCAAATCAAGAGTTTACATGTAAAAGCGTAGTCTCCGATGTGAAGTGTCATAGACATATAAACGCAATTATCTTAGAGAAGGCGAAGCTTCTTGCAGTTCTGTATATTCCTGCTAAAAGAGGGTCTATTGCCAATAACGAAGGAGTGTTCAACTTAATTAAACATACCCACGTCTTCTATCAAATCAAGAGTTTACGTATAAAAGCGTAGTCTCCGAAGTTTAGTGGTATGGACATATAAACGCAATTATCTTAGAGAAAGCGGAGTTTCTTGCAGTTCTGTATATTCCTGCTAATATAAGGTCTAATGCCAATTACGACGGAGTGTTTAACTCAATTAAACATACCCACGTCTTATATCAAATCAAGAGTTTACGTATAAAAGCGTAGTCTCGGAAGTGTGGTGGTATGGACATATTAACGCAATTATCTTAGAGAAGGCGGAGTTTCTTGCAGTTCTGTATATTTCTGCTAATAGAAGGTCTAATGCCAATTACGACGAAGTGTTTAACTCAATTAAACATACCCACGTCTTCTATCAAATCAAGAGTTTACGTGTAAATGCGTAATCTACGAAGTGTAGTGGTATGGACATTTAAACGCAATTATCTAAGAGAAGGCGGATCTTCTTGCAGTTCTGTATATTCCTGCTAATAAAGGGTCTAATGCCAATAACGACGGAGTGTTCAACTTAATTAAACATACCCACGTCTCCTATCAAATCAAGAGTTTACGTGTAAATGCGTAATCTACGAAGTGAAGTGTCATAGACATATAAACGAAATTATCCTAGAGAAGGCGGAGTTTCTTGCAGTTCTGTATATTCCTGCTAATAGAAGGTCTATTGCCAATAACGACAGACTGTTCAACTCCATTAAACATACCCACGTCTTCTATCAAATCAAGAGTTTACATGTAAATGCGTAATCTACGAAGTGTAGTGGTATGGACATATAAACGCAATTATCTAAGAGAAGGCGGATCTTCTTGCAATTCTTTATCATCCTGCTAATAGATGGTCTAATTTAATGACGACGGAGTGTTCAACTCAATTAAACATACCCACGTCTTCTATCAAATCAAGAGTTTACATGTAAAAGCGTAGTCTCCGAAGGTAGTGTCATGGACATATAAACGCAATTATCCTAGAGAGGGCGGTCTTTCTTGCAGTTCTGTATATTCCTGCTAATAGATGGTCTAATGCCAATCAGACGGAGTGTTCAACTCAATTCAACATACCCACGTCTTCTATCAAATCAAGAGTTTACGTGTAAATGCGTAATCTACGAAGTGAAGTGTCATAGACATATTTACGCAATTATCCTAGAGAAGGCGGAGTTTCTTGCAGTTCTGTATATTCCTGCTAATAAAAGGTCTTTTGCCAATTACGACGGAGTGTTCAACTCCATTAAACATACCCACGTCTTCTATCAAATCAAGAGTTTACATGTAAAAGCGTAGTCTCCGAAGTGAAGTGTCATAGACATATAAACGCAATTATCTTAGAGAAGGCGGAGTTTCTTGCAGTTCTGTATATTCCTGCTAATAGAGGGTCTAATGCCAATAACGACGGAGTGTTCAACTCAATTAAACATACCCACGTCTTCTATCAAATCAAGAGTTGACGTATAAAAGCGTAGTCTCCAAAGTGTAGTGGTATGGACATATAAACGCAATTATCTTAGATCAAGCGGAGTTTCTTGCAGTTATGTATATTCCTGCTAATATAAAGTCTAATGCCAATTACGACGGAGTGTTCAACTCAATTAAACATACCCACGTCTTATATCAAATCAAGAGTTTACGTATAAAAGCGTAGTCTCCGAAGTGAAGTGTCATAGACATATAAACGCAATTATCTTAGAGAAGGCGGAGTTTCTTGCAGTTCTGTATATTTCTGCTAATAGAGGGTCTAATGTCAATAACAACGTAGTGTAAAACTCAATTAAACATAGCCACGTCTTCTATCAAATCAAGAGTTTACGTATAAAAGCGTAGTCTCCGAAGTGAAGTGTCATAGACATATAAACGCAATTATCTTAGAGAAGGCGGAGTTTCTTGCAGTTCTGTATATTCCTGCTAATAAAAGGTCTAATGCCAATTACGACGGAGTGTTAAACTAAATTAAACATACCCACGTCTTCTATCAAATCAAGAGTTAACGTATAAAAGTGTAGTCTCCGAAGTGAAGTGTCATAGACATATTAACCTAATTATCTTAGAGAAGGCGGAGTTTTTTTGCAGTTCTGTATATTCCTGCTAATAGAGTGTCGTATGCCAATAACGATTGAGTGTTGAAATCAATTAAACATACCCTCGTCTTCTATCAAATCAAGAGTTTACATGTAAAAGCGTAGTCTCCTATGTGTAGTGTTATGGACATATAAACGCAATTATCTTAGAGAAGGCGGAGCTTCTTGCAGTTCTGTATATTCCTGCTAATAGAAAGTCTAATGCCAATTACGACGGATTGTTGAACTTTATTAAACATACCCACATCTTCTATCAAATCAAGAGTTTACATGTAAAAGCGTAGTCTCCGAAGTGTAGTGGTATGGACATATAAACGCTATTATCTTAGAGAAGGCGAAGCTTCTTGCAGTTTTGTATATTCCTGCTAATAGAGAGTCTAATGCCAATTACGACGGAGTGTTCAACTCAATTAAACATACCCACGTCGTCTATTAAATAAGAGTTTACGTATAAAAGCGTAGTCTTCGAAGTGTAGTGGTACCGTATGGACATATAAACGCAATTATCTTAGAGAAGGCGGAGCTTCTTGCAGTTCTGTATATTTCTGCTTATAGAAAATCTAATGCCAATTACGACGGAGTGTTCAACTCAATTAACGATACCCACTTCTTCTATCAAATCAAGAGTTAACATGTAAAAGCGTAGTCTCCGAAGTGAAGTGTCATAGACATATAAACGCAATTATCTAAGAGAAGGCGGAGTTTCTTGCAGTTCTGTGTATTCCTGCTAATAGAAGGTCTAATGCTAATAACGACGGAGTGTTCAACTCAATTAAACATACCCACGTATTCTATCAAATCAAGAGTTTACGTATAAAAGCATTGACTCCGAAGTGTAGTGGTATGGACATATAAACGCAATTATCTTAGAGAAGGCGGAGTTTCTTGCAGTTCTGTAAAATCCTGCTAATAGAGGGTCTATTGCCAATTACGACGGAGTATTCAACTCAATTTAACATACCTACGTATTCTATTAAATCAACAGTTTACGTATAAAAGCGTTGTCTCCGAAGTGAAGTGTCATAGATATATAAACGCAATTATTCAGAGAAGGCGGAGTTTCTTGCAGTTCTGTGTATTCCTGCTAATAGATGGTCTAATGCTAATAACGATGGAGTGTTCAACTCAATTAAACATACCCACGTCTTCTATCAAATCAAGAGTTTACATGTAAAAGCGAAGTCTCCGAAGTGTAGTGTCATGGACATATAAACGCAAGTATCCTAGAGAAGGCGGAGTTTCTTGCAGTTCTGTATATTCCTGCTAATAGATGGTCTAATGCCAATTACGACGGAGTGTTCAACTTAATTAAACATACCAACGTCTCCTATCAAATCAAGAGTTTACATGTAAAAGCGTTGTCTCCAAAGTGAAGTGTCATAGACATATAAACGCAATAATCTAAGAGAAGGCGGAGTTTCTTGCAGTTCTGTATATTCTTGCTAATAGAGGGTCTAATGCCAATAACGACGGATCGTTCAAATTAATTAATCATTCCCACGTACTCAATAAAATCAAGAGTTTACGTATAGATGCGTAGTTTCCGAAGTGTAGTTGTATGGACATAAAAACGCAAATATCATAGAGAAGGCGGATCTTCTTGCAGTTCTGTATATTCCTGCTAATAGCGGGTCTAATGCCAATAACGACGGAGTGTTCAACTTAACTAAACATACCCACGTCTTCTATCAAATCAAGAGTTTACATGTAAAAGCGTAGTCTTCGAAGTGTAGTGATATGGACATATAAACGCAATTATCTAAGAGAAGGCGGAGCTTCTTGCAGTTCTGTATATTTCTGCTTATAGAGAATCTAATGCTTATTACGACGGAGTGTTCAACTCAATTAACGATATCCACTATTTCTATCAAATCAAGAGTTTACATGTAAAAGCGTAGTCTCCGAAGTGAAGTGTCATAGACATATAAACGCAATTATCTAAGAGAAGGCGGAGTTTCTTGCAGTTCTGTGTATTCTTGCTAATAGAAGGTCTAATGCCAATAACGACGGAGTGTTCAACTCAATTACACATACCCACGTATTCTATCAAATCAAGAGTTTACGTATAAAAGCGTTGTCTCCGAAGTGAAGTGTCATAGACATATAAACGCAATTATCTAAAAGAAGGCGGAGTTTCTTGCAGTTCTGTGTATTCCAGCTAATAGAGGGTCTAATGCCCATTACGATGGAGTGTTCAACTTAATTAAACATTCCCACGTCGTCTATCAAATCAAGAGTTTACGTATAAAAGCGTAGTCTCCGAAGTGTAGTGGTACCGTATGGACATATAAACGCAATTATCTAAGAGAAGGCGGAGTTTCTTGCAGTTCTGTGTATTCCTGCTTATAGAGGGTCTAATGTTAATTACGACGGATTGTTCAAATCAATTAAACTAACCCACGTCTTCTATCAAATCAAGAGTTTACGTATAAAAGCGTTGTCTCCGAAGTGAAGTGTCATTGACATATAAACGCAATAATCTTAGAGAAGGCGGAGTTTCTTGCAGTTCTGTATATTCCTGCTAATAGAGGGTCTAATGCCAATAACGAAGGAGTGTTCAACTCAATTAACCATATCCACGTCTTCCATCATATCAAGAGTTTACGTATAAAAGCGTAGTCTTTAAAGTGAAGTGGTATGGAAATATAAACGCAATTATCTAAGAGAAGGCGGAGTTTCTTGCAGTTCTGTGTATTCCTGCTAATAGAGGGTCTATTGCCAATAACGACGGAGTATTCAACTCAATTAAACATATCCACGTCTTCTATCAAATCAAGAGTTTACGTGTAAATGCGTAATCTACGAAGTTAAGTGTCATAGACATATAAACGCAATTATCCTAAAGAAGGCGGAGTTTCTTGCAGTTCTGTATATTCCTGCTAGAAAAAGAGTCTTATGCCAATCACGACGGAGTGTTCAACTTAATTAAACATACCCACGTTTTCTATCAAATCAAGAGTTTACATGTAAAAGCGTAGTCTCCGAAGTGAAGTGTCATAGACATATAAACGCAATTATCTTAGAGAAGGCGAAGCTTCTTGCAGTTCTGTATATTCCTGCTAAAAGAGAGTCTATTGCCAATAACGCCGGAGTGTTCAACTCAATTAAACATACCCACGTCTTCTATCAAATCAAGAGTTTACGTATAAAAGCGTAGTCTCCGAAGTGTAGTGGTATGGACATATAAACGCAATTATCTTAGAGAAAGCGGAGTTTCTTGCAGTTCTGTATATTCCTGCTAATATAAGGTCTAATGCCAATAACGACGGAGTGTTCAACTCAATTAAACATACCCACGTCTTATATCAAATCAAGAGTTTACGTATAAAAGCGTAGTCTCCGAAGTGTGGTGGTATGGACATATAAACGCAATTATCTTAGAGAAGGCGGTGTTTCTTGCAGTTCTGTATATTCCTGCTAATAGAAGGTCTAATGCCAATTACGACGAAGTGTTTAACTCAATTAAACATATTCCTGCTAATAGAGGGTCTAATGTCAATAACGACGTAGTGTAAAACTCAATTAAACATACCCACGTATTCTATAAAATCAAGAGTTTACGTATAAAAGCGTAGTTTCCGAAGTGTAGTGGTATGGACATATAAACGCAAATATCATAGAGAAGGCGGATCTCTTTGCAGTTCTGTATATTCCTGCTAATAGCGGGTCTAATGCCAATAACGACGGAGTGTTCAACCTAATTAAACATACCCACGTCTTCAATCAAATCAAGAGTTTACATGTAAAAGCGTAGTCTCCGAAGTGAAGTGTCATAGACATATAAACGCATTTATCTTAGAGAAAGCGGAGCTTCTTGCAGTTCTGTATATTTCTGCTTATAGAGAATCTAATGCCAATTACGACGGAGTGTTCAACTCAATTAACCATATCCACTTCTTCTATCAAATCAAGAGTTTACATGTAAAAGCGTAGTCTCCGAAGTGAAGTGTCATAGACATATAAACGCAATTATCTAAGAGAAAGCGGAGTTTCTTGCAGTTCTGTGTATTCCTGCTAATAGAAGGTCTAATGCCAATAACGATGGAGTGTTCAACTCAATTAAACATACCCACGTATTCTATCAAATCAAGAGTTTACGTATAAAAGCATTGACTCCGAAGTGTAGTGGTATGGACATATAAACGCAATTATCTTAGAGAAGGCGGAGTTTCTTGCAGTTCTGTATATTCCTGCTAATAGAGGGTCTATTGCCAATTACGACGGAGTGTTCAACACAATTAAACATACTTACGTATTCTATCAAATCAAGAGTTTACGTATAAAAGCGTTGTCTCCGAAGTGAAGTGTCAAAGACATATAAACGCAATTATCTAAGAGAAGGCGGAGTTTCTTGCAGTTCTGTGTATTCCTGCTAATAGAGGGTCTAATGCCAATAAAGATGGAGTGTTCAACTTAATTAAACATTCCCCCGTCGTCTATCAAATCAAGAGTTTACGTATAAAAGCGTAGTCTCGGAAGTGTAGTGGTACCGTATGGACATATTAACGCAATTATCTAAGAGAAGAAGGAGTTTCTTGCAGTTCTGTATATTCCTGCTAATTAAGAGTCTAATGCCAATTACGACGGATTGTTCAAATCAATTAAACTAACCCACGTCTTCTATCAAATCAAGAGTTTACGTATAAAAGCGTTGTCTCCGAAGTGAAGTGTCATTGACATATAAACGCAATAATCTTAGAGAAGGCGGAGTTTCTTGCAGTTCTGTATATTCTTGCTAATAGAGGGTCTAATGCCAATAACGACGGAGTGTTCAACTCAATTAACCATATCCACGTCTTCTATCAAATCAAGAGTTTACGTATAAAAGCGTAGTCTTTAAAGTGAAGTGGTATGGACATATAAACGCAATTATCTAAGAGAAGGCGAAGTTTCTTGCAGTTCTGTGTATTCCTGCTAATAGAGAATCTATTGCCAATAACGACGGAGTGTTCAACTCAATTAAACATATCCACGTCTTCTATCAAATCAAGAGTTTACGTGTAAATGCGTAATCTACGAAGTGAAGTGTCATAGACATATAAACGCAATTATCCTAGAGAAGGCGGAGTTTCTTGCAGTTCTGTATATTCCTGCTAATAAAGAGTCTAATACCAATCATGACGGAGTGTTCAACTTAATTAACCATACACACGTTTTCTATCAAATCAAGAGTTTACATGTAAACGCGAAGTCTCCGAAGTGAAGTGTCATAGACATATAAACGCAATTATCTTAGAGAAGGCGAAGCTTCTTGCAGTTCTGTATATTCCTGCTAAAAGAGGGTCTATTGCCAATTAACGACGGAGTGTTCAACTCAATTAAACATACCCACGTCTTCTATCAAATCAAGAGTTTACGTATAAAAGCGTAGTCTCCGAAGTGTAGTGGTATGGACATATAAACGCAATTATCTTAGAGAAAGCGGAGTTTCTTGCAGTTCTGTATATTCCTGCTAATATAAGGTCTAATGCCAATTACGACGGAGTGTTCAACTCAAATTAACATACCCACGTCTTATATCAAATCAAGAGTTTACGTATAAAAGCGTAGTCTCCGAAGTGTGGTGGTATGGACATATAAACGCAATTATCTTAGAGAAGGCGGAGTTTCTTGCAGTTCTGTATATTCCTGCTAATAGAAGGTCTAATGCCAATTACGACGAAGTGTTTAACTCAATAAAACATACCCACGTCTTCTATCAAATCAAGAGTTTACGTGTAAATGCGTAATCTACGAAGTGTAGTGGTATGGACATATAAACGCAATTATCTAAGAGAAGGCGGATCTTCTTGCAGTTCTGTATATTCCTGCTAATAAAGGGTCTAATGCCAATAACGACAGAGTGTTCAACTCAATTAAACATACCCACGTCTTCTATCAAATCAAGAGTTTACGTGTAAAGGCGTAATCTACGAAGTGAATTGTCATAGACATATAAACGAAATTATCCTAGAGAAGGCGGAGTTTCTTGCAGTTCTGTATATTCCTGCTAATAGAAGGTCTATTGCCAATTACGACGGAGTGTTCAACTCCATTAAACATACCCACGTCTTCTATCAAATCAAGAGTTTACATGTAAATGCGTAATCTACGAAGTGTAGTGGTATGGACATATAAACGCAATTATCTAAGAGAAGGCGGATCTTCTTGCCATTCTTTATATTCCTGCTAATAGATGGTCAAATGCCAATAACGACGGAGTGTTCAACTTAATAAAACATACCCATGTCTTCTATCAAATCAAGAGTTTACATGTAAAAGCGTAGTCTCCGAAGTGTAGTGTCATGGACATATAAACGCCATTATCCTAGAGAAGGCGGAGTTTCTTGCAGTTCTGTATATTCCTGCTAATAGATGGTCTAATGCCAATCACGACGGAGTGTTCAACTTAATTAAACATACCCACGACTTCTATCAAATCAAGAGTTTACGTGTAAATGCGTAATCTACGAAGAGAAAAGTCATAGACATATAAACGCAATTATCCTAGAGAAGGCGGAGTTTCTTGCAGTTCTGTATATTCCTGCTAATAGAAGATCTATTGCCAATAACGACGGAGTGTTCAACTCCATTAAAGATACCCACGTCTTCTATCAAATCAAGAGTTTACATTTAAAAGCGTAGTCTCCGAAGTGAAGTGTCATAGACATATAAACGCAATTATCTAAGAGAAGGCGGAGTTTCTTGCAGCTCTGTATATTCCTGCTAATAGAGGGTCTAATGCCAATTACGACGGAGTGTTCAACTCAATTAAACTTACCCACGTCTTCTATCAAATCAAGAGTTTACGTGTAAAAGCGTAGTCTCCGAAGTGAAGTGTCATAGATATATAAACGCAATTATCTAAGAGAAGGCGGAGTTTCTTGCAGTTCTGTATATTCTTACTAATAAAGAGTCTAATGCCAATAACGACGGATCGTTCAAATTAATTAATCATACCCACGTATTCTATAAAATCAAGAGTTTACGTATAAAAGCGTAGTTTCCGAAGTGTAGTGGTATGGACATATAAACGAAAATATCATAGAGAAGGCGGATCTTCTTGCAGTTCTGTATATTCCTGCTAATAGCGGGTCTAATGCCAATAACGACGGAGTGTTCAACTTTATTAAACATACCCACGTATTCTATTAAATCAAGAGTTTACATGTAAAAGCGTAGTCTCCGAAGTGAAGTGTCATAGACATAAAAACGCATTTATCTTAGAGAAGGCGGAGCTTCTTGCAGTTCTGTATATTCCTGCTAATAAAAGGTCTAATGCCAATAACGACGGAGTGTTCAACTCAATTAACCATATCCACTTCTTCTATCAAATCAAGAGTTTACATGTAAAAGCGTAGTCTCCGAAGTGAAGTGTCATAGACATATAAACGCAATTATCTAAGAGAAGGCGGAGTTTCTTGCAGTTCTGTGTATTCCTGCTAATTGAAGGTCTAAGGAATAACGACGGAGTGTTCAACTCAATTAAACATACCCACGTATTCTATCAAATCAAGAGTTAACGTATAAAAGCATTGACTCCGAAGTGTAGTGGTATGGACATATAAACGCAATTATCTTAGAGAAGGCGGAGTTTCTTGCAGTTCTGTATATTCCTGCTAATAGAAGGTCTATTGCCAATTACGACGGAGTGTTCAACTCAATTAAACATACCCACGTATTCTATCAAATCAAGAGTTTACGTATAAAAGCGTTGTCTCCGAAGTGAAGTGTCATAGACATATAAACGCAATTATCTAAGAGAAGGCGGAGTTTCTTGCAGTTCTGTGTATTCCTGCTAATAGAGGGTCTAATGCCAATTACGATGGAGTGTTCAACTTAATTAAACATTCCCACGTCGTCTATCAAATCAAGAGTTTACGTATAAAAGCGTAGTCTCCGAAGTGTAGTGGTACCGTATGGACATATCAACGCAATTATCTAAGAGAAGGCGGAGTTTCTTGCAAGTCTGTATATTCCTTCTAATAAAGGGTCTAATGCCAATTACGACGGATTGTTCAAATCAATTAAACTAACCCACGTCTTCTATCAAATCAAGAGTTTACGTATAAAAGCGTTGTCTCCGAAGTGAAGTGTCATTGACATATAAACGCAATTATCTTAGAGAAGGCGGAGTTTCTTACAGTTCTGTGTATTCCTGCTAATAGAGGGTCTAATGCCAATAACGACGGAGTGTTCAACTCAATTAACCATATTCACGTCTTCTATCAAATCAAGAGTTTACGTATAAAAGCGTAGTCTTTAAAGTAAAGTGGTATGGACATATAAACGCAATTATCTAAGAGAAGGCGGAGTTTCTTGCAGTTCTGTGCATTCCTGCTAATAGAGGGTCTATTGCCAAAAACGACGGAGTGTTAAACTCAATTAAACATAACCACGTCTTCTATCAAATCAAGAGTTTACGTGTAAATGCGTAATCAACGAAGTGAAGTGTCATAGACATATAAACGCAATTATCCTAGAGAAGGCGGAGTTTCTTGCAGTTCTGTATATTATGCTAATAAAGAGTCTAATGCCAATCACGACAGAGTGTTCAACTCAATTAACCATACCCACGTTTTCTATCAAATCAAGAGTTTACGTATAAAAGCATTGACTCCGAAGTGTAGTGGTATGGACATATAAACGCAATTATCTTAGAGAAGGCGGAGTTTCTTGCAGTTCTGTATATTCCCGCTAATAGAAGGTCTATTGCCAATTACGACGGAGTGTTCAACTCTATTAAACATACCCAGTACTTCTATCAAATCAAGAGTTTACATGTAAATGCGTTATCTACGAAGTGTAGCGGTATGGACATATAAACGCAATTATCTAAGAGAAGGCGGATCTTCTTGCAATTCTTTATATTCCTGCTAATAGATGGTCTAATGCCAATAACGACGGAGTGTTCAACTCAATTAAACATACCCACGTCTTCTATCAAATCAAGAGTTTACATGTAAAAGCGTAGTCTCCGAAGTGTAGTGTCATGGACATATAAACGCAATTATCCTAGAGAAGGCGGAGTTTCTTGCAGTTCTGTATATTTCTGCTAATAGATGGTCTAATGCCAATAACGACGGAGTGTTCAACTCAATTATACATACCCACGTCTTCTATCAAATCAAGAGTTTACGTGTAAATGCGTAATCTACGAAGTGAGTGTCATAGACATATAAACGCAATTATCCTAGAGAAAGCGGAGTTTCTTGCAGTTCTGTATATTCCTGCTAATAGAAGGTCTATTGCAAATTACGATGGAGTGTTCAACTTCATTAAACATACCCACGTCTTTTATCAAATCAAGAGTTTACATGTAAAAGCGTAGTCTCTGAAGTGAAGTGTCATAGACATATTAACGCAATTATCTAAGAGAAGGCGGAGTTTCTTGCAGTTCTGTGTATTCCTGCTAATGGAGGGTCTAATGCCAATTACAATGAAGTGTTCAACTTAATTAAACATACCAACGTCTTCTATCAAATCAAGAGTTTACATGTAAAAGCGTAGTCTCCGAAGTGAAGTGTCATAGACATATAAACGCAATAATCTAAGAGAAGGCGGAGTTTCTTGCAGTTCTGTATATTCTTGCTAATAGAGGGTCTAATGCCAATAACGACGGATCGTTCAAATTAATTAATCATACCCACGTATTCTTTAAAATCAAGAGTTTACGTATAAAAGCGTAGTTTCCGAAGTGAAGTGGTATGGACATATAAACGCAAATATCATAGAGAAGGCGGATCTTCTTGCAGTTCTGTATATTCCTGCTAATAGCGGGTCTAATGCCAATAACGACGGATTGTTCAACTTAATTAAACATACCCACGTCTTCTATCAAATCAAGAGTTTACATGTAAAAGCGTAGTCTCCGAAGTGAAGTGTCATAGACATATAAACGCATTTATCTTAGAGAAGGCGGAGCTTCTTGCAGTTCTGTATATTTCTGCTTATAGAGAATCTTATGCCAATAACGACGGAGTGTTCAACTTAATTAAACATATCCACTTCTTCTATCAAATCAAGAGTTTACATGTAAAAGCGTAGTCTCCGAAGTGAAGTGTCATAGACATATAAACGCTCTTATCTAAGAGAAGGCGGAGTTTCTTGCAGTTCTGTGTATTCCTGCTAATAGAAGGTCTAATGCCAATAACGACGGAGTGTTCAACTCAATTTAACATACCCACGTATTCTATCAAATCAAGAGTTTACGTATAAAAGCATTGACTCCGAAGTGTAGTGGTACCGTATGGACATATCCATGCAATTATCTAAGAGAAAGCGGAGTTTCTTGCAGTTCTGTATATTCCTGCTAATAAAGGGTCTAATGCCAATTACGACGGATTGTTCAAATCAATTAAACTAACCTACGTCTTCTATCAAATCAAGAGTTAACGTATAAAAGCGTTGTCTCCAAAGTGAAGTGTCATTGACATATAAACGCAATAATCTTAGAGAAGGCGGAGTTTCTTGCAGTTCTGTGTATTCCTGCTAATAGAGGGTCTAATGCTTATAACGACGGAGTGTTCAACTCAATTAACCATATCCACGTCTTCTATCAAATCAAGAGTTTACGTATAAAAGCGTAGTCTTTAAAGTAAAGTGGTATGGACATATAAACGCAATTATCTAAGAGAAGGCGGAGTTTCTTGCAGTTCTGTGTATTCCTACTAATAGAGGGTCTATTGCCAATAACGACGGAGTGTTAAACTCAATTAAACATATCCACGTATTCTATCAAATCAAGAGTTTACGTGTAAATGCGTAATCTACGAAGTGAAGTGTCATAGACATATAAACGCAATTATCCTAGAGAAGGCGGAGTTTCTTGCAGTTCTGTATATTCCTGCTAATAAAGAGTCTAATGCCAATCACGACAGAGTGTTCAACTCAATTAACCATGTAATGTAGCGTCCTCGATTGTAATGTAGCATCCTCCATTGTAATGTAGCGTCCTACGCTCTTACCCCAGAGCAAGGGTTGGAGGGGGAGGGAGGAACCATGGAGGCTGCAGACATTACACAGGCGGGTGTATGGCTAGAGGGCTGTGTGGGGCCAGAGGGCGGAGAGTGGTAGTGGGCGGTGAACAGAGATAGAGAGGGGGGTCTACGGTCCTCGGTAAGAGAACTTGCTACGGCAGTTATTCGAGTTATAGTAAATAATAATTGTTTATTGTGTTATAGTTAGAGTAAATAAACAACTATCGTTCGTTTTAAAACATGTTCTTCGTTATTACGGTAAGGAGGAACCCAGATATATTACATTGGCGCCCAACGTAAATTGTGACAGTGTTTTGTTTGCTTTGTGACTGTTTATTTTCGCTTGTGACAATTTTGTTTTGTTTTTGTTTTTTTTTTACGTGAACATTTCGTATTGGATTAATATTATTATCTATCCACAAAAATGCCGAAACGAAGGGTGCAACCCAGTCCCGACCGCGATGGGGACGGTGTGGACAATCAGATAGTCAACGTAGTGCGCGAAATGATGGCTGCGATGTCTAACCAGCTATCATCAGTGGTGGAGCGCCTAAATGTGTTAGAGGTGGCCGGCAGGCCTCTCCAAGACACGTCTACACGTCAAGAGGCGAGCACACAGCAGGGACTATTCGCGACCCAGCCGTCGTCTCCACGGCAATCTGAGACAGTTCCTGTAAGTAGCACTTTACCACTCTTCCACTTACATTCGACGCAGCCGAGTCTGCAACCGGTTTACCCGAAGTTCCGTGACGATGGGACAGTCAACCCAATCGAATTTTTGAATGACATCCATTCCACGTTTATACAATTTGGGGTACCGGCGAACCAGTGGCTCTCTATTTCAATGCGCCAGCTTGAGGGCGTCGCAAAAGATTGGGGAGCTGCGTTCCAACGGACATGGCCGTGCTGGGACGCATTCGCGGCGGACTTTAAAGATATGTTCTGGTCGGAGGAACGACAAGACGCGGTAATATACAAACTACAACAGGACTATTACGACAAGAAAAACCATGGGACAATGACAGAATTTTTTTTATCATGGATGCACAAAATTAAATATATTTCGATACCGATGTCGGACGCGACGTTCGTGCGACGTATGTCGTATTTGCTTCCTTCGAACGTAGAGAATACTATACTGGCCTCTCACGTCACGACGCCGGAGGCGATGTTGAAGCTTCTGAGGGGCATGGACGACGCAGCGCTGCGACGCCGAGACCGCGAGAGAGGACAACGTTACGGCGGCGCCCCTACCGGAGACTACACGCGATACCAGGCAGGCGCTACCGCAGCTGGTAACATGTACTCGGCGACGGGACCACGGCAACAGAACAGCGCGGGGAATTGGAGGGAACCTCGAACTCAGGACTATCGCCGCAACACCGACGCCAATAGTAGCCGTGGGCCGAGGGTCAGTAACATAACGTTTCAGGACGCACCGGAGGAAGGCGTACCTCATTTGGAGGCGGAACAGAGGGCATCGGAAGAGGACCACGCGGGAAACGACGCCTAACCGGACAGGATGCTCCGCTGTTTCCGGTTACACACACGTCCAGGGATGAAGACAACCTGCACGTAAGGAGTGTTCAAACTATTGAAGTGTTCGACCAGGGCAGCCTCCGAGACGATTTCTTACAAGAGTGCGCATCGGTCGACGAGACGCCGCAGAAGACGATACCGGAGATACATGTAAGTGTTTGTGGTATTCATATAAAAGCATTGTTGGATACAGGCAGTGAAATTACATGTATTTCTGAACAATTCTGGTCGAATTTAATTGAACAAGATCCGAAGTTGCCGCTTTTACCAGCCCGGAGTATTTTAGTTACGGGCGCGTTCAATGAGAAAACCCATACAGTGAACAAACAGACATACCTACCTATTATGATAGTGGACGTGTTGTATGAGATGCCTGTGTTAATTGTTCCTCAATTACATCGCGAATTAATAATAGGTTCGGATTGGCTACAATCTGTTACGGCCGAGATTAACTTCAAAAACAACACGGTCCAAATAACGCTCGGGGATAACACCCAAATTCTCACTTTTGAATCCAAAACAATACGTGTAGGGGAAGAATACTCTTGTCAACATGTAACAGTTCGACTACCAAATCAGACAGAAGGACCATGTTCGGGGATTAACCCACACTGTAGCGCCAGACTGGACAATGACCGAGGTTTCGCCGAACGGGTGAATACAGCCATGAACTCCATACCTATCAACCCTGAACAAAAACTGCAAATGGTAACAATGCTGCTCGACTATTCTGCTGTATTTTCAGATATTCCTGGTAGGGTAACAAATTACATTCATGAATTGGAGGTGACAGATCCGACCCCATTTACTCAGAAGTCTTACCCGATCCCCTATTCCAAACGACAGGCAGTTGATAAACATATAAAACAAATGCTTGAATGGAACATTATTGAAGCAGCCCCGTCGGCCTATACAAATCCTATCGTGTTTGTTGTAAAACCAAATGGCGCGATCCGTATGTGCTTAGACGCGCGTCTTATGAATTCCAAGTTAGCACCGCAACATGACTCACCATTGCCAATGGAAGAGCTTTTACAGAAATTCCACGGAAAAATGTTTTTTACAACTTTCGATTTAACGAGCTCATTTTATCAATTACCCCTAAAAGAGGAACACAGAAAATACACAGCCTTTGTTTACAACGGAATTACGTACCGTTATTGCGTTGTTCCGTTTGGACTGCAATCGAGCGTCGCTGGGTTAACACGTTGTCTGAATAACCTATTTACACCGGAGATCAAAAAGTGTGCGACGGTCTACGTTGACGATATTATCGTCGCATCAGAAGATTTTGAGTCACATTTAAGAGATGTCAAGTTAGTCCTGGAGGCTCTGTCTACAGTGTTTATGACTATTAAATTTGATAAATGTCAATTCTCACGGTCTGAGGTCGATTTCCTGGGTCACATAATATCAGCGGATGGCGTGAGGGTGGACCACAGGAAGACACAGCCTATCCTTGACTATCCCCGGCCTCAGAATATTAAACAATTACGCAGGTTCCTCGGAATGTGTACGTACTTCCGACGATCTTGTGATAACTATTCACACACCGTTGATCCGTTGCTGAGACTGTTAAAGAAGGGGGTAAAATGGCAGTGGAGTACGGAGTTACAAAACGTGTTTGACAATGTTAAGCGTCTATTTATAGACACAGTAATGATACACCATCCGATTCCAGGGATCCAATTGCAGGTGCAAACTGATAGTTCAGACGTTGGGGTTGGGGCACAATTATTCCAAATTGATAAAAAGGGCGACCGTCGGGTAATTGCCTTTGCCAGTCGGTCATTAAAAGGTCCTGAGAGGCGATACTTTACTACGGAAAAAGAGGGACTCGCTGTAATATACGCATTACAAAAGTTTCGCACCTTCTTGCTAGGGGAAAAATTTACGATATGGACGGATCACAAAAGCTTGTCGTTTATACGGAAATGCAAGCTACTTAATAGCAGAATGACCAGGTGGATCCTAATTATACAAGAATACGATTTTGAGATCAAATATTGCCCAGGAAGGGAAAATGTGGTTGCTGACGCCCTAAGCCGCGCACCCGTTGACTGCCCCCAAAGCGAGGAGAAGGCGTGTATACGCATAGCAACAATAAAACACGTGGTTGAAAGAGCTAACACGAACTTGACAACATGGGCCCGACAGTTACCTGAGAGACAGCGCAATGACCCTAAACTCCGCGTAATGATTGACAAGCTGGGTGACGCTCGGACAGACAGGGGTCAAGTTAATCGGGAGGGGTACATGTTGTTTCAAGACATTCTCTACCACCAGGGCAAACACGACAATGGCTGGAGGGCAGTAGTCCCTACTGAACATATACATGAGCTCATAACTCAATATCACGAAGCGTATGGCCACATAGGCGCATACAAAACCCATAAATTAATTGGGGAGTATTTTTACTGGAAGAATATGCGACGTAATATTATAAAAGTGACTAGTTCGTGCGATAGTTGCCAGAGGGCTAAATACCCGAATCGGACTTTATCAGGCGCGATGGCTCATGTAATGCCCGCGAAGCCTAACGAGTTACTGACAACCGACTTGTATGGCCCGCTTCCCCAAGCACGTGGCGGTGTGAAATACATCTTGGTTTTTTTAGACGCCTTTACTAAATACGTGCGAGTGTACGCACTCAAACGCGCGACAACGTCGGCAATCCTGAATAAACTCATAAATGATTATATCCCAAATGTAGGCCGTCCTGACAAACTCTTAGCTGACCATGGAAGTCAATTCACATCACGAAAATGGTACACCGCACTAGAAGAAGAAAGTATCATTCCGTTGCACTCTTCAATACGTCACCCACAAAGCAACCCGACAGAGAGAGTGATGCGGGAACTGGGCAGGGTGTTCCGTACTTATTGCAGCGAGAAACACACGACCTGGGTCGATTGTTTACCATTTATTCAAGACTGGTTCAATGTGACGACTCACAGCGCCACGGGCTTTACACCCCATGAATTGCACTTCCGAGAAGACCCAAAACGTGCAATAGCTGAGTTGCTGCACCTGCCGCCGGACCTCGAGCCAGCGATGTCTCACACCAGAAAGATTGTGTTGGCGAGCGAAAGGATGGCGTCGAACGCAGCGAGGCGGAAGGCGCGACATGACAACAACAGCAAGCCGACCGTTTTTGGTGTGGGTGATGTGGTGTTGTTGAAAAGCAATCATATGTCTAGTGTTTTGGACAGGGAAATTGAAAAGTTTTTTATGTTGTACGAAGGCCCATTCATAATTGGGAATGTGGTAGGACACAATGCATATCGTCTCATTGACAAAAACGATAAGGATAAGGGTGTGCATAACATTATAAATTTAAAGCGGTATGTTGAACCTGTGTAATGCACTTAATGTATAATCGTCAATTCATTTTTGATACCGATTATTGATATTAATGTGTCATTTGTGTGTAATTTTTAAATGGAATTGTGATTAGTGTTTATGACATTACTGTAAAGATTTCATTATTTATTTTAATGAAATGCGGTAATGAAATCTGGGGGAGCATTGTAATGTAGCGTCCTCGATTGTAATGTAGCATCCTCCATTGTAATGTAGCGTCCTACGCTCTTACCCCAGAGCAAGGGTTGGAGGGGGAGGGAGGAACCATGGAGGCTGCAGACATTACACAGGCGGGTGTATGGCTAGAGGGCTGTGTGGGGCCAGAGGGCGGAGAGTGGTAGTGGGCGGTGAACAGAGATAGAGAGGGGGGTCTACGGTCCTCGGTAAGAGAACTTGCTACGGCAGTTATTCGAGTTATAGTAAATAATAATTGTTTATTGTGTTATAGTTAGAGTAAATAAACAACTATCGTTCGTTTTAAAACATGTTCTTCGTTATTACGGTAAGGAGGAACCCAGATATATTACAACCATACCCACATTTTCTATCAAATCAAGAGTTTACATGTAAAAGCGAGGTCTCCGAAGTGAAGTGTCATAGACATATAAACGCAATTATCTTAGAGAAGGCGAAGCTTCTTGCAGTTCTGTATATTCCTGCTAAAAGAGGGTCTATTGCCAATAACGACGGAGTGTTCAACTCAATTAAACATACCCACGTCTTCTATCAAATCAAGAGTTTACGTATAAAAGCGTAGTCTCCGAAGTGTAGTGGTATGGACATATAAACGCAATTATCTTAGAGAAAGCGGAGTTTCTTGCAGTTCTGTATATTCCTGCTTATATAAGGTCTAATGCCAATTACGACGGATTGTTCAACTCAATTAAACATACCCACGTCTTATATCAAATCAAGAGTTTACGTATAAAAGCGTAGTCTCCGAAGTGTGGTGGTATGGACATATAAACGCAATTATCTAAGAGAAGGCGGATCTTCTTGCAATTCTTTATATTCCTGCTAATAGATGGTCTAATGCAAATAACGACGGAGTGTTCAACTCAATTAAACATACCCACGTCTTCTATCAAATCAAGAGTTTACATGTAAAAGCGTAGTCTCCGAAGTGTAATGTCATGGACATATAAACGCAATTATCCTAGAGAAGGCGGAGTTTCTTGCAGTTCTGTATATTCCTGCTAATAGAAGGTCTATTGCCAATTACGACGGAGTGTTCAACTCCATTAAACATACCCACGTCTTCTATCAAATCAAGAGTTTACATGTAAAAGCGTAGTCTCCGAAGTGAAGTGTCATAGACATATAAACGCAATTATCTTAGAGAAGGCAAAGTTTCTTGCAGTTCTGTATATTCCTGCTACTAGAAAGTCTAATGCCAATAACGACGGAGTGTTCAACTCAATTAAACATACCCACGTCTTCTATCAAATCAAGAGTTTACGTGTAAAAGCGTAGTCTCCGAAGTGAAGTGTTATAGACATATAAACGCAATTATCTAAGAGAAGGCGGAGTTTCTTGCAGTTCTGTGTATTCCTGCTAATGGAGGGTCTAATGCAAATTACAATGGAGTGTTCAACTTAATTAAACATACCAACGTCTTCTATCAAATCAAGAGTTTACATGTAAAAGCGTAGTCTCCGAAGTGAAGTGTCATAGACATAAAAACGCAATAATCTAAGAAAAGGCGGAGTTTCTTGCAGTTCTGTATATTCTTGCTAATACAGGGTCTAATGCCAATAACGACGGATCGTTCAAATTAATTTATCATACCCACGTATTCTATAAAATCAAGAGTTTACGTATAAAAGCGTAGTTTCCGAAGTGTAGTGGTATGGACATATAAACGCAAATATCATAGAGAAGGCGGATCTTCTTGCAGTTCTGTATATTCCTGCTAATAGCGGGTCTAATGCCAATAACGACGGAAAGTTCAACCTAATTAAACATACCCACGTCTTCAATCAAATCAAGAGTTTACATGTAAAAGCGTAGTCTCCGAAGTGAAGTGTCATAGACATATAAACGCATTTATCTTAGAGAAGGCGGAGCTTCTTGCAGTTCTGTATATTTTTGCTTATAGAGAATCTAATGCCAATTACGACGGAGTGTTCAACTCAATTAACCATATACACTTCTTCTATCAAATCAAGAGTTTACATGTAAAAGCGTAGTCTCCGAAGTGAAGTGTCATAGACATATAAACGCAATTATCTAAGAGAAAGCGGAGTTTCTTGCAGTTCTGTGTATTCCTGCTAATAGAAGGTCTAATGCCAATAACGACGGAGTGTTCAACTCAATTAAACATACCCACGTATTCTATCAAATCAAGAGTTTACGTATAAAAGCATTGACTCCGAAGTGTAGTGGTATGGACATATAAACGCAATTATCTTAGAGAAGGCGGAGTTTCTTGCAGTTCTGTATATTCCTGCTAATAGTGGGTCTATTGCCAATTACGACAGAGTGTTCAACTCAATTAAACATACCCACGTATTCTATCAAATCAAGAGTTTACGTATAAAAGCGTTGTCTCCGAAGTGAAGTGTCTAGACATATAAACGCAATTATCTAAGAGAAGGCGGAGTTTCTTGCAGTTCTGTGTATTCCTGCTAATAGAGGGTCTAATGCCAATAACGATGGAGTGTTCAACTAAATTAAACATTCCCACGTCGTCTATCAAATCAAGAGTTTACGTATAAAAGCGTAGTCTCCGAAGTGTAGTGGTACCGTATGGACATATAAACGCAATTATCTAAGAGAAGGCGGAGTTTCTTGCAGTTCTGTATATTCCTGCTAATAGAGGGTCTAATGCCAATTACGACGGATTGTTCAAATCAATTAAACTAACCCACGTCTTCTATCAAATCAAGAGTTTACGTATAAAAGCGTTGTCTCCGAAGTGAAATGTCATTGACATATAAACGCAATAATCTAAGAGAAGGCGGAGTTTCTTGCAGTTCTGTATATTCTTGCTAATAGAGGGTCTATTGCCAATAACGACGGATTGTTCAACTCAATTAAACATATCCACGTCTTCTATCAAATCAAGAGTTTACGTGTAAATGCGTAATCTACGAAGTGAAGATCATAGACATATAAACGCAATTATCCTAGAGAAGGCGAAGTTTCTTGCAGTTCTGTATATTCCTGCTAATATAAGGTCTAATGCTTATTACGACGGAGTGTTCAAGTCAATTAAACATACCCACGTCTTATATCAAATCAAGAAATTACGTATAAAAGCGTAGTCTCCGAAGTGTGGTGGTATGGACATATAAACGCAATTATCTTAGAGAAGGCGGATTTTCTAGCAGTTCTGTATATTCCTGCTAATAGAAGGTCTAATGCCAATAACGACGAAGTGTTTAACTCAATTAAACATACCCACGTCTTCTATCAAATCAAGAGTTTACGTGTAAATGCGTAATCTACGAAGTGTAGTGGTATGGACATATAAACGCAATTATCTAAGAGAAGGCGGATCTTCTTGCAGTTCTGTATATTACTGCTAATAAAGGGTCTTATGCCAATAACGACGGAGTGTTCAACTCAATAAAACATACCCACGTCTTCTATCAAATCAAGAGTTTACGTGTAAATGCGTAATCTACGAAGTGAAGTGTCATAGACATATAAACGAAATTATCCTAGAGAAGGCGGAGTTTCTTGCAGTTCTGTATATTCCTGCTAATAGAAGGTCTATTGCCAATTACGACGGAGTGTTCAACTCCATTAAACATACCCACGTCTTCTATCAAATCAAGAGTTTACATGTAAAAGCGTAGTCTCCGAAGTGTAGTGTCATGGACTTATAAACGCAATTATCCTAGAGAAGCAGAGTTTCTTGCAGTTCTGTATATTCCTGCTATTAGATGGTCTAATGCCAGTCACGACGGAGTGTGCAACTTAATAAAACATACCCACGCCTTCTATCAAATCAAGAGTTTACGTGTAAATGCGTAATCTACGAAGAGAAGTGTCATAGATATATAAACGCAATTATCCTAGAGAAGGCGGAGCTTCTTGCAGTTCTGTATATTCCTGCTAAAAGAGGGTCTATTGCCAATAACGACGGAGTGTTCAACTCAATTAAACATACCCACGTCTTCTATCAAATCAAGAGTTTACGTATAAAAGCGTAGTCTCCGAAGTGTAGTGGTATGGACATATAAACGCAATTATCTTAGAGAAAGCGGAGTTTCTTGCAGTTCTGTATATTCCTGCTAATATAAGGTCTAATGCTTATTACGACGGAGTGTTCAACTTAATAAAACATACCCACGTCTTCTATCAAATCAAGAGTTTACGTGTAAATGCGTAATCTACGAAGAGAAGTGTCATAGATATATAAACGTAATTATCCTAGAGAAGGCGGAGTTTCTTGCAGTTCTGTATATTCCTGCTAATAGGAGATCTATTGCCAATAACGACGGAGTGTTCAACTCCATTAAACATACCCACGTCTTTTATCAAATCAAGAGTTTACATGTAAAAGCGTAGTCTCCGAAGTGAAGTGTCATAGACATATTTACGCATTTATCTAAGAGAAGGCGGAGTTTCTTGCAGTTCTGTGTATTCCTGCTAATGGAGGGTCTAATGCCAATTACAATGAAGTGTTCAACTTAATTAAACATACCAACGTCTTCTATCAAATCAAGAGTTTACATGTAAAAGCGTAGTCTCCGAAGTGAAGTGTCATAGACATATAAACGCAATAATCTAAGAGAAGGCGGAGTTTCTTGCAGTTCTGTATATTCTTGCTAATAGACGGTCTAATGCCAATAACGACGGATCGTTCAAATTAATTAATCATACCCACGTATTCTTTAAAATCAAGAGTTTACGTATAAAAGCGTAGTTTCCGAAGTGAAGTGGTATGGACATATAAACGCAAATATCATAGAGAAGGCGGATCTTCTTGCAGTTCTGTATATTCCTGCTAATAGCGGGTCTAATGCCAATAACGACGGATTGTTCAACTTAATTAAACATACCCACGTCTTCTATCAAATCAAGAGTTTACATGTAAAAGCGTAGTCTCCGAAGTGAAGTGTCATAGACATATAAACGCATTTATCTTAGAGAAGGCGGAGCTTCTTGCAGTTCTGTATATTCCTGCTAATAGAAGGTCTATTGCCAATTACGACGGAGTGTTCAACTCCATTAAACATACCCACGTCTTCTATCAAATCAAGAGTTTACATGTAAAAGCGTAGTCTCCGAAGTGAAGTGTCATAGACATATAAACGCAATTATCTTAGAGAAGGCAAAGTTTCTTGCAGTTCTGTATATTCCTGCTACTAGAAAGTCTAATGCCAATAACGACGGAGTGTTCAACTCAATTAAACATACCCACGTCTTCTATCAAATCAAGAGTTTACGTGTAAAAGCGTAGTCTCCGAAGTGAAGTGTTATAGACATATAAACGCAATTATCTAAGAGAAGGCGGAGTTTCTTGCAGTTCTGTGTATTCCTGCTAATGGAGGGTCTAATGCAAATTACAATGGAGTGTTCAACTTAATTAAACATACCAACGTCTTCTATCAAATCAAGAGTTTACATGTAAAAGCGTAGTCTCCGAAGTGAAGTGTCATAGACATAAAAACGCAATAATCTAAGAAAAGGCGGAGTTTCTTGCAGTTCTGTATATTCTTGCTAATACAGGGTCTAATGCCAATAACGACGGATCGTTCAAATTAATTTATCATACCCACGTATTCTATAAAATCAAGAGTTTACGTATAAAAGCGTAGTTTCCGAAGTGTAGTGGTATGGACATATAAACGCAAATATCATAGAGAAGGCGGATCTTCTTGCAGTTCTGTATATTCCTGCTAATAGCGGGTCTAATGCCAATAACGACGGAAAGTTCAACCTAATTAAACATACCCACGTCTTCAATCAAATCAAGAGTTTACATGTAAAAGCGTAGTCTCCGAAGTGAAGTGTCATAGACATATAAACGCATTTATCTTAGAGAAGGCGGAGCTTCTTGCAGTTCTGTATATTTTTGCTTATAGAGAATCTAATGCCAATTACGACGGAGTGTTCAACTCAATTAACCATATACACTTCTTCTATCAAATCAAGAGTTTACATGTAAAAGCGTAGTCTCCGAAGTGAAGTGTCATAGACATATAAACGCAATTATCTAAGAGAAAGCGGAGTTTCTTGCAGTTCTGTGTATTCCTGCTAATAGAAGGTCTAATGCCAATAACGACGGAGTGTTCAACTCAATTAAACATACCCACGTATTCTATCAAATCAAGAGTTTACGTATAAAAGCATTGACTCCGAAGTGTAGTGGTATGGACATATAAACGCAATTATCTTAGAGAAGGCGGAGTTTCTTGCAGTTCTGTATATTCCTGCTAATAGTGGGTCTATTGCCAATTACGACAGAGTGTTCAACTCAATTAAACATACCCACGTATTCTATCAAATCAAGAGTTTACGTATAAAAGCGTTGTCTCCGAAGTGAAGTGTCTAGACATATAAACGCAATTATCTAAGAGAAGGCGGAGTTTCTTGCAGTTCTGTGTATTCCTGCTAATAGAGGGTCTAATGCCAATAACGATGGAGTGTTCAACTAAATTAAACATTCCCACGTCGTCTATCAAATCAAGAGTTTACGTATAAAAGCGTAGTCTCCGAAGTGTAGTGGTACCGTATGGACATATAAACGCAATTATCTAAGAGAAGGCGGAGTTTCTTGCAGTTCTGTATATTCCTGCTAATAGAGGGTCTAATGCCAATTACGACGGATTGTTCAAATCAATTAAACTAACCCACGTCTTCTATCAAATCAAGAGTTTACGTATAAAAGCGTTGTCTCCGAAGTGAAATGTCATTGACATATAAACGCAATAATCTAAGAGAAGGCGGAGTTTCTTGCAGTTCTGTATATTCTTGCTAATAGAGGGTCTATTGCCAATAACGACGGATTGTTCAACTCAATTAAACATATCCACGTCTTCTATCAAATCAAGAGTTTACGTGTAAATGCGTAATCTACGAAGTGAAGATCATAGACATATAAACGCAATTATCCTAGAGAAGGCGAAGTTTCTTGCAGTTCTGTATATTCCTGCTAATATAAGGTCTAATGCTTATTACGACGGAGTGTTCAAGTCAATTAAACATACCCACGTCTTATATCAAATCAAGAAATTACGTATAAAAGCGTAGTCTCCGAAGTGTGGTGGTATGGACATATAAACGCAATTATCTTAGAGAAGGCGGATTTTCTAGCAGTTCTGTATATTCCTGCTAATAGAAGGTCTAATGCCAATAACGACGAAGTGTTTAACTCAATTAAACATACCCACGTCTTCTATCAAATCAAGAGTTTACGTGTAAATGCGTAATCTACGAAGTGTAGTGGTATGGACATATAAACGCAATTATCTAAGAGAAGGCGGATCTTCTTGCAGTTCTGTATATTACTGCTAATAAAGGGTCTTATGCCAATAACGACGGAGTGTTCAACTCAATAAAACATACCCACGTCTTCTATCAAATCAAGAGTTTACGTGTAAATGCGTAATCTACGAAGTGAAGTGTCATAGACATATAAACGAAATTATCCTAGAGAAGGCGGAGTTTCTTGCAGTTCTGTATATTCCTGCTAATAGAAGGTCTATTGCCAATTACGACGGAGTGTTCAACTCCATTAAACATACCCACGTCTTCTATCAAATCAAGAGTTTACATGTAAAAGCGTAGTCTCCGAAGTGTAGTGTCATGGACTTATAAACGCAATTATCCTAGAGAAGCAGAGTTTCTTGCAGTTCTGTATA
Source organism: Isoperla grammatica (assembly GCA_945910005.1). NCBI lineage: Eukaryota > Metazoa > Arthropoda > Insecta > Plecoptera > Perlodidae > Isoperla > Isoperla grammatica. The sequence continues at coordinate 33,972,943 of OX246740.1, forward strand.
TTCCTGCTATTAGATGGTCTAATGCCAGTCACGACGGAGTGTGCAACTTAATAAAACATACCCACGCCTTCTATCAAATCAAGAGTTTACGTGTAAATGCGTAATCTACGAAGAGAAGTGTCATAGATATATAAACGCAATTATCCTAGAGAAGGCGGAGCTTCTTGCAGTTCTGTATATTCCTGCTAAAAGAGGGTCTATTGCCAATAACGACGGAGTGTTCAACTCAATTAAACATACCCACGTCTTCTATCAAATCAAGAGTTTACGTATAAAAGCGTAGTCTCCGAAGTGTAGTGGTATGGACATATAAACGCAATTATCTTAGAGAAAGCGGAGTTTCTTGCAGTTCTGTATATTCCTGCTAATATAAGGTCTAATGCTTATTACGACGGAGTGTTCAACTTAATAAAACATACCCACGTCTTCTATCAAATCAAGAGTTTACGTGTAAATGCGTAATCTACGAAGAGAAGTGTCATAGATATATAAACGTAATTATCCTAGAGAAGGCGGAGTTTCTTGCAGTTCTGTATATTCCTGCTAATAGGAGATCTATTGCCAATAACGACGGAGTGTTCAACTCCATTAAACATACCCACGTCTTTTATCAAATCAAGAGTTTACATGTAAAAGCGTAGTCTCCGAAGTGAAGTGTCATAGACATATTAACGCAATTATCTAAGAGAAGGCGGAGTTTCTTGCAGTTCTGTGTATTCCTGCTAATGGAGGGTCTAATGCCAATTACAATGAAGTGTTCAACTTAATTAAACATACCAACGTCTTCTATCAAATCAAGAGTTTACATGTAAAAGCGTAGTCTCCGAAGTGAAGTGTCATAGACATATAAACGCAATAATCTAAGAGAAGGCGGAGTTTCTTGCAGTTCTGTATATTCTTGCTAATAGACGGTCTAATGCCAATAACGACGGATCGTTCAAATTAATTAATCATACCCACGTATTCTTTAAAATCAAGAGTTTACGTATAAAAGCGTAGTTTCCGAAGTGAAGTGGTATGGACATATAAACGCAAATATCATAGAGAAGGCGGATCTTCTTGCAGTTCTGTATATTCCTGCTAATAGCGGGTCTAATGCCAATAACGACGGATTGTTCAACTTAATTAAACATACCCACGTCTTCTATCAAATCAAGAGTTTACATGTAAAAGCGTAGTCTCCGAAGTGAAGTGTCATAGACATATAAACGCATTTATCTTAGAGAAGGCGGAGCTTCTTGCAGTTCTGTATATTTCTGCTTATAGAGAATCTTATGCCAATAACGACGGAGTGTTCAACTTAATTAAACATATCCACTTCTTCTATCAAATCAAGAGTTTACATGTAAAAGCGTAGTCTCCGAAGTGAAGTGTCATAGACATATAAACGCTCTTATCTAAGAGAAGGCGGAGTTTCTTGCAGTTCTGTGTATTCCTGCTAATAGAAGGTCTAATGCCAATAACGACGGAGTGTTCAACTCAATTTAACATACCCACGTATTCTATCAAATCAAGAGTTTACGTATAAAAGCATTGACTCCGAAGTGTAGTGGTACCGTATGGACATATCCATGCAATTATCTAAGAGAAAGCGGAGTTTCTTGCAGTTCTGTATATTCCTGCTAATAAAGGGTCTAATGCCAATTACGACGGATTGTTCAAATCAATTAAACTAACCTACGTCTTCTATCAAATCAAGAGTTAACGTATAAAAGCGTTGTCTCCAAAGTGAAGTGTCATTGACATATAAACGCAATAATCTTAGAGAAGGCGGAGTTTCTTGCAGTTCTGTGTATTCCTGCTAATAGAGGGTCTAATGCTAATAACGACGGAGTGTTCAACTCAATTAACCATATCCACGTCTTCTATCAAATCAAGAGTTTACGTATAAAAGCGTAGTCTTTAAAGTAAAGTGGTATGGACATATAAACGCAATTATCTAAGAGAAGGCGGAGTTTCTTGCAGTTCTGTGTATTCCTGCTAATAGAGGGTCTATTGCCAATAACGACGGAGTGTTAAACTCAATTAAACATATCCACGTATTCTATCAAATCAAGAGTTTACGTGTAAATGCGTAATCTACGAAGTGAAGTGTCATAGACATATAAACGCAATTATCCTAGAGAAGGCGGAGTTTCTTGCAGTTCTGTATATTCCTGCTAATAAAGAGTCTAATGCCAATCACGACAGAGTGTTCAACTCAATTAACCATACCCACATTTTCTATCAAATCAAGAGTTTACATGTAAAAGCGAGGTCTCCGAAGTGAAGTGTCATAGACATATAAACGCAATTATCTTAGAGAAGGCGAAGCTTCTTGCAGTTCTGTATATTCCTGCTAAAAGAGGGTCTATTGCCAATAACGACGGAGTGTTCAACTCAATTAAACATACCCACGTCTTCTATCAAATCAAGAGTTTACGTATAAAAGCGTAGTCTCCGAAGTGTAGTGGTATGGACATATAAACGCAATTATCTTAGAGAAAGCGGAGTTTCTTGCAGTTCTGTATATTCCTGCTTATATAAGGTCTAATGCCAATTACGACGGATTGTTCAACTCAATTAAACATACCCACGTCTTATATCAAATCAAGAGTTTACGTATAAAAGCGTAGTCTCCGAAGTGTGGTGGTATGGACATATAAACGCAATTATCTAAGAGAAGGCGGATCTTCTTGCAATTCTTTATATTCCTGCTAATAGATGGTCTAATGCAAATAACGACGGAGTGTTCAACTCAATTAAACATACCCACGTCTTCTATCAAATCAAGAGTTTACATGTAAAAGCGTAGTCTCCGAAGTGTAATGTCATGGACATATAAACGCAATTTTCCTAGAGAAGGCGGAGTTTCTTGCAGTTCTGTATATTCCTGCTAATAGAAGGTCTATTGCCAATTACGACGGAGTGTTCAACTCCATTAAACATACCCACGTCTTCTATCAAATCAAGAGTTTACATGTAAAAGCGTAGTCTCCGAAGTGAAGTGTCATAGACATATAAACGCAATTATCTTAGAGAAGGCAAAGTTTCTTGCAGTTCTGTATATTCCTGCTACTAGAAAGTCTAATGCCAATAACGACGGAGTGTTCAACTCAATTAAACATACCCACGTCTTCTATCAAATCAAGAGTTTACGTGTAAAAGCGTAGTCTCCGAAGTGAAGTGTTATAGACATATAAACGCAATTATCTAAGAGAAGGCGGAGTTTCCTGCAGTTCTGTGTATTCCTGCTAATGGAGGGTCTAATGCAAATTACAATGAAGTGTTCAACTTAATTAAACATACCAACGTCTTCTATCAAATCAAGAGTTTACATGTAAAAGCGTAGTCTCCGAAGTGAAGTGTCATAGACATAAAAACGCAATAATCTAAGAAAAGGCGGAGTTTCTTGCAGTTTTGTATATTCTTGCTAATACAGGGTCTAATGCCAATAACGACGGATCGTTCAAATTAATTTATCATACCCACGTCTTCTATCAAATCAAGAGTTAACGTGTAAATGCGTTATCTACGAAGTGAGTGTCATAGACATATAAACGCAATTATCCTAGAGAAAGCGGAGTTTCTTGCAGTTCTGTATATTCCTGCTAATAGAAGGTCTATTGCAAATTACGATGGAGTGTTCAACTTCATTAAACATACCCACGTCTTTTATCAAATCAAGAGTTTACATGTAAAAGCGTAGTCTCCGAAGTGAAGTGTCATAGACATATTAACGCATTTATCTAAGAGAAGGCGGAGTTTCTTGCAGTTCTGTGTATTCCTGCTAATGGAGGGTCTAATGCCAATTACAATGAAGTGTTCAACTTAATTAAACATACCAACGTCTTCTATCAAATCAAGAGTTTACATGTAAAAGCGTAGTCTCCGAAGTGAAGTGTCATAGACATATAAACGCAATAATCTAAGAGAAGGCGGAGTTTCTTGCAGTTCTGTATATTCTTGCTAATAGAGGGTCTAATGCCAATAACGACGGATCGTTCAATTTAATTAATCATACCCACGTATTCTTTAAAATCAAGAGTTTACGTATAAAAGCGTAGTTTCCGAAGTGTAGTGGTATGGACATATAAACGCAAATATCATAGAGAAGGCGGATCTTCTTGCAGTTCTGTATATTCCTGCTAATAGCGGGTCTAATGCCAATAACGACGGATTGTTCAACTTAATTAAACATACCCACGTCTTCTATCAAATCAAGAGTTTACATGTAAAAGCGTAGTCTCCGAAGTGAAGTGTCATAGACATATAAACGCATTTATCTTAGAGAAGGCGGAGCTTCTTGCAGTTCTGTATATTTCTGCTTATAGAGAATCTTATGCCAATAACGACGGAGTGTTCAACTTAATTAAACATATCCACTTCTTCTATCAAATCAAGAGTTTACATGTAAAAGCGTAGTCTCCGAAGTGAAGTGTCATAGACATATAAACGCTCTTATCTAAGAGAAGGCGGAGTTTCTTGCAGTTCTGTGTATTCCTGCTAATAGAAGGTCTAATGCCAATTACGACGGAGTGTTCAACTCAATTTAACATACCCACGTATTCTATCAAATCAAGAGTTTACGTATAAAAGCATTGACTCCGAAGTGTAGTGGTACCGTATGGACATATCCATGCAATTATCTAAGAGAAAGCGGAGTTTCTTGCAGTTCTGTATATTCCTGCTAATAAAGGGTCTAATGCCAATTACGACGGATTGTTCAAATCAATTAAACTAACCTACGTCTTCTATCAAATCAAGAGTTAACGTATAAAAGCGTTGTCTCCAAAGTGAAGTGTCATTGACATATAAACGCAATAATCTTAGAGAAGGCGGAAATTCTTGCAGTTCTGTATATTCTTGCTAATAGAGGGTCTATTGCCAATAACGACGGATTGTTCAACTCAATTAAACATGTCCACGTCTTCTATCAAATCAAGAGTTTACGTGTAAATGCGTAATCTACGAAGTGAAGTGTCATAGACATATAAACGCAATTATCCTAGAGAAGGCGGAGTTTCTTGCAGTTCTGTATATTTCTGCTAATTAAGAGTCTAATGCCAATCACGACGGAGTGTTCAACTCAATTAACCATACCCACGTTTTCTATCAAATCAAGAGTTTACATGTAAAAGCGAAGTCTCCGAAGTGAAGTGTCATAGACATATAAACGCAATTATCTTAGAGAAGGCGAAGCTTCTTGCAGTTCTGTATATTTCTGCTAAAAGAGGGTCTATTGCCAATAACGACGGAGTGTTCAACTCAATTAAACATACCCACGTCTTCTATCAAATCAAGAGTTTACGTATAAAAGCGTAGTCTCCGAAGTGAAGTGTCATAGACATATAAACGCAATTATCTTAGAGAAAGCGGAGTTTCTTGCAGTTCTGTATATTCCTGCTAATATAAGGTCTAATGCTTATAACGACGGAGTGTTCAACTCAATTAAACATACCCACGTCTTATATCAAATCAAGAGTTTACGTATAAAAGCGTAGTCTCCGAAGTGTGGTGGTATGGACATATAAACGCAATTATCTTAGAGAAGGCGAAGCTTCTTGCAGTTCTGTATATTCCAGCTAAAAGAGGGTCTAACGCCAATTACGACGAAGTGTTTTACTCAATTAAACATACCCACGTCTTCTATCAAATCAAGAGTTTACGTGTAAATGCGTAATCTACGAAGTGTAGTGGTATGGACATATAAACGCAATTATCTAAGAGAAGGCGGATCTTCTTGCAGTACTGTATATTCCTGTTAATAAAGGGTCTAATGCCAATAACGACGGAGTGTTCAACTCAATTAAACATACCCACGTTTTCTATCAATTACGAGTTTACGTGTAAATGCGTAATCTACGAAGTGAAGTGTCATAGACATATAAACGAAATTATCCTAGAGAAGGCGGAGTTTCTTGCAGTTCTGTATATTCCTGCTAATAGAAGGTCTATTGCCAATTACGACGGAGTGTTCAACTCCATTAAACATACTCACGTCTTCTATCAAATCAAGAGTTAACATGTAAATGCGTAATCTACGAAGTGTAGTGGTATGGACATATAAACGCAATTATCTAAGAGAAGGCGGATCTTCTTGCAATTCTTTATATTCCTGCTTATAGATGGTCAAATGCCAATAACGACGGAGTGTTCAACTCAATTAAACATACCCACGTCTTCTATCAAATCAAGAGTTTACATGTAAAAGCGTAGTCTCCGAAGTGTAGTGTCATGGACATATAAACGCAATTATCCTAGAGAAGGCGGAGTTTCTTGCAGTTCTGTATATTCCTGCTAATAGATGGTCTAATGCCAATTACGACGGAGTTTTCAACTCAATTAAACATACCCACGTCTTCTATCAAACCAAGAGTTTACGTGTAAATGCGTAATCTACGAAGAGAAGTGTCATAGACATATAAACGCAATTATCCTAGATAAGGCGGAGTTTCTTGCAGTTCTGTATATTCCTGCTAATAGAAGATCTATTGCCAATAACGACGGAGTGTTTAACTCCATTAAACATACCCACATCTTCTATCAAATCAAGAGTTTACATTTAAAAGCGTTGTCTCCGAAGTGAAGTGTCATAGACATATAAACGCAATTATCTTAGAGAAGGCGGAGTTTCTTGCAGTTCTGTATATTCCTGCTAATAGAGGGTCTAATGCAAATGACGACGGAGTGTTCAACTCAATTAAACATACCCACGTCTTCTATCAAATCAAGAGTTTACGTGTAAAAGCGTAGTCTCCGAAGTGAAGTGTCATAGACATATAAACGCAATTATCTAAGAGAAGGCGGAGTTTCTTGCAGTTCTGTGTATTCCTGCTAATGGAGGGTCTAATGCCAATAACAATGGAGTGTTCAACTTAATTAAACATACCAACGTCTTCTATCAAATCAAGAGTTTACATGTAAAAGCGTAGTCTCCAAAGTGAAGTGTCATAGACATATAAACGCAATAATCTAAGAGAAGGCGGAGTTTCTTGCAGTTCTGTATATTCTTGCTAATAGAGGGTCTAATGCCAATAACGACAAATCGTTCAAATTAATTAATCATACCCACGTATTCTATAAAATCAAGAGTTTACGTATAGAAGCGTAGTTTCCGAAGTGTAGTGGTATGGACTTATAAACGCAAATATCATAGAGAAGGCGGATCTTCTTGCAGTTCTGTATATTCCTGCTAATAGCGGGTCTAATGCCAATAACGACGGAGTGTTCAACTTAATTAAACATACCCACGTCTTCTATCAAATCAAGAGTTTACGTGTAAATGCGTAATCTACGAAGTGAAGTGTCATAGACATATACACGCAATAATCTAAGAAAAGGCGGAATTTCTTGCAGTTCTGTATATTCCTGCTAATAGAGGGTCTATTGCCAATTACGACGGAGTGTTCAACTCAATTAAACATACTCACGTATTCTATCAAATCAAGAGTTTACGTATAAAAGCGTTGTATCCGAAGTGAAGTGTCATAGACATATAAACGCAATTATCTAAGAGAAGGCGGAGTTTCTTGCAGTTCTGTGTATTCCTGCTAATAGAGGGTCTAATGCCAACTACGATGGAGTGTTCAACTTAATTAAACATTACCACGTCGTCTATCAAATCAAGAGTTTACGTATAAAAGCGTAGTCTCGGAAGTGTAGTGGTACCGTATGGACATATTAACGCAATTATCTAAGAGAAGGAGTTTCTTGCAGTTCTGTATATTCCTGCTAATAAAGAGTCTAATGCTTATTACGACGGATTGTTCAAATCAATTAATCTAACCCACGTCTTCTATCAAATCAAGAGTTTTCGTATAAAAGCGTTGTCTCCGAAGTGAAGTGTCATTGACATATAAACGCAATAATCTTAGAAAAGGCGGAGTTTCTTGCAGTTCTGTATATTCCTGCTAATAGAGGGTCTAATGCCAATAACGACGGAGTGTTCAACTCAATTAACCATATCCACGTCTTCTATCAAATCAAGAGTTTACGTATAAAAGCGTAGTCCTTAAAGTAAAGTGGTATGGACATATAAACGCAATTATCTAAGAGAAGGCGGAGTTTCTTGCAGTTCTGTGTATTCCTGCTAATAGAGGGTCTATTGCCAATAACGACGGAGTGTTAAACTCAATTAAACATAACCACGTCTTCTATCAAATCAAGAGTTTACGTGTAAATGCGTAATCTACGAAGTGAAGTGTCATAGACATATAAACGCAATTATCCTTGAGAAGGCGGAGTTTCTTGCAGTTCTGTATATTCCTGCTAATAAAGAGTCTAATGCCAATCACGACAGAGTGTTCAACTCAATTAACCATACCCACGTTTTCTATCAAATCAAGAGTTTACATGTAAAAGCGAAGTCTCCGAAGTGAAGTGTCATAGACATATAAACGCAATTATCTTAGAGAAGGCGAAGCTTCTTGCAGTTCTGTATATTCCTGCTAAAAGAGGGTCTATTGCCAATAACGACGGAGTGTTCAACTCAATTAAACATACCCACGTCTTCTATCAAATCAAGAGTTTACGTATAAAAGCGAAGTCTCCGAAGTGTAGTGGTATGGACATATAAACGCAATTATCTTAGAGAAAGCGGAGTTTCTTGCAGTTCTGTATATTCCTGCTAATATAAGGTATAATGCCAATTACGACGGAGTGTTCAACTCAATTAAACATACCCACGTCTTATATCAAATCAAGAGTTTACGTATAAAAGCGTAGTCTCCGAAGTGTGGTGGTATGGACATACAAACGCAATTATCTTAGAGAAGGCGGATTTTCTTGCAGTTCTGTATATTCCTGCTAATAGAAGGTCTAATGCCAATTACGACGAAGTGTTTAACCCTTTCATGGGCAATTTTATTTGTACTACAAAATATAAGTTTACATAGCTGTTTGAAGTTGTAATATTATTTAATACATATTTCCCAAAAAAAAAAAAAAAAAAAATTGCATACAATAAACAATAATGAGGTGGGTATTTTTCTTCCCACTGCCCACTGGATAGTGTTTTTAAAAAGTCACATTTTCACTAACTGCACTGATTTTTCCTGATATTATCACGTATAAAGTTCCGTCCACCCCTAAAACAATCATACAAAAGTAATTAGTTACAGTATACGAGTTCCAAGCACAAATTTACATATTTTAGATACATAACCTACAAATGTTAGCAATCAGGCATGGGCACTGGGTGAAATATTACCCAACTTTGTAACAAAGTACACCTTTGTACAATATGTGATAAATGAGTTTGGAAATGTCACTAATCATATTCTAGAATACTTATATTTGATATATTCACATCTCGCTTGGAGAAATCCACCTCGGGGGTTCACTTTACGCACTTATTCTTCAGAATTTTTGTTGTTGTCACAAAACAGTCAGCTGTCAAGCCAAAACGCTATACGAACTGCAGTTATCGGCCTAAAGACATGTACCAATTTTTTTAAGTGTTTTCCACGCGCTCCGCTAGGTAGCAGCACGATCCGAAACTGGGAAATTATCTTCCCAACGCCCAGAAGCGAACTTATAATGGGTGGGAAGAAATCTTCCCACCGCCTACGAAAGGGTTAACTCAATTAAACATACCCACGTCTTCTATCAAATCAAGAGTTTACGTGTAAATGCGTAATCTACGAAGTGTAGTGGTATGGACATATAAACGCAATTATCTAAGAGAAGGCGGACCTTCTTGCAGTTCTGTATATTACTGCTAATGAAGAATCTTATGCCAATAACGACGGAGTGTTCAACTCAATTAAACATACCCACGTCTTCTATCAAATCAAGAGTTTACGTGTAAATGCGTAATCTACGAAGTGAAGTGTCATAGACATATAAACGAAATTATCCTAGAGAAGGCGGAGTTTCTTGCAGTTCTGTATATTCCTGCTTATTGAAGGTCTATTGCCAATTACGACGGAGTGTTCAACTCCATTAAACATACCCACGTCTTCTATCAAATCAAGAGTTTACATGTAAAAGCGTAGTCTCCGAAGTGTAGTGTCATGGACATATAAACGCAATTATCCTAGAGAAGCGGAGTTCTTGCAGTTCTGTATATTCCTGCTATTAGATGGTCTAATGCCAATCACGACGGAGTGTTCAACTTAATAAAAAATACCCACGTCTTCTATCAAATCAAGAGTTTACGTGTAAATGCGTAATCTACGAAGAGAAATGTCATAGACATATAAACGCAATTATCCTAGAGAAGGCGGAGTTTCTTGCAGTTCTGTATATACCTGCTAATAGGAGATCTATTGTTAATAACGACGGAGTGTTCAACTCCATTTAACATACCCACGTGTTCTATCAAATCAAGAGTTTACATTTAAAAGCGTAGTCTACGAAGAGAAGTGTCATAGACATATAAACGCAATTATCTTAAAGAAGGCGAAGTTTCTTGCAGTTCTGTATATTCCTGCTAATAGAGGGTCTAATGCCAATAACGACGGAGTGTTCAACTCAATTAAACATACCCACGTCTTCTATCAAATCAAGAGTTTACGTTTAAAAGCGTAGTCTCCGAAGAAAAGTGTCATAGATATATAAACGTAATTATCTAAGAGAAGGCGGAGTTTCTTGCAGTTCTGTGTATTCCTGCTAATAGAAGGTCTAATGCCAATAACGACGGAGTGTTCAACTCAATTAAACATACCCACGTATTCTATTAAATCAAGAGTTTACGTATAAAAGCATTGACTCCGAAGTGTAGTGGTATGGACATATAAACGCAATTATCTTAGAGAAGGCGGAGTTTCTTGCAGTTCTGTATATTCCTGCTAATAGTGGGTCTATTGCCAATTACGACGAAGTGTTCAACTCAATTAAACATACCCACGTATTCTATCAAATCAAGAGTTTACGTATAAAAGCGTTGTCTCCGAAGTGAAGTGTCTAGACATATAAACGCAATTATCTAAGAGAAGGCGGAGTTTCTTGCAGTTCTGTGTATTCCTGCTAATAGAGGGTCTAATGCCAATTACGATGGAGTGTTCAACTTAATTAAACATTCCCACGTCGTCTATCAAATCAAGAGTTTACGTATAAAAGCGTAGTCTCCGAAGTGTAGTGGTACCGTATGGACATATAAACGCAATTATCTAAGAGAAGGCGGAGTTTCTTGCAGTTCTGTATATTCCTGCTAATAGAGGGTTCAATGCCAATTACGACGGATTGTTCAAATCAATTAAACTAACCCACGTCTTCTATCAAATCAAGAGTTTACGTATAAAAGCGTTGTCTCCGAAGTGAAGTGTCATTGACATATAAACGCAATAATCTTAGAGAAGGCGGAGTTTCTTGCAGTTCTGTATATTCCTGCTAATAGAGGGTCTAATGCCAATAACGACGGAGTGTTCAACTCAATTAACCATATCCACGTCTTCTATCAAATCAAGAGTTTACGTATAAAAGCGTAGTCTTTAAAGTGAAGTGGTATGGACATATAAACGCAATTATCTAAGAGAAGGCGGAGTTTCTTGCAGTTTTGTGTATTCCTGCTAATAGAGGGTCTATTGCCAATAACGACGAATTGTTCAACTCAATTAAACATATCCACGTCTTCTATCAAATCAAGAGTTTACGTGTAAATGCGTTATCTACGAAGTGAAGTGTCATAGACATATAAACGCCATTATCCTAGAGAAGGCGGAGTTTCTTGCAGTTCTGTATATTTCTGCTAATAAAGAGTCTAATGCCAATCACGACGGAGTGTTCAACTCAATTAACCATAAACACGTTTTCTATCAAATCAAGAGTTTACATGTAAAAGCGAAGTCTCCGAAGTGAAGTGTCATAGACATATAAACGCAATTATCTTAGAGAAGGCGAACCTTATTGCAGTTCTGTATATTTCTGCTAAAAGAGAGTCTATTGCCAATAACGACGGAGTGTTCAACTCATACAACATACCCACGTCTTCTATCAAATCAAGAGTTTACGTATAAAAGCGTAGTCTCCGAAGTGTACTGGCATACACATATAAACGCAATTATCTAAGATAAGGCGGAGTTTCTTGCAGTTTTGTGTATTCCTGCTTATAGATGGTCAAATGCCAATAACGACGGAGTGTTCAACTCAATTAAACATACCCACGTCTTCTATCAAATAAAGAGTTTACATGTAAAAGCGTAGTCTCCGAAGTGTAGTGTCATGGACATATAAACGCAATTATCCTAGAGAAGGCGGAGTTTCTTGCAGTTCTGTATATTCCTGCTAATAGATGGTCTAATGCCAATTACGACGGAGTGTTCAACTCAATTAAACATACCCACGTCTTCTATCAAATCAAGAGTTTACGTGTAAAAGCGTAGTCTCCGAAGTGAAGTGTCATAGACATATAAACGCAATTATCTAAGAGAAGGCGGAGTTTCTTGCAGTTCTGTGTATTCCTGCTAATGGAGGGTCTAATGCCAATTACAATGGAGTGTTCAACTTAATTAAACATACCAACGTCTTCTATCAAATCAAGAGTTTACATGTAAAAGCGTAGTCTCCAAAGTGAAGTGTCATAGACATATAAACGCAATAATCTAAGAGAAGGCGGAGTTTCTTGCAGTTCTGTATATTCTTGCTTATAGAGGGTCTAGTGCCAATAACGACGGATCGTTCAAATTAATAAATCTTACCCAAGTATTCTATAAAATCAAGAGTTTACGTATAGAAGCGTATTTTCCGAAGTGTAGTGGTATGGACTTATAAACGCAAATATCATAGAGAAGGCGGATCTTCTTGCAGTTCTGTATATTCCTGCTAATAGCGGGTCTAATGCCAATAACGACGGAGTGTTCAACTTAATTAAACATACCCACGTCTTCTATCAAATCAAGAGTTTACGTGTAAATGCGTAATCTACGAAGTGAAGTGTCATAGACATATAAACGAAATTATCCTAGAGAAGGCGGAGTTTCTTGCAGTTCCGTATATTCCTGCTAATAGAAGGTCTATTGCCAATAACGACGGAGTGTTCAACTCCATAAACATACCCACGTCTTCTATCAAATCAAGAGTTTACATGTAAATGCGTAATCTACGAAGTGTAGTGGTATGGACATATAAACGCAATTATCTAAGAGAAGGCGGATCTTCTTGCAATTCTTTATATTCCTGCTAATAGATGGTCTAATGTAAATAACGACGGAGTGTTCAACTCAATTAAACATAACCACGTCTTCTATCAAATCAAGAGTTTACATGTAAAAGCGTAGTCTCCGAAGTGTAGTGTCATGGACATATAAACGCAATTATCCTAGAGAAGGCGGAGTTTCTTACAGTTCTGTATATTCCTGCTAATAGATGGTCTAATGCCAATAACGACGGAGTGTTCAACTCGATTAAACATACCCACGTCTTCTATCAAATCAAGAGTTTACGTGTAAATGCGTAATCTACGAAGTGAAGTGTCATAGACATATAAACGCAATTATCCTAGAGAAGGCGGAGTTTCTTGCAGTTCTGTATATTCCTGCTAATAGAAGGTCTATTGCCAATTACGACAGAGTGTTCAACTCCATTAAACATACCCACGTCTTCTATCAAATCAAGAGTTTACATGTAAAAGCGTAGTCTCCGAAGTGAAGTGTCATAGACATATAAACGCAATTATCTTAGAGAAGGCAGAGTTTCTTGCAGTTCTGTATATTCCTGCTAATAAAGAGTCTAATGCCAATAACGACGGATTGTTCAACTCAATTAAACATACCCACGTCTTCTATCAAATCAAGAGTTTACGTGTAAAAGCGTAGTCTCCGAAGTGAAGTGTTATAGACATATAAACGCAATTATCTAAGAGAAGGCGGAGTTTCTTGCAGTTCTGTGTATTGCTGCTAATGGAGGGTCTAATGCAAATTACAATGGAGTGTTCAACTTAATTAAACATACCAACGTCTTCTATCAAATCAAGAGTTTACATGTAAAAGCGTAGTCTCCGAAGTGAAGTGTCATAGACATATAAACGCAATAATCTAAGAGAAGGCGGAGTTTCTTGCAGTTCTGTATATTCTTGCTAATAGAGGGTCTAATGCCAATAACGACGGATCGTTCAACTCAATTAAACATACCCACGTCTTATATCAAATCAAGAAATTACGTATAAAAGCGTAGTCTCCGAAGTGTGGTGGTATGGACATATAAACGCAATTATCTTAGAGAAGGCGGATTTTCTTGCAGTTCTGTATATTCCTGCTAATAGAAGGTCTAATGCCAATAACGACGAAGTGTTTAACTCAATTAAACATACCCACGTCTTCTATCAAATCAAGAGTTTACGTGTAAATGCGTAATCTACGAAGTGTAGTGGTATGGACATATAAACGCAATTATCTAAGAGAAGGCGGATCTTCTTGCAGTTCTGTATATTACTGCTAATAAAGGGTCTTATGCCAATAACGACGGAGTGTTCAACTCAATAAAACATACCCACGTCTTCTATCAAATCAAGAGTTTACGTGTAAATGCGTAATCTACGAAGTGAAGTGTCATAGACATATAAACGAAATTATCCTAGAGAAGGCGGAGTTTCTTGCAGTTCTGTATAATCCTGCTAATAGAAGGTCTATTGCCAATTACGACGGAGTGTTCAACTCCATTAAACATACCCACGTCTTCTATCAAATCAAGAGTTTACATGTAAAAGCGTAGTCTCCGAAGTGTAGTGTCATGGACTTATAAACGCAATTATCCTAGAGAAGCGGAGTTTCTTGCAGTTCTGTATATTCCTGCTATTAGATGGTCTAATGCCAGTCACGACGGAGTGTTCAACTTAATAAATCATACCCACGTCTTCTATCAAATCAAGAGTTTACGTGTAAATGCGTAATCTACGAAGAGAAGTGTCATAGATATATAAACGCAATTATCCTAGAGAAGGCGGAGCTTCTTGCAGTTCTGTATATTCCTGCTAAAAGAGGGTCTATTGCCAATAACGACGGAGTGTTCAACAGAATTAAACATACCCACGTCTTCTATCAAATCAAGAGTTTACGTATAAAAGCGTAGTCTCCGAAGTGTAGTGGTATGGACATATAAACGCAATTATCTTAGAGAAAGCGGAGTTTCTTGCAGTTCTGTATATTCCTGCTAATATAAGGTCTAATGCTTATTACGACGGAGTGTTCAACTTAATAAAACATACCCACGTCTTCTATCAAATCAAGAGTTTACGTGTAAATGCGTAGTCTCCGAAGTGTAGTGTCATGGACTTATAAACGCAATTATCCTAGAGAAGCGGAGTTTCTTGCAGTTCTGTATATTCCTGCTATTAGATGGTCTAATGCCAATCACGACGGAGTGTTCAACTTAATAAAACATACCCACGTCTTCTGTCAAATCAAGAGTTTACGTGTAAATGCGTAATCTACGAAGAGAAGTGTCATAGATATATAAACGCAATTATCCTAGAGAAGGCGGAGTTTCTTGCAGTTCTGTATATTCCTGCTAATAGAAGATCTATTGCCAATAACGACGGAGTGTTCAACTCCATTAAACATACCCACGTCTTCTATCAAATCAAGAGTTTACATTTAAAAGCGTAGTCTCCGAAGAGAAGTGTCATAGACATATAAACGCAATTAACTTTAAGAAGGCGGAGTTTCTTGCAGTTCTGTATATTCCTGCTAATAGAGGGTCTAATGCCAATTACGACGGAGTGTTCAACTCAATTAAACATACCCACGTCTTCTATCAAATCAAGAGTTTACGTTTAAAAGCGTAGTCTCCGAAGTGAAGTGTCATAGATATATAAACGTAATTATCTAAGATAATGCGGAGTTTCTTGCAGTTCTGTGTATTCCTGCTAATGGAGGGTCTAATGCCAATTACAATGGAGTGTTCAACTTAAATGAACATACCAACGTCTTCTATCAAATCAAGAGTTTACATGTAAAAGCGTAGTCTCCGAAGTGAAGTGTCATAGACATATAAACGCAATAATCTAAGAGAAGGCGGAGTTTCTTGCAGTTCTGTATATTCTTGCTAATACAGGGTCTAATGCCAATAACGACGGATCGTTCAAATTAATTAATCATACCCACGAATTCTATAAAATCAAGAGTTTACGTATAGAAGCGTAGTTTCCGAAGTGTAGTGGTATGGACATATAAACGCAAATATCATAGAGAAGGCGGATCTTCTTGCAGTTCTGTATATTCCTGCTAATAGCGGGTCTAATGCCAATAACGACAGAGTGTTCAACTTATTTAAACATACCCACGTCTTCTATCAAATCAAGAGTTTACATGTAAAAGCGTAGTCTCCGAAGTGAAGTGTCATAGACATATAAACGCATTTATCTTAGAGAAGGCGGAGCTTCTTGCAGTTCTGTATATTTCTGCTTATAGAGAATCTAATGCCAACAACTCATTTAACCATATCCACTTCTTCTATCAAATCAAGAGTTTACATGTAAAACCGTAGTCTCCGAAGTGAAGTGTCATAGACATATAAACGCAATTATCTAAGAGAAGGCGGGGTTTCTTGCAGTTCTGTGTATTCCTGCTAATAGAAGGTCTAATGCCAATAACGACGGAGTGTTCAACTCAATTAAACATACCCACGTATTCTATCAAATCAAGAGTTTACGTATAAAAGCATTGACTCCGAAGTGTAGTGGTATGGACATATAAACGCAATTATCTTAGAGAAGGCGGAGTTTCTTGCAGTTCTGTATATTCCCGCTAATAGAAGGTCTATTGCCAATTACGACGGAGTGTTCAACTCTATTAAACATACCCAGTACTTCTATCAAATCAAGAGTTTACATGTAAATGCGTTATCTACGAAGTGTAGTGGTATGGACATATAAACGCAATTATCTAAGAGAAGGCGGATCTTCTTGCAATTCTTTATATTCCTGCTAATAGATGGTCTAATGCCAATAACGACGGAGTGTTCAACTCAATTAAACATACCCACGTCTTCTATCAAATCAAGAGTTTACATGTAAAAGCGTAGTCTCCGAAGTGTAGTGTCATGGACATATAAACGCAATTATCCTAGAGAAGGCGGAGTTTCTTGCAGTTCTGTATATTTCTGCTAATAGATGGTCTAATGCCAATAACGACGAAGTGTTCAACTCAATTAAACATACCCACGTCTTCTATCAAATCAAGAGTTTACGTGTAAATGCGTTATCTACGAAGTGAGTGTCATAGACATATAAACGCAATTATCCTAGAGAAAGCGGAGTTTCTTGCAGTTCTGTATATTCCTGCTAATAGAAGGTCTATTGCAAATTACGATGGAGTGTTCAACTTCATTAAACATACCCACGTCTTTTATCAAATCAAGAGTTTACATGTAAAAGCGTAGTCTCCGAAGTGAAGTGTTATAGACATATAAACGCAATTATCTAAGAGAAGGCGGAGTTTCCTGCAGTTCTGTGTATTCCTGCTAATGGAGGGTCTAATGCAAATTACAATGAAGTGTTCAACTTAATTAAACATACCAACGTCTTCTATCAAATCAAGAGTTTACATGTAAAAGCGTAGTCTCCGAAGTGAAGTGTCATAGACATAAAAACGCAATAATCTAAGAAAAGGCGGAGTTTCTTGCAGTTTTGTATATTCTTGCTAATACAGGGTCTAATGCCAATAACGACGGATCGTTCAAATTAATTTATCATACCCACGTCTTCTATCAAATCAAGAGTTAACGTGTAAATGCGTTATCTACGAAGTGAGTGTCATAGACATATAAACGCAATTATCCTAGAGAAAGCGGAGTTTCTTGCAGTTCTGTATATTCCTGCTAATAGAAGGTCTATTGCAAATTACGATGGAGTGTTCAACTTCATTAAACATACCCACGTCTTTTATCAAATCAAGAGTTTACATGTAAAAGCGTAGTCTCCGAAGTGAAGTGTCATAGACATATTAACGCATTTATCTAAGAGAAGGCGGAGTTTCTTGCAGTTCTGTGTATTCCTGCTAATGGAGGGTCTAATGCCAATTACAATGAAGTGTTCAACTTAATTAAACATACCAACGTCTTCTATCAAATCAAGAGTTTACATGTAAAAGCGTAGTCTCCGAAGTGAAGTGTCATAGACATATAAACGCAATAATCTAAGAGAAGGCGGAGTTTCTTGCAGTTCTGTATATTCTTGCTAATAGAGGGTCTAATGCCAATAACGACGGATCGTTCAATTTAATTAATCATACCCACGTATTCTTTAAAATCAAGAGTTTACGTATAAAAGCGTAGTTTCCGAAGTGTAGTGGTATGGACATATAAACGCAAATATCATAGAGAAGGCGGATCTTCTTGCAGTTCTGTATATTCCTGCTAATAGCGGGTCTAATGCCAATAACGACGGATTGTTCAACTTAATTAAACATACCCACGTCTTCTATCAAATCAAGAGTTTACATGTAAAAGCGTAGTCTCCGAAGTGAAGTGTCATAGACATATAAACGCATTTATCTTAGAGAAGGCGGAGCTTCTTGCAGTTCTGTATATTTCTGCTTATAGAGAATCTTATGCCAATAACGACGGAGTGTTCAACTTAATTAAACATATCCACTTCTTCTATCAAATCAAGAGTTTACATGTAAAAGCGTAGTCTCCGAAGTGAAGTGTCATAGACATATAAACGCTCTTATCTAAGAGAAGGCGGAGTTTCTTGCAGTTCTGTGTATTCCTGCTAATAGAAGGTCTAATGCCAATAACGACGGAGTGTTCAACTCAATTTAACATACCCACGTATTCTATCAAATCAAGAGTTTACGTATAAAAGCATTGACTCCGAAGTGTAGTGGTACCGTATGGACATATCCATGCAATTATCTAAGAGAAAGCGGAGTTTCTTGCAGTTCTGTATATTCCTGCTAATAAAGGGTCTAATGCCAATTACGACGGATTGTTCAAATCAATTAAACTAACCTACGTCTTCTATCAAATCAAGAGTTAACGTATAAAAGCGTTGTCTCCAAAGTGAAGTGTCATTGACATATAAACGCAATAATCTTAGAGAAGGCGGAAATTCTTGCAGTTCTGTATATTCTTGCTAATAGAGGGTCTATTGCCAATAACGACGGATTGTTCAACTCAATTAAACATGTCCACGTCTTCTATCAAATCAAGAGTTTACGTGTAAATGCGTAATCTACGAAGTGAAGTGTCATAGACATATAAACGCAATTATCCTAGAGAAGGCGGAGTTTCTTGCAGTTCTGTATATTTCTGCTAATTAAGAGTCTAATGCCAATCACGACGGAGTGTTCAACTCAATTAACCATACCCACGTTTTCTATCAAATCAAGAGTTTACATGTAAAAGCGAAGTCTCCGAAGTGAAGTGTCATAGACATATAAACGCAATTATCTTAGAGAAGGCGAAGCTTCTTGCAGTTCTGTATATTTCTGCTAAAAGAGGGTCTATTGCCAATAACGACGGAGTGTTCAACTCAATTAAACATACCCACGTCTTCTATCAAATCAAGAGTTTACGTATAAAAGCGTAGTCTCCGAAGTGAAGTGTCATAGACATATAAACGCAATTATCTTAGAGAAAGCGGAGTTTCTTGCAGTTCTGTATATTCCTGCTAATATAAGGTCTAATGCTTATAACGACGGAGTGTTCAACTCAATTAAACATACCCACGTCTTATATCAAATCAAGAGTTTACGTATAAAAGCGTAGTCTCCGAAGTGTGGTGGTATGGACATATAAACGCAATTATCTTAGAGAAGGCGAAGCTTCTTGCAGTTCTGTATATTCCAGCTAAAAGAGGGTCTAACGCCAATTACGACGAAGTGTTTTACTCAATTAAACATACCCACGTCTTCTATCAAATCAAGAGTTTACGTGTAAATGCGTAATCTACGAAGTGTAGTGGTATGGACATATAAACGCAATTATCTAAGAGAAGGCGGATCTTCTTGCAGTACTGTATATTCCTGTTAATAAAGGGTCTAATGCCAATAACGACGGAGTGTTCAACTCAATTAAACATACCCACGTTTTCTATCAATTACGAGTTTACGTGTAAATGCGTAATCTACGAAGTGAAGTGTCATAGACATATAAACGAAATTATCCTAGAGAAGGCGGAGTTTCTTGCAGTTCTGTATATTCCTGCTAATAGAAGGTCTATTGCCAATTACGACGGAGTGTTCAACTCCATTAAACATACTCACGTCTTCTATCAAATCAAGAGTTAACATGTAAATGCGTAATCTACGAAGTGTAGTGGTATGGACATATAAACGCAATTATCTAAGAGAAGGCGGATCTTCTTGCAATTCTTTATATTCCTGCTTATAGATGGTCAAATGCCAATAACGACGGAGTGTTCAACTCAATTAAACATACCCACGTCTTCTATCAAATCAAGAGTTTACATGTAAAAGCGTAGTCTCCGAAGTGTAGTGTCATGGACATATAAACGCAATTATCCTAGAGAAGGCGGAGTTTCTTGCAGTTCTGTATATTCCTGCTAATAGATGGTCTAATGCCAATTACGACGGAGTTTTCAACTCAATTAAACATACCCACGTCTTCTATCAAACCAAGAGTTTACGTGTAAATGCGTAATCTACGAAGAGAAGTGTCATAGACATATAAACGCAATTATCCTAGATAAGGCGGAGTTTCTTGCAGTTCTGTATATTCCTGCTAATAGAAGATCTATTGCCAATAACGACGGAGTGTTTAACTCCATTAAACATACCCACATCTTCTATCAAATCAAGAGTTTACATTTAAAAGCGTTGTCTCCGAAGTGAAGTGTCATAGACATATAAACGCAATTATCTTAGAGAAGGCGGAGTTTCTTGCAGTTCTGTATATTCCTGCTAATAGAGGGTCTAATGCAAATGACGACGGAGTGTTCAACTCAATTAAACATACCCACGTCTTCTATCAAATCAAGAGTTTACGTGTAAAAGCGTAGTCTCCGAAGTGAAGTGTCATAGACATATAAACGCAATTATCTAAGAGAAGGCGGAGTTTCTTGCAGTTCTGTGTATTCCTGCTAATGGAGGGTCTAATGCCAATAACAATGGAGTGTTCAACTTAATTAAACATACCAACGTCTTCTATCAAATCAAGAGTTTACATGTAAAAGCGTAGTCTCCAAAGTGAAGTGTCATAGACATATAAACGCAATAATCTAAGAGAAGGCGGAGTTTCTTGCAGTTCTGTATATTCTTGCTAATAGAGGGTCTAATGCCAATAACGACAAATCGTTCAAATTAATTAATCATACCCACGTATTCTATAAAATCAAGAGTTTACGTATAGAAGCGTAGTTTCCGAAGTGTAGTGGTATGGACTTATAAACGCAAATATCATAGAGAAGGCGGATCTTCTTGCAGTTCTGTATATTCCTGCTAATAGCGGGTCTAATGCCAATAACGACGGAGTGTTCAACTTAATTAAACATACCCACGTCTTCTATCAAATCAAGAGTTTACGTGTAAATGCGTAATCTACGAAGTGAAGTGTCATAGACATATACACGCAATAATCTAAGAAAAGGCGGAATTTCTTGCAGTTCTGTATATTCCTGCTAATAGAGGGTCTATTGCCAATTACGACGGAGTGTTCAACTCAATTAAACATACTCACGTATTCTATCAAATCAAGAGTTTACGTATAAAAGCGTTGTATCCGAAGTGAAGTGTCATAGACATATAAACGCAATTATCTAAGAGAAGGCGGAGTTTCTTGCAGTTCTGTGTATTCCTGCTAATAGAGGGTCTAATGCCAACTACGATGGAGTGTTCAACTTAATTAAACATTACCACGTCGTCTATCAAATCAAGAGTTTACGTATAAAAGCGTAGTCTCGGAAGTGTAGTGGTACCGTATGGACATATTAACGCAATTATCTAAGAGAAGGAGTTTCTTGCAGTTCTGTATATTCCTGCTAATAAAGAGTCTAATGCTTATTACGACGGATTGTTCAAATCAATTAATCTAACCCACGTCTTCTATCAAATCAAGAGTTTTCGTATAAAAGCGTTGTCTCCGAAGTGAAGTGTCATTGACATATAAACGCAATAATCTTAGAAAAGGCGGAGTTTCTTGCAGTTCTGTATATTCCTGCTAATAGAGGGTCTAATGCCAATAACGACGGAGTGTTCAACTCAATTAACCATATCCACGTCTTCTATCAAATCAAGAGTTTACGTATAAAAGCGTAGTCCTTAAAGTAAAGTGGTATGGACATATAAACGCAATTATCTAAGAGAAGGCGGAGTTTCTTGCAGTTCTGTGTATTCCTGCTAATAGAGGGTCTATTGCCAATAACGACGGAGTGTTAAACTCAATTAAACATAACCACGTCTTCTATCAAATCAAGAGTTTACGTGTAAATGCGTAATCTACGAAGTGAAGTGTCATAGACATATAAACGCAATTATCCTTGAGAAGGCGGAGTTTCTTGCAGTTCTGTATATTCCTGCTAATAAAGAGTCTAATGCCAATCACGACAGAGTGTTCAACTCAATTAACCATACCCACGTTTTCTATCAAATCAAGAGTTTACATGTAAAAGCGAAGTCTCCGAAGTGAAGTGTCATAGACATATAAACGCAATTATCTTAGAGAAGGCGAAGCTTCTTGCAGTTCTGTATATTCCTGCTAAAAGAGGGTCTATTGCCAATAACGACGGAGTGTTCAACTCAATTAAACATACCCACGTCTTCTATCAAATCAAGAGTTTACGTATAAAAGCGAAGTCTCCGAAGTGTAGTGGTATGGACATATAAACGCAATTATCTTAGAGAAAGCGGAGTTTCTTGCAGTTCTGTATATTCCTGCTAATATAAGGTATAATGCCAATTACGACGGAGTGTTCAACTCAATTAAACATACCCACGTCTTATATCAAATCAAGAGTTTACGTATAAAAGCGTAGTCTCCGAAGTGTGGTGGTATGGACATACAAACGCAATTATCTTAGAGAAGGCGGATTTTCTTGCAGTTCTGTATATTCCTGCTAATAGAAGGTCTAATGCCAATTACGACGAAGTGTTTAACCCTTTCATGGGCAATTTTATTTGTACTACAAAATATAAGTTTACATAGCTGTTTGAAGTTGTAATATTATTTAATACATATTTCCCAAAAAAAAAAAAAAAAAAAATTGCATACAATAAACAATAATGAGGTGGGTATTTTTCTTCCCACTGCCCACTGGATAGTGTTTTTAAAAAGTCACATTTTCACTAACTGCACTGATTTTTCCTGATATTATCACGTATAAAGTTCCGTCCACCCCTAAAACAATCATACAAAAGTAATTAGTTACAGTATACGAGTTCCAAGCACAAATTTACATATTTTAGATACATAACCTACAAATGTTAGCAATCAGGCATGGGCACTGGGTGAAATATTACCCAACTTTGTAACAAAGTACACCTTTGTACAATATGTGATAAATGAGTTTGGAAATGTCACTAATCATATTCTAGAATACTTATATTTGATATATTCACATCTCGCTTGGAGAAATCCACCTCGGGGGTTCACTTTACGCACTTATTCTTCAGAATTTTTGTTGTTGTCACAAAACAGTCAGCTGTCAAGCCAAAACGCTATACGAACTGCAGTTATCGGCCTAAAGACATGTACCAATTTTTTTAAGTGTTTTCCACGCGCTCCGCTAGGTAGCAGCACGATCCGAAACTGGGAAATTATCTTCCCAACGCCCAGAAGCGAACTTATAATGGGTGGGAAGAAATCTTCCCACCGCCTACGAAAGGGTTAACTCAATTAAACATACCCACGTCTTCTATCAAATCAAGAGTTTACGTGTAAATGCGTAATCTACGAAGTGTAGTGGTATGGACATATAAACGCAATTATCTAAGAGAAGGCGGACCTTCTTGCAGTTCTGTATATTACTGCTAATGAAGAATCTTATGCCAATAACGACGGAGTGTTCAACTCAATTAAACATACCCACGTCTTCTATCAAATCAAGAGTTTACGTGTAAATGCGTAATCTACGAAGTGAAGTGTCATAGACATATAAACGAAATTATCCTAGAGAAGGCGGAGTTTCTTGCAGTTCTGTATATTCCTGCTTATTGAAGGTCTATTGCCAATTACGACGGAGTGTTCAACTCCATTAAACATACCCACGTCTTCTATCAAATCAAGAGTTTACATGTAAAAGCGTAGTCTCCGAAGTGTAGTGTCATGGACATATAAACGCAATTATCCTAGAGAAGCGGAGTTCTTGCAGTTCTGTATATTCCTGCTATTAGATGGTCTAATGCCAATCACGACGGAGTGTTCAACTTAATAAAAAATACCCACGTCTTCTATCAAATCAAGAGTTTACGTGTAAATGCGTAATCTACGAAGAGAAATGTCATAGACATATAAACGCAATTATCCTAGAGAAGGCGGAGTTTCTTGCAGTTCTGTATATACCTGCTAATAGGAGATCTATTGTTAATAACGACGGAGTGTTCAACTCCATTTAACATACCCACGTGTTCTATCAAATCAAGAGTTTACATTTAAAAGCGTAGTCTACGAAGAGAAGTGTCATAGACATATAAACGCAATTATCTTAAAGAAGGCGAAGTTTCTTGCAGTTCTGTATATTCCTGCTAATAGAGGGTCTAATGCCAATAACGACGGAGTGTTCAACTCAATTAAACATACCCACGTCTTCTATCAAATCAAGAGTTTACGTTTAAAAGCGTAGTCTCCGAAGAAAAGTGTCATAGATATATAAACGTAATTATCTAAGAGAAGGCGGAGTTTCTTGCAGTTCTGTGTATTCCTGCTAATAGCGGGTCTAATGCCAATAACGACGGATTGTTCAACTTAATTAAACATACCCACGTCTTCTATCAAATCAAGAGTTTACATGTAAAAGCGTAGTCTCCGAAGTGAAGTGTCATAGACATATAAACGCATTTATCTTAGAGAAGGCGGAGCTTCTTGCAGTTCTGTATATTTCTGCTTATAGAGAATCTTATGCCAATAACGACGGAGTGTTCAACTTAATTAAACATATCCACTTCTTCTATCAAATCAAGAGTTTACATGTAAAAGCGTAGTCTCCGAAGTGAAGTGTCATAGACATATAAACGCTCTTATCTAAGAGAAGGCGGAGTTTCTTGCAGTTCCGTATATTCCTGCTAATAGAGGGTCTAATGCCAATTACGACGGATTGTTCAAATCAATTAAACTAACCCACGTCTTCTATCAAATCAAGAGTTTACGTATAAAAGCGTAGTCTCCGAAGTGAAGTGTCATAGACATATAAACACAATTATCTTAGAGAAGGCGGAGTTTCTTGCAGTTCTGTATATTCCTGCTAATAGAGGGTCTAATGCCAATAACGACGGAGTGTTCAACTCAATTAACCATATCCACGTCTTCTATCAAATCAAGAGTTTACGTATAAAAGCGTAGTCTTTGAAGTGAAGTGGTATGGACATATAAACGCAATTATCTAAGAGAAGGCGGAGTTTCTTGCAGTTCTGTGTATTCCTGCTAATAGATGGTCTAATGCCAATAACGACGGAGTGTTCAACTCAATTAAACATATCCACCTCTTCTATCAAATCAAGAGTTAACGTGTAAATGCGTTATCTACGAAGTGAAGTGTCATAGACATATAAACGCAATTATCCTAGAGAAGGCGGAGTTTCTTGCAGTTCTGTATATTCCTGCTTATAAAGAGTCTAATGCCAATCACGACGGAGTGTTCAACTCAATTAAACATACCCACGTCTTCTATCAAATCAAGAGTTTACGTATAAAAGCGTAGTCTCCGAAGTGAAGTGTCATTGACATATAAACCTAATTATCTTAGACAAGGCGGAGTTTCTTGCAGTTCTGTATATTCCTGCTAATAGAGTGTCGTATGCCAATAACGACGGAGTGTTGAAATCAATTAAACATACCCACGTCTTCTATCAAATCAAGAGTTTACATGTAAAAGCGTAGTCTCCGAAGTGAAGTGTCAAACATATAAACCTAATTATCTTAGAAAAAGGCGGAGTTTCTTGCAGTTCTGTATATTCCTGCTAATAGAGTGTCGTATGCTTATAACGACGGAGTGTTGAAATCAATTAAACATACCCACGTCTTCTATCAAATCAAGAGTTTACATGTAAAAGCGTAGTCTCCAAAGTGTAGTGGTACGGACATATAAACGCAATTATCTTAGAGAAGGCGGAGCATCTTGCAGTTCTGTATATTCCTGCTTATAGAGGGTCTTATGCCAATTACGACGGAGTGTTGAACTCAATTAAACATACCCACATCTTCTATCAAATCAAGAGTTTACATGTAAAAGCGTTGTCTCCGAAGTGTAGTGGTATGGACATATAAACGCAATTATCTTAGAGAAGGCGGAGCTTCTTGCAGTTCTGTATATTCCTGCTAATAGAGAGTCTAATGCCAATTACGACGGAGTGTTCAACTTAATTAAACATACCCACGTCGTCGATCAAATCAAGAGTTTACGTATAAAAGCGTAGTCTCCGAAGTGTAGTGGTACCGTATGGACATATAAACGCAATTATCTTAGAGAAGGCGGAGTTTCTTGCAGTTCTGTATATTCCTGCTAATAGATGGTCTAATGCCAATAACGACAGAGTGTTCATCTCAATTAACCATATCCACGTCTTCTATCAAATCAAGAGTTTACATGTAAAAGCGTAGTCTCCGAAGTGAAGTGTCATAGACATATACACGCAAAAATCTAAGAGAAGGCGGAGTTTCTTGCAGGTCTGTATATTCCTGCTAATAGAGGGTCTAATGCCAATTACGACGGAGTGTTCAACTTTATTAACCATATCCACGTCTTCTATTAAATCAAGAGTTAACATGTAAAAGCGTAATCTACGAAGTGAAGTGTCATAGACATATAAACGCAATTATCCTAGAGAAGGCGGAGTTTCTTGCAGTTCTGTGTATTCCTGCTAATAAAAGGTATAATGCCAATAACAACGGAGTGTTCAACTCAATTAAACATACCCACGTATTCTATCAAATCAAGAGTTTACGTTTTAAAGCGTTGACTCCGAAGTGTAGTGGTATGGACATATAAACGCAATAATCTTAGAGAAGGCGGAGTTTTTTTACAGTCCTATATATTCCTGCTAATAGAGGGTCTATTGTTTATAACGACGGAGTGTTCAACTCAATTAAACATACCCACGTATTCTATCAAATCAAGAGTTTACGTATAAAAGCGTAGTCTTTGAAGTGAAGTGGTATGGACATATAAACGCAATTATCTAAGAGAAAGCGGAGTTTCTTGCAGATCTGTGTTTTCCTGCTAATAGAGGGTCAAATGCCAATAACGACGGAGTGTTCAATTCAATTAACTATCTCCACGTCTTCTATCAAATCAAGAGTTTACGTATAAAAGCGTAGTCTCCGAAGTGAAGTGTCATAGACATATAAACCTTATTATCTTAGAGAAGGCGGAGTTTCTTGCAGTTCTGTATATTCCTGCTAATAGAGTGTCGTATGCGTATAACGACGTAGTGTTGAAATCAATTAATTATACCCACGTCTTCTATCAAATCAAGAGTTTACATGTAAATGCGTAATCTACGAAGTGTAGTGGTATGGACATATAAACGCAATTATCTAAGAGAAGGCGGATCTTCTTGCAATTCATTATATTCCTGCTAATAGATGGTCTAATGCCAATAACGACGGACTGTTCAACTCAATTAAACATACCCACGTCTTCTATCAAATCAAGAGTTTACATGTAAAAGCGTAGTCTCCGAAGTGTAGTGTCATGGACATATAAACGCA
The DNA here is from genome assembly GCA_945910005.1 of Isoperla grammatica. Taxonomy (NCBI): domain Eukaryota; kingdom Metazoa; phylum Arthropoda; class Insecta; order Plecoptera; family Perlodidae; genus Isoperla; species Isoperla grammatica. Next base: position 34,000,684 of record OX246740.1, read on the forward strand.
ATTATCCTAGAGAAGGCTGAGTTTCTTGCAGTTCTGTATATTCCTGCTAATATATGGTCTAATGCCAATAACGACAGAGTGTTCAACTCAATTAAACATACCCACGTCTTCTATCAAATCAAGAGTTAACGTGTAAATGCGTAATCTACGAAGTGAAGTATCATAGACATATAAACGCAATTATCCTAGAGAAGGCGGAGTTTCTTGCAGTTCTGTATATTTTTGCTAATAGAAAGTCTATTGCCAATAACGACGGAGTGTTCAACTCCATTAAACATACCCACGTCTTCTATCAAATCAAGAGTTTACATGTAAAAGCGTAGTCTCCGAAGTGAAGTGTCATAGACATATCAACGCAATTATCTTAGAGAAGGCGGAGTTTCTTGCAGTTCTGTATATTCCTGCTAATAAAAGGTCTAATGCCAATAACGACGGAGTGTTCACCTCAATTAAACATACCCACGTCTTCTATCAAATCAAGAGTTTACGTATAAAAGCGTAGTCTCCGAAGTGAAGTGTCATAGACATATTAACCTAATTATCTTAGAGAAGGCGGAGTTTCTTGCAGTTCTGTATATTCCTGCTAATAGAGTGTCGTATGCCAATAACGACGGAGTGTTGAAATCAATTAAACATACCCACGTCTTCTATCAAATCAAGAGTTTACATGTAAAAGCTTAGTCTCCGAAGTGTAGTGGTATGGACATATAAACGCAATTATCTTAGAGAAGGCGGAGCTTCTTGCAGTTCTGTATATTCCTGCTAATAAAAGGTCTAATGCCAATAACGACGGAGTGTTCACCTCAATTAAACATACCCACGTCTTCTATCAAATCAAGAGTTTACGTATAAAAGCGTAGTCTCCGAAGTGAAGTGTCATAGACATATAAACGCAATTATCTGAGAGAATGCGGAGTTTCTTGCAGTTCTGTATATAGCTGCTAATAGAGGGTCTAATGCCAATAACGACGAAGTGTTCAACTCAATTAAACATACCCACGTATTCTATCAAATCAAGAGTTTACGTATAAAAGCATTGACTCCGAATTGTAGTGGTATGGACATATAAACGCAATTATCTTAGAGAAGGCGGAGCTTCTTGCAGTTCTGTATATTCCTGCTAATAGAGGGTCTATTGCCAATTACGACGGAGTGTTTAACTCAATTAAACATACCCACGTATTCTATCAAATCAAGAGTTTACGTATAAAAGCGTTGTCTCCGAAGTGAAGTGTTATAGACATATAAACGCAATTATCTAAGAGAAGGCGGAGTTTCTTGCAGTTCTGTGTATTCTTGCTAATAGAGGGTCTAATGCCAATAACGATGGAATGTTCAACTTAATTAAACATACCCACGTCGTCTATCAAATCAAGAGTTTACGTATAAAAGCGTAGTCTCCGAAGTGTAGTGGTACCGTATGGACATATAAACGCAATTATCTAAAAGAAGGCGGAGTTTCTAGCAGTTCCGTATATTCCTGCTAATAGAGGGTCTAATGCCAATTACGACGGATTGTTCAAATCAATTAAACTAACCCACGTCTTCTATCAAATCAAGAGTTTACGTATAAAAGCGTAGTCTCCGAAGTGAAGTGTCATAGACATATAAACACAATTATCTTAGAGAAGGCGGAGTTTCTTGCAGTTCTGTATATTCCTGCTAATAGAGGGTCTAATGCCAATAACGACGGAGTGTTCAACTTAATTAACCATATCCACGTTTTCTATCAAATCAAGAGTTTACGTATAAAAGCGTAGTCTTTGAAGTGAAGTGGTATGGACATATAAACGCAATTATCTAAGAGAAGGCGGATTTTCTTGCAGTTCTGTGTATTCCTGCTAATAGATGGTCTAATGCCAATAACGACGGAGTGTTCAACTTAATTAAACATATCCATCTCTTCTATCAAATCAAGAGTTTACGTGTAAATGCGTAATCTACGAAGTGAAGTGTCATAGACATATAAACGCAATTATCCTAGAGAAGGCGGAGTTTCTTGCAGTTCTGTATATTCCTGCTTATAAAGATCTAATGCCAATCACGACGGAGTGTTCAACTCAATTAAACATACCCACGTCTTCTAACAAATCAAGAGTTTACGTATAAAAGCGTAGTCTCCGAAGTGAAGTGTCATAGACATATAAACCTAATTATCTTAGACAAGGCGGAGTTTCTTGCAGTTCTGTATATTCCTGCTAATAGAGTGTCGTATGCCAATAACGACAGAGTGTTGAAATCAATTAAACATACCCACGTCTTCTATCAAATCAAGAGTTTACATGTAAAAGCGTAGTCTCCGAAGTGAAGTGTCAAACATATAAACCTAATTATCTTAGAAAAAGGCGGAGTTTCTTGCAGTTCTGTATATTCCTGCTAATAGAGTGTCGTATGCTTATAACGACGGAGTGTTGAACTCAATTTAACATACCCACATCTTCTATCAAATCAAGAGTTTACATGTAAAAGCGTAGTCTCCGAAGTGAAGTGGTATGGACATATAAACGCAATTATCTTAGAGAAGGCGGAGCTTCTTGCAGTTCTGTATATTCCTGCTAATAGAGAGTCTAATGCCAATTACGACGGAGTGTTCAACTCAATTAAACATACCCACGTCGTAGATCAAATCAAGAGTTTACGTATAAAAGCGTAGTCTCCGAAGTGTAGTGGTACCGTATGGACATATAAACGCAATTATCTTAGAGAAGGCGGAGTTTCTTGCAGTTCTGTATATTCCTGCTAATAGAGGGTCTAATGCCAATAACGACAGAGTGTTCAACTCAATTAACCATATCCACGTCTTCTATCAAATCAAGAGTTTACATGTAAAAGCGTGGTATCCGAAGTGAAGTGTCATAGACATATACACGCAAAAATCTAAGAGAAGGCGGAGTTTCTTGCAGTTCTGTATATTCCTGCTAATAGAGGGTCTAATGCCAATAACGACGGAGTGTTCAACTTAATTAACCATATCCACGTCTCTATTAAATGAAGAGTTAACATGTAAAAGCGTTATCTACGAAGTGAAGTGTCATAGACATATAAACGCAATTATCCTAGAGAAGGCGGAGTTTCTTGCAGTTCTGTGTATTCCTGCTAATAGAAGGTATAATGCCAATAACGACGGAGTGTTCAACTTAATTAAACATACCCACGTATTCTATCAAATCAAGAGTTTACGTATTAAAGCGTTGACTCCGAAGTGTAGTGGTATGGACATATAAACGCAATTATCTTAGAGAAGGCGGAGTTTCTTACAGTCCTGTATATTCCTGCTAATAGAGGGTCTATGTTTAATAACGACGGAGTGTTCAACTCAATTAAACATACCCACGTATTCTATCAAATCAAGAGTTTACGTATAAAAGCGTAGTCTTTGAAGTGAAGTGGTATGGACATATAAACGCAATTATCTAAGAGAAGGCGGAGTTTCTTGCAGTTCTGTGTATTCCTGCTAATAGAGGGTCAAATGCCAATAACGACGAAGTGTTCAATTCAATAAACTATTTCCACGTCTTCTATCAAATCAAGAGTTTACGTATAAAAGCGTATTCTCCGAAGTGAAGTGTCATAGACATATAAACCTAATTATCTTAGAAAAGGCGGAGTTTCTTGCAGTTCTGTATATTCCTGCTAATAGAGTGTCGTATGCCAATAACAACGAAGTGTTGAAATCAATTAAACATACCCACGTCTTCTATCAAATCAAGAGTTTACATGTAAAAGCGTAGTCTCCGAAGTGTAGTATGGACATATAAACGCAATTATCTTAGAGAAGGCGGAGCTTCTTGCAGTTCTGTATATTCCTGCTAATAGAGGGTCTTATGCCAATTACGAAGGAGTGTTGAACTTTATTAAACATACCCACATCTTCTATCAAATCAAGAGTTTAAATGTAAAAGCGTAGTCTCCGAAGTGTAGTGGTATGGACATATAAACGCAATTATCTTAGAGAAGGCGGAGCTTCTTGCAGTTTTGTATATTCCTTCTAATAGAGAGTCTAATGCCAATAACGACGGAGTGTTCAACTCAATTAAACATACCCACGTCGTCTTTCAAATAAGAGTTTACGTATAAAAGCGTAGTCTCCGAAGTGTAGTGGTACCGTATGGACATATAAACGCAATTATCTTAGAGAAGGCGGAGTTTCTTGCAATTCTGTATATTTCTGCTAAAAGAGGGTCTAATGCCAATTACGACGGAGTGTTCAACTCAATTAACTGTATCCACGTCTTCTATCAAATCAAGAGTTTACGTGTAAAAGCGTAGTCTCCGAAGTGTAGTGGTACCGTATGGACATATAAACGCAATTATCTTAGAGAAGGCGGAGTTTCTTGCAATTCTGTATATTTCTGCTAAAAGAGGGTCTAATGCCAATTACGACGGAGTGTTCAACTCAATTAACTGTATCCACGTCTTCTATCAAATCAAGAGTTTACGTGTAAAAGCGTAGTCTCCGAAGTGAAGTGTCATAGACATATACACGCAATTATCTTAAAGAAGGCGGAGTTTCTTGCAGTTCTGTATATTCCTGCTAATAGAGGGTCTAATGCCAATAACGACGGAGTGTTCAACTTAATTAACCATATCCACGTTTTCTATCAAATCAAGAGTTTACGTATAAAAGCGTAGTCTTTGAAGTGAAGTGGTATGGACATATAAACGCAATTATCTAAGAGAAGGCGGATTTTCTTGCAGTTCTGTGTATTCCTGCTAATAGATGGTCTAATGCCAATAACGACGGAGTGTTCAACTTAATTAAACATATCCATCTCTTCTATCAAATCAAGAGTTTACGTGTAAATGCGTAATCTACGAAGTGAAGTGTCATAGACATATAAACGCAATTATCCTAGAGAAGGCGGAGTTTCTTGCAGTTCTGTATATTCCTGCTTATAAAGATCTAATGCCAATCACGACGAAGTGTTCAACTCAATTAAACATACCCACGTCTTCTAACAAATCAAGAGTTTACGTATAAAAGCGTAGTCTCCGAAGTGAAGTGTCATAGACATATAAACCTAATTATCTTAGACAAGGCGGAGTTTCTTGCAGTTCTGTATATTCCTGCTAATAGAGTGTCGTATGCCAATAACGACAGAGTGTTGAAATCAATTAAACATACCCACGTCTTCTATCAAATCAAGAGTTTACATGTAAAAGCGTAGTCTCCGAAGTGAAGTGTCAAACATATAAACCTAATTATCTTAGAAAAAGGCGGAGTTTCTTGCAGTTCTGTATATTCCTGCTAATAGAGTGTCGTATGCTTATAACGACGGAGTGTTGAACTCAATTTAACATACCCACATCTTCTATCAAATCAAGAGTTTACATGTAAAAGCGTAGTCTCCGAAGTGAAGTGGTGTGGACATATAAACGCAATTATCTTAGAGAAGGCGGAGCTTCTTGCAGTTCTGTATATTCCTGCTAATAGAGAGTCTAATGCCAATTACGACGGAGTGTTCAACTCAATTAAACATACCCACGTCGTAGATCAAATCAAGAGTTTACGTATAAAAGCGTAGTCTCCGAAGTGTAGGGGTACCGTATGGACATATAAACGCAATTATCTTAGAGAAGGCGGAGTTTCTTGCAGTTCTGTATATTCCTGCTAATAGAGGGTCTAATGCCAATAACGACAGAGTGTTCAACTCAATTAACCATATCCACGTCTTCTATCAAATCAAGAGTTTACATGTAAAAGCGTGGTATCCGAAGTGAAGTGTCATAGACATATACCCGCAAAAATCTAAGAGAAGGCGGAGTTTCTTGCAGTTCTGTATATTCCTGCTAATAGAGGGTCTAATGCCAATAACGACGGAGTGTTCAACTTAATTAACCATATCCACGTCTCTATTAAATGAAGAGTTAACATGTAAAAGCGTTATCTACGAAGTGAAGTGTCATAGACATATAAACGCAATTATCCTAGAGAAGGCGGAGTTTCTTGCAGTTCTGTGTATTCCTGCTAATAGAAGGTATAATGCCAATAACGACGGAGTGTTCAACTTAATTAAACATACCCACGTATTCTATCAAATCAAGAGTTTACGTATTAAAGCGTTGACTCCGAAGTGTAGTGGTATGGACATATAAACGCAATTATCTTAGAGAAGGCGGAGTTTCTTACAGTCCTGTATATTCCTGCTAATAGAGGGTCTATGTTTAATAACGACGGAGTGTTCAACTCAATTAAACATACCCACGTATTCTATCAAATCAAGAGTTTACGTATAAAAGCGTAGTCTTTGAAGTGAAGTGGTATGGACATATAAACGCAATTATCTAAGAGAAGGCGGAGTTTCTTGCAGTTCTGTGTATTCCTGCTAATAGAGGGTCAAATGCCAATAACGACGAAGTGTTCAATTCAATAAACTATTTCCACGTCTTCTATCAAATCAAGAGTTTACGTATAAAAGCGTATTCTCCGAAGTGAAGTGTCATAGACATATAAACCTAATTATCTTAGAAAAGGCGGAGTTTCTTGCAGTTCTGTATATTCCTGCTAATAGAGTGTCGTATGCCAATAACAACGAAGTGTTGAAATCAATTAAACATACCCACGTCTTCTATCAAATCAAGAGTTTACATGTAAAAGCGTAGTCTCCGAAGTGTAGTATGGACATATAAACGCAATTATCTTAGAGAAGGCGGAGCTTCTTGCAGTTCTGTATATTCCTGCTAATAGAGGGTCTTATGCCAATTACGAAGGAGTGTTGAACTTTATTAAACATACCCACATCTTCTATCAAATCAAGAGTTTAAATGTAAAAGCGTAGTCTCCGAAGTGTAGTGGTATGGACATATAAACGCAATTATCTTAGAGAAGGCGGAGCTTCTTGCAGTTTTGTATATTCCTTCTAATAGAGAGTCTAATGCCAATAACGACGGAGTGTTCAACTCAATTAAACATACCCACGTCGTCTTTCAAATAAGAGTTTACGTATAAAAGCGTAGTCTCCGAAGTGTAGTGGTACCGTATAGACATATAAACGCAATTATCTTAGAGAAGGCGGAGTTTCTTGCAATTCTGTATATTTCTGCTAAAAGAGGGTCTAATGCCAATTACGACGGAGTGTTCAACTCAATTAACTGTATCCACGTCTTCTATCAAATCAAGAGTTTACGTGTAAAAGCGTAGTCTCCGAAGTGAAGTGTCATAGACATATACACGCAATTATCTTAAAGAAGGCGGAGTTTCTTGCAGTTCTGTATATTCCTGCTAATAGAGGGTCTATTGCCAATTACGACGGAGTGTTTAACTCAATTAAACATACCCACGTATTCTATCAAATCAAGAGTTTACGTATAAAAGCGTTGTCTCCGAAGTGAAGTGTTTTAGACATATAAACGCAATTATCTAAGAGAAGGCGGAGTTTCTTGCAGTTCTGTGTATTCCTGCTAATAGAGGGTCTAATGCCAATTACGATGGAATGTTCAACTTAATTAAACATACCCACGTCGTCTATCAACTCAAGAGTTTACGTATAAAAGCGTAGTCTCCGAAGTGTAGTGGTACCGTATGGACATATAAACGCAATTATCCAAGAGAAGGCGGAGTTTCAAGCAGTTCCGTATATTCCTGCTACTAGAGGGTCTAATGCTTATAACGACGGATTGTTCAAATCAATTAAACTAACCCATGTCTTCTATCAAATCAAGAGTTTACGTATAAAAGCGTAGTCTCCGAAGTGAAGTGTCATAGACATATAAACACAATTATCTTAGAGAAGGCGGAGTTTCTTGCAGTTCTGTATATTCCTGCTAATAGAGGGTCTAATGATAATAACGACGGAGTGTTCAACTTAATTAACCATATCCACGTCTTCTATCAAATCAAGAGTTTACGTATAAAAGCGTAGTCGTTGAAGTGAAGTGGTATGGACATATAAACGCAATTATCTAAGAGAAGGCGGAGTTTCTTGCAGTTCTGTGTATTCCTGCTAATAGAGGGTCTATTGCCAATAACGAAGGAGTTTTCAACTCAATTAAACATATCCACGTCTTCTATCAAATCAAGAGTTTACGTGTAAATGCGTAATCTACGAAGTGAAGTGTCATAGACATATAAACGCAATTATCCTAGAGAAGGCGGAGTTTCTTGCAGTTCTGTATATTCCTGCTTATATAGAGTCTAATGCCAATCACGACGGAGTGTTCAACTCAATTAAACATACCCACGTCTTCTATCAAATCAAGAGTTTACGTATAAAAGCGTAGTCTCCGAAGTGAAGTGTCATAGACATATAAACCTAATTATCTTAGACAAGGCGGAGTTTCTTGCAGTTCTGTATATTCCTGCTAATAGAGTGTCGTATGCCAATAACGACGGAGTGTTAAAATCAATTAAACATACCCACGTCTTCTATCAAATCAAGAGTTAACATGTAAAAGCGTAGTCTCCGAAGTGAAGGGTCAAACATATAAACCTAATTATCTTAAAAAATGCGGAGTTTCTTGCTGTTCTGTATATTCCTGCTAATAGAGTGTCGTATGCTAATAACGACGGAGTGTTAAAATCAATTAAACATACCCACGTCTTCTATCAAATCAAGAGTTTACATGTAAAAGCGTAGTCTCCAAAGTGTAGTGGTACGGACATATAAACGCAATTATCTTAGAGAAGGCGGAGCATCTTGCAGTTCTGTATATTCCTGCTAATAGAGGGTCTAATGCCAATTACGACGGAGTGTTGAACTCAATTAAACATACCCACATCTTCTATCAAATCAAGAGTTTACATGTAAAAGCGTAGTCTCCGAAGTGTAGTGGTATGGACATATAAACGCAATTATCTTAGAGAAGGCGGAGCTTCTTGCAGTTCTGTATATTCCTGCTAATAGAGAGTCTAATGCCAATTACGACGGAGTGTTCAACTCAATTAAACATACCCACGTCGTCGATCAAATCAAGAGTTTACGTATAAAAGCGTAGTCTCCGAAGTGTAGTGGTACCGTATGGACATATAAACGCAATTATCTTAGAGAAGGCGGAGTTTCTTGCAGTTCTGTATATTTCTGCTAATAGAGGGTCTAATGCCAATAACGACAGAGTGTTCAACTCAATTAACCATATCCACGTCTTCTATCAAATCAAGAGTTTACATGTAAAAGCGTAGTCTCCGAAGTGAAGTGTCATAGACATATACACGCAAAAATCTAAGAGAAGGCGGAGTTTCTTGCAGTTCTGTATATTCCTGCTAATAGAGGGTCTAATGCTTATTACGACGGAGTGTTCAACTTAATTAATTATATCCACGTCTTCTATTAAATCAAGAGTTAACATGTAAAAGCGTAATCTACGAAGTGAAGTGTTATAGACATATAAACGCAATTATCTTAGAGATGGCGGAGTTTCTTGCAGTTCTGTATATTCCTGCTAATAAAAGGTCTAATGCGAATTACGACGGAGTGTTCAACTAAATTAAACATACCCACGTCTTCTATCAAATCAAGAGTTTACGTATAAAAGCGTAGTCTCCGAAGTGAAGTGTCATAGACATATTAACCTAATTATCTTAGAGAAGGCGGAGTTTCTTGCAGTTCTGTATATTCCTGCTAATAGAGTGTCGTATGCCAATAACGACGGAGTGTTAAAATCAATTAAACATACCCACGTCTTCTATCAAATCAAGAGTTTACATGTAAAAGCGTAGTCTCCGAAGTGTAGTGGTATGGACATATAAACGCAATTATCTTAGAGAAGGCGGAGCTTCTTGCAGTTCTGTATATTCCTGCTAATAAAGGGTCTTATGCTTATAACGACGGAGTGTTCAACTTTATTAAACATACCCACGTCTTCTATCAAATCAAGAGTTTACGTATAAAAGCGTAGTCTCCGAAGTGAAGTGTCATAGACATATAAACGCAATTATCTAAGAGAAGGCGGAGTTTCTTGCAGTTCTGTGTATTCCTGCTAATAGAGGGTCTAATGCCAATTACGATGGAATGTTCAACTTAATTAAACATACCCACGTCGTCTATCAAATCAAGAGTTTACGTATAAAAGCGTAGTCTCCGAAGTGTAGTGGTACCGTATGGACATATAAACGCAATTATCTAAGAGAAGGCGGAGTTTCTAGCAGTTCCGTATATTCCTGCTAATAGAGGGTCTAATGCCAATTACGACGGATTGTTCAAATCAATTAAACTAACCCACGTCTTCTATCAAATCAAGAGTTTACGTATAAAAGCGTAGTCTCCGAAGTGAAGTGTCATATACATATAAACACAATTATCTTAGAGAAGGCGGAGTTTCTTGCAGTTCTGTATATTCCTGCTAATAGAGGGTCTAATGCCAATAACGACGGAGTGTTCAACTCAATTAACCATATCCACGTCTTCTATCAAATCAAGAGTTTACGTATAAAAGCGTAGTCTTTGAAGTGAAGTGGTATGGACATATAAACGCAATTATCTAAGAGAAGGCGGAGTTTCTTGCAGTTCTGTGTATTCCTGCTAATAGATGGTCTAATGCCAATAACGACGGAGTGTTCAACTCAATTAAACATATCCACCTCTTCTATCAAATCAAGAGTTAACGTGTAAATGCGTAATCTACGAAGTGAAGTGTCATAGACATATAAACGCAATTATCCTAGAGAAGGCGGAGTTTCTTGCAGTTCTGTATATTCCTGCTTATATAGATTCTAATGCCAATCACGACGGAGTGTTCAACTCAATTAAACATACCCACGTCTTCTATCAAATCAAGAGTTTACGTATAAAAGCGTAGTCTCCGAAGTGAAGTGTCATTGACATATAAACCTAATTATCTTAGACAAGGCGGAGTTTCTTGCAGTTCTGTATATTCCTGCTAATAGAGTGTCGTATGCCAATAACGACGGAGTGTTGAAATCAATTAAACATACCCACGTCTTCTATCAAATCAAGAGTTTACATGTAAAAGCGTAGTCTCCGAAGTGAAGTGTCAAACATATAAACCTAATTATCTTAGAAAAAGGCGGAGTTTCTTGCAGTTCTGTATATTCCTACTAATAGAGTGTCGTATGCTTATAACGACGGAGTGTTGAAATCAATTAAACATACCCACGTCTTTTATCAAATCAAGAGTTTACATGTAAAAGCGTAGTCTCCAAAGTGTAGTGGTACGGACATATAAACGCAATTATCTTAGAGAAGGCGGAGCATCTTGCAGTTCTGTATATTCCTGCTTATAGAGGGTCTTATGCCAATTAAGACGGAGTGTTGAACTCAATTAAACATACCCACATCTTCTATCAAATCAAGAGTTTACATGTAAAAGCGTAGTCTCCGAAGTGTAGTGGTATGGACATATAAACGCAATTATCTTAGAGAAGGCGGAGCTTCTTGCAGTTCTGTATATTCCTGCTAATAGAGAGTCTAATGCCAATTACGACGGAGTGTTCAACTTAATTAAACATACCCACGTCGTCGATCAAATCAAGAGTTTACGTATAAAAGCGTAGTCTCCGAAGTGTAGTGGTACCGTATGGACATATAAACGCAATTATCTTAGAGAAGGCGGAGTTTCTTGCAGTTCTGTATATTCCTGCTAATAGATGGTCTAATGCCAATAACGACAGAGTGTTCATCTCAATTAACCATATCCACGTCTTCTATCAAATCAAGAGTTTACATGTAAAAGCGTAGTCTCCGAAGTGAAGTGTCATAGACATATACACGCAAAAATCTAAGAGAAGGCGGAGTTTCTTGCAGGTCTGTATATTCCTGCTAATAGAGGGTCTAATGCCAATTACGACGGAGTGTTCAACTTTATTAACCATATCCACGTCTTCTATTAAATCAAGAGTTAACATGTAAAAGCGTAATCTACGAAGTGAAGTGTCATAGACATATAAACGCAATTATCCTAGAGAAGGCGGAGTTTCTTGCAGTTCTGTGTATTCCTGCTAATAAAAGGTATAATGCCAATAACGACGGAGTGTTCAACTCAATTAAACATACCCACGTATTCTATCAAATCAAGAGTTTACGTTTTAAAGCGTTGACTCCGAAGTGTAGTGGTATGGACATATAAACGCAATAATCTTAGAGAAGGCGGAGTTTTTTTACAGTCCTATATATTCCTGCTTATAGAGGGTCTATTGTTTATAACGACGGAGTGTTCAACTCAATTAAACATACCCACGTATTCTATCAAATCAAGAGTTTACGTATAAAAGCGTAGTCTTTGAAGTGAAGTGGTATGGACATATAAACGCAATTATCTAAGAGAAGGCGGAGTTTCTTGCAGATCTGTGTTTTCCTGCTAATAGAGGGTCAAATGCCAATAACGACGGAGTGTTCAATTCAATTAACTATATCCACGTCTTCTATCAAATCAAGAGTTTACGTATAAAAGCGTAGTCTCCGAAGTGAAGTGTCATAGACATATAAACCTTATTATCTTAGAGAAGGCGGAGTTTCTTGCAGTTCTGTATATTCCTGCTAATAGAGTGTCGTATGCGTATAACGACGTAGTGTTGAAATCAATTAATTATACTCACGTCTTCTATCAAATCAAGAGTTTACATGTAAATGCGTAATCTACGAAGTGTAGTGGTATGGACATATAAACGCAATTATCTAAGAGAAGGCGGATCTTCTTGCAATTCATTATATTCCTGCTAATAGATGGTCTAATGCCAATAACGACGGACTGTTCAACTCAATTAAACATACCCACGTCTTCTATCAAATCAAGAGTTTACATGTAAAAGCGTAGTCTCCGAAGTGTAGTGTCATGGACATATAAACGCAATTATCCTAGAGAAGGCGGAGTTTCTTGCAGTTCTGTATATTCCTGCTAATATATGGTCTAATGCCAATAACGACAGAGTGTTCAACTCAATTAAACATACCCACGTCTTCTATCAAATCAAGAGTTAACGTGTAAATGCGTAATCTACGAAGTGAAGTATCATAGACATATAAACGCAATTATCCTAGAGAAGGCGGAGTTTCTTGCAGTTCTGTATATTTTTGCTAATAGAAAGTCTATTGCCAATAACGACGGAGTGTTCAACTCCATTAAACATACCCACGTCTTCTATCAAATCAAGAGTTTACATGTAAAAGCGTAGTCTCCGAAGTGAAGTGTCATAGACATATCAACGCAATTATCTTAGAGAAGGCGAAGTTTCTTGCAGTTCTGTATATTCCTGCTAATAAAAGGTCTAATGCCAATAACGACGGAGTGTTCACCTCAATTAAACATACCCACGTCTTCTATCAAATCAAGAGTTTACGTATAAAAGCGTAGTCTCCGAAGTGAAGTGTCATAGACATATTAACCTAATTATCTTAGAGAAGGCGGAGTTTCTTGCAGTTCTGTATATTCCTGCTAATAGAGTGTCGTATGCCAATAACGACGGAGTGTTGAAATCAATTAAACATACCCACGTCTTCTATCAAATCAAGAGTTTACATGTAAAAGCTTAGTCTCCGAAGTGTAGTGGTATGGACATATAAACGCAATTATCTTAGAGAAGGCGGAGCTTCTTGCAGTTCTGTATATTCCTGCTAATAAAGGGTCTAATGCTTATAACGACGGAGTGTTCAACTTTATTAAACATACCCACGTCTTCTATCAAATCAAGAGTTTACGTATAAAAGCGTAGTCTCCGAAGTAAAGTGTCATAGACATATAAACGCAATTATCTTAGAGAATGCGAAGTTTCTTGCAGTTCTGTATATAGCTGCTAATAGAGGGTCTAATGCCAATAACGACGAAGTGTTCAACTCAATTAAACATACCCACGTATTCTATCAAATCAAGAGTTTAGGTATAAAAGCATTGACTCCGAAGTGTAGTGGTATGGACATATAAACGCAATTATCTTAGAGAAGGCGGAGCTTCTTGCAGTTCTGTATATTCCTGCTAATAGAGGGTCTATTGCCAATTACGACGGAGTGTTTAACTCAATTAAACATACCCACGTATTCTATCAAATCAAGAGTTTACGTATAAAAGCGTTGTCTCCGAAGTGAAGTGTTATAGACATATAAACGCAATTATCTAAGAGAAGGCGGAGTTTCTTGCAGTTCTGTGTATTCTTGCTAATAGAGGGTCTAATGCCAATTACGATGGAATGTTCAACTTAATTAAACATACCCACGTCGTCTATCAAATCAAGAGTTTACGTATAAAAGCGTAGTCTCCGAAGTGTAGTGGTACCGTATGGACATATAAACGCAATTATCTAAAAGAAGGCGGAGTTTCTAGCAGTTCCGTATATTCCTGCTAATAGAGGGTCTAATGCCAATTACGACGGATTGTTCAAATCAATTAAACTAACCCACGTCTTCTATCAAATCAAGAGTTTACGTATAAAAGCGTAGTCTCCGAAGTGAAGTGTCATAGACATATAAACACAATTATCTTAGAGAAGGCGGAGTTTCTTGCAGTTCTGTATATTCCTGCTAATAGAGGGTCTAATGCCAATAACGACGGAGTGTTCAACTTAATTAACCATATCCACGTCTTCTATCAAATCAAGAGTTTACGTATAAAAGCGTAGTCTTTGAAGTGAAGTGGTATGGACATATAAACGCAATTAACTAAGAGAAGGCGGAGTTTCTTGCAGTTCTGTGTATTCCTGCTAATAGATGGTCTAATGCCAATAACGACGGAGTGTTCAACTTAATTAAACATATCCACGTCTTCTATCAAATCAAGAGTTTACGTGTAAATGCGTAATCTACGAAGTGAAGTGTCATAGACATATAAACGCAATTATCCTAGAGAAGGCGGAGTTTCTTGCAGTTCTGTATATTCCTGCTTATAAAGATCTAATGCCAATCACGACGGAGTGTTCAACTCAATTAAACATACCCACGTCTTCTATCAAATCAAGAGTTTACGTATAAAAGCGTAGTCTCCGAAGTGAAGTGTCATAGACATATAAACCTAATTATCTTAGACAAGGCGGAGTTTCTTGCAGTTCTGTATATTCCTGCTAATAGAGTGTCGTATGCCAATAACGACAGAGTGTTGAAATCAATTAAACATACCCACGTCTTCTATCAAATCAAGAGTTTACATGTAAAAGCGTAGTCTCCGAAGTGAAGTGTCATAGACATATACACGCAAAAATCTAAGAGAAGGCGGAGTTTCTTGCAGTTCTGTATATTCCTGCTAATAGAGGGTCTAATGCCAATTACGACGGAGTGTTCAACTTAATTAACCATATCCACGTCTCTATTAAATGAAGAGTTAACATGTAAAAGCGTAATCTACGAAGTGAAGTGTCATAGACATATAAACGCAATTATCCTAGAGAAGGCGGAGTTTCTTGCAGTTCTGTGTATTCCTGCTAATAGAAGGTATAATGCCAATAACGACGGAGTGTTCAACTCAATTAAACATACCCACGTATTCTATCAAATCAAGAGTTTACGTATTAAAGCGTTGACTCCGAAGTGTAGTGGTATGGACATATAAACGCAATTAACTTAGAGAAGGCGGAGTTTCTTACAGTCCTGTATATTCCTGCTAATAGAGGGTCTATTGTTAATAACGACGGAGTGTTCAACTCAATTAAACATACCCACGTATTCTATCAAATCAAGAGTTTACGTATAAAAGCGTAGTCTTTGAAGTGAAGTGGTATGGACATATAAACGCAATTATCTAAGAGAAGGCGGAGTTTCTTGCAGTTCTGTGTATTCCTGCTAATAGAGGGTCAAATGCCAATAACGACGAAGTGTTCAATTCAATAAACTATTTCCACGTCTTCTATCAAATCAAGAGTTTACGTATAAAAGCGTATTCTCCGAAGTGAAGTGTCATAGACATATAAACCTAATTATCTTAGAAAAGGCGGAGTTTCTTGCAGTTCTGTATATTCCTGCTAATAGAGTGTCGTATGCCAATAACAACGTAGTGTTGAAATCAATTAAACATACCCACGTCTTCTATCAAATCAAGAGTTTACATGTAAAAGCGTAGTCTCCGAAGTGTAGTATGGACATATAAACGCAATTATCTTAGAGAAGGCGGAGCTTCTTGCAGTTCTGTATATTCCTGCTAATAGAGGGTCTTATGCCAATTACGAAGGAGTGTTGAACTTTATTAAACATACCCACATCTTCTATCAAATCAAGAGTTTACATGTAAAAGCGTAGTCTCCGAAGTGTAGTGGTATGGACATATAAACGCAATTATCTTAGAGAAGGCGGAGCTTCTTGCAGTTTTGTATATTCCTTCTAATAGAGAGTCTAATGCCAATAACGACGGAGTGTTCAACTCAATTAAACATACCCACGTCGTCTTTCAAATAAGAGTTTACGTATAAAAGCGTAGTCTCCGAAGTGTAGTGGTACCGTATGGACATATAAACGCAATTATCTTAGAGAAGGCGGAGTTTCTTGCAATTCTGTATATTTCTGCTAAAAGAGGGTCTAATGCCAATTACGACGGAGTGTTCAACTCAATTAACTGTATCCACGTCTTCTATCAAATCAAGAGTTTACGTGTAAAAGCGTAGTCTCCGAAGTGAAGTGTCATAGACATATACACGCAATTATCTTAAAGAAGGCGGAGTTTCTTGCAGTTCTGTATATTCCTGCTAATAGAGGGTCTATTGCCAATTACAACGGAGTGTTTAACTCAATTAAACATACCCACGTATTCTATCAAATCAAGAGTTTACGTATAAAAGCGTTGTCTCCGAAGTGAAGTGTTTTAGACATATAAACGCAATTATCTTAGAGAAGGCGGAGTTTCTTGCAGTTCTGTGTATTCCTGCTAATAGAGGGTCTAATGCCAATTACGATGGAATGTTCAACTTAATTAAACATACCCACGTCGTCTATCAACTCAAGAGTTTACGTATAAAAGCGTAGTCTCCGAAGTGTAGTGGTACCGTATGGACATATAAACGCAATTATCCAAGAGAAGGCGGAGTTTCTAGCAGTTCCGTATATTCCTGCTAATAGAGGGTCTAATGCTTATTACGACGGATTGTTCAAATCAATTAAACTAACCCATGTCTTCTATCAAATCAAGAGTTTACGTATAAAAGCGTAGTCTCCGAAGTGAAGTGTCATAGACATATAAACACAATTATCTTAGAGAAGGCGGAGTTTCTTGCAGTTCTGTATATTCCTGCTAATAGAGGGTCTAATGCCAATAACGACGGAGTGTTCAACTCAATTAACCATATCCACGTCTTCTATCAAATCAAGAGTTTACGTATAAAAGCGTAGTCGTTGAAGTGAAGTGGTATGGACATATAAACGCAATTATCTAAGAGAAGGCGGAGTTTCTTGCAGTTCTGTGTATTCCTGCTAATAGAGGGTCTATTGCCAATAACGAAGGAGTTTTCAACTCAATTCAACATATCCACGTCTTCTATCAAATCAAGAGTTTACGTGTAAATGCGTAATCTACGAAGTGAAGTGTCATAGACATATAAACGCAATTATCCTAGAGAAGGCGGAGTTTCTTGCAGTTCTGTATATTCCTGCTTATATAGAGTCTAATGCCAATCACGACGGAGTGTTCAACTCAATTAAACATACCCACGTCTTCTATCAAATCAAGAGTTTACGTATAAAAGCGTAGTCTCCGAAGTGAAGTGTCATAGACATATAAACCTAATTATCTTAGACAAGGCGGAGTTTCTTGCAGTTCTGTATATTCCTGCTAATAGAGTGTCGTATGCCAATAACGACGGAGTGTTAAAATCAATTAAACATACCCACGTCTTCTATCAAATCAAGAGTTTACATGTAAAAGCGTAGTCTCCGAAGTGAAGTGTCAAACATATAAACCTAATTATCTTAAAAAATGCGGAGTTTCTTGCAGTTCTGTATATTCCTGCTAATAGAGTGTCGTATGCTAATAACGACGGAGTGTTAAAATCAATTAAACATACCCACGTCTTCTATCAAATCAAGAGTTTACATGTAAAAGCGTAGTCTCCAAAGTGTAGTGGTACGGACATATAAACGCAATTATCTTAGAGAAGGCGGAGCATCTTGCAGTTCTGTATATTCCTGCTAATAGAGGGTCTAATGCCAATAACGACGGAGTGTTGAACTCAATTAAACATACCCACATCTTCTATCAAATCAAGAGTTTACATGTAAAAGCGTAGTCTCCGAAGTGTAGTGGTATGGACATATAAACGCAATTATCTTAGAGAAGGCGGAGCTTCTTGCAGTTCTGTATATTCCTGCTAATAGAGAGTCTAATGCCAATAACGACGGAGTGTTCAACTCAATTAAACATACCCACGTCGTCGATCAAATCAAGAGTTTACGTATAAAAGCGTAGTCTCCGAAGTGTAGTGGTACCGTATGGACATATAAACGCAATTATCTTAGAGAAGGCGGAGTTTCTTGCAGTTCTGTATATTCCTGCTAATAGAGGGTCTAATGCCAATTACGACGAAGTGTTCAACTTAATTAACCATATCCACGTCTTCTATTAAATCAAGAGTTAACATGTAAAAGCGTAATCTACGAAGTGAAGTGTTATAGACATATAAACGCAATTATCCTAGAGAAGGCGGAGTTTCTTGCAGTTCTGTGTATTCCTGCTAATAGAAGGTATAATGCCAATAACGACGGAGTGTTCAACTCAATTAAACATACCCACGTCTTCTATCAAATCAAGAGTTTACGTATTAAAGCGTTGACTCCGAAGTGTAGTGGTATGGACATATAAACGCATTATCTAAGAGAAGGCGGATCTTCTTGCAATTCCTTATATTCCTGCTAATAGATGGTCTAATGCCAATAACGACGGAGTGTTCAACTCAATTTAACATACCCACGTCTTCTATCAAATCAAGAGTTTACATGTAAAAGCGTAGTCTCCGAAGTGTAGTGTCATGGACATATAAACGCAATTATCCTAGAGAAGGCGGAAATTCTTGCAGTTCTGTGTATTCCTGCTAATAGATGGTCTAATTCCAATAACGACAGAGTGTTTAACTCAATTAAACATACCCACGTCTTCTATCAAATCAAGAGTTTACGTGTAAATGCGTAATCTACGAAGTGAAGTGTCATATACATATAAACGCAATTATCCTAGAGAAGGCGGAGTTTCTTGCAGTTCTGTATATTCTTGCTAATAGAAGGTCTATTGCCAATAACGACGGAGTGTTCAACTCCATTAAACATACCCACGTCTTCTATCAAATCAAGAGTTTACATGTAAAAGCGTAGTCTCCGAAGTGAAGTGTCATAGACATATAAACGCAATTATCTTAGAGATTGCGGAGTTTCTTGCAGTTCTGTATATTCCTGCTAATAAAAGGTCTAATGCGAATTACGACGGAGTGTTCAACTAAATTAAACATACCCACGTCTTCTATCAAATCAAGAGTTTACGTATAAAAGCGTAGTCTCCGAAGTGAAGTGTCATAGACATATTAACCTAATTATCTTAAAGAAGGCGGAGTTTCTTGCAGTTCTGTATATTCCTGCTAATAGAGTGTCGTATGCCAATAACGACGGAGTGTTAAAATCAATTAAACATACCCACGTCTTCTATCAAATCAAGAGTTTACATGTAAAAGCGTAGTCTCCGAAGTGTAGTGGTATGGACATATAAACGCAATTATCTTAGAGAAGGCGGAGCTTCTTGCAGTTCTGTATATTCCTGCTAATAAAGGGTCTTATGCTTATAACGACGGAGTGTTTAACTTTATTAAACATACCCACGTCTTCTATCAAATCAAGAGTTTACGTATAAAAGCGTAGTTTCCGAAGTGAAGTGTCATAGACATATAAACGCAATTATCTAAGAGAAGGCGGAGTTTCTTGCAGTTCTGTGTATTCCTGCTAATAGAGGGTCTAATGCCAATTACGATGGAATGTTCAACTTAATTAAACATACCCACGTCGTCTATCAAATCAAGAGTTTACGTATAAAAGCGTAGTCTCCGAAGTGTAGTGGTACCGTATGGACATATAAACGCAATTATCTAAGAGAAGGCGGAGTTTCTAGCAGTTCCGTATATTCCTGCTAATAGAGGGTCTAATGCCAATTACGACGGATTGTTCAAATCAATTAAACTAACCCACGTCTTCTATCAAATCAAGAGTTTACGTATAAAAGCGTAGTCTCCGAAGTGAAGTGTCATAGACATATAAACACAATTATCTTAGAGAAGGCGGAGTTTCTTGCAGTTCTGTATATTCCTGCTAATAGAGGGTCTAATGCCAATAACGACGGAGTGTTCAACTCAATTAACCATATCCACGTCTTCTATCAAATCAAGAGTTTACGTATAAAAGCGTAGTCTTTGAAGTGAAGTGGTATGGACATATAAACGCAATTATCTAAGAGAAGGCGGAGTTTCTTGCAGTTCTGTGTATTCCTGCTAATAGATGGTCTAATGCCAATAACGACGGAGTGTTCAACTCAATTAAACATATCCACCTCTTCTATCAAATCAAGAGTTTACGTGTAAATGCGTAATCTACGAAGTGAAGTGTCATAGACATATAAACGCAATTATCCTAGAGAAGGCGGAGTTTCTTGCAGTTCTGTATATTCCTGCTTATATAGAGTCTAATGCCAATCACGACGGAGTGTTCAACTCAATTAAACATACCCACGTCTTCTATCAAATCAAGAGTTTACGTATAAAAGCGTAGTCTCCGAAGTGAAGTGTCATAGACATATAAACCTAATTATCTTAGACAAGGCGGAGTTTCTTGCAGTTCTGTATATTCCTGCTAATAGAGTGTCGTATGCCAATAACGACGGAGTGTTGAAATCAATTAAACATACCCACGTCTTCTATCAAATCAAGAGTTTACATGTAAAAGCGTAGTCTCCGAAGTGAAGTGTCAAACATATAAACCTAATTATCTTAGAAAAAGGCGGAGTTTCTTGCAGTTCTGTATATTCCTGCTAATAGAGTGTCGTATGCTTATAACGACGGAGTGTTGAAATCAATTAAACATACCCACGTCTTCTATCAAATCAAGAGTTTACATGTAAAAGCGTAGTCTCCGAAGTGTAGTGGTATGGACATATAAACGCAATTATCTTAGAGAAGGCGGAGCTTCTTGCAGTTCTGTATATTCCTGCTAATAAAGGGTCTTATGCTTATAACGACGGAGTGTTTAACTTTATTAAACATACCCACGTCTTCTATCAAATCAAGAGTTTACGTATAAAAGCGTAGTTTCCGAAGTGAAGTGTCATAGACATATAAACGCAATTATCTAAGAGACGGCGGAGTTTCTTGCAGTTCTGTGTATTCCTGCTAATAGAGGGTCTAATGCCAATTACGATGGAATGTTCAACTTAATTAAACATACCCACGTCGTCTATCAAATCAAGAGTTTACGTATAAAAGCGTAGTCTCCGAAGTGTAGTGGTACCGTATGGACATATAAACGCAATTATCTAAGAGAAGGCGGAGTTTCTAGCAGTTCCGTATATTCCTGCTAATAGAGGGTCTAATGCCAATTACGACGGATTGTTCAAATCAATTAAACTAACCCACGTCTTCTATCAAATCAAGAGTTTACGTATAAAAGCGTAGTCTCCGAAGTGAAGTGTCATAGACATATAAACACAATTATCTTAGAGAAGGCGGAGTTTCTTGCAGTTCTGTATATTCCTGCTAATAGAGGGTCTAATGCCAATAACGACGGAGTGTTCAACTCAATTAACCATATCCACGTCTTCTATCAAATCAAGAGTTTACGTATAAAAGCGTAGTCTTTGAAGTGAAGTGGTATGGACATATAAACGCAATTATCTAAGAGAAGGCGGAGTTTCTTGCAGTTCTGTGTATTCCTGCTAATAGATGGTCTAATGCCAATAACGACGGAGTGTTCAACTCAATTAAACATATCCACCTCTTCTATCAAATCAAGAGTTTACGTGTAAATGCGTAATCTACGAAGTGAAGTGTCATAGACATATAAACGCAATTATCCTAGAGAAGGCGGAGTTTCTTGCAGTTCTGTATATTCCTGCTTATATAGAGTCTATTGCCAATCACGACGGAGTGTTCAACTCAATTAAACATACCCACGTCTTCTATCAAATCAAGAGTTAACGTATAAAAGCGTAGTCTCTGAAGTGAAGTGTCATAGACATATAAACCTAATTATCTTAGACAAGGCGGAGTTTCTTGCAGTTCTGTATATTCCTGCTAATAGAGTGTCGTATGCCAATAACGACGGAGTGTTGAAATCAATTAAACATACCCACGTCTTCTATCAAATCAAGAGTTTACATGTAAAAGCGTAGTCTCCGAAGTGAAGTGTCAAACATATAAACCTAATTATCTTAGAAAAAGGCGGAGTTTCTTGCAGTTCTGTATATTCCTGCTAATAGAGTGTCGTATGCTTATAACGACGGAGTGTTGAAATCAATTAAACATACCCACGTCTTCTATCAAATCAAGAGTTTACATGTAAAAGCTTAGTCTCCGAAGTGTAGTGGTATGGACATATAAACGCAATTATCTTAGAGAAGGCGGAGCTTCTTGCAGTTCTGTATATTCCTGCTAATAAAGGGTCTAATGCTTATAAAGACGGAGTGTTCAACTTTATTAAACATACCCACGTCTTCTATCAAATCAAGAGTTTACATGTAAAAGCGTAGTCTCCGAAGTGTAGTATGGACATATAAACGCAATTATCTTAGAGAATGCGGAGTTTCTTGCAGTTCTGTATATAGCTGCTAATAGAGGGTCTAATGCCAATAACGACGAAGTGTTCAACTCAATTAAACATACCCACGTATTCTATCAAATCAAGAGTTTACGTATAAAAGCATTGACTCCGAAGTGTAGTGGTATGGACATATAAACGCAATTATCTTAGAGAAGGCGGAGCTTCTTGCAGTTCTGTATATTCCTGCTAATAGAGGGTCTATTGCCAATTACGACGGAGTGTTTAACTCAATTAAACATACCCACGTATTCTATCAAATCAAGAGTTTACGTATAAAAGCGTTGTCTCCGAAGTGAAGTGTTATAGACATATAAACGCAATTATCAAAGAGAAGGCGGACTTTCTTGCAGTTCTGTGTATTCTTGCTAATAGAGGGTCTAATGCCAATTACGATGGAATGTTCAACTTAATTAAACATACCCACGTCGTCTATCAAATCAAGAGTTTACGTATAAAAGCGTAGTCTCCGAAGTGTAGTGGTACCGTATGGACATATAAACGCAATTATCTAAAAGAAGGCGGAGTTTCTAGCAGTTCCGTATATTCCTGCTAATAGAGGGTCTAATGCCAATTACGACGGATTGTTCAAATCAATTAAACTAACCCACGTCTTCTATCAAATCAAGAGTTTACGTATAAAAGCGTAGTCTCCGAAGTGAAGTGTCATAGACATATAAACACAATTATCTTAGAGAAGGCGGAGTTTCTTGCAGTTCTGTATATTCCTGCTAATAGAGGGTCTAATGCCAATAACGACGGAGTGTTCAACTTTATTAACCATATCCACGTCTTCTATCAAATCAAGAGTTTACGTATAAAAGCGTAGTCTTTGAAGTGAAGTGGTATGGACATATAAACGCAATTATCTAAGAGAAGGCGGAGTTTCTTGCAGTTCTGTGTATTCCTGCTAATAGATGGTCTAATGCCAATAACGACGGAGTGTTCAACTTAATTAAACATATCCACGTCTTCTATCAAATCAAGAGTTTACGTGTAAATGCGTAATCTACGAAGTGAAGTGTCATAGACATATAAACGCAATTATCCTAGAGAAGGCGGAGTTTCTTGCAGTTCTGTATATTCCTGCTTATAAAGATCTAATGCCAATCACGACGGAGTGTTCAACTCAATTAAACATACCCACGTCTTCTATCAAATCAAGAGTTTACGTATAAAAGCGTAGTCTCCGAAGTGAAGTGTCATAGACATATAAACCTAATTATCTTAGACAAGGCGGAGTTTCTTGCAGTTCTGTATATTCCTGCTAATAGAGTGTCGTATGCCAATAACGACAGAGTGTTGAAATCAATTAAACATACCCACGTCTTCTATCAAATCAAGAGTTTACATGTAAAAGCGTAGTCTCCGAAGTGAAGTGTCAAACATATAAACCTAATTATCTTAGAAAAAGGCGGAGTTTCTTGCAGTTCTGTATATTCCTGCTAATAGAGTGTCGTATGCTTATAACGACGGAGTGTTGAACTCAATTAAACATACCCACATCTTCTATCAAATCAAGAGTTTACATGTAAAAGCGTAGTCTCCGAAGTGTAGTGGTATGGACATATAAACGCAATTATCTTAGAGAAGGCGGAGCTTCTTGCAGTTCTGTATATTCCTGCTAATAGAGAGTCTAATGCCAATAACGACGGAGTGTTCAACTCAATTAAACATACCCACGTCGTCGATCAAATCAAGAGTTTACGTATAAAAGCGTAGTCTCCGAAGTGTAGTGGTACCGTATGGACATATAAACGCAATTATCTTAGAGAAGGCGGAGTTTCTTGCAGTTCTGTATATTCCTGCTAATAGAGGGTCTAATGCCAATTACGACGAAGTGTTCAACTTAATTAACCATATCCACGTCTTCTATTAAATCAAGAGTTAACATGTAAAAGCGTAATCTACGAAGTGAAGTGTTATAGACATATAAACGCAATTATCCTAGAGAAGGCGGAGTTTCTTGCAGTTCTGTGTATTCCTGCTAATAGAAGGTATAATGCCAATAACGACGGAGTGTTCAACTCAATTAAACATACCCACGTCTTCTATCAAATCAAGAGTTTACGTATTAAAGCGTTGACTCCGAAGTGTAGTGGTATGGACATATAAATGCAATTATCTAAGAGAAGGCGGATCTTCTTGCAGTTCTGTGTATTCCTGCTAATAAAGGGTCTAATGCCAATTACGACGGAGTGTTCAACTCAATTAAACATACCCACGTCTTCTATCAAATCAAGAGTTTACGTGTAAATGCGTAATCTACGAAGTGAAGTGTCATAGACATATAAACGAAATTATCCTAGAGAAGGCGGAGTTTCTTGCAGTTCTGTATATTCCTGCTAATAGAAGGTCTATTGCCAATTACGACGGAGTGTTCAACTCCATTAAACATACCCACGTCTTCTATCAAATAAAGAGTTTACATGTAAATGCGTAATCTACGAAGTGTAGTGGTATGGACATATAAACGCAATTATCTAAGAGAAGGCGGATCTTCTTGCAATTCCTTATATTCCTGCTAATAGATGGTCTAATGCCAATAACGACGGAGTGTTCAACTCAATTTAACATACCCACGTCTTCTATCAAATCAAGAGTTTACATGTAAAAGCGTAGTCTCCGAAGTGTAGTGTCATGGACATATAAACGCAATTATCCTAGAGAAGGCGGAAATTCTTGCAGTTCTGTGTATTCCTGCTAATAGATGGTCTAATTCCAATAACGACAGAGTGTTTAACTCAATTAAACATACCCACGTCTTCTATCAAATCAAGAGTTTACGTGTAAATGCGTAATCTACGAAGTGAAGTGTCATATACATATAAACGCAATTATCCTAGAGAAGGCGGAGTTTCTTGCAGTTCTGTATATTCTTGCTAATAGAAGGTCTATTGCCAATAACGACGGAGTGTTCAACTCCATTAAACATACCCACGTCTTCTATCAAATCAAGAGTTTACATGTAAAAGCGTAGTCTCCGAAGTGAAGTGTCATAGACATATAAACGCAATTATCTTAGAGATTGCGGAGTTTCTTGCAGTTCTGTATATTCCTGCTAATAAAAGGTCTAATGCGAATTACGACGGAGTGTTCAACTAAATTAAACATACCCACGTCTTCTATCAAATCAAGAGTTTACGTATAAAAGCGTAGTCTCCGAAGTGAAGTGTCATAGACATATTAACCTAATTATCTTAAAGAAGGCGGAGTTTCTTGCAGTTCTGTATATTCCTGCTAATAGAGTGTCGTATGCCAATAACGACGGAGTGTTAAAATCAATTAAACATACCCACGTCTTCTATCAAATCAAGAGTTTACATGTAAAAGCGTAGTCTCCGAAGTGTAGTGGTATGGACATATAAACGCAATTATCTTAGAGAAGGCGGAGCTTCTTGCAGTTCTGTATATTCCTGCTAATAAAGGGTCTTATGCTTATAACGACGGAGTGTTTAACTTTATTAAACATACCCACGTCTTCTATCAAATCAAGAGTTTACGTATAAAAGCGTAGTTTCCGAAGTGAAGTGTCATAGACATATAAACGCAATTATCTAAGAGAAGGCGGAGTTTCTTGCAGTTCTGTGTATTCCTGCTAATAGAGGGTCTAATGCCAATTACGATGGAATGTTCAACTTAATTAAACATACCCACGTCGTCTATCAAATCAAGAGTTTACGTATAAAAGCGTAGTCTCCGAAGTGTAGTGGTACCGTATGGACATATAAACGCAATTATCTAAGAGAAGGCGGAGTTTCTAGCAGTTCCGTATATTCCTGCTAATAGAGGGTCTAATGCCAATTACGACGGATTGTTCAAATCAATTAAACTAACCCACGTCTTCTATCAAATCAAGAGTTTACGTATAAAAGCGTAGTCTCCGAAGTGAAGTGTCATAGACATATAAACACAATTATCTTAGAGAAGGCGGAGTTTCTTGCAGTTCTGTATATTCCTGCTAATAGAGGGTCTAATGCCAATAACGACGGAGTGTTCAACTCAATTAACCATATCCACGTCTTCTATCAAATCAAGAGTTTACGTATAAAAGCGTAGTCTTTGAAGTGAAGTGGTATGGACATATAAACGCAATTATCTAAGAGAAGGCGGAGTTTCTTGCAGTTCTGTGTATTCCTGCTAATAGATGGTCTAATGCCAATAACGACGGAGTGTTCAACTCAATTAAACATATCCACCTCTTCTATCAAATCAAGAGTTTACGTGTAAATGCGTAATCTACGAAGTGAAGTGTCATAGACATATAAACGCAATTATCCTAGAGAAGGCGGAGTTTCTTGCAGTTCTGTATATTCCTGCTTATATAGAGTCTAATGCCAATCACGACGGAGTGTTCAACTCAATTAAACATACCCACGTCTTCTATCAAATCAAGAGTTTACGTATAAAAGCGTAGTCTCCGAAGTGAAGTGTCATAGACATATAAACCTAATTATCTTAGACAAGGCGGAGTTTCTTGCAGTTCTGTATATTCCTGCTAATAGAGTGTCGTATGCCAATAACGACGGAGTGTTGAAATCAATTAAACATACCCACGTCTTCTATCAAATCAAGAGTTTACATGTAAAAGCGTAGTCTCCGAAGTGAAGTGTCAAACATATAAACCTAATTATCTTAGAAAAAGGCGGAGTTTCTTGCAGTTCTGTATATTCCTGCTAATAGAGTGTCGTATGCTTATAACGACGGAGTGTTGAAATCAATTAAACATACCCACGTCTTCTATCAAATCAAGAGTTTACATGTAAAAGCGTAGTCTCCGAAGTGTAGTGGTATGGACATATAAACGCAATTATCTTAGAGAAGGCGGAGCTTCTTGCAGTTCTGTATATTCCTGCTAATAAAGGGTCTTATGCTTATAACGACGGAGTGTTTAACTTTATTAAACATACCCACGTCTTCTATCAAATCAAGAGTTTACGTATAAAAGCGTAGTTTCCGAAGTGAAGTGTCATAGACATATAAACGCAATTATCTAAGAGACGGCGGAGTTTCTTGCAGTTCTGTGTATTCCTGCTAATAGAGGGTCTAATGCCAATTACGATGGAATGTTCAACTTAATTAAACATACCCACGTCGTCTATCAAATCAAGAGTTTACGTATAAAAGCGTAGTCTCCGAAGTGTAGTGGTACCGTATGGACATATAAACGCAATTATCTAAGAGAAGGCGGAGTTTCTAGCAGTTCCGTATATTCCTGCTAATAGAGGGTCTAATGCCAATTACGACGGATTGTTCAAATCAATTAAACTAACCCACGTCTTCTATCAAATCAAGAGTTTACGTATAAAAGCGTAGTCTCCGAAGTGAAGTGTCATAGACATATAAACACAATTATCTTAGAGAAGGCGGAGTTTCTTGCAGTTCTGTATATTCCTGCTAATAGAGGGTCTAATGCCAATAACGACGGAGTGTTCAACTCAATTAACCATATCCACGTCTTCTATCAAATCAAGAGTTTACGTATAAAAGCGTAGTCTTTGAAGTGAAGTGGTATGGACATATAAACGCAATTATCTAAGAGAAGGCGGAGTTTCTTGCAGTTCTGTGTATTCCTGCTAATAGATGGTCTAATGCCAATAACGACGGAGTGTTCAACTCAATTAAACATATCCACCTCTTCTATCAAATCAAGAGTTTACGTGTAAATGCGTAATCTACGAAGTGAAGTGTCATAGACATATAAACGCAATTATCCTAGAGAAGGCGGAGTTTCTTGCAGTTCTGTATATTCCTGCTTATATAGAGTCTAATGCCAATCACGACGGAGTGTTCAACTCAATTAAACATACCCACGTCTTCTATCAAATCAAGAGTTAACGTATAAAAGCGTAGTCTCCGAAGTGAAGTGTCATAGACATATAAACCTAATTATCTTAGACAAGGCGGAGTTTCTTGCAGTTCTGTATATTCCTGCTAATAGAGTGTCGTATGCCAATAACGACGGAGTGTTGAAATCAATTAAACATACCCACGTCTTCTATCAAATCAAGAGTTTACATGTAAAAGCGTAGTCTCCGAAGTGAAGTGTCAAACATATAAACCTAATTATCTTAGAAAAAGGCGGAGTTTCTTGCAGTTCTGTATATTCCTGCTAATAGAGTGTCGTATGCTTATAACGACGGAGTGTTGAAATCAATTAAACATACCCACGTCTTCTATCAAATCAAGAGTTTACATGTAAAAGCTTAGTCTCCGAAGTGTAGTGGTATGGACATATAAACGCAATTATCTTAGAGAAGGCGGAGCTTCTTGCAGTTCTGTATATTCCTGCTAATAAAGGGTCTAATGCTTATAAAGACGGAGTGTTCAACTTTATTAAACATACCCACGTCTTCTATCAAATCAAGAGTTTACGTATAAAAGCGTAGTCTCCGAAGTAAAGTGTCATAGACATATAAACGCAATTATCTTAGAGAATGCGGAGTTTCTTGCAGTTCTGTATATAGCTGCTAATAGAGGGTCTAATGCCAATAACGACGAAGTGTTCAACTCAATTAAACATACCCACGTATTCTATCAAATCAAGAGTTTACGTATAAAAGCATTGACTCCGAAGTGTAGTGGTATGGACATATAAACGCAATTATCTTAGAGAAGGCGGAGCTTCTTGCAGTTCTGTATATTCCTGCTAATAGAGGGTCTATTGCCAATTACGACGGAGTGTTAAACTCAATTAAACATACCCACGTATTCTATCAAATCAAGAGTTTACGTATAAAAGCGTTGTCTCCGAAGTGAAGTGTTATAGACATATAAAACGCAATTATCTAAGAGAAGGCGGACTTTCTTGCAGTTCTGTGTATTCTTGCTAATAGAGGGTCTAATGCCAATTACGATGGAATGTTCAACTTAATTAAACATACCCACGTCGTCTATCAAATCAAGAGTTTACGTATAAAAGCGTAGTCTCCGAAGTGTAGTGGTACCGTATGGACATATAAACGCAATTATCTAAAAGAAGGCGGAGTTTCTAGCAGTTCCGTATATTCCTGCTAATAGAGGGTCTAATGCCAATTACGACGGATTGTTCAAATCAATTAAACTAACCCACGTCTTCTATCAAATCAAGAGTTTACGTATAAAAGCGTAGTCTCCGAAGTGAAGTGTCATAGACATATAAACACAATTATCTTAGAGAAGGCGGAGTTTCTTGCAGTTCTGTATATTCCTGCTAATAGAGGGTCTAATGCCAATAACGACGGAGTGTTCAACTTAATTAACCATATCCACGTCTTCTATCAAATCAAGAGTTTACGTATAAAAGCGTAGTCTTTGAAGTGAAGTGGTATGGACATATAAACGCAATTATCTAAGAGAAGGCGGAGTTTCTTGCAGTTCTGTGTATTCCTGCTAATAGATGGTCTAATGCCAATAACGACGGAGTGTTCAACTTAATTAAACATATCCACGTCTTCTATCAAATCAAGAGTTTACGTGTAAATGCGTAATCTACGAAGTGAAGTGTCATAGACATATAAACGCAATTATCCTAGAGAAGGCGGAGTTTCTTGCAGTTCTGTATATTCCTGCTTATAAAGATCTAATGCCAATCACGACGGAGTGTTCAACTCAATTAAACATACCCACGTCTTCTATCAAATCAAGAGTTTACGTATAAAAGCGTAGTCTCCGAAGTGAAGTGTCATAGACATATAAACCTAATTATCTTAGACAAGGCGGAGTTTCTTGCAGTTCTGTATATTCCTGCTAATAGAGTGTCGTATGCCAATAACGACAGAGTGTTGAAATCAATTAAACATACCCACGTCTTCTATCAAATCAAGAGTTTACATGTAAAAGCGTAGTCTCCGAAGTGAAGTGTCAAACATATAAACCTAATTATCTTAGAAAAAGGCGGAGTTTCTTGCAGTTCTGTATATTCCTGCTAATAGAGTGTCGTATGCTTATAACGACGGAGTGTTGAACTCAATTAAACATACCCACATCTTCTATCAAATCAAGAGTTTACATGTAAAAGCGTAGTCTCCGAAGTGTAGTGGTATGGACATATAAACGCAATTATCTTAGAGAAGGCGGAGCTTCTTGCAGTTCTGTATATTCCTGCTAATAGAGAGTCTAATGCCAATTACGACGGAGTGTTCAACTCAATTAAACATACCCACGTCGTAGATCAAATCAAGAGTTTACGTATTAAAGCGTTGACTCCGAAGTGTAGTGGTATGGACATATAAACGCAATTATCTTAGAGAAGGCGGAGTTTCTTACAGTCCTGTATATTCCTGCTAATAGAGGGTCTATTGTTAATAACGACGGAGTGTTCAACTCAATTAAACATACCCACGTATTCTATCAAATCAAGAGTTTACGTATAAAAGCGTAGTCTTTGAAGTGAAGTGGTATGGACATATAAACGCAATTATCTAAGAGAAGGCGGAGTTTCTTGCAGTTCTGTGTATTCCTGCTAATAGAGGGTCAAATGCCAATAACGACGAAGTGTTCAATTCAATAAACTATTTCCACGTCTTCTATCAAATCAAGAGTTTACGTATAAAAGCGTATTCTCCGAAGTGAAGTGTCATAGACATATAAACCTAATTATCTTAGAAAAGGCGGAGTTTCTTGCAGTTCTGTATATTCCTGCTAATAAAGTGTCGTATGCCAATAACAACGTAGTGTTGAAATCAATTAAACATACCCACGTCTTCTATCAAATCAAGAGTTTACATGTAAAAGCGTAGTCTCCGAAGTGTAGTATGGACATATAAACGCAATTATCTTAGAGAAGGCGGAGCTTCTTGCAGTTCTGTATATTCCTGCTAATAGAGGGTCTTATGCCAATTACGAAGGAGTGTTGAACTTTATTAAACATACCCACATCTTCTATCAAATCAAGAGTTTACATGTAAAAGCGTAGTCTCCGAAGTGTAGTGGTATGGACATATAAACGCAATTATCTTAGAGAAGGCGGAGCTTCTTGCAGTTTTGTATATTCCTTCTAATAGAGAGTCTAATGCCAATAACGACGGAGTGTTCAACTCAATTAAACATACCCACGTCGTCTTTCAAATAAGAGTTTACGTATAAAAGCGTAGTCTCCGAAGTGTAGTGGTACCGTATGGACATATAAACGCAATTATCTTAGAGAAGGCGGAGTTTCTTGCAATTCTGTATATTTCTGCTAAAAGAGGGTCTAATGCCAATTACGACGGAGTGTTCAACTCAATTAACTGTATCCACGTCTTCTATCAAATCAAGAGTTTACGTGTAAAAGCGTAGTCTCCGAAGTGAAGTGTCATAGACATATACACGCAATTATCTTAAAGAAGGCGGAGTTTCTTGCAGTTCTGTATATTCCTGCTTATAGAGGGTCTATTGCCAATTACAACGGAGTGTTTAACTCAATTAAACATACCCACGTATTCTATCAAATCAAGAGTTTACGTATAAAAGCGTTGTCTCCGAAGTGAAGTGTTTTAGACATATAAACGCAATTATCTAAGAGAAGGCGGAGTTTCTTGCAGTTCTGTGTATTCCTGCTAATAGAGGGTCTAATGCCAATTACGATGGAATGTTCAACTTAATTAAACATACCCACGTCGTCTATCAACTCAAGAGTTTACGTATAAAAGCGTAGTCTCCGAAGTGTAGTGGTACCGTATGGACATATAAACGCAATTATCCAAGAGAAGGCGGAGTTTCTAGCAGTTCCGTATATTCCTGCTAATAGAGGGTCTAATGCTTATTACGACGGATTGTTCAAATCAATTAAACTAACCCATGTCTTCTATCAAATCAAGAGTTTACGTATAAAAGCGTAGTCTCCGAAGTGAAGTGTCATAGACATATAAACACAATTATCTTAGAGAAGGCGGAGTTTCTTGCAGTTCTGTATATTCCTGCTAATAGAGGGTCTAATGCCAATAACGACGGAGTGTTCAACTCAATTAACCATATCCACGTCTTCTATCAAATCAAGAGTTTACGTATAAAAGCGTAGTCGTTGAAGTGAAGTGGTATGGACATATAAACGCAATTATCTAAGAGAAGGCGGAGTTTCTTGCAGTTCTGTGTATTCCTGCTAATAGAGGGTCTATTGCCAATAACGAAGGAGTTTTCAACTCAATTAAACATATCCACGTCTTCTATCAAATCAAGAGTTTACGTGTAAATGCGTAATCTACGAAGTGAAGTGTCATAGACATATAAACGCAATTATCCTAGAGAAGGCGGAGTTTCTTGCAGTTCTGTATATTCCTGCTTATATAGAGTCTAATGCCAATCACGACGGAGTGTTCAACTCAATTAAACATACCCACGTCTTCTATCAAATCAAGAGTTTACGTATAAAAGCGTAGTCTCCGAAGTGAAGTGTCATAGACATATAAACCTAATTATCTTAGACAAGGCGGAGTTTCTTGCAGTTCTGTATATTCCTGCTAATAGAGTGTCGTATGCCAATAACGACGGAGTGTTAAAATCAATTAAACATACCCACGTCTTCTATCAAATCAAGAGTTTACATGTAAAAGCGTAGTCTCCGAAGTGAAGTGTCAAACATATAAACCTAATTATCTTAAAAAATGCGGAGTTTCTTGCAGTTCTGTATATTCCTGCTAATAGAGTGTCGTATGCTAATAACGACGGAGTGTTTAAATCAATTAAACATACCCACGTCTTCTATCAAATCAAGAGTTTACATGTAAAAGCGTAGTCTCCAAAGTGTAGTGGTACGGACATATAAACGCAATTATCTAAGAGAAGGCGGAGCATCTTGCAGTTCTGTATATTCCTGCTAATAGAGGGTCTAATGCCAATTACGACGGAGTGTTGAACTCAATTAAACATACCCACATCTTCTATCAAATCAAGAGTTTACATGTAAAAGCGTAGTCTCCGAAGTGTAGTGGTATGGACATATAAACGCAATTATCTTAGAGAAGGCGGAGCTTCTTGCAGTTCTGTATATTCCTGCTAATAGAGAGTCTAATGCCAATAACGACGGAGTGTTCAACTCAATTAAACATACCCACGTCGTCGATCAAATCAAGAGTTTACGTATAAAAGCGTAGTCTCCGAAGTGTAGTGGTACCGTATGGACATATAAACGCAATTATCTTAGAGAAGGCGGAGTTTCTTGCAGTTCTGTATATTCCTGCTAATAGAGGGTCTAATGCCAATTACGACGGAGTGTTCAACTTAATTAACCATATCCACGTCTTCTATTAAATCAAGAGTTAACATGTAAAAGCGTAATCTACGAAGTGAAGTGTTATAGACATATAAACGCAATTATCCTAGAGAAGGCGGAGTTTCTTGCAGTTCTGTGTATTCCTGCTAATAGAAGGTATAATGCCAATAACGACGGAGTGTTCAACTCAATTAAACATACCCACGTCTTCTATCAAATCAAGAGTTTACGTATTAAAGCGTTGACTCCGAAGTGTAGTGGTATGGACATATAAATGCAATTATCTAAGAGAAGGCGGATCTTCTTGCAGTTCTGTGTATTCCTGCTAATAAAGGGTCTAATGCCAATTACGACGGAGTGTTCAACTCAATTAAACATACCCACGTCTTCTATCAAATCAAGAGTTTACGTGTAAATGCGTAATCTACGAAGTGAAGTGTCATAGACATATAAACGAAATTATCCTAGAGAAGGCGGAGTTTCTTGCAGTTCTGTATATTCCTGCTAATAGAAGGTCTATTGCCAATTACGACGGAGTGTTCAACTCCATTAAACATACCCACGTCTTCTATCAAATAAAGAGTTTACATGTAAATGCGTAATCTACGAAGTGTAGTGGTATGGACATATAAACGCAATTATCTAAGAGAAGGCGGATCTTCTTGCAATTCCTTATATTCCTGCTAATAGATGGTCTAATGCCAATAACGACGGAGTGTTCAACTCAATTTAACATACCCACGTCTTCTATCAAATCAAGAGTTTACATGTAAAAGCGTAGTCTCCGAAGTGTAGTGTCATGGACATATAAACGCAATTATCCTAGAGAAGGCGGAAATTCTTGCAGTTCTGTGTATTCCTGCTAATAGATGGTCTAATTCCAATAACGACAGAGTGTTTAACTCAATTAAACATACCCACGTCTTCTATCAAATCAAGAGTTTACGTGTAAATGCGTAATCTACGAAGTGAAGTGTCATATACATATAAACGCAATTATCCTAGAGAAGGCGGAGTTTCTTGCAGTTCTGTATATTCTTGCTAATAGAAGGTCTATTGCCAATAACGACGGAGTGTTCAACTCCATTAAACATACCCACGTCTTCTATCAAATCAAGAGTTTACATGTAAAAGCGTAGTCTCCGAAGTGAAGTGTCATAGACATATAAACGCAATTATCTTAGAGATTGCGGAGTTTCTTGCAGTTCTGTATATTCCTGCTAATAAAAGGTCTAATGCGAATTACGACGGAGTGTTCAACTAAATTAAACATACCCACGTCTTCTATCAAATCAAGAGTTTACGTATAAAAGCGTAGTCTCCGAAGTGAAGTGTCATAGACATATTAACCTAATTATCTTAAAGAAGGCGGAGTTTCTTGCAGTTCTGTATATTCCTGCTAATAGAGTGTCGTATGCCAATAACGACGGAGTGTTAAAATCAATTAAACATACCCACGTCTTCTATCAAATCAAGAGTTTACATGTAAAAGCGTAGTCTCCGAAGTGTAGTGGTATGGACATATAAACGCAATTATCTTAGAGAAGGCGGAGCTTCTTGCAGTTCTGTATATTCCTGCTAATAAAGGGTCTTATGCTTATAACGACGGAGTGTTTAACTTTATTAAACATACCCACGTCTTCTATCAAATCAAGAGTTTACGTATAAAAGCGTAGTTTCCGAAGTGAAGTGTCATAGACATATAAACGCAATTATCTAAGAGAAGGCGGAGTTTCTTGCAGTTCTGTGTATTCCTGCTAATAGAGGGTCTAATGCCAATTACGATGGATTATTATTATTATTATTATTATTATTTGTGGTTTAAAGGCACAAAACATCTAGGTTATCAGTGCCTATTTTTCCTATTTAAATCTTGGTTATGAGGTTAATTGATTTAAGGAACTTTAAAACGTTGTCGGTTGCGTCAGTTTTATCTGACAGGTTTTCTATTAATGTGGATTTTATCTTATATCTTTGTCGTTCGGCTAAATACTTTGCACAATCTAAAATGATGTGTTTGACAGTCAATGTAACATTACAAGCATCACACACTGGTTGGGGTTCACTTTTTAGAAGATAGCTCTGAGTAAAATAGGTGTGACCGATTCGGATGCGAGTTAAAACAACTTCCTCGCGGCGACACGAGCGCCGGGAGGATAGCCATGGAGTTACAGAGTCTTTTATTTCTCTTAGTTTGTTATTTCGTATGCTCTGCCACTCGTTATGCCATAGCTTCTTTGATTTAAATTTAAAGGACGCTTTCAGGTTGTGACGTGCCAAAATAAGCAGGTGCACACCACTCGGCAGGCCTGACGCACTTACCGGGCCGGACCGACTCAGTGGAGATGGGGGGTGGGCTAAGTTGCGGCTCGTCTTCAGATGGTGGGCGCCACTTCGTTTCGAGTAGATGACCTGTAGGGGATATTGTAGAAGGAACGAAGAAATTCTACGTTGAAAAATAACCCCAGTTCATGAGAGAGCAAAGATAGGAATTTATTATGACAGAGAACGTCTGACGACAAATGGACAATGGTGGACAAGACACAGCTTGAGAGACTTCAGTCGATAAACATGAGAAAACAACACAAATGGTTCATTGACAAAAATACAATATAAGAAAAATAGAAAATACTTGTTTAGTTAAATACGCTACCCTTGATGGGCGTACGGTACATTTAGTTTACACGTTCGCTCTTCTTGAGCCTATTGTGACAATACACAAATACTTAGTAATAGTAAGGTAGAAAAATATGGAATAATCGGTAGGCCTTACAATGTAACTGTAGGTTAAAGCTTTTAAGCTCGGGCCTTCATGGGCACTGGGAGACTCAAAGCGACTAACCCTACGTCATGTAATTCCCTATCTCGGTCAGCCACGGACACTTTGAGATTCTAAGTACCCGTCAGTAACTTCTCGCCCTCACATTCGCCACGGAATAGGTTGAGGTTCAAAGCTACTACGGTACGTTAGTTAGTACATACAGAAGAGGCTACGTGCCTACCTAGCAAGACAAGTTGCCAGCAAATCCATCGGCTCTACCGGCCGTGACTATTGCTATCTTAAGACTAACAAGTTACTAAGGTTAAGCTACAACTAAACATGGGTTATGATACGGACTTAAATTTAAACACAAAATGGTGATCACCTTACACTGGTTGTTAAGATGCATGAGAATTATTACTAGTTAAACGCTGAATGCTAGTCTGTACGTCAGGCTTAAATCCGCTACAAGCGTGTGGGTATCAGACCCGGATGCTTTGATCGTACAGACCTTAACGGCTTAAATTATAATTACATTAACAGGGTTATACAAGGTTACTATACACTTAGCCTAGGGGATTTTCCCCCTGCTCCGGCTTCTAGTTACAGGATAATGAATAACGCTCTACCTTGGTAGGCTTGTACACTGGTTCACTAAGTTAGCATATGGCCTAACTGAAATGTAAGCATGTAGGCTTCACGCCAGACACGTAAGTCTACATATGGTATGACTGAATAGTAAAGTTAAAGTTCCTCCACATGCTGGATAAAAGTTGACCAGGCTTTATGCACATGGGTAATTAGTGATTTCGAATTAGGGTATCTAAATGGTCAGCGAGGCCCTGCCTCTAGTGGCTCAATTACAGTACCGACATATCGGGGTTCTCGTGGACCGAACCTGGCTGGGGAAGTCTACGACGGAAATTCCCACGTGGTTGTCCGTGAAAATCCACCTCGCCGAGGAGCTTCCTAGATTAGGCCTAGGCTAGACTGACAGTCGCCTCGGATCGGATGCTGCTAGCCTAGAGGTCCGCTGCGTCGCACGCTCGCCCATCGGGAAAACTTCGCTCTGCCGGAAAATGTAGGCTAGACCCTCCGGAAAAATCCTATTTTCAAAGAGAAAATGGCCAATGTAATAAAACTATTTTCAACAAACGATACGTTAAGCCTAGAGACACATTCTCAGCTTCAACGCCAGATTAGATGGATGAACAAGGACTTACCACTGAATGGATTTACGAAATACAGGTTATTAAACCATGCTGCACGTAGAACGCCTCTGGTAGCTTACATGCTCGAGCAAAATGTAGCTCCGAAACACAAAGTTCTCTCAGGACTTCTCTAACGAAACAGACCAAATCTAACCTTCCTGATGTGGCTCCTCAGCTATCGTCGTGCGATAGAGTCGAACGAAACTAGTGCTGCGCGGCGACACTTGGAACTTGCTCGGCTGCGTTAGGCTCTCACCGGCGGTGGAATGCGCGGGATTTCAAACGCCGTGCGGGACGTTCAAAACACTCGATCATCCGACGCTATGGAGAGGGGTCCCGTTGGCTCTGGCCAGCCTTCAGAACATGTGAGACGACCGGAATATCACTAGGGGCCAGCCCAGTGGATTCCCAGCCGTCACACTCCCCCCCCACAACACCAGAAAATGGGGTATTTTCTTTAACGATCAACCACAGGCTTGAGATCTACTACATGCCATCGTCCGCACGGTTGCCCTGCAAGGTTCTCAAGTTCCTGATAGGCCCCACGTTGGTTGCGCCAATTAGGAACTTGAGAACCTTGCAGGGCAACCGTGCGGACGATGGCATGTAGTAGATCTCAAGCCTGTGGTTGATCGTTAAAGAAAATACCCCATTTTCTGGTGTTGTGGGGGGGGAGTGTGACGGCTGGGAATCCACTGGGCTGGCCCCTAGTGATATTCCGGTCGTCTCACATGTTCTGAAGGCTGGCCAGAGCCAACGGGACCCCTCTCCATAGCGTCGGATGATCGAGTGTTTTGAACGTCCCGCACGGCGTTTGAAACACTCGATCATGCCTGGCTAGCTCAGTCGGTAGAGCACGAGACTCTTAATCTCGGGGTCGTGGGTTCGAGCCCCACGTTGGGCGCCAATTAATGTGACGTGCCAAAATAAGCAGGTGCACACCACTCGGCAGGCCTGACGCACTTACCGGGCCGGACCGACTCAGTGGAGATGGGGGGTGGGCTAAGTTGCGGCTCGTCTTCAGATGGTGGGCGCCACTTCGTTTCGAGTAGATGACCTGTAGGGGATATTGTAGAAGGAACGAAGAAATTCTACGTTGAAAAATAACCCCAGTTCATGAGAGAGCAAAGATAGGAATTTATTATGACAGAGAACGTCTTACGACAAATGGACAATGGTGGACAAGACACAGCTTGAGAGACTTCAGTCGATAAACATGAGAAAACAACACAAATGGTTCATTGACAAAAATACAATATAAGAAAAATAGAAAATACTTGTTTAGTTAAATACGCTACCCTTGATGGGCGTACGGTACATTTAGTTTACACGTTCGCTCTTCTTGAGCCTATTGTGACAATACACAAATACTTAGTAATAGTAAGGTAGAAAAATATGGAATAATCGGTAGGCCTTACAATGTAACTGTAGGTTAAAGCTTTTAAGCTCGGGCCTTCATGGGCACTGGGAGACTCAAAGCGACTAACCCTACGTCATGTAATTCCCTATCTCGGTCAGCCACGGACACTTTGAGATTCTAAGTACCCGTCAGTAACTTCTCGCCCTCACATTCGCCACGGAATAGGTTGAGGTTCAAAGCTACTACGGTACGTTAGTTAGTACATACAGAAGAGGCTACGTGCCTACCTAGCAAGACAAGTTGCCAGCAAATCCATCGGCTCTACCGGCCGTGACTATTGCTATCTTAAGACTAACAAGTTACTAAGGTTACGCTACAACTAAACATGGGTTATGATACGGACTTAAATTTAAACACAAAATGGTGATCACCTTACACTGGTTGTTAAGATGCATGAGAATTATTACTAGTTAAACGCTGAATGCTAGTCTGTACGTCAGGCTTAAATCCGCTACAAGCGTGTGGGTATCAGACCCGGATGCTTTGATCGTACAGACCTTAACGGCTTAAATTATAATTACATTAACAGGGTTATACAAGGTTACTATACACTTAGCCTAGGGGATTTTCCCCCTGCTCCGGCTTCTAGTTACAGGATAATGAATAACGCTCTACCTTGGTAGGCTTGTACACTGGTTCACTAAGTTAGCATATGGCCTAACTGAAATGTAAGCATGTAGGCTTCACGCCAGACACGTAAGTCTACATATGGTATGACTGAATAGTAAAGTTAAAGTTCCTCCACATGCTGGATAAAAGTTGACCAGGCTTTATGCACATGGGTAATTAGTGATTTCGAATTAGGGTATCTAAATGGTCAGCGAGGCCCTGCCTCTAGTGGCTCAATTACAGTACCGACATATCGGGGTTCTCGTGGACCGAACCTGGCTGGGGAAGTCTACGACGGAAATTCCCACGTGGTTGTCCGTGAAAATCCACCTCGCCGAGGAGCTTCCTAGATTAGGCCTAGGCTAGACTGACAGTCGCCTCGGATCGGATGCTGCTAGCCTAGAGGTCCGCTGCGTCGCACGCTCGCCCATCGGGAAAACTTCGCTCTGCCGGAAAATGTAGGCTAGACCCTCCGGAAAAATCCTATTTTCAAAGAGAAAATGGCCAATGTAATAAAACTATTTTCAACAAACGATACGTTAAGCCTAGAGACACATTCTCAGCTTCAACGCCAGATTAGATGGATGAACAAGGACTTACCACTGAATGGATTTACGAAATACAGGTTATTAAACCATGCTGCACGTAGAACGCCTCTGGTAGCTTACATGCTCGAGCAAAATGTAGCTCCGAAACACAAAGTTCTCTCAGGACTTCTCTAACGAAACAGACCAAATCTAACCTTCCTGATGTGGCTCCTCAGCTATCGTCGTGCGATAGAGTCGAACGAAACTAGTGCTGCGCGGCGACACTTGGAACTTGCTCGGCTGCGTTAGGCTCTCACCGGCGGTGGAATGCGCGGGATTTCAAACGCCGTGCGGGACGTTCAAAACACTCGATCATCCGACGCTATGGAGAGGGGTCCCGTTGGCTCTGGCCAGCCTTCAGAACATGTGAGACGACCGGAATATCACTAGGGGCCAGCCCAGTGGATTCCCAGCCGTCACAAGGTCCGCAGTTATAACTAATTGACAGTCGTTGCTGTCAGTGGTACAGGCTTCTTTAGCACATCGATCTGCCACCTCGTTACCAAGAATGCCTGCATGACCAGGAACCCAACAAAAAACTATGGACTTACGTTTGGCTAAAAGTTTCGATAAAATTGTTTGAATTTTAACAATCAATGGGTGCCTAGCATATACTTCTAAAAGTGCCTGAAGAGAGCTCAGAGAGTCGGTGCATATTAAAAACTTTGATGTCTTGCTTCGAACGGCATATAAAAGACTTTGCATGATTGCGAAGAGTTCCGCGTTAAAAATGCTAAAAAGTGAGTCTAGGTGGAATAAAAACTTTTCATTGTCAGTAATAAAAGCGCAGCCGGCCGAGTCCTCGATTCTCGACCCATCTGTAAAAATGCATTCGTGATCGGAGTATAGGGAACGAATTTGATTAAACATTGCTTGATATTGCAAGCAGGATGTAGTGCTTTTCTTGTATGCTGACATTTGAGTGATGCATTTGGGCATACTGATCGTCCATGGCGGGACAGCGGCAAAAGAATTGGTAAAAACAAGAGGTGGGGTAATATCTAGACATTTCATTAGTTCGAGGGATCGAATACCTGCTGGTCGAGTGGTCTTCTGTCTAATGGCGTAACGGTCTTGGTATGGTGGATTTAATATTATGTCGTGGGCAGGGTTCTTAGGTGACCCCGCCAATGAGGCGACATAGCTAAGTAGTAGATAGTCTCTCCTGGACGACAGCGACGGTTCTCCGGACTCACAATACAGACTGGGGATGGGGCTGGTTCTAAAAGCACCCGTTGACAATCTGATCCCTGTGTGGTGTATTGTATCCAAGGTTTTGAGATATGAGCGTCTTGCTGAAGCATATATAAAACTAGCAAAATCGAGTTTTGACCTAATAAGGGAACGGTATAACCGGAGCATGACGGTGCGGTCTGCCCCCCATGTTGTATTGCTAAGTATTCGTAGGATATTAAGAGACTTTGAGCATTTGGATTTTAGTTGTTGTAGATGTGGTTTCCAATTAAGTTTTGTGTCAAAAAGCATTCCCAGGAAGCGAGCAACTTCTGAAAACAATAGGTCTTGACCTCCCATCTTTAGATTTGGATGTGAGCAGATTCCACGACGACGACTAAAGTGAATACATGTTGTTTTTAAAACCGAGAATTTATAGCCTGTTTCGTCAGCCCATTTTTCTAGTCTTCTGATGTTCATCTGAAGTTGACGCTCTATCGAACTTAAAAAGGCGGCTTTAAAAAATATTGCGAAATCATCGACAAACAGTGAGCACTTGACTGGTTTTTTAACGTAGGAAACAATGCTGTTGATTGATATTGTAAATAATATCACACTTAAAACCGATCCCTGGGGAACACCGTTTTCTTGATAAAATTGTCCGGATAAAAAGTTGCCGATTCGGACTCTGAATTGTCTGTTGGATAAAAAATGTGTGATAAAATTGGGCAAATGGCCCCTTATTCCCCAGTCATGTAGAGTTTTTAAAATACCATGTCGCCACGTGGTGTCGTATGCTTTATCTAAATCGAAAAAGATCGCCACCACGTGTTGTTTTAATAAAAATGCGTTTTGAATGTAATTCTCTAGCCGGGCTAGATGGTCCACAACAGATCGCCCTCGTCGGAAACCAGATTGTTCGGGTGCAATGAGGTTTTTGCTCTCTAGGAACCACATCAATCTTCTATTTATCATCCTTTCAAATAATTTGCACAGACAACTTGTTAATGATATCGGCCTATAACTTGAGAGTTCTTCTTTGGGTTTACCTGGTTTTAGAATGGGTACAGTTATGGCTTCCTGCCAGGATTCAGGAAATACATCCTCAAGCCACATCCGATTAAACATATTTAGGATACACTGATGTGATGAACATGAGAGGTGTGTGAGCATTTCGTTATGAATAAAATCAGGACCGGGGGCATTATTTTTCAGATCTTTTAATATCGAGAAATATTCGTGATCTGAGAAGAGAAGGTTGTACTGTTCATCGTTATTGGAGGAGAAGTTCAACGTCTTCCTTTCCTCCTTCGATTTATGTTCAATGAATTTTGTAGTGTAGTTTGATGAACTAGAGACTTGTGCATAATGCTGACCAAATGCATTACCGATATCGATTTGACTAGTGACAATTTGGGTATTGACCTTGACGCCAGAAGGGCTTAAAAAGGTGTGCTTGCCCGATATTTTTCTAATTGTATCCCAAACTCTTGAGGAGGGTGTATGGTGGGTGATTGAAGACACA
Organism: Isoperla grammatica; assembly: GCA_945910005.1. Classification (NCBI taxonomy): domain Eukaryota; kingdom Metazoa; phylum Arthropoda; class Insecta; order Plecoptera; family Perlodidae; genus Isoperla; species Isoperla grammatica. Next base: position 34,043,780 of record OX246740.1, read on the forward strand.
TATGTGTGCCAAGATTGCCTTTTGGATTGTCTTATAACGAACCTGGCTTTACTCCGCATTTTCCTAAATGCGGCAAGGTTCTCTTCGGTTGGGCATGTATTGAAACTTTTTAAGGCTTTGCGTCGACTTTTAATAGCTTCTTTGCATTCGTTGTTCCACCATGGAACTGGAAGTCGCAGCGGGTGAATTGATGTTTGTGGAATGGTGGATCTGGCGGCGGAGATGATGGTGTTTGTGACATGATCCACATGGTCCTGTATGTTGATGAATGGGGTTTCGTTAAAAACAGCCAGTTTCTTAAACATGTCCCAGTTAGCTCGTTTCAAGTCCCACTTCGGAGCTCTCTGCCTGACTTCAATCTGGTGTAATAGATTGGTCATAATTGGGAAATGGTCGCTTCCACAGAGATCCGGCAAGACGTCCCATTCGACGTCCAGTGCAACGGATGGTGAACAAATGGTCAGATCTATTGATGAGGAAGACCCATTGGCAGTGCTAAAATGCGTTGGTTTTCCATTATTAAGGAGGATCAAGTTGTGAGATATTAAAATCTCTTCTATTAAAACACCCCTTGGATTGCATGTTGTGCTTCCCCATAAAATATTGTGTGCATTAAAATCTCCAAGAATAATAAAAGGACGTGGTAGTTGATTTAAAAGATTTGTGACTAGAGTTTTAGATATCACAGTCGTGGGTGGAAGATAAATGTTGCATAGAGTAACTGGGCTGGGAAAAGCTACTCTGACAGCTACCGCCTGCAAAGGTGTTGTAAGAGGCAAGTGTTCTACATAGATGCTGTCGTGGATGATAGTAGCAACTCCTCCCTGAGCCCGTTCTCCCGAGTCGTCATCAAATCTGTAAAATGTATAGCCACGTAGCCTTGGGTTGTCGGTAGTTTTAAAATGGGTTTCCTGCAGACATAAAATAGTGGGGTTTTCCTTGGAGGTTAAAAGCTTGATCTCTTCGGACCGCGTAAAATAACCTCTAACGTTCCACTGCAGTAAAACATCCATGTTAAAACTTTACTAAAACTTCGATCTTTCGTCAAGTTTTTTAGGATTTCTTTTTGTAGGTTCCTTTCTTAAAAAACTGAGATGAAGCTAGTGACGCGGGGTCTTGGTCCATCAGCTCATCACTGATCAAGTCATCGTCCAGTGATGAAGCGTATGGACTACCGCCTACCTTCTGCCAAAATGATCCGTTAATAGGAGCTTGTGAGGTCCTTTTCAGACGCCTAGATTTTGAATTGCCTTTGGTATTCTGTTCGGGGTTTGGTTTGGTATACTCTGGTGCAGGTTTACTTTGTTCGTGGTTTCCTTTAACAGTCTCTTTTGTCAAATCAGGCGTTTCTTTTTGTTTGATGATCGATATCAATTCCTGGATTTGATCACGCTGTTCTTTCATTTGCTCGGCTTGTTCAGCAAGTTGTTGTTGCAGTTGTTTTTGGACCTCAAGCAACGTCTTGATGGTCTCCTTAAGTTGGGTATTTTCGTCATCTTTGATTACATTGCGAGCCGCTGATTCTACATGTTGGCTGGCGACAACATGTGCAAATGAAAAAGGAAGGTTTGTGGGTGGCTTCATGACGTTGTACCTACGTTTTGCTTCATTGATTGGGACACGTTCCAGGGCCATAATTTCTTGGATTTTCCTCTCCTCGATCCACTTCGGGCAATCTCGGGAGGAGGCAATGTGGGGACCTTGGCAATTAACGCATTTGGTTGGGGATGTGCAGGCAGTGTCTTCATGGTAATCAAGACCACAAACCCGGCAAATAGGCGCGTTCTTACAATGGTTTTTTGTATGACCAAATCTTTGGCAGGTGAAACATCTCATGGGATTAGGTACGTACGTTTTCACGTCCAGGATGTGGAAACCAGCAACTATCTTGTTTGGGAGTTTGGGGGTTTTGAAAGTGAGAATAATTGTTGCGGTTGGCTTTAGTTGACCATCAATGCGTGATTTAATACGATACAAATCAGTAACACCTTGGGAAGCAAGTTCTTCTTTTATCTCTTCGTCGCTTGCATACAATAAATCGGGACATCTTATGACTCCCTTAGATGTGTTTAAGCTGGTGTGAGGCTTTACCGAGATGTTGTAGCGGTTGCCAAATGACGTTGCCTCGGATAATAGTTCGGATTGTTTATCAGAATTCGTTTCCACTAGAATGGTGCCATTACGTAGTTTTCTGGCATTTTTAACGGTGCCAGCAATGCATTGCAGAGCCTTGACGATAACGAAGGGCGACTCAGTAAGAAAGGATTTTTCGTCCTCTCGTTGGATAACAAAAAATCGAGGCTGAGTTTCAGTAGTTGGGAATGATTTGAGTACAGTTTCTAGCGTGATGGGGGTGTCAAACAATGATCTGGGACGTTTGTTGCTTTTATTAGCGTGGGTGTATGATATTGAAGGGGGAGGGGGGTTCCCAGGGGCGTGGTTTGTGCTCGAAGCCATGGTGAATTGGGGACAACCTACAAAAGTTTCCCGGAATGACAGACTCAACTAACCCGTGTTGGTTCTACCACATAGGGCCTTGTAAACGCAACAGGGTCTATTTCATGGGGCAGCTAGACATGACAACATACACCATTCATGAAGTAGAGCCAGTTTACGATTTCTGCGTGCATCAGGAGGTATGTAGGAAAGTGCTAATTTCACGTCCGGATGGGACACAGACGCAATCAGCCTTCTAACAGTACAGTTGGCCCCCGGCCCTGGGACGGTGCCTAGAGGGACCTCCTGCACTGGGCATACAACCGACGCAATCTGTGCCCAAGCCCAAGTGCTGTCAAATCAATCAGAGAGTCGAATCATAACCTAATCATTGCTAGGGTCGTCATCAGGGGAACAAGCCGTACAAAACCATTTCGAGGGGGGGGGGGGGGGGGCTGGTGGGCGTTTGGATCGCAAAGAGGGCCGGCACGGATGAGGAAGAAGGTAATGAAAGTAAGAAGAGAAAGAATGATGAAGGCAAAATGAAGAAAGTGATAATTAAAGATGTGCACGAGAGCCCTCTTTGCGGGCACCGGTCACCACGAGGAGGGACCCACCTCGACCGGCCAATTACGATGGAATGTTCAACTTAATTAAACATACCCACGTCGTCTATCAAATCAAGAGTTTACGTATAAAAGCGTAGTCTCCGAAGTGTAGTGGTACCGTATGGACATATAAACGCAATTATCTAAGAGAAGGCGGAGTTTCTAGCAGTTCCGTATATTCCTGCTAATAGAGGGTCTAATGCCAATTACGACGGATTGTTCAAATCAATTAAACTAACCCACGTCTTCTATCAAATCAAGAGTTTACGTATAAAAGCGTAGTCTCCGAAGTGAAGTGTCATAGACATATAAACACAATTATCTTAGAGAAGGCGGAGTTTCTTGCAGTTCTGTATATTCCTGCTAATAGAGGGTCTAATGCCAATAACGACGGAGTGTTCAACTCAATTAACCATATCCACGTCTTCTATCAAATCAAGAGTTTACGTATAAAAGCGTAGTCTTTGAAGTGAAGTGGTATGGACATATAAACGCAATTATCTAAGAGAAGGCGGAGTTTCTTGCAGTTCTGTGTATTCCTGCTAATAGATGGTCTAATGCCAATAACGACGGAGTGTTCAACTCAATTAAACATATCCACCTCTTCTATCAAATCAAGAGTTTACGTGTAAATGCGTAATCTACGAAGTGAAGTGTCATAGACATATAAACGCAATTATCCTAGAGAAGGCGGAGTTTCTTGCAGTTCTGTATATTCCTGCTTATATAGAGTCTAATGCCAATCACGACGGAGTGTTCAACTCAATTAAACATACCCACGTCTTCTATCAAATCAAGAGTTTACGTATAAAAGCGAAGTCTCCGAAGTGAAGTGTCATAGACATATAAACCTAATTATCTTAGACAAGGCGGAGTTTCTTACAGTTCTGTATATTCCTGCTAATAGAGTGTCGTATGCCAATAACGACGGAGTGTTGAAATCAATTAAACATACCCACGTCTTCTATCAAATCAAGAGTTTACATGTAAAAGCGTAGTCTCCGAAGTGAAGTGTCAAACATATAAACCTAATTATCTTAGAAAAAGGCGGAGTTTCTTGCAGTTCTGTATATTCCTGCTAATAGAGTGTCGTATGCTTATAACGACGGAGTGTATAAATAAATTAAACATACCCACGTCTTCTATCAAATCAAGAGTTTACATGTAAAAGCGTAGTCTCCAAAGTGTAGTGGTACGGACATATAAACGCAATTATCTTAGAGAAGGCGGAGCATCTTGCAGTTCTGTATATTCCTGCTTATAGAGGGTCTTATGCCAATTACGACGGAGTGTTGAACTCAATTAAACATACCCACATCTTCTATCAAATCAAGAGTTTACATGTAAAAGCGTAGTCTCCGAAGTGTAGTGGTATGGACATATAAACGCAATTATCTTAGAGAAGGCGGAGCTTCTTGCAGTTCTGTATATTCCTGCTAATAGAGAGTCTAATGCCAATTACGACGGAGTGTTCAACTTAATTAAACATACCCACGTCGTCGATCAAATCAAGAGTTTACGTATAAAAGCGTAGTCTCCGAAGTGTAGTGGTACCGTATGGACATATAAACGCAATTATCTTAGAGAAGGCGGAGTTTCTTGCAGTTCTGTATATTCCTGCTAATAGAGGGTCTAATGCCAATAACGACAGAGTGTTCATCTCAATTAACCATATCCACGTCTTCTATCAAATCAAGAGTTTACATGTAAAAGCGTAGTCTCCGAAGTGAAGTGTCATAGACATATACACGCAAAAATCTAAGAGAAGGCGGAGTTTCTTGCAGGTCTGTATATTCCTGCTAATAGAGGGTCTAATGCCAATTACGACGGAGTGTTCAACTTAATTAACCATATCCACGTCTTCTATTAAATCAAGAGTTAACATGTAAAAGCGTAATCTACGAAGTGAAGTGTCATAGACATATAAACGCAATTATCCTAGAGAAAGCGGAGTTTCTTGCAGTTCTGTGTATTCCTGCTAAAAGAAGGTATAATGCCAATAACGACGGAGTGTTAAAATCAATTAAACATACCCACGTCTTCTATCAAATCAAGAGTTTACATGTAAAAGCGTAGTCTCCGAAGTGTAGTGGTATGGACATATAAACTCAATTATCTTAGAGAAGGCGGAGCTTCTTGCAGTTCTGTATATTCCTGCTTATAAAGGGTCTTATGCTTATAACGACGGAGTGTTCAACTTTATTAAACATACCCACGTCTTCTATCAAATCAAGAGTTTACGTATAAAAGCGTAGTCTCCGAAGTGAAGTGTCATAGACATATAAACGCAATTATCTAAGAGAAGGCGGAGTTTCTTGCAGTTCTGTGTATTCCTGCTAATAGAGGGTCTAATGCCAATTACGATGGAATGTTCAACTTAATTAAACATACCCACGTCGTCTATCAAATCAAGAGTTTACGTATAAAAGCGTAGTCTCCGAAGTGTAGTGGTACCGTATGGACATATAAACGCAATTATCTAAGAGAAGGCGGAGTTTCTAGCAGTTCCGTATATTCCTGCTAATAGAGGGTCTAATGCCAATTACGACGGATTGTTCAAATCAATTAAACTAACCCACGTCTTCTATCAAATCAAGAGTTTACGTATAAAAGCGTAGTCTCCGAAGTGAAGTGTCATAGACATATAAACACAATTATCTTAGAGAAGGCGGAGTTTCTTGCAGTTCTGTATATTCCTGCTAATAGAGGGTCTAATGCCAATAACGACGGAGTGTTCAACTCAATTAACCATATCCACGTCTTCTATCAAATCAAGAGCTTACGTATAAAAGCGTAGTCTTTGAAGTGAAGTGGTATGGACATATAAACGCAATTATCTAAGAGAAGGCGGAGTTTCTTGCAGTTCTGTGAGATTCCTGCTAATAGATGGTCTAATGCCAATAACGACGGAGTGTTCAACTCAATTAAACATATCCACCTCTTCTATCAAATCAAGAGTTTACGTGTAAATGCGTAATCTACGAAGTGAAGTGTCATAGACATATAAACGCAATTATCCTAGAGAAGGCGGAGTTTCTTGCAGTTCTGTATATTCCTGCTTATAAAGAGTCTAATGCCAATCACGACGGAGTGTTCAACTCAATTAAACATACCCACGTCTTCTATCAAATCAAGAGTTTACGTATAAAAGCGTAGTCTCCGAAGTGAAGTGTCATAGACATATAAACCTAATTATCTTAGACAAAGCGGAGTTTCTTGCAGTTCTGTATATTCCTGCTAATAGAGTGTCGTATGCCAATAACGACGGAGTGTTCAACTCAATTAAACATACCCACGTCTTCTATCAAATCAAGAGTTTACATGTAAAAGCGTAGTCTCCGAAGTGAAGTGTCAAACATATAAACCTAATTATCTTAGAAAAAGGCGGAGTTTCTTGCAGTTCTGTATATTCCTGCTAATAGAGTGTCGTATGCTTATAACGACGGAGTGTTGAAATCAATTAAACATACCCACGTCTTCTATCAAATCAAGAGTTTACATGTAAAAGCGTAGTCTCCGAAGTGTAGTGGTATGGACATATACACGCAATTATCTTAAAGAAGGCCGAGTTTCTTGCAGTTCTGTATATTCCTGCTAATAAAGGGTCTAATGATAATTACGACGGAGTGTTCAACTCAATTAACCATATCCACGTCTTCTATCAAATCAAGAGTTTACATGTAAAAGCGTAATCTCCGAAGTGAAGTGTCATGGACATATAAACTCAATTATCTTAGAGAAGGCGGAGCTTCTTGCAGTTCTGTGTATTTCTGCTAATAGAGGGTCTAATGCCAATTACGATCGAGTGTTCAACTCAATTAAACATATCCACGTCTTCTATCAAATCAAGATTTTGCGTATAAAAGCGTAGTCTCCGAAGTGAAGTGTCATAGACATATAAACGCAATTATCTAAGAGAAGGCGGAGTTTCTTGCAGTTCTGTATATTCCTGCTAATAAAGGGTCTAATGCTTATAACGACGGAGTGTTCAACTTAATTAAAAATACCCACGTCTTCTATCAAATCAAGAGTTTACGTATAAAAGCGTAGTCTCCGAAGTGAAGTGTCATAGACATATAAACGCAATTATCTAAGAGAAGGCGGAGTTTCTTGCAGTTCTGTATATTACTGCTAATAGAGGGTCTAATGCCAATAACGACGGAGTGTTCAACTCCATTAAACATACCCACGTCTTATATCAAATCAAGAGTTTACGTATAAAAGCGTAGTCTCCGAAGTGTGGTGGTATGGACATATAAACGCAATTATCTTAGAGAAGGCGGAGTTTCTTGCAGTTCTGTATATTCCTGCTAATAGAAGGTCTAATTCCAATCACGACGAAGTGTTTAACTCAATTAAACTTACCCACGTCTTCTATCAAATCAAGAGTTAACGTGTAAATGCGTAATCTACGAATTGTAGTGGTATGGACATATAAATGCAATTATCTAAGAGAAGGCGGATCTTCTTGCAGTTCTGTATATTCCTGCTAATAATGGGGCTAATGCCAATTACGACGGAGTGTTCAACTCAATTAAACATACCCACGTCTTCTATCAAAACAAGAGTTTACGTGTTAATGCGTAATCTACGAAGTGAAGTGTCATAGACATATAAACGAAATTATCCTAGAGAAGGCGGAGTTTCTTGCAGTTCTGTATATTCCTGCTAATAGAAGGTCTATTGCCAATTACGACGGAGTGTTCAACTCCATTAAACATACCCACGTCTTCTATCAAATCAAGAGTTTACATAAAAAATGCGTAAAATACGAAGTGTAGTGGTATGGACATATAAACGCAATTATCTAAGAGAAGGCGGATCTTCTTGCAATTCTTTATATTCCGGCTAATAGATGGTCTAATGCCAATAACGACGGAGTGTTCAACTCAATTAAACATACCCACGTCTTCTATCAAATCAAGAGTTTACATGTAAAAGCGTAGTCTCCGAAGTGTAGTGTCATGGACATATAAACGCAATTATCCTAGAGAAGGCGGAGTTTCTTGCAGTTCTGTATATTCCTGCTAATAGAGGGTCTAATGTCAATAACGACGTAGTGTTAAACTCAATTAAACATAGCCACGTCTTCTATCAAATCAAGAGTTTACGTATAAAAGCGTAGTCTCCGAAGTGAAGTGTCATAGACATATAAACGCAATTATCTAAGAGAAGGCGGAGTTTCTTGCAGTTCTGTGTATTCTTGCTAATAGAGGGTCTCATGCCAATTACAATAGAGTGTTCAACTTAATTAAACATACCAACGTCTTCTATCAAATCAAGAGTTTACGTGTAAAAGCGTAGTCTCCGAAGTGAAGTGTCATAGACATATAAACGCAATTATCTTAGAGAAGGCGGAGTTTCTTGCAGTTCTGTATATAGCTGCTAATAGAGGGTCTAATGCCAATAACGACGGAGTGTTCAACTCCATTAAACATACCCACGTCTTCTATCAAATCAAGAGTTTACGTATAAAAGCATAGTCTCCGAAGTGTAGTGGTATGGACATATAAACGCAATTATATTAAAGAAGGCGGAGCTTTTTGCAGTTCTGTATGCTCCTGCTAATAGAAGGTCTAATGCCAATCACGACGGAGTGTTCAACTCAATTAACCATATCCACGTCTTCTATTAAATCAAGAGTTTACGTGTAAAAGCGTAGTCTCCGAAGTGAAGTGTCATAGACATATAAACGCAATTATCTAAGAGAAGGCGGAGTTTCTTGCAGTTCTGTGTATTCCTGCTAATAGAGGGTCTCATGCCAATTACAATGGAGTGTTCAACTTAATTAAACATACCAACGTCTTCTATCAAATCAAGAGTTTAAGTGTAAAAGCGTAGTCTCCGAAGTGAAGTGTCATAGACATATAAACGCAATTATCTTAGAGAAGGCGGAGCTTCTTGCAGTTCTGTGTATTCCTGCTAATAAAGGGTCTAATGCCAATAACGACAGAGTGTTCAACTCAATTAACCATATCCACGTCTTCTATCAAATCAAGAGTTTACATCTAAAAGCGTAGTCTCCGAAGTGAAGTGTCATAGACATATAAACGCATTTATCTTAAAAAAGGTGAAGCTTCTTGAAGTTCTGTATATTCCTGCTTATAGAGGGTCTAATGCCAATAACGACGGAGTGTTCAACTCAATTAACCATATCCACGTCTTCTATCAAATCAAGAGTTTACATGTTAAAGCGTAGTTTCCGAAGTGAAGTGTCATAGACATATAAACGCAATTATCTAAGAGAAGGCGGAGTTTCTTGCAGTTCTGTGTATTCCTGCTATAGAAGGTCTAATGCCAATAACGACGAAGTGTTCAACTCAATTAAACATACCCACGTATTCTATCAAATCAAGAGTTTACGTATAAAAGCATTGACTCCGAAGTGTAGTGGTATGGACATATAAACGCAATTTTCTTAGAGAAGGCGGAGTTTCTTGCAGTTCTGTATATTCCTGCTAATAGAGGGTCTATTGCCAATTACGACGGAGTGTTTAACTCAATTAAACATACCCACGTATTCTATCAAATCAAGAGTTTACGTATAAAAGCGTTGTCTCCGAAGTGAAGTGTTATAGACATATAAACGCAATTATCTAAGAGAAGGCGGAGTTTCTTGCAGTTCTGTGTATTCCTGCTAATAGAGGGTCTAATGCCAATTACGATGGAATGTTCAACTTAATTAAACATACCCACGTCTTATATCAAATCAAGAGTTTACGTATAAAAGCGTAGTCTCCGAAGTGTGGTGGTATGGACATATAAACGCAATTATCTTAGAGAAGGCGGAGTTTCTTGCAGTTCTGTATATTCCTGCTAATAGAAGGTCTAATTCCAATCACGACGAAGTGTTTAACTCAATTAAACTTACCCACGTCTTCTATCAAATCAAGAGTTAACGTGTAAATGCGTAATCTACGAATTGTAGTGGTATGGACATATAAATGCAATTATCTAAGAGAAGGCGGATCTTCTTGCAGTTCTGTATATTCCTGCTAATAATGGGGCTAATGCCAATTACGACGGAGTGTTCAACTCAATTAAACATACCCACGTCTTCTATCAAAACAAGAGTTTACGTGTAAATGCGTAATCTACGAAGTGAAGTGTCATAGACATATAAACGAAATTATCCTAGAGAAGGCGGAGTTTCTTGCAGTTCTGTATATTCCTGCTAATAGAAGGCCTATTGCCAATTACGACGGAGTGTTCAACTTCATTAAACATACCCACGTCTTCTATCAAATCAAGAGTTTACATAAAAAATGCGTAAAATACGAAGTGTAGTGGTATGGACATATAAACGCAATTATCTAAGAGAAGGCGGATCTTCTTGCAATTCTTTATATTCCGGCTAATAGATGGTCTAATGCCAATAACGACGGAGTGTTCAACTCAATTAAACATACCCACGCTTCTATCAAATCAAGAGTTTACATGTAAAAGCGTAGTCTCCGAAGTGTAGTGTCATGGACATATAAACGCAATTATCCTAGAGAAGGCGAAGTTTCTTGCAGTTCTGTATATTCCTGCTTATAGAGGGTCTAATGTCAATAACGACGTAGTGTAAAACTCAATTAAACATAGCCACGTCTTCTATCAAATCAAGAGTTTACGTATAAAAGCGTAGTCTCCGAAGTGAAGTGTCATAGACATATAAACGCAATTATCTAAGAGAAGGCGGAGTTTCTTGCAGTTCTGTGTATTCCTGCTAATAGAGGGTCTCATGCCAATTACAATAGAGTGTTCAACTTAATTAAACATACCAACGTCTTCTATCAAATCAAGAGTTTACGTGTAAAAGCGTAGTCTCCGAAGTGAAGTGTCATAGACATATAAACGCAATTATCTTAGAGAAGGCGGAGTTTCTTGCAGTTCTGTATATAGCTGCTAATAGAGGGTCTAATGCCAATAACGACGGAGTGTTCAACTCTATTAAACATACCCACGTCTTCTATCAAATCAAGAGTTTACGTATAAAAGCATAGTCTCCGAAGTGTAGTGGTATGGACATATAAACGCAATTATATTAAAGAAGGCGGAGCTTTTTGCAGTTCTGTATGCTCCTGCTAATAGAAGGTCTAATGCCAATCACGACGGAGTGTTCAACTCAATTAACCATATCCACGTCTTCTATTAAATCAAGAGTTTACGTGTAAAAGCGTAGTCTCCGAAGTGAAGTGTCATAGACATATAAACGCAATTATCTAAGAGAAGGCGGAGTTTCTTGCAGTTCTGTGTATTCCTGCTAATAGAAGGTCTAATGCCAATTACAATGGAGTGTTCAACTTAATTAAACATACCAACGTCTTCTATCAAATCAAGAGTTTACGTGTAAAAGCGTAGTCTCCGAAGTGAAGTGTCATAGACATATAAACGCAATTATCTTAGAGAAGGCGGAGCTTCTTGCAGTTCTGTGTATTCCTGCTAATAAAGGGTCTAATGCCAATAACGACAGAGTGTTCAACTCAATTAACCATATCCACGTCTTCTATTAAATCAAGAGTTTACGTGTAAAAGCGTAGTCTCCGAAGTGAAGTGTCATAGACATATAAACGCAATTATCTAAGAGAAGGCGGAGTTTCTTGCAGTTCTGTGTATTCCTGCTAATAGAAGGTCTAATGCCAATTACAATGGAGTGTTCAACTTAATTAAACATACCAACGTCTTCTATCAAATCAAGAGTTTACGTGTAAAAGCGTAGTCTCCGAAGTGAAGTGTCATAGACCTATAAACGCAATTATCTAAGAGAAGGCGGAGTTTCTTGCAGTTCTGTGTATTCCTGCTAATAAAGGGTCTAATGTCAATTACAATGGAGTGTTCAACTTAATTAAACATACCAACGTCTTCTATCAAATCAAGAGTTTACGTGTAAAAGCGTAGTCTCCGAAGTGAAGTGTCATAGACATATAAACGCAATTATCTTAGAGAAGGCGGAGCTTCTTGCAGTTCTGTGTATTCCTGCTAATAAAGGGTCTAATGCCAATAACGACAGAGTGTTCAACTCAATTAACCATATCCACGTCTTCTATCAAATCAAGAGTTTACATGTAAAAGCGTAGTCTCCGAAGTGAAGTGTCATAGACATATAAACGCATTTATCTTAAAAAAGGTGGAGCTTCTTGAAGTTCTGTATATTCCTGCTTATAGAGGGTCTAATGCCAATAACGACGGAGTGTTCAACTCAATTAACCATATCCACGTCTTCTATCAAATTAAGAGTTTACATGTTAAAGCGTAGTTTCCGAAGTGAAGTGTCATAGACATATAAACGCAATTATCTAAGAGAAGGCGGAGTTTCTTGCAGTTCTGTGTATTCCTGCTAATAGAATGTCTAATGCCAATAACGACGAAGTGTTCAACTCAATTAAACATACCCACGTATTCTATCAAATCAAGAGTTTACGTATAAAAGCATTGACTCCGAAGTGTAGTGGTATGGACATATAAACGCAATTTTCTTAGAGAAGGCGGAGTTTCTTGCAGTTCTGTATATTCCTGCTAATAGAGGGTCTATTGCCAATTACGACGGAGTGTTTAACTCAATTAAACATACCCACGTATTCTATCAAATCAAGAGTTTACGTATAAAAGCGTTGTCTCCGAAGTGAAGTGTTATAGACATATAAACGCAATTATCTAAGAGAAGGCGGAGTTTCTTGCAGTTCTGTGTATTCCTGCTAATAGAGGGTCTAATGCCAATTACGATGGAATGTTCAACTTAATTAAACATACCCACGTCGTCTATCAAATCAAGAGTTTACGTATAAAAGCGTAGTCTCCGAAGTGTAGTGGTACCGTATGGACATATAAACGCAATTATCTAAGAGAAGGCGGAGTTTCTAGCAGTTCCGTATATTCCTGCTAATAGACGGTCTAATGCCAATAACGACGGATTGTTCAAATCAATAAAACTAACCCACGTCTTCTATCAAATCAAGAGTTTACGTATAAAAGCGTAGTCTCCGAAGTGAAGTGTCATAGACATATAAACACAATTATCTTAGAGAAGGCGGAGTTTCTTGCAGTTCTGTATATTCCTGCTAATAGAGGGTCTAATGCCAATAACGACGGAGTGTTCAACTCAATTAACCATATCCACGTCTTCTATCAAATCAAGAGTTTACGTATAAAAGCGTAGTCTTTGAAGTGAAGTGGTATGGACATATACACGCAATTATCTAAGAGAAGGCGGAGTTTCTTGCAGTTCTGTGTATTCCTGCTAATAGAGGGTCTATTGCCAATAACGACGGAGTGTTCAACTCAATTAAACATACCCACGTCTTCTATCAAATCAAGAGTTTACGTATAAAAGCGTAGTCTCCGAAGTGAAGTGTCATAGACATATAAACCTAATTATCTAAGACAAGGCGGAGTTTCTTGCAGTTCTGTATATTCCTGCTAATAGAGTGTCGTATGCCAATAACGACAGAGTGTTGAAATCAATTAAACAAACCCACGTCTTCTATCAAATCAAGAGTTTACATGTAAAAGCGTAGTCTCCGAAGTTAAGTGTCAAACATATAAACCTAATTATCTTAGAAAAAGGCGGAGTTTCTTGCAGTTCTGTATATTCCTGCTAATAGAGTGTCGTATGCTTATAACGACGGAGTGTTGAAATCAATTAAATATACCCACGTCTTCTATCAAATCAAGAGTTTACATGTAAAAGCGTAGTCTCCAAAGTGTAGTGGTACGGACATATAAACGCAATTATCTTAGAGAAGGCGGAGCATCTTGTAGTTCTGTATATTCCTGCTAATAGAGGGTCTAATGCCAATTACGACGGAGTGTTGAACTCAATTAAACATACCCACATCTTCTATCAAATCAAGAGTTTACATGTAAAAGCCTAGTCTCCGAAGTGTAGTGGTATGGACATATAAACGCAATTATCTTAGAGAAGGCGGAGCTTCTTGCAGTTCTGTATATTCCTGCTAATAGAGAGTCTAATGCCAATTACGACGGAGTGTTCAACTCAATTAAACATACCCACGTCGTCGATCAAATCAAGAGTTTACGTATTAAAGCGTTGACTCCGAAGTGTAGTGGTATGGACATATAAACGCAATTATCTTAGAGAAGGCGGAGTTTCTTACAGTCCTGTATATTCCTGCTAATAAAGGGTCTATTGTTAATAACAACGGAGTGTTCAACTCAATTAAACATACCCACGTATTCTATCAAATCACGAGTTTACGTATAAAAGCGTAGTCTTTGAAGAGAAGTTGTATGGACATATAAACGCAATTATCTAAGAGAAGGCGGAGTTTCTTGCAGTTCTGTGTATTCCTGCTTATAGAGGGTCAAATGTTAATAACGACGAAGTGTTCAATTCAATTAACTATATCCACGTCTTCTATCAAATCAAGAGTTTACGTATAAAAGCGTAGTCTCCGAAGTGAAGTGTCATAGACATATAAACCTAATTATCTTAGAGAAGGCGGAGTTTCTTGCAGTTCTGTATATTCCTGCTAATAGAGTGTCGTATGCGAATAACGACGTAGTGTTGGAATCAATTAAACATACCCACGTCTTCTATCAAATCAAGAGTTTACATGTAAAAGCGTAGTCTCCGAAGTGTAGTATGGACATATAAACGCAATTATCTTAGAGAAGGCGGAGCTTCTTGCAGTTCTGTATATTCCTGCTAATAGAGGGTCTTATGCCAATTACGAAGGAGTGTTGAACTTTATTAAACATACCCACATCTTCTATCAAATCAAGAGTTTACATGTAAAAGCGTAGTCTCCGAAGTGTAGTGGTATGGACATATAAACGCAATTATCTTCGAGAAGGCGGAGCTTCTTGCAGTTTTGTATATTCCTTCTAATAGAGAGTCTAATGCCAATAACGACGGAGTGTTCAACTCAATTAAACATACCCACGTCGTCTTTCAAATAAGAGTTTACGTATAAAAGCGTAGTCTCCGAAGTGTAGTGGTACCGTATGGACATATAAACGCAATTATCTTAGAGAAGGCGGAGTTTCTTGCAATTCTGTATATTTCTGCTAAAAGAGGGTCTAATGCCAATTACGACGGAGTATTCAACTCAATAAACTATATCCAAGTCTTCTATCAAATCAAGAGTTTACGTGTAAAAGCGTAGTCTCCGAAGTGAAGTGTCATAGACATATACACGCAATTATCTTAAAGAAGGCGGAGTTTCTTGCAGTTCTGTATATTCCTGCTAATAGAGGGTCTATTGCCAATAACAACGGAGTGTTTAACTCAATTAAACATACCCACGTCTTGTATTAAATCAAGAGTTTACATGTTAAAGCGTAGTTTCCGAAGTGAAGTGTCATAGACATATAAACGCAATTATCTAAGAGAAGGCGGAGTTTCTTGCAGTTCTGTGTATTCCTGCTAATAGAAGGTCTAATGCCAATAACGACGAAGTGTTCAACTCAATTAAACATACCCACGTATTCTATCAAATCAAGAGTTTACGTATAAAAGCATTGACTCCGAAGTGTAGTGGTATGGACATATAAACGCAATTTTCTTAGAGAAGGCGGAGTTTATTGCAGTTCTGTATATTCCTGCTAATAGAGGGTCTATTGCCAATTACGACGGAGTGTTTAACTCAATTAAACATACCCACGTATTCTATCAAATCAAGAGTTTACGTATAAAAGCGTTGTCTCCGAAGTGAAGTGTTATAGACATATAAACGCAATTATCTAAGAGAAGGCGGAGTTTCTTGCAGTTCTGTGTATTCCTGCTAATAGAGGGTCTAATGCCAATTACGATGGAATGTTCAACTTAATTAAACATACCCACGTCGTCTATCAAATCAAGAGTTTACGTATAAAAGCGTAGTCTCCGAAGTGAAGTGGTACCGTATGGACATATAAACGCAATTATCTAAGAGAAGGCGGAGTTTCTAGCAGTTCCGTATATTCCTGCTAATAGAGGGTATAATGCCAATTACGACGGATTGTTCAAATCAATTAAACTAACCCACGTCTTCTATCAAATCAAGAGTTTACGTATAAAAGCGTAGTCTCCGAAGTGAAGTGTCATAGACATATAAACACAATTATCTTAGAGAAGGCGGAGTTTCTTGCAGTTCTGTATATTCCTGCTAATAGAGGGTCTAATGCCAATAACGACGGAGTGTTCAACTCAATTAACCATATCCACGTCTTCTATCAAATCAAGAGTTTACGTATAAAAGCGTAGTCTTTGAAGTGAAGTGGTATGGACATATACACGCAATTATCTAAGAGAAGGCGGAGTTTCTTGCAGTTCTGTGTATTCCTGCTAATAGAGGGTCTATTGCCAATAACGACGGAGTGTTCAACTCAATTAAACATATCCACGTCTTCTATCAAATCAAGAGTTTACGTGTAAATGCGTAATCTACGAAGTGAAGTGTCATAGACATATAAACGCAATTATCCTAGAGAAGGCGGAGTTTCTTGCAGTTCTGTATATTCCTGCTTATCTAGAGTCTAATGCCAATCACGACGGAGTGTTCAACTCAATTAAACATACCCACGTCTTCTATCAAATCAAGAGTTTACGTATAAAAGCGTAGTCTCCGAAGTGAAGTGTCATAGACATATAAACCTAATTATCTAAGACAAGGCGGAGTTTCTTGCAGTTCTGTATATTCCTGCTAATAGAGTGTCGAATGCCAATAACGACAGAGTGTTGAAATCAATTAAACAAACCCACGTCTTCTATCAAATCAAGAGTTTACATGTAAAAGCGTAGTCTCCGAAGTGAAGTGTCAAACATATAAACCTAATTATCTTAGAAAAAGGCGGAGTTTCTTGCAGTTCTGTATATTCCTGCTAATAGAGTGTCGTATGCTTATAACGACGGAGTGTTGAAATCAATTAAATATACCCACGTCTTCTATCAAATCAAGAGTTTACATGTAAAAGCGTAGTCTCCAAAGTGTAGTGGTACGGACATATAAACGCAATTATCTTAGAGAAGGCGGAGCATCTTGTAGTTCTGTATATTCCTGCTAATAGAGGGTCTAATGCCAATTACGACGGAGTGTTGAACTCAATTAAACATACCCACATCTTCTATCAAATCAAGAGTTTACATGTAAAAGCCTAGTCTCCGAAGTGTAGTGGTATGGACATATAAACGCAATTATCTTAGAGAAGGCGGAGTTTCTTACAGTCCTGTATATTCCTGCTAATAAAGGGTCTATTGTTAATAACGACGGAGTGTTCAACTCAATTAAACATACCCACGTATTCTATCAAATCAAGAGTTTACGTATAAAAGCGTAGTCTTTGAAGAGAAGTTGTATGGACATATAAACGCAATTATCTAAGAGAAGGCGGAGTTTCTTGCAGTTCTGTGTATTCCTGCTAATAGAGGGTCAAATGTTAATAACGACGAAGTGTTCAATTCAATTAACTATATCCACGTCTTCTATCAAATCAAGAGTTTACGTATAAAAGCGTAGTCTCCGAAGTGAAGTGTCATAGACATATAAACCTAATTATCTTAGAGAAGGCGGAGTTTCTTGCAGTTCTGTATATTCCTGCTAATAGAGTGTCGTATGCCAATAACGACGTAGTGTTGGAATCAATTAAACATACCCACGTCTTCTATCAAATCAAGAGTTAACATGTAAAAGCGTAGTCTCCGAAGTGTAGTATGGACATATAAACGCAATTATCTTAGAGAAGGCGGAGCTTCTTGCAGTTCTGTATATTCCTGCTAATAGAGGGTCTTATGCCAATTACGAAGGAGTGTTGAACTTTATTAAACATACCCACATCTTCTATCAAATCAAGAGTTTACATGTAAAAGCGTAGTCTCCGAAGTGTAGTGGTATGGACATATAAACGCAATTATCTTCGAGAAGGCGGAGCTTCTTGCAGTTTTGTATATTCCTTCTAATAGAGAGTCTAATGCCAATAACGACGGAGTGTTCAACTCAATTAAACATATCCACGTCGTCTTTCAAATAAGAGTTTACGTATAAAAGCGTAGTCTCCGAAGTGTAGTGGTACCGTATGGACATATAAACGCAATTATCTTAGAGAAGGCGGAGTTTCTTGCAATTCTGTATATTTCTGCTAAAAGAGGGTCTAATGCCAATTACGACGGAGTGTTCAACTCAATAAACTATATCCACGTCTTCTATCAAATCAAGAGTTTACGTGTAAAAGCGTAGTCTCCGAAGTGAAGTGTCATAGACATATACACGCAATTATCTTAGAGAAGGCGGAGTTTCTTGCAGTTCTGTATATTCCTGCTAATAGAGGGTCTATTGCCAATAACGACGGAGTGTTTAACTCAATTAAACATACCCACGTATTCTATCAAATCAAAAGTTTACGTATAAAAGCGTTGTCTCCGAAGTGAAGTGTTATAGACATATAAACGCAATTATCTAAGAGAAGGCGGAGTTTCTTGCAGGTCTGTGTATTCCTGCTAATAGAGGGTCTAATGCCAATTACGATGGAATGTTCAACTTAATTAACAATACCCACGTCGTCTATCAAATCAAGAGTTTACGTATAAAAGCGTAGTCTCCGAAGTGTAGTGGTACCGTATGGACATATAAAAGCAATTATCTAAGAGAAGGCGGAGTTTCTAGCAGTTCCGTATATTCCTGCTAATAAAGGGTCTAATGATAATTACGACGTAGTGTAAAACTCAATTAAACATAGCCACGTCTTCTATCAAATCAAGAGTTTACGTATAAAAGCGTAGTCTCCGAAGTGAAGTGTCATAGACATATAAACGCAATTATCTAAGAGAAGGCGGAGTTTCTTGCAGTTCTGTGTATTCCTGCTAATAGAGGGTCTCATGCCAATTACAATAGAGTGTTCAACTTAATTAAACATACCAACGTCTTCTATCAAATCAAGAGTTTACGTGTAAAAGCGTAGTCTCCGAAGTGAAGTGTCATAGACATATAAACGCAATTATCTTAGAGAAGGCGGAGTTTCTTGCAGTTCTGTATATAGCTGCTAATAGAGGGTCTAATGCCAATAACGACGGAGTGTTCAACTCCATTAAACATACCCACGTCTTCTATCAAATCAAGAGTTTACGTATAAAAGCATAGTCTCCGAAGTGTAGTGGTATGGACATATAAACGCAATTATATTAAAGAAGGCGGAGCTTTTTGCAGTTCTGTATGCTCCTGCTAATAGAAGGTCTAATGCCAATCACGACGGAGTGTTCAACTCAATTAACCATATCCACGTCTTCTATTAAATCAAGAGTTTACGTGTAAAAGCGTAGTCTCCGAAGTGAAGTGTCATAGACATATAAACGCAATTATCTAAGAGAAGGCGGAGTTTCTTGCAGTTCTGTGTATTTCTGCTAATAGAGGGTCTCATGCCAATTACAATGGAGTGTTCAACTTAATTAAACATACCAACGTCTTCTATCAAATCAAGAGTTTAAGTGTAAAAGCGTAGTCTCCGAAGTGAAGTGTCATAGACATATAAACGCAATTATCTTAGAGAAGGCGGAGCTTCTTGCAGTTCTTTTATTCCTGCTAATAAAGGGTCTAATGCCAATAACGACAGAGTGTTCAACTCAATTAACCATATCCACGTCTTCTATCAAATCAAGAGTTTACATGTAAAAGCGTAGTCTCCGAAGTGAAGTGTCATAGACATATAAACCTAATTATCTTAGAAAAAGGCGGAGTTTCTTGCAGTTCTGTATATTCCTGCTAATAGAGTGTCGTATGCTTATAACGACGGAGTGTTGAAATCAATTAAATATACCCACGTCTTCTATCAAATCAAGAGTTTACATGTAAAAGCGTAGTCTCCAAAGTGTAGTGGTACGGACATATAAACGCAATTATCTTAGAGAAGGCGGAGCATCTTGTAGTTCTGTATATTCCTGCTAATAGAGGGTCTAATGCCAATTACGACGGAGTGTTGAACTCAATTAAACATACCCACATCTTCTATCAAATCAAGAGTTTACATGTAAAAGCCTAGTCTCCGAAGTGTAGTGGTATGGACATATAAACGCAATTATCTTAGAGAAGGCGGAGCTTCTTGCAGTTCTGTATATTCCTGCTAATAGAGAGTCTAATGCCAATTACGACGGAGTGTTCAACTCAATTAAACATACCCACGTCGTCGATCAAATCAAGAGTTTACGTATTAAAGCGTTGACTCCGAAGTGTAGTGGTATGGACATATAAACGCAATTATCTTAGAGAAGGCGGAGTTTCTTACAGTCCTGTATATTCCTGCTAATAAAGGGTCTATTGTTAATAACAACGGAGTGTTCAACTCAATTAAACATACCCACGTATTCTATCAAATCACGAGTTTACGTATAAAAGCGTAGTCTTTGAAGAGAAGTTGTATGGACATATAAACGCAATTATCTAAGAGAAGGCGGAGTTTCTTGCAGTTCTGTGTATTCCTGCTTATAGAGGGTCAAATGTTAATAACGACGAAGTGTTCAATTCAATTAACTATATCCACGTCTTCTATCAAATCAAGAGTTTACGTATAAAAGCGTAGTCTCCGAAGTGAAGTGTCATAGACATATAAACCTAATTATCTTAGAGAAGGCGGAGTTTCTTGCAGTTCTGTATATTCCTGCTAATAGAGTGTCGTATGCGAATAACGACGTAGTGTTGGAATCAATTAAACATACCCACGTCTTCTATCAAATCAAGAGTTTACATGTAAAAGCGTAGTCTCCGAAGTGTAGTATGGACATATAAACGCAATTATCTTAGAGAAGGCGGAGCTTCTTGCAGTTCTGTATATTCCTGCTAATAGAGGGTCTTATGCCAATTACGAAGGAGTGTTGAACTTTATTAAACATACCCACATCTTCTATCAAATCAAGAGTTTACATGTAAAAGCGTAGTCTCCGAAGTGTAGTGGTATGGACATATAAACGCAATTATCTTCGAGAAGGCGGAGCTTCTTGCAGTTTTGTATATTCCTTCTAATAGAGAGTCTAATGCCAATAACGACGGAGTGTTCAACTCAATTAAACATACCCACGTCGTCTTTCAAATAAGAGTTTACGTATAAAAGCGTAGTCTCCGAAGTGTAGTGGTACCGTATGGACATATAAACGCAATTATCTTAGAGAAGGCGGAGTTTCTTGCAATTCTGTATATTTCTGCTAAAAGAGGGTCTAATGCCAATTACGACGGAGTATTCAACTCAATAAACTATATCCAAGTCTTCTATCAAATCAAGAGTTTACGTGTAAAAGCGTAGTCTCCGAAGTGAAGTGTCATAGACATATACACGCAATTATCTTAAAGAAGGCGGAGTTTCTTGCAGTTCTGTATATTCCTGCTAATAGAGGGTCTATTGCCAATAACAACGGAGTGTTTAACTCAATTAAACATACCCACGTCTTGTATTAAATCAAGAGTTTACATGTTAAAGCGTAGTTTCCGAAGTGAAGTGTCATAGACATATAAACGCAATTATCTAAGAGAAGGCGGAGTTTCTTGCAGTTCTGTGTATTCCTGCTAATAGAAGGTCTAATGCCAATAACGACGAAGTGTTCAACTCAATTAAACATACCCACGTATTCTATCAAATCAAGAGTTTACGTATAAAAGCATTGACTCCGAAGTGTAGTGGTATGGACATATAAACGCAATTTTCTTAGAGAAGGCGGAGTTTATTGCAGTTCTGTATATTCCTGCTAATAGAGGGTCTATTGCCAATTACGACGGAGTGTTTAACTCAATTAAACATACCCACGTATTCTATCAAATCAAGAGTTTACGTATAAAAGCGTTGTCTCCGAAGTGAAGTGTTATAGACATATAAACGCAATTATCTAAGAGAAGGCGGAGTTTCTTGCAGTTCTGTGTATTCCTGCTAATAGAGGGTCTAATGCCAATTACGATGGAATGTTCAACTTAATTAAACATACCCACGTCGTCTATCAAATCAAGAGTTTACGTATAAAAGCGTAGTCTCCGAAGTGAAGTGGTACCGTATGGACATATAAACGCAATTATCTAAGAGAAGGCGGAGTTTCTAGCAGTTCCGTATATTCCTGCTAATAGAGGGTATAATGCCAATTACGACGGATTGTTCAAATCAATTAAACTAACCCACGTCTTCTATCAAATCAAGAGTTTACGTATAAAAGCGTAGTCTCCGAAGTGAAGTGTCATAGACATATAAACACAATTATCTTAGAGAAGGCGGAGTTTCTTGCAGTTCTGTATATTCCTGCTAATAGAGGGTCTAATGCCAATAACGACGGAGTGTTCAACTCAATTAACCATATCCACGTCTTCTATCAAATCAAGAGTTTACGTATAAAAGCGTAGTCTTTGAAGTGAAGTGGTATGGACATATACACGCAATTATCTAAGAGAAGGCGGAGTTTCTTGCAGTTCTGTGTATTCCTGCTAATAGAGGGTCTATTGCCAATAACGACGGAGTGTTCAACTCAATTAAACATATCCACGTCTTCTATCAAATCAAGAGTTTACGTGTAAATGCGTAATCTACGAAGTGAAGTGTCATAGACATATAAACGCAATTATCCTAGAGAAGGCGGAGTTTCTTGCAGTTCTGTATATTCCTGCTTATCTAGAGTCTAATGCCAATCACGACGGAGTGTTCAACTCAATTAAACATACCCACGTCTTCTATCAAATCAAGAGTTTACGTATAAAAGCGTAGTCTCCGAAGTGAAGTGTCATAGACATATAAACCTAATTATCTAAGACAAGGCGGAGTTTCTTGCAGTTCTGTATATTCCTGCTAATAGAGTGTCGAATGCCAATAACGACAGAGTGTTGAAATCAATTAAACAAACCCACGTCTTCTATCAAATCAAGAGTTTACATGTAAAAGCGTAGTCTCCGAAGTGAAGTGTCAAACATATAAACCTAATTATCTTAGAAAAAGGCGGAGTTTCTTGCAGTTCTGTATATTCCTGCTAATAGAGTGTCGTATGCTTATAACGACGGAGTGTTGAAATCAATTAAATATACCCACGTCTTCTATCAAATCAAGAGTTTACATGTAAAAGCGTAGTCTCCAAAGTGTAGTGGTACGGACATATAAACGCAATTATCTTAGAGAAGGCGGAGCATCTTGTAGTTCTGTATATTCCTGCTAATAGAGGGTCTAATGCCAATTACGACGGAGTGTTGAACTCAATTAAACATACCCACATCTTCTATCAAATCAAGAGTTTACATGTAAAAGCCTAGTCTCCGAAGTGTAGTGGTATGGACATATAAACGCAATTATCTTAGAGAAGGCGGAGTTTCTTACAGTCCTGTATATTCCTGCTAATAAAGGGTCTATTGTTAATAACGACGGAGTGTTCAACTCAATTAAACATACCCACGTATTCTATCAAATCAAGAGTTTACGTATAAAAGCGTAGTCTTTGAAGAGAAGTTGTATGGACATATAAACGCAATTATCTAAGAGAAGGCGGAGTTTCTTGCAGTTCTGTGTATTCCTGCTAATAGAGGGTCAAATGTTAATAACGACGAAGTGTTCAATTCAATTAACTATATCCACGTCTTCTATCAAATCAAGAGTTTACGTATAAAAGCGTAGTCTCCGAAGTGAAGTGTCATAGACATATAAACCTAATTATCTTAGAGAAGGCGGAGTTTCTTGCAGTTCTGTATATTCCTGCTAATAGAGTGTCGTATGCCAATAACGACGTAGTGTTGGAATCAATTAAACATACCCACGTCTTCTATCAAATCAAGAGTTAACATGTAAAAGCGTAGTCTCCGAAGTGTAGTATGGACATATAAACGCAATTATCTTAGAGAAGGCGGAGCTTCTTGCAGTTCTGTATATTCCTGCTAATAGAGGGTCTTATGCCAATTACGAAGGAGTGTTGAACTTTATTAAACATACCCACATCTTCTATCAAATCAAGAGTTTACATGTAAAAGCGTAGTCTCCGAAGTGTAGTGGTATGGACATATAAACGCAATTATCTTCGAGAAGGCGGAGCTTCTTGCAGTTTTGTATATTCCTTCTAATAGAGAGTCTAATGCCAATAACGACGGAGTGTTCAACTCAATTAAACATATCCACGTCGTCTTTCAAATAAGAGTTTACGTATAAAAGCGTAGTCTCCGAAGTGTAGTGGTACCGTATGGACATATAAACGCAATTATCTTAGAGAAGGCGGAGTTTCTTGCAATTCTGTATATTTCTGCTAAAAGAGGGTCTAATGCCAATTACGACGGAGTGTTCAACTCAATAAACTATATCCACGTCTTCTATCAAATCAAGAGTTTACGTGTAAAAGCGTAGTCTCCGAAGTGAAGTGTCATAGACATATACACGCAATTATCTTAGAGAAGGCGGAGTTTCTTGCAGTTCTGTATATTCCTGCTAATAGAGGGTCTATTGCCAATAACGACGGAGTGTTTAACTCAATTAAACATACCCACGTATTCTATCAAATCAAAAGTTTACGTATAAAAGCGTTGTCTCCGAAGTGAAGTGTTATAGACATATAAACGCAATTATCTAAGAGAAGGCGGAGTTTCTTGCAGGTCTGTGTATTCCTGCTAATAGAGGGTCTAATGCCAATTACGATGGAATGTTCAACTTAATTAACAATACCCACGTCGTCTATCAAATCAAGAGTTTACGTATAAAAGCGTAGTCTCCGAAGTGTAGTGGTACCGTATGGACATATAAAAGCAATTATCTAAGAGAAGGCGGAGTTTCTAGCAGTTCCGTATATTCCTGCTAATAAAGGGTCTAATGATAATTACGACGTAGTGTAAAACTCAATTAAACATAGCCACGTCTTCTATCAAATCAAGAGTTTACGTATAAAAGCGTAGTCTCCGAAGTGAAGTGTCATAGACATATAAACGCAATTATCTAAGAGAAGGCGGAGTTTCTTGCAGTTCTGTGTATTCCTGCTAATAGAGGGTCTCATGCCAATTACAATAGAGTGTTCAACTTAATTAAACATACCAACGTCTTCTATCAAATCAAGAGTTTACGTGTAAAAGCGTAGTCTCCGAAGTGAAGTGTCATAGACATATAAACGCAATTATCTTAGAGAAGGCGGAGTTTCTTGCAGTTCTGTATATAGCTGCTAATAGAGGGTCTAATGCCAATAACGACGGAGTGTTCAACTCCATTAAACATACCCACGTCTTCTATCAAATCAAGAGTTTACGTATAAAAGCATAGTCTCCGAAGTGTAGTGGTATGGACATATAAACGCAATTATATTAAAGAAGGCGGAGCTTTTTGCAGTTCTGTATGCTCCTGCTAATAGAAGGTCTAATGCCAATCACGACGGAGTGTTCAACTCAATTAACCATATCCACGTCTTCTATTAAATCAAGAGTTTACGTGTAAAAGCGTAGTCTCCGAAGTGAAGTGTCATAGACATATAAACGCAATTATCTAAGAGAAGGCGGAGTTTCTTGCAGTTCTGTGTATTTCTGCTAATAGAGGGTCTCATGCCAATTACAATGGAGTGTTCAACTTAATTAAACATACCAACGTCTTCTATCAAATCAAGAGTTTAAGTGTAAAAGCGTAGTCTCCGAAGTGAAGTGTCATAGACATATAAACGCAATTATCTTAGAGAAGGCGGAGCTTCTTGCAGTTCTTTTATTCCTGCTAATAAAGGGTCTAATGCCAATAACGACAGAGTGTTCAACTCAATTAACCATATCCACGTCTTCTATCAAATCAAGAGTTTACATGTAAAAGCGTAGTCTCCGAAGTGAAGTGTCATAGACATATAAACGCATTTATCTTAAAAAAGGTGAAGCTTCTTGAAGTTCTGTATATTCCTGCTTATAGAGGGTCTAATGCCAATAACGACGGAGTGTTCAACTCAATTAACCATATCCACGTCTTCTATCAAATCAAGAGTTTACATGTTAAAGCGTAGTTTCCGAAGTGAAGTGTCATAGACATATAAACGCAATTATCTAAGAGAAGGCGGAGTTTCTTGCAGTTCTGTGTATTCCTGCTAATAGAAGGTCTAATGCCAATAACGACGAAGTGTTCAACTCAATTAAACATACCCACGTATTCTATCAAATCAAGAGTTTACGTATAAAAGCGTTGTCTCCGAAGTGAAGTGTTATAGACATATAAACGCAATTATCTAAGAGAAGGCGGAGTTTCTTGCAGTTCTGTGTATTCCTGCTAATAGAGGGTCTAATGCCAATTACGATGGAATGTTCAACTTAATTAAACATACCCACGTCTTATATCAAATCAAGAGTTTACGTATAAAAGCGTTGTCTCCGAAGTGAAGTGTTATAGACATATAAACGCAATTATCTAAGAGAAGGCGGAGTTTCTTGCAGTTCTGTGTATTCCTGCTAATAGAGGGTCTAATGCCAATTACGATGGAATGTTCAACTTAATTAAACATACCCACGTCGTCTATCAAATCAAGAGTTTACGTATAAAAGCGTAGTCTCCGAAGTGTAGTGGTACCGTATGGACATATAAACGCAATTATCTAAGAGAAGGCGGAGTTTCTAGCAGTTCCGTATATTCCTGCTAATAGAGGGTCTAATGCCAATTACGACGGATTGTTTAAATCAATTAAACTAACCCACGTCTTCTATCAAATCAAGAGTTTACGTATAAAAGCGTAGTCTCCGAAGTGAAGTGTCATAGACATATAAACACAATTATCTTAGAGAAGGCGGAGTTTCTTGCAGTTCTGTATATTCCTGCTAATAGAGGGTCTAATGCCAATAACGACGAAGTGTTCAACTCAATTAACCATATCCACGTCTTCTATCAAATCAAGAGTTTACGTATAAAAGCGTAGTCTTTGAAGTGAAGTGGTATGGACATATACACGCAATTATCTAAGAGAAGGCGGAGTTTCTTGCAGTTCTGTGTATTCCTGCTAATAGAGTGTCTATTGCCAATAACGACGGAGTGTTCAACTCAATTAAACATATCCACGTCTTCTATCAAATCAAGAGTTTACGTGTAAATGCGTAATCTACGAAGTGAAGTGTCATAGACATATAAACGCAATTATCCTAGAGAAGGCGGAGTTTCTTGCAGTTCTGTATATTCCTGCTTATCTAGAGTCTAATGCCAATCACGACGGAGTGTTCAACTCAATTAAACATACCCACGTCTTCTATCAAATCAAGAGTTTACGTATAAAAGCGTAGTCTCCGAAGTGAAGTGTCATAGACATATAAACCTAATTATCTAAGACAAGGCGGAGTTTCTTGCAGTTCTGTATATTCCTGCTAATAGAGTGTCGTATGCCAATAACGACAGAGTGTTGAAATCAATTAAACAAACCCACGTCTTCTATCAAATCAAGAGTTTACATGTAAAAGCGTAGTCTCCGAAGTGAAGTGTCAAACATATAAACCTAATTATCTTAGAAAAAGGCGGAGTTTCTTGCAGTTCTGTATATTCCTGCTTATAGAGTGTCGTATGCTAATAACGACGGAGTGTTGAAATCAATTAAATATACCCACGTCTTCTATCAAATCAAGAGTTTACATGTAAAAGCGTAGTCTCCAAAGTGTAGTGGTACGGACATATAAACGCAATTATCTTAGAGAAGGCGGAGCATCTTGTAGTTCTGTATATTTCTGCTAATAGAGGGTCTAATGCCAATTACGACGGAGTGTTGAACTCAATTAAACATACCCACATCTTCTATCAAATCAAGAGTTTACATGTAAAAGCCTAGTCTCCGAAGTGTAATGGTATGGACATATAAACGCAATTATCTTAGAGAAGGCGGAGCTTCTTGCAGTTCTGTATATTCCTGCTAATAGAGAGTCTAATGCCAGTTACGACGGAGTGTTCAACTCAATTAAACATACCCACGTCGTCGATCAAATCAAGAGTTTACGTATTAAAGCGTTGACTCCGAAGTGTAGTGGTATGGACATATAAACGCAATTATCTTAGAGAAGGCGGAGTTTCTTACAGTCCTGTATATTCCTGCTAATAAAGGGTCTATTGTTAATAACGACGGAGTGTTCAACTCAATTAAACATACCCACGTATTCTATCAAATCAAGAGTTTACGTATAAAAGCGTAGTCTTTGAAGAGAAGTTGTATGGACATATAAACGCAATTATCTAAGAGAAGGCGGAGTTTCTTGCAGTTCTGTGTATTCCTGCTAATAGAGGGTCAAATGTATATAACGACGAAGTGTTCAATTCAATTAACTATATCCACGTCTTCTATCAAATCAAGAGTTTACGTATAAAAGCGTAGTCTCCGAAGTGAAGTGTCATAGACATATAAACCTAATTATCTTAGAGAAGGCGGAGTTTCTTGCAGTTCTGTATATTCCTGCTAATAGAGTGTCGTATGCCAATAACGACGTAGTGTTGGAATCAATTAAACATACCCACGTCTTCTATCAAATCAAGAGTTAACATGTAAAAGCGTAGTCTCCGAAGTGTAGTATGGACATATAAACGCAATTATCTTAGAGAAGGCGGAGCTTCTTGCAGTTCTGTATATTCCTGCTAATAGAGGGTCTTATGCCAATTACGAAGGAGTGTTGAACTTTATTAAACATACCCACATCTTCTATCAAATCAAGAGTTTACATGTAAAAGCGTAGTCTCCGAAGTGTAGTGGTATGGACATATAAACGCAATTATCTTCGAGAAGGCGGAGCTTCTTGCAGTTTTGTATATTCCTTCTAATAGAGAGTCTAATGCCAATAACGACGGAGTGTTCAACTCAATTAAACATACCCACGTCGTCTTTCAAATAAGAGTTTACGTATAAAAGCGTAGTCTCCGAAGTGTAGTGGTACCGTATGGACATATAAACGCAATTATCTTAGAGAAGGCGGAGTTTCTTGCAATTCTGTATATTTCTGCTAAAAGAGGGTCTAATGCCAATTACGACGGAGTGTTCAACTCAATAAACTATATCCACGTCTTCTATCAAATCAAGAGTTTACGTGTAAAAGCGTAGTCTCCGAAGTGAAGTGTCATAGACATATACACGCAATTATCTTAGAGAAGGCGGAGTTTCTTGCAGTTCTGTATATTCCTGCTAATAGAGGGTCTATTGCCAATAACGACGGAGTGTTTAACTCAATTAAACATACCCACGTATTCTATCAAATCAAGAGTTTACGTATAAAAGCGTTGTCTCCGAAGTGAAGTGTTATAGACATATAAACGCAATTATCTAAGAGAAGGCGGAGTTTCTTGCAGGTCTGTGTATTCCTGCTAATAGAGGGTCTAATGCCAATTACGATGGAATGTTCAACTTAATTAAACATACCCACGTCGTCTATCAAATCAAGAGTTTACGTATAAAAGCGTAGTCTCCGAAGTGTAGTGGTACCGTATGGACATATAAAAGCAATTATCTAAGAGAAGGCGGAGTTTCTAGCAGTTCCGTATATTCCTGCTAATAAAGGGTCTAATGATAATTACGACGTAGTGTAAAACTCAATTAAACATAGCCACGTCTTCTATCAAATCAAGAGTTTACGTATAAAAGCGTAGTCTCCGAAGTGAAGTGTCATAGACATATAAACGCAATTATCTAAGAGAAGGCGGAGTTTCTTGCAGTTCTGTGTATTCCTGCTAATAGAGGGTCTCATGCCAATTACAATAGAGTGTTGAAATCAATTAAACAAACCCACGTCTTCTATCAAATCAAGAGTTTACATGTAAAAGCGTAGTCTCCAAAGTGTAGTGGTACGGACATATAAACGCAATTATCTTAGAGAAGGCGGAGCATCTTGCAGTTCTGTATATTCCTGCTTATAGAGGGTCTTATGCCAATTACGACGGAGTGTTGAACTCAATTAAACATACCCACATCTTCTATCAAATCAAGAGTTTACATGTAAAAGCGTAGTCTCCGAAGTGTAGTGGTATGGACATATAAACGCAATTATCTTAGAGAAGGCGGAGCTTCTTGCAGTTCTGTATATTCCTGCTAATAGAGAGTCTAATGCCAATTACGACGGAGTGTTCAACTTAATTAAACATACCCACGTCGTCGATCAAATCAAGAGTTTACGTATAAAAGCGTAGTCTCCGAAGTGAAGTGGTACCGTATGGACATATAAACGCAATTATCTTAGAGAAGGCGGAGTTTCTTGCAGTTCTGTATATTCCTGCTAATAGAGGGTCTAATGCCAATAACGACAGAGTGTTCATCTCAATTAACCATATCCACGTCTTCTATCAAATCAAGAGTTTACATGTAAAAGCGTAGTCTCCGAAGTGAAGTGTCATAGACATATACACGCAAAAATCTAAGAGAAGGCGGAGTTTCTTGCAGGTCTGTATATTCCTGCTAATAGAGGGTCTAATGCCAATTACGACGGAGTGTTCAACTTAATTAACCATATCCACGTCTTCTATTAAATCAAGAGTTAACATGTAAAAGCGTAATCTACGAAGTGAAGTGTCATAGACATATAAACGCAATTATCCTAGAGAAAGCGGAGTTTCTTGCCGTTCTGTGTATTCCTGCTAATAGAAGGTATAATGCCAATAACGACGGAGTGTTTAAATCAATTAAACATACCCACGTCTTCTATCAAATCAAGAGTTTACATGTAAAAGCGTAGTCTCCGAAGTGTAGTGGTATGGACATATAAACGCAATTATCTTAGAGAAGGCGGAGCTTCTTGCAGTTCTGTATATTCCTGCTTATAAAGGGTCTTATGCTTATAACGACGGAGTGTTCAACTTTATTAAACATACCCACGTCTTCTATCAAATCAAGAGTTTACGTATAAAAGCGTAGTCTCCGAAGTGAAGTGTCATAGACATATAAACGCAATTATCTAAGAGAAGGCGGAGTTTCTTGCAGTTCTGTGTATTCCTGCTAATAGAGGGTCTAATGCCAATTACGATGGAATGTTCAACTTAATTAAACATACCCACGTCGTCTATCAAATCAAGAGTTTACGTATAAAAGCGTAGTCTCCGAAGTGTAGTGGTACCGTATGGACATATAAACGCAATTATCTAAGAGAAGGCGGAGTTTCTAGCAGTTCCGTATATTCCTGCTAATAGAGGGTCTAATGCCAATTACGACGGATTGTTTAAATCAATTAAACTAACCCACGTCTTCTATCAAATCAAGAGTTTACGTATAAAAGCGTAGTCTCCGAAGTGAAGTGTCATAGACATATAAACACAATTATCTTAGAGAAGGCGGAGTTTCTTGCAGTTCTGTATATTCCTGCTAATAGAGGGTCTAATGCCAATAACGACGGAGTGTTCAACTCAATTAACCATATCCACGTCTTCTATCAAATCAAGAGCTTACGTATAAAAGCGTAGTCTTTGAAGTGAAGTGGTATGGACATATAAACGCAATTATCTAAGAGAAGGCGGAGTTTCTTGCAGTTCTGTGTATTCCTGCTAATAGATGGTCTAATGCCAATAACGACGGAGTGTTCAACTCAATTAAACATATCCACCTCTTCTATCAAATCAAGAGTTTACGTGTAAATGCGTTATCTACGAAGTGAAGTGTCATAGACATATAAACGCAATTATCCTAGAGAAGGCGGAGTTTCTTGCAGTTCTGTATATTCCTGCTTATATAGAGTCTAATGCCAATCACGACGGAGTGTTCAACTCAATTAAACATACCCACGTCTTCTATCAAATCAAGAGTTTACGTATAAAAGCGTAGTCTCCGAAGTGAAGTGTCATAGACATATAAACCTAATTATCTTAGACAAAGCGGAGTTTCTTGCAGTTCTGTATATTCCTGCTAATAGAGTGTCGTATGCCAATAACGACGGAGTGTTGAAATCAATTAAACATACCCACGTCTTCTATCAAATCAAGAGTTTACATGTAAAAGCGTAGTCTCCGAAGTGAAGTGTCAAACATATAAACCTAATTATCTTAGAAAAAGGCGGAGTTTCTTGCAGTTCTGTATATTCCTGCTAATAGAGTGTCGTATGCTTATAACGACGGAGTGTTGAAATCAATTAAACATACCCACGTCTTCTATCAAATCAAGAGTTTACATGTAAAAGCGTAGTCTCCAAAGTGTAGTGGTACGGACATATAAACGCAATTATCTTAGAGAAGGCGGAGCATCTTGCAGTTCTGTATATTCCTGCTTATAGAGGGTCTTATGCCAATAACGACGGAGTGTTGAACTCAATTAAACATACCCACATCTTCTATCAAATCAAGAGTTTACATGTAAAAGCGTAGTCTCCGAAGTGTAGTGGTATGGACATATAAACGCAATTATCTTAGAGAAGGCGGAGCTTCTTGCAGTTCTGTATATTCCTGCTAATAGAGAGTCTAATGCCAATAACGACGGAGTGTTCAACTTAATTAAACATACCCACGTCGTCGATCAAATCAAGAGTTTACGTATAAAAGCGTAGTCTCCGAAGTGTAGTGGTACCGTATGGACATATAAACGCAATTATCTTAGAGAAGGCGGAGTTTCTTGCAGTTCTGTATATTCCTGCTAATAGAGGGTCTAATGCCAATAACGACAGAGTGTTCATCTCAATTAACCATATCCACGTCTTCTATCAAATCAAGAGTTTACATGTAAAAGCGTAGTCTCCGAAGTGAAGTGTCATAGACATATACACGCAAAAATCTAAGAGAAGGCGGAGTTTCTTGCAGGTCTGTATATTCCTGCTAATAGAGGGTCTAATGCCAATTACGACGGAGTGTTCAACTTAATTAACCATATCCACGTCTTCTATTAAATCAAGAGTTAACATGTAAAAGCGTAATCTACAAAGTGAAGTGTCATAGACATATAAACGCAATTATCCTAGAGAAGGCGGAGTTTCTTACAGTTCTGTGTATTCCTGCTAATAGAAGGTATAATGCCAATAACGACGGAGTGTTCAACTCAATTAAACATACCCACGTATTCTATCAAATCAAGAGTTTACGTATTAAATCGTTGACTCCGAAGTGTAGTGGTATGGACATATAAACGCAATAATCTTAGAGAAGGCGGAGTTTCTTACAGTCCTATATATTCCTGCTAATAGAGGGTCTATTGTTTATAACGACGGAGTGTTCAACTCAATTAAACATACCCACGTATTCTATCAAATCAAGAGTTTACGTATAAAAGCGTAGTCTTTGAAGTGAAGTGGTATGGACATATAAACGCAATTATCTAAGAGAAGGCGGAGTTTCTTGCAGATCTGTGTTTTCCTGCTAATAGAGGGTCAAATGCCAATAACGACGGAGTGTTCAATTCAATTAACTATATCCACGTATTCTATCAAATCAAGAGTTTACGTATAAAAGCGTAGTCTCCGAAGTGAAGTGTCATAGACATATAAACCTTATTATCTTAGAGAAGGCGGAGTTTCTTGCAGTTCTGTATATTCCTGCTAATAGAGTGTCGTATGCGTATAACGACGTAGTGTTGAAATCAATTAATTATACCCACATCTTCTATCAAATCAAGAGTTTACATGTAAAAGCGTAGTCTCCGAAGTGTAGTGGTATGGACATATACACGCAATTATCTTAAAGAAGGCCGAGTTTCTTGCATTTCTGTATATTCCTGCTAATAAAGGGTCTAATGATAATTACGACGGAGTGTTCAACCTAATTAACCATATCCACGTCTTCTATCAAATCAAGAGTTTACATGTAAAAGCGTAATCTCCGAAGTGAAGTGTCATGGACATATAAACTCAATTATCTTAGAGAAGGCGGAGCTTCTTGCAGTTCTGTGTATTTCTGCTAATAGAGGGTCTAATGCCAATTACGATCGAGTGTTCAACTCAATTAAACATATCCACGTCTTCTATCAAATCAAGATTTTGCGTATAAAAGCGTAGTCTCCGAAGTGAAGTGTCATAGACATATAAACGCAATTATCTAAGAGAAGGCGGAGTTTCTTGCAGTTCTGTATATTCCTGCTAATAGAGGGTCTAATGCTTATAACGACGTAGTGTAAAACTCAATTAAACATACCCACGTCGTCTATCAAATCAAGAGTTTACGTATAAAAGCGTAGTCTCCGAAGTGTAGTGGTACCGTATGGACATATAAACGCAATTATCTAAGAGAAGGCGGAGTTTCTAGCAGTTCCGTATATTCCTGCTAATAGAGGGTCTAATGCCAATTACGACGGATTGTTCAAATCAATTAAACTAACCCACGTCTTCTATCAAATCAAGAGTTTACGTATAAAAGCGTAGTCTCCGAAGTGAAGTGTCATAGACATATAAACACAATTATCTTAGAGAAGGCGGAGTTTCTTGCAGTTCTGTATATTCCTGCTAATAGAGGGTCTAATGCCAATAACGACGGAGTGTTCAACTCAATTAACCATATCCACGTCTTCTATCAAATCAAGAGCTTACGTATAAAAGCGTAGTCTTTGAAGTGAAGTGGTATGGACATATAAACGCAATTATCTAAGAGAAGGCGGAGTTTCTTGCAGTTCTGTGTATTCCTGCTAATAGATGGTCTAATGCCAATAACGACGGAGTGTTCAACTCAATTAAACATATCCACCTCTTCTATCAAATCAAGAGTTTACGTGTAAATGCGTAATCTACGAAGTGAAGTGTCATAGACATATAAACGCAATTATCCTAGAGAAGGCGGAGTTTCTTGCAGTTCTGTATATTCCTGCTTATAAAGAGTCTAATGCCAATCACGACGGAGTGTTCAACTCAATTAAACATACCCACGTCTTCTATCAAATCAAGAGTTTACGTATAAAAGCGTAGTCTCCGAAGTGAAGTGTCATAGACATATAAACCTAATTATCTTAGACAAAGCGGAGTTTCTTGCAGTTCTGTATATTCCTGCTAATAGAGTGTCGTATGCCAATAACGACGGAGTGTTGAAATCAATTAAACCTACCCACGTCTTCTATCAAATCAAGAGTTTACATGTAAAAGCGTAGTCTCCGAAGTGTAGTGGTATGGACATATACACGCAATTATCATAAAGAAGGCCGAGTTTCTTGCAGTTCTGTATATTCCTGCTAATAAAGGGTCTAATGATAATTACGACGGAGTGTTCAACTCAATTAACCATATCCACGTCTTCTATCAAATCAAGAGTTTACATGTAAAAGCGTAATCTCCGAAGTGAAGTGTCATGGACATATAAACTCAATTATCTTAGAGAAGGCGGAGCTTCTTGCAGTTCTGTGTATTTCTGCTAATAGAGGGTCTAATGCCAATTACGATCGAGTGTTCAACTCAATTAAACATATCCACGTCTTCTATCAAATCAAGATTTTGCGTATAAAAGCGTAGTCTCCGAAGTGAAGTGTCATAGACATATAAACGCAATTATCTAAGAGAAGGCGGAGTTTCTTGCAGTTCTGTATATTCCTGCTAATAGAAGGTCTAATTCCAATCACGACGAAGTGTTTAACTCAATTAAACTTACCCACGTCTTCTATCAAATCAAGAGTTAACGTGTAAATGCGTAATCTACGAATTGTAGTGGTATGGACATATAAATGCAATTATCTAAGAGAAGGCGGATCTTCTTGCAGTTCTGTATATTCCTGCTAATAATGGGGCTAATGCCAATTACGACGGAGTGTTCAACTCAATTAAACATACCCACGTCTTCTATCAAAACAAGAGTTTACGTGTTAATGCGTAATCTACGAAGTGAAGTGTCATAGACATATAAACGAAATTATCCTAGAGAAGGCGGAGTTTCTTGCAGTTCTGTATATTCCTGCTAATAGAAGGTCTATTGCCAATTACGACGGAGTGTTCAACTCCATTAAACATACCCACGTCTTCTATCAAATCAAGAGTTTACATAAAAAATGCGTAAAATACGAAGTGTAGTGGTATGGACATATAAACGCAATTATCTAAGAGAAGGCGGATCTTCTTGCAATTCTTTATATTCCGGCTAATAGATGGTCTAATGCCAATAACGACGGAGTGTTCAACTCAATAAAACATACCCACGTCTTCTATCAAATCAAGAGTTTACATGTAAAAGCGTAGTCTCCGAAGTGTAGTGTCATGGACATATAAACGCAATTATCCAAGAGAAGGCGGAGTTTCTTGCAGTTCTGTATATTCCTGCTAATAGAGGGTCTAATGTCAATAACGACGTAGTGTTAAACTCAATTAAACATAGCCACGTCTTCTATCAAATCAAGAGTTTACGTATAAAAGCGTAGTCTCCGAAGTGAAGTGTCATAGACATATAAACGCAATTATCTAAGAGAAGGCGGAGTTTCTTGCAGTTCTGTGTATTCTTGCTAATAGAGGGTCTCATGCCAATTACAATAGAGTGTTCAACTTAATTAAACATACCAACGTCTTCTATCAAATCAAGAGTTTACGTGTAAAAGCGTAGTCTCCGAAGTGAAGTGTCATAGACATATAAACGCAATTATCTTAGAGAAGGCGGAGTTTCTTGCAGTTCTGTATATAGCTGCTAATAGAGGGTCTAATGCCAATAACGACGGAGTGTTCAACTCCATTAAACATACCCACGTCTTCTATCAAATCAAGAGTTTACGTATAAAAGCATAGTCTCCGAAGTGTAGTGGTATGGACATATAAACGCAATTATATTAAAGAAGGCGGAGCTTTTTGCAGTTCTGTATGCTCCTGCTAATAGAAGGTCTAATGCCAATCACGACGGAGTGTTCAACTCAATTAACCATATCCACGTCTTCTATTAAATCAAGAGTTTACGTGTAAAAGCGTAGTCTCCGAAGTGAAGTGTCATAGACATATAAACGCAATTATCTAAGAGAAGGCGGAGTTTCTTGCAGTTCTGTGTATTCCTGCTAATAGAGGGTCTCATGCCAATTACAATGGAGTGTTCAACTTAATTAAACATACCAACGTCTTCTATCAAATCAAGAGTTTAAGTGTAAAAGCGTAGTCTCCGAAGTGAAGTGTCATAGACATATAAACGCAATTATCTTAGAGAAGGCGGAGCTTCTTGCAGTTCTGTGTATTCCTGCTAATAAAGGGTCTAATGCCAATAACGACAGAGTGTTCAACTCAATTAACCATATCCACGTCTTCTATCAAATCAAGAGTTTACATGTAAAAGCGTAGTCTCCGAAGTGAAGTGTCATAGACATATAAACGCATTTATCTTAAAAAAGGTGAAGCTTCTTGAAGTTCTGTATATTCCTGCTTATAGAGGGTCTAATGCCAATAACGACGGAGTGTTCAACTCAATTAACCATATCCACGTCTTCTATCAAATCAAGAGTTTACATGTTAAAGCGTAGTTTCCGAAGTGAAGTGTCATAGACATATAAACGCAATTATCTTAGAGAAGGCGGAGTTTCTTGCAGTTCTGTGTATTCCTGCTAATAGAGGGTCTATTGCCAATTACGACGGAGTGTTTAACTCAATTAAACATACCCACGTATTCTATCAAATCAAGAGTTTACGTATAAAAGCGTTGTCTCCGAAGTGAAGTGTTATAGACATATAAACGCAATTATCTAAGAGAAGGCGGAGTTTCTTGCAGTTCTGTGTATTCCTGCTAATAGAGGGTCTAATGCCAATTACGATGGAATGTTCAACTTAATTAAACATACCCACGTCTTATATCAAATCAAGAGTTTACGTATAAAAGCGTAGTCTCCGAAGTGTGGTGGTATGGACATATAAACGCAATTATCTTAGAGAAGGCGGAGTTTCTTGCAGTTCTGTATATTCCTGCTAATAGAAGGTCTAATTCCAATCACGACGAAGTGTTTAACTCAATTAAACTTACCCACGTCTTCTATCAAATCAAGAGTTAACGTGTAAATGCGTAATCTACGAATTGTAGTGGTATGGACATATAAATGCAATTATCTAAGAGAAGGCGGATCTTCTTGCAGTTCTGTATATTCCTGCTAATAATGGGGCTAATGCCAATTACGACGGAGTGTTCAACTCAATTAAACATACCCACGTCTTCTATCAAAACAAGAGTTTACGTGTAAATGCGTAATCTACGAAGTGAAGTGTCATAGACATATAAACGAAATTATCCTAGAGAAGGCGGAGTTTCTTGCAGTTCTGTATATTCCTGCTAATAGAAGGCCTATTGCCAATTACGACGGAGTGTTCAACTTCATTAAACATACCCACGTCTTCTATCAAATCAAGAGTTTACATAAAAAATGCGTAAAATACGAAGTGTAGTGGTATGGACATATAAACGCAATTATCTAAGAGAAGGCGGATCTTCTTGCAATTCTTTATATTCCGGCTAATAGATGGTCTAATGCCAATAACGACGGAGTGTTCAACTCAATTAAACATACCCACGTCTTCTATCAAATCAAGAGTTTACATGTAAAAGCGTAGTCTCCGAAGTGTAGTGTCATGGACATATAAACGCAATTATCCTAGAGAAGGCGAAGTTTCTTGCAGTTCTGTATATTCCTGCTTATAGAGGGTCTAATGTCAATAACGACGTAGTGTAAAACTCAATTAAACATAGCCACGTCTTCTATCAAATCAAGAGTTTACGTATAAAAGCGTAGTCTCCGAAGTGAAGTGTCATAGACATATAAACGCAATTATCTAAGAGAAGGCGGAGTTTCTTGCAGTTCTGTGTATTCCTGCTAATAGAGGGTCTCATGCCAATTACAATAGAGTGTTCAACTTAATTAAACATACCAACGTCTTCTATCAAATCAAGAGTTTACGTGTAAAAGCGTAGTCTCCGAAGTGAAGTGTCATAGACATATAAACGCAATTATCTTAGAGAAGGCGGAGTTTCTTGCAGTTCTGTATATAGCTGCTAATAGAGGGTCTAATGCCAATAACGACGGAGTGTTCAACTCTATTAAACATACCCACGTCTTCTATCAAATCAAGAGTTTACGTATAAAAGCATAGTCTCCGAAGTGTAGTGGTATGGACATATAAACGCAATTATATTAAAGAAGGCGGAGCTTTTTGCAGTTCTGTATGCTCCTGCTAATAGAAGGTCTAATGCCAATCACGACGGAGTGTTCAACTCAATTAACCATATCCACGTCTTCTATTAAATCAAGAGTTTACGTGTAAAAGCGTAGTCTCCGAAGTGAAGTGTCATAGACATATAAACGCAATTATCTAAGAGAAGGCGGAGTTTCTTGCAGTTCTGTGTATTCCTGCTAATAGAAGGTCTAATGCCAATTACAATGGAGTGTTCAACTTAATTAAACATACCAACGTCTTCTATCAAATCAAGAGTTTACGTGTAAAAGCGTAGTCTCCGAAGTGAAGTGTCATAGACATATAAACGCAATTATCTTAGAGAAGGCGGAGCTTCTTGCAGTTCTGTGTATTCCTGCTAATAAAGGGTCTAATGCCAATAACGACAGAGTGTTCAACTCAATTAACCATATCCACGTCTTCTATTAAATCAAGAGTTTACGTGTAAAAGCGTAGTCTCCGAAGTGAAGTGTCATAGACATATAAACGCAATTATCTAAGAGAAGGCGGAGTTTCTTGCAGTTCTGTGTATTCCTGCTAATAGAAGGTCTAATGCCAATTACAATGGAGTGTTCAACTTAATTAAACATACCAACGTCTTCTATCAAATCAAGAGTTTACGTGTAAAAGCGTAGTCTCCGAAGTGAAGTGTCATAGACCTATAAACGCAATTATCTAAGAGAAGGCGGAGTTTCTTGCAGTTCTGTGTATTCCTGCTAATAAAGGGTCTAATGTCAATTACAATGGAGTGTTCAACTTAATTAAACATACCAACGTCTTCTATCAAATCAAGAGTTTACGTGTAAAAGCGTAGTCTCCGAAGTGAAGTGTCATAGACATATAAACGCAATTATCTTAGAGAAGGCGGAGCTTCTTGCAGTTCTGTGTATTCCTGCTAATAAAGGGTCTAATGCCAATAACGACAGAGTGTTCAACTCAATTAACCATATCCACGTCTTCTATCAAATCAAGAGTTTACATGTAAAAGCGTAGTCTCCGAAGTGAAGTTTCATAGACATATAAACGCATTTATCTTAAAAAAGGTGGAGCTTCTTGAAGTTCTGTATATTCCTGCTTATAGAGGGTCTAATGCCAATAACGACGGAGTGTTCAACTCAATTAACCATATCCACGTCTTCTATCAAATTAAGAGTTTACATGTTAAAGCGTAGTTTCCGAAGTGAAGTGTCATAGACATATAAACGCAATTATCTAAGAGAAGGCGGAGTTTCTTGCAGTTCTGTGTATTCCTGCTAATAGAATGTCTAATGCCAATAACGACGAAGTGTTCAACTCAATTAAACATACCCACGTATTCTATCAAATCAAGAGTTTACGTATAAAAGCATTGACTCCGAAGTGTAGTGGTATGGACATATAAACGCAATTTTCTTAGAGAAGGCGGAGTTTCTTGCAGTTCTGTATATTCCTGCTAATAGAGGGTCTATTGCCAATTACGACGGAGTGTTTAACTCAATTAAACATACCCACGTATTCTATCAAATCAAGAGTTTACGTATAAAAGCGTTGTCTCCGAAGTGAAGTGTTATAGACATATAAACGCAATTATCTAAGAGAAGGCGGAGTTTCTTGCAGTTCTGTGTATTCCTGCTAATAGAGGGTCTAATGCCAATTACGATGGAATGTTCAACTTAATTAAACATACCCACGTCGTCTATCAAATCAAGAGTTTACGTATAAAAGCGTAGTCTCCGAAGTGTAGTGGTACCGTATGGACATATAAACGCAATTATCTAAGAGAAGGCGGAGTTTCTAGCAGTTCCGTATATTCCTGCTAATAGAGGGTCTAATGCCAATTACGACGGATTGTTCAAATCAATAAAACTAACCCACGTCTTCTATCAAATCAAGAGTTTACGTATAAAAGCGTAGTCTCCGAAGTGAAGTGTCATAGACATATAAACACAATTATCTTAGAGAAGGCGGAGTTTCTTGCAGTTCTGTATATTCCTGCTAATAGAGGGTCTAATGCCAATAACGACGGAGTGTTCAACTCAATTAACCATATCCACGTCTTCTATCAAATCAAGAGTTTACGTATAAAAGCGTAGTCTTTGAAGTGAAGTGGTATGGACATATACACGCAATTATCTAAGAGAAGGCGGAGTTTCTTGCAGTTCTGTGTATTCCTGCTAATAGAGGGTCTATTGCCAATAACGACGGAGTGTTCAACTCAATTAAACATACCCACGTCTTCTATCAAATCAAGAGTTTACGTATAAAAGCGTAGTCTCCGAAGTGAAGTGTCATAGACATATAAACCTAATTATCTAAGACAAGGCGGAGTTTCTTGCAGTTCTGTATATTCCTGCTAATAGAGTGTCGTATGCCAATAACGACAGAGTGTTGAAATCAATTAAACAAACCCACGTCTTCTATCAAATCAAGAGTTTACATGTAAAAGCGTAGTCTCCGAAGTTAAGTGTCAAACATATAAACCTAATTATCTTAGAAAAAGGCGGAGTTTCTTGCAGTTCTGTATATTCCTGCTAATAGAGTGTCGTATGCTAATAACGACGGAGTGTTGAAATCAATTAAATATACCCACGTCTTCTATCAAATCAAGAGTTTACATGTAAAAGCGTAGTCTCCAAAGTGTAGTGGTACGGACATATAAACGCAATTATCTTAGAGAAGGCGGAGCATCTTGTAGTTCTGTATATTCCTGCTAATAGAGGGTCTAATGCCAATTACGACGGAGTGTTGAACTCAATTAAACATACCCACATCTTCTATCAAATCAAGAGTTTACATGTAAAAGCCTAGTCTCCGAAGTGTAGTGGTATGGACATATAAACGCAATTATCTTAGAGAAGGCGGAGCTTCTTGCAGTTCTGTATATTTCTGCTAATAGAGAGTCTAATGCCAATTACGACGGAGTGTTCAACTCAATTAAACATACCCACGTCGTCGATCAAATCAAGAGTTTACGTATTAAAGCGTTGACTCCGAAGTGTAGTGGTATGGACATATAAACGCAATTATCTTAGAGAAGGCGGAGTTTTTTACAGTCCTGTATATTCCTGCTAATAAAGGGTCTATTGTTAATAACGACGGAGTGTTCAACTCAATTAAACATACCCACGTATTCTATCAAATCAAGAGTTTACGTATAAAAGCGTAGTCTTTGAAGAGAAGTTGTATGGACATATAAACGCAATTATCTAAGAGAAGGCGGAGTTTCTTGCAGTTCTGTGTATTCCTGCTTATAGAGGGTCAAATGTTAATAACGACGAAGTGTTCAATTCAATTAACTATATCCACGTCTTCTATCAAATCAAGAGTTTACGTATAAAAGCGTAGTCTCCGAAGTGAAGTGTCATAGACATATAAACCTAATTATCTTAGAGAAGGCGGAGTTTCTTGCAGTTCTGTATATTCCTGCTAATAGAGTGTCGTATGCGAATAACGACGTAGTGTTGGAATCAATTAAACATACCCACGTCTTCTATCAAATCAAGAGTTTACATGTAAAAGCGTAGTCTCCGAAGTGTAGTATGGACATATAAACGCAATTATCTTAGAGAAGGCGGAGCTTCTTGCAGTTCTGTATATTCCTGCTAATAGAGGGTCTTATGCCAATTACGAAGGAGTGTTGAACTTTATTAAACATACCCACATCTTCTATCAAATCAAGAGTTTACATGTAAAAGCGTAGTCTCCGAAGTGTAGTGGTATGGACATATAAACGCAATTATCTTCGAGAAGGCGGAGCTTCTTGCAGTTTTGTATATTCCTTCTAATAGAGAGTCTAATGCCAATAACGACGGAGTGTTCAACTCAATTAAACATACCCACGTCGTCTTTCAAATAACAGTTTACGTATAAAAGCGTAGTCTCCGAAGTGTAGTGGTACCGTATGGACATATAAACGCAATTATCTTAGAGAAGGCGGAGTTTCTTGCAATTCTGTATATTTCTGCTAAAAGAGGGTCTAATGCCAATTACGACGGAGTGTTCAACTCAATAAACTATATCCACGTCTTCTATCAAATCAAGAGTTTACGTGTAAAAGCGTAGTCTCCGAAGTGAAGTGTCATAGACATATACACGCAATTATCTAAGAGAAGGCGAAGTTTCTTGCAGTTCTGTGTATTCCTGCTAATAGAGGGTCTAATGCCAATTACGATGGAATGTTCAACTTAATTAAACATACCCACGTCGTCTATCAAATCAAGAGTTTACGTATAAAAGCGTAGTCTCCGAAGTGAAGTGGTACCGTATGGACATATAAACGCAATTATCTAAGAGAAGGCGGAGTTTCTAGCAGTTCCGTATATTCCTGCTAATAGAGGGTATAATGCCAATTACGACGGATTGTTCAAATCAATTAAACTAACCCACGTCTTCTATCAAATCAAGAGTTTACGTATAAAAGCGTAGTCTCCGAAGTGAAGTGTCATAGACATATAAACACAATTATCTTAGAGAAGGCGGAGTTTCTTGCAGTTCTGTATATTCCTGCTAATAGAGGGTCTAATGCCAATAACGACGGAGTGTTCAACTCAATTAACCATATCCACGTCTTCTATCAAATCAAGAGTTTACGTATAAAAGCGTAGTCTTTGAAGTGAAGTGGTATGGACATATACACGCAATTATCTAAGAGAAGGCGGAGTTTCTTGCAGTTCTGTGTATTCCTGCTAATAGAGGGTCTATTGCCAATAACGACGGAGTGTTCAACTCAATTAAACATATCCACGTCTTCTATCAAATCAAGAGTTTACGTGTTAATGCGTAATCTACGAAGTGAAGTGTCATAGACATATAAACGCAATTATCCTAGAGAAGGCGGAGTTTCTTGCAGTTCTGTATATTCCTGCTTATCTAGAGTCTAATGCCAATCACGACGGAGTGTTCAACTCAATTAAACATACCCACGTCTTCTATCAAATCAAGAGTTTACGTATAAAAGCGTAGTCTCCGAAGTGAAGTGTCATAGACATATAAACCTAATTATCTAAGACAAGGCGGAGTTTCTTGCAGTTCTGTATATTCCTGCTAATAGAGTGTCGAATGCCAATAACGACAGAGTGTTGAAATCAATTAAACAAACCCACGTCTTCTATCAAATCAAGAGTTTACATGTAAAAGCGTAGTCTCCGAAGTGAAGTGTCAAACATATAAACCTAATTATCTTAGAAAAAGGCGGAGTTTCTTGCAGTTCTGTATATTCCTGCTAATAGAGTGTCGTATGCTTATAACGACGGAGTGTTGAAATCAATTAAATATACCCACGTCTT
This sequence comes from Isoperla grammatica, assembly GCA_945910005.1. Lineage (NCBI taxonomy): Eukaryota > Metazoa > Arthropoda > Insecta > Plecoptera > Perlodidae > Isoperla > Isoperla grammatica. The sequence continues at coordinate 34,087,958 of OX246740.1, forward strand.
CTATCAAATCAAGAGTTTACATGTAAAAGCGTAGTCTCCAAAGTGTAGTGGTACGGACATATAAACGCAATTATCTTAGAGAAGGCGGAGCATCTTGTAGTTCTGTATATTCCTGCTAATAGAGGGTCTAATGCCAATTACGACGGAGTGTTGAACTCAATTAAACATACCCACATCTTCTATCAAATCAAGAGTTTACATGTAAAAGCCTAGTCTCCGAAGTGTAGTGGTATGGACATATAAACGCAATTATCTTAGAGAAGGCGGAGTTTCTTACAGTCCTGTATATTCCTGCTAATAAAGGGTCTATTGTTAATAACGACGGAGTGTTCAACTCAATTAAACATACCCACGTATTCTATCAAATCAAGAGTTTACGTATAAAAGCGTAGTCTTTGAAGAGAAGTTGTATGGACATATAAACGCAATTATCTAAGAGAAGGCGGAGTTTCTTGCAGTTCTGTGTATTCCTGCTAATAGAGGGTCAAATGTTAATAACGACGAAGTGTTCAATTCAATTAACTATATCCACGTCTTCTATCAAATCAAGAGTTTACGTATAAAAGCGTAGTCTCCGAAGTGAAGTGTCATAGACATATGAACCTAATTATCTTAGAGAAGGCGGAGTTTCTTGCAGTTCTGTATATTCCTGCTAATAGAGTGTCGTATGCCAATAACGACGTAGTGTTGGAATCAATTAAACATACCCACGTCTTCTATCAAATCAAGAGTTAACATGTAAAAGCGTAGTCTCCGAAGTGTAGTATGGACATATAAACGCAATTATCTTAGAGAAGGCGGAGCTTCTTGCAGTTCTGTATATTCCTGCTAATAGAGGGTCTTATGCCAATTACGAAGGAGTGTTGAACTTTATTAAACATACCCACATCTTCTATCAAATCAAGAGTTTACATGTAAAAGCGTAGTCTCCGAAGTGTAGTGGTATGGACATATAAACGCAATTATCTTCGAGAAGGCGGAGCTTCTTGCAGTTTTGTATATTCCTTCTAATAGAGAGTCTAATGCCAATAACGACGGAGTGTTCAACTCAATTAAACATACCCACGTCGTCTTTTAAATAAGAGTTTACGTATAAAAGCGTAGTCTCCGAAGTGTAGTGGTACCGTATGGACATATAAACGCAATTATCTTAGAGAAGGCGGAGTTTCTTGCAATTCTGTATATTTCTGCTAAAAGAGGGTCTAATGCCAATTACGACGGAGTGTTCAACTCAATAAACTATATCCACGTCTTCTATCAAATCAAGAGTTTACGTGTAAAAGCGTAGTCTCCGAAGTGAAGTGTCATAGACATATACACGCAATTATCTTAGAGAAGGCGGAGTTTCTTGCAGTTCTGTATATTCCTGCTAATAGAGGGTCTATTGCCAATAACGACGGAGTGTTTTACTCAATTAAACATACCCACGTATTCTATCAAATCAAGAGTTTACGTATAAAAGCGTTGTCTCCGAAGTGAAGTGTTATAGACATATAAACGCAATTATCTAAGAGAAGGCGGAGTTTCTTGCAGGTCTGTGTATTCCTGCTAATAGAGGGTCTAATGCCAATTACGATGGAATGTTCAACTTAATTAAACATACCCACGTCGTCTATCAAATCAAGAGTTTACGTATAAAAGCGTAGTCTCCGAAGTGAAGTGGTACCGTATGGACATATAAAAGCAATTATCTAAGAGAAGGCGGAGTTTCTAGCAGTTCCGTATATTCCTGCTAATAAAGGGTCTAATGATAATTACGACGGAGTGTTCAACTCAATTAACCATATCCACGTCTTCTATCAAATCAAGAGTTTACATGTAAAAGCGTAATCTCCGAAGTGAAGTGTCATGGACATATAAACTCAATTATCTTAGAGAAGGCGGAGCTTCTTGCAGTTCTGTGTATTTCTGCTAATAGAGGGTCTAATGCCAATTACGATCGAGTGTTCAACTCAATTAAACATATCCACGTCTTCTATCAAATCAAGATTTTGCGTATAAAAGCGTAGTCTCCGAAGTGAAGTGTCATAGACATATAAACGCAATTATCTAAGAGAAGGCGGAGTTTCTTGCAGTTCTGTATATTCCTGCTAATAAAGGGTCTAATGCTTATAACGACGGAGTGTTCAACTTAATTAAAAATACCCACGTCTTCTATCAAATCAAGAGTTTACGTATAAAAGCGTAGTCTCCGAAGTGAAGTGTCATAGACATATAAACGCAATTATCTAAGAGAAGGCGGAGTTTCTTGCAGTTCTGTATATTACTGCTAATAGAGGGTCTAATGCCAATAACGACGGAGTGTTCAACTCCATTAAACATACCCACGTCTTATATCAAATCAAGAGTTTACGTATAAAAGCGTAGTCTCCGAAGTGTGGTGGTATGGACATATAAACGCAATTATCTTAGAGAAGGCGGAGTTTCTTGCAGTTCTGTATATTCCTGCTAATAGAAGGTCTAATTCCAATCACGACGAAGTGTTTAACTCAATTAAACTTACCCACGTCTTCTATCAAATCAAGAGTTAACGTGTAAATGCGTAATCTACGAATTGTAGTGGTATGGACATATAAATGCAATTATCTAAGAGAAGGCGGATCTTCTTGCAGTTCTGTATATTCCTGCTAATAATGGGGCTAATGCCAATTACGACGGAGTGTTCAACTCAATTAAACATACCCACGTCTTCTATCAAAACAAGAGTTTACGTGTTAATGCGTAATCTACGAAGTGAAGTGTCATAGACATATAAACGAAATTATCCTAGAGAAGGCGGAGTTTCTTGCAGTTCTGTATATTCCTGCTAATAGAAGGTCTATTGCCAATTACGACGGAGTGTTCAACTCCATTAAACATACCCACGTCTTCTATCAAATCAAGAGTTTACATAAAAAATGCGTAAAATACGAAGTGTAGTGGTATGGACATATAAACGCAATTATCTAAGAGAAGGCGGATCTTCTTGCAATTCTTTATATTCCGGCTAATAGATGGTCTAATGCCAATAACGACGGAGTGTTCAACTCAATTAAACATACCCACGTCTTCTATCAAATCAAGAGTTTACATGTAAAAGCGTAGTCTCCGAAGTGTAGTGTCATGGACATATAAACGCAATTATCCCAGAGAAGGCGGAGTTTCTTGCAGTTCTGTATATTCCTGCTAATAGAGGGTCTAATGTCAATAACGACGTAGTGTAAAACTCAATTAAACATAGCCACGTCTTCTATCAAATCAAGAGTTTACGTATAAAAGCGTAGTCTCCGAAGTGAAGTGTCATAGACATATAAACGCAATTATCTAAGAGAAGGCGGAGTTTCTTGCAGTTCTGTGTATTCCTGCTAATAGAGGGTCTCATGCCAATTACAATAGAGTGTTCAACTTAATTAAACATACCAACGTCTTCTATCAAATCAAGAGTTTACGTGTAAAAGCGTAGTCTCCGAAGTGAAGTGTCATAGACATATAAACGCAATTATCTTAGAGAAGGCGGAGTTTCTTGCAGTTCTGTATATAGCTGCTAATAGAGGGTCTAATGCCAATAACGACGGAGTGTTCAACTCCATTAAACATACCCACGTCTTCTATCAAATCAAGAGTTTACGTATAAAAGCATAGTCTCCGAAGTGTAGTGGTATGGACATATAAACGCAATTATATTAAAGAAGGCGGAGCTTTTTGCAGTTCTGTATGCTCCTGCTAATAGAAGGTCTAATGCCAATCACGACGGAGTGTTCAACTCAATTAACCATATCCACGTCTTCTATTAAATCAAGAGTTTACGTGTAAAAGCGTAGTCTCCGAAGTGAAGTGTCATAGACATATAAACGCAATTATCTAAGAGAAGGCGGAGTTTCTTGCAGTTCTGTGTATTTCTGCTAATAGAGGGTCTCATGCCAATTACAATGGAGTGTTCAACTTAATTAAACATACCAACGTCTTCTATCAAATCAAGAGTTTAAGTGTAAAAGCGTAGTCTCCGAAGTGAAGTGTCATAGACATATAAACGCAATTATCTTAGAGAAGGCGGAGCTTCTTGCAGTTCTTTTATTCCTGCTAATAAAGGGTCTAATGCCAATAACGACAGAGTGTTCAACTCAATTAACCATATCCACGTCTTCTATCAAATCAAGAGTTTACATGTAAAAGCGTAGTCTCCGAAGTGAAGTGTCATAGACATATAAACGCATTTATCTTAAAAAAGGTGAAGCTTCTTGAAGTTCTGTATATTCCTGCTTATAGAGGGTCTAATGCCAATAACGACGGAGTGTTCAACTCAATTAACCATATCCACGTCTTCTATCAAATCAAGAGTTTACATGTTAAAGCGTAGTTTCCGAAGTGAAGTGTCATAGACATATAAACGCAATTATCTAAGAGAAGGCGGAGTTTCTTGCAGTTCTGTGTATTCCTGCTAATAGAAGGTCTAATGCCAATAACGACGAAGTGTTCAACTCAATTAAACATACCCACGTATTCTATCAAATCAAGAGTTTACGTATAAAAGCATTGACTCCGAAGTGTAGTGGTATGGACATATAAACGCAATTTTCTTAGAGAAGGCGGAGTTTCTTGCAGTTCTGTATATTCCTGCTAATAGAGGGTCTATTGCCAATTACGACGGAGTGTTTAACTCAATTAAACATACCCACGTATTCTATCAAATCAAGAGTTTACGTATAAAAGCGTTGTCTCCGAAGTGAAGTGTTATAGACATATAAACGCAATTATCTAAGAGAAGGCGGAGTTTCTTGCAGTTCTGTGTATTCCTGCTAATAGAGGGTCTAATGCCAATTACGATGGAATGTTCAACTTAATTAAACATACCCACGTCTTATATCAAATCAAGAGTTTACGTATAAAAGCGTAGTCTCCGAAGTGTGGTGGTATGGACATATAAACGCAATTATCTTAGAGAAGGCGGAGTTTCTTGCAGTTCTGTATATTCCTGCTAATAGAAGGTCTAATTCCAATCACGATGAAGTGTTTAACTCAATTAAACTTACCCACGTCTTCTATCAAATCAAGAGTTAACGTGTAAATGCGTAATCTACGAATTGTAGTGGTATGGACATATAAATGCAATTATCTAAGAGAAGGCGGATCTTCTTGCAGTTCTGTATATTCCTGCTAATAATGGGGCTAATGGCAATTACGACGGAGTGTTCAACTCAATTAAACATACCCACGTCTTCTATCAAAACAAGAGTTTACGTGTAAATGCGTAATCTACGAAGTGAAGTGTCATAGACATATAAACGAAATTATCCTAGAGAAGGCGGAGTTTCTTGCAGTTCTGTATATTCCTGCTAATAGAAGGTCTATTGCCAATTACGACGGAGTGTTCAACTTCATTAAACATACCCACGTCTTCTATCAAATCAAGAGTTTACATAAAAAATGCGTAAAATACGAAGTGTAGTGGTATGGACATATAAACGCAATTATCTAAAAGAAGGCGGATCTTCTTGCAATTCTTTATATTCCGGCTAATAGATGGTCTAATGCCAATAACGACGGAGTGTTCAACTCAATTAAACATACCCACGTCTTCTATCAAATCAAGAGTTTACATGTAAAAGCGTAGTCTCCGAAGTGTAGTGTCATGGACATATAAACGCAATTATCTAAGAGAAGGCGGAGTTTCTTGCAGTTCTGTGTATTCCTGCTAATAGAATGTCTAATGCCAATAACGACGAAGTGTTCAACTCAATTAAACATACCCACGTATTCTATCAAATCAAGAGTTTACGTATAAAAGCGTAGTCTCCGAAGTGAAGTGTCATAGACATATAAACACAATTATCTTAGAGAAGGCGGAGTTTCTTGCAGTTCTGTATATTCCTGCTAATAGAGGGTCTATTGCCAATTACGACGGAGTGTTTAACTCAATTAAACATACCCACGTATTCTATCAAATCAAGAGTTTACGTATAAAAGCGTTGTCTCCGAAGTGAAGTGTTATAGACATATAAACGCAATTATCTAAGAGAAGGCGGAGTTTCTTGCAGTTCTGTATATTCCTGCTTATAGAGGGTCTAATGCCTATAACGACGGAGTGTTCAACTCAATTAACCATATCCACGTCTTCTATCAAATTAAGAGTTTACATGTTAAAGCGTAGTTTCCGAAGTGAAGTGTCATAGACATATAAACGCAATTATCTAAGAGAAGGCGGAGTTTCTTGCAGTTCTGTGTATTCCTGCTAATAGAATGTCTAATGCCAATAACGACGAAGTGTTCAACTCAATTAAACATACCCACGTATTCTATCAAATCAAGAGTTTACGTATAAAAGCATTGACTCCGAAGTGTAGTGGTATGGACATATAAACGCAATTTTCTTAGAGAAGGCGGAGTTTCTTGCAGTTCTGTATATTCCTGCTAATAGAGGGTCTATTGCCAATTAGGACGGAGTGTTTAACTCAATTAAACATACCCACGTATTCTATCAAATCAAGAGTTTACGTATAAAAGCGTTGTCTCCGAAGTGAAGTGTTATAGACATATAAACGCAATTATCTAAGAGAAGGCGGAGTTTCTTGCAGTTCTGTGTATTCCTGCTAATAGAGGGTCTAATGCCAATTACGATGGAATGTTCAACTTAATTAAACATACCCACGTCGTCTATCAAATCAAGAGTTTACGTATAAAAGCGTAGTCTCCGAAGTGTAGTGGTACCGTATGGACATATAAACGCAATTATCTAAGAGAAGGCGGAGTTTCTAGCAGTTCCGTATATTCCTGCTAATAGAGGGTCTAATGCCAATTACGACGGATTGTTCAAATCAATAAAACTAACCCACGTCTTCTATCAAATCAAGAGTTTACGTATAAAAGCGTAGTCTCCGAAGTGAAGTGTCATAGACATATAAACACAATTATCTTAGAGAAGGCGGAGTTTCTTGCAGTTCTGTATATTCCTGCTAATAGAGGGTCTAATGCCAATAACGACGGAGTGTTCAACTCAATTAACCATATCCACGTCTTCTATCAAATCAAGAGTTTACGTATAAAAGCGTAGTCTTTGAAGTGAAGTGGTATGGACATATACACGCAATTATCTAAGAGAAGGCGGAGTTTCTTGCAGTTCTGTGTATTCCTGCTAATAGAGGGTCTATTGCCAATAACGACGGAGTGTTCAACTCAATTAAACATACCCACGTCTTCTATCAAATCAAGAGTTTACGTATAAAAGCGTAGTCTCCGAAGTGAAGTGTCATAGACATATAAACCTAATTATCTAAGACAAGGCGGAGTTTCTTGCAGTTCTGTATATTCCTGCTAATAGAGTGTCGTATGCCAATAACGACAGAGTGTTGAAATCAATTAAACAAACCCACGTCTTCTATCAAATCAAGAGTTTACATGTAAAAGCGTAGTCTCCGAAGTTAAGTGTCAAACATATAAACCTAATTATCTTAGAAAAAGGCGGAGTTTCTTGCAGTTCTGTATATTCCTGCTAATAGAGTGTCGTATGCTTATAACGACGGAGTGTTGAAATCAATTAAATATACCCACGTCTTCTATCAAATCAAGAGTTTACATGTAAAAGCGTAGTCTCCAAAGTGTAGTGGTACGGACATATAAACGCAATTATCTTAGAGAAGGCGGAGCATCTTGTAGTTCTGTATATTCCTGCTAATAGAGGGTCTAATGCCAATTACGACGGAGTGTTGAACTCAATTAAACATACCCACATCTTCTATCAAATCAAGAGTTTACATGTAAAAGCCTAGTCTCCGAAGTGTAGTGGTATGGACATATAAACGCAATTATCTTAGAGAAGGCGGAGCTTCTTGCAGTTCTGTATATTCCTGCTAATAGAGAGTCTAATGCCAATTACGACGGAGTGTTCAACTCAATTAAACATACCCACGTCGTCGATCAAATCAAGAGTTTACGTATTAAAGCGTTGACTCCGAAGTGTAGTGGTATGGACATATAAACGCAATTATCTTAGAGAAGGCGGAGTTTCTTACAGTCCTGTATATTCCTGCTAATAAAGGGTCTATTGTTAATAACGACGGAGTGTTCAACTCAATTAAACATACCCACGTATTCTATCAAATCAAGAGTTTACGTATAAAAGCGTAGTCTTTGAAGAGAAGTTGTATGGACATATAAACGCAATTATCTAAGAGAAGGCGGAGTTTCTTGCAGTTCTGTGTATTCCTGCTTATAGAGGGTCAAATGTTAATAACGACGAAGTGTTCAATTCAATTAACTATATCCACGTCTTCTATCAAATCAAGAGTTTACGTATAAAAGCGTAGTCTCCGAAGTGAAGTGTCATAGACATATAAACCTAATTATCTTAGAGAAGGCGGAGTTTCTTGCAGTTCTATATATTCCTGCTAATAGAGTGTCGTATGCGAATAACGACGTAGTGTTGGAATCAATTAAACATACCCACGTCTTCTATCAAATCAAGAGTTTACATGTAAAAGCGTAGTCTCCGAAGTGTAGTATGGACATATAAACGCAATTATCTTAGAGAAGGCGGAGCTTCTTGCAGTTCTGTATATTCCTGCTAATAGAGGGTCTTATGCCAATTACGAAGGAGTGTTGAACTTTATTAAACATACCCACATCTTCTATCAAATCAAGAGTTTACATGTAAAAGCGTAGTCTCCGAAGTGTAGTGGTATGGACATATAAACGCAATTATCTTCGAGAAGGCGGAGCTTCTTGCAGTTTTGTATATTCCTTCTAATAGAGAGTCTAATGCCAATAACGACGGAGTGTTCAACTCAATTAAACATACCCACGTCGTCTTTCAAATAAGAGTTTACGTATAAAAGCGTAGTCTCCGAAGTGTAGTGGTACCGTATGGACATATAAACGCAATTATCTTAGAGAAGGCGGAGTTTCTTGCAATTCTGTATATTTCTGCTAAAAGAGGGTCTAATGCCAATTACGACGGAGTGTTCAACTCAATAAACTATATCCAAGTCTTCTATCAAATCAAGAGTTTACGTGTAAAAGCGTAGTCTCCGAAGTGAAGTGTCATAGACATATACACGCAATTATCTTAAAGAAGGCGGAGTTTCTTGCAGTTCTGTATATTCCTGCTAATAGAGGGTCTATTGCCAATAACGACGGAGTGTTTAACTCAATTAAACATACCCACGTCTTGTATTAAATCAAGAGTTTACATGTTAAAGCGTAGTTTCCGAAGTGAAGTGTCATAGACATATAAACGCAATTATCTAAGAGAAGGCGGAGTTTCTTGCAGTTCTGTGTATTCCTGCTAATAGAAGGTCTAATGCCAATAACGACGAAGTGTTCAACTCAATTAAACATACCCACGTATTCTATCAAATCAAGAGTTTACGTATAAAAGCATTGACTCCGAAGTGTAGTGGTATGGACATATAAACGCAATTTTCTTAGAGAAGGCGGAGTTTCTTGCAGTTCTGTATATTCCTGCTAATAGAGGGTCTATTGCCAATTACGACGGAGTGTTTAACTCAATTAAACATACCCACGTATTCTATCAAATCAAGAGTTTACGTATAAAAGCGTTGTCTCCGAAGTGAAGTGTTATAGACATATAAACGCAATTATCTAAGAGAAGGCGGAGTTTCTTGCAGTTCTGTGTATTCCTGCTAATAGAGGGTCTAATGCCAATTACGATGGAATGTTCAACTTAATTAAACATACCCACGTCGTCTATCAAATCAAGAGTTTACGTATAAAAGCGTAGTCTCCGAAGTGAAGTGGTACCGTATGGACATATAAACGCAATTATCTAAGAGAAGGCGGAGTTTCTAGCAGTTCCGTATATTCCTGCTAATAGAGGGTATAATGCCAATTACGACGGATTGTTCAAATCAATTAAACTAACCCACGTCTTCTATCAAATCAAGAGTTTACGTATAAAAGCGTAGTCTCCGAAGTGAAGTGTCATAGACATATAAACACAATTATCTTAGAGAAGGCGGAGTTTCTTGCAGTTCTGTATATTCCTGCTAATAGAGGGTCTAATGCCAATAACGACGGAGTGTTCAACTCAATTAACCATATCCACGTCTTCTATCAAATCAAGAGTTTACGTATAAAAGCGTAGTCTTTGAAGTGAAGTGGTATGGACATATACACGCAATTATCTAAGAGAAGGCGGAGTTTCTTGCAGTTCTGTGTATTCCTGCTAATAGAGGGTCTATTGCCAATAACGACGGAGTGTTCAACTCAATTAAACATATCCACGTCTTCTATCAAATCAAGAGTTAACGTGTAAATGCGTAATCTACGAAGTGAAATGTCATAGACATATAAACGCAATTATCCTAGAGAAGGCGGAGTTTCTTGCAGTTCTGTATATTCCTGCTTATCTAGAGTCTAATGCCAATCACGACGGAGTGTTCAACTCAATTAAACATACCCACGTCTTCTATCAAATCAAGAGTTTACGTATAAAAGCGTAGTCTCCGAAGTGAAGTGTCATAGACATATAAACCTAATTATCTAAGACAAGGCGGAGTTTCTTGCAGTTCTGTATATTCCTGCTAATAGAGTGTCGAATGCCAATAACGACAGAGTGTTGAAATCAATTAAACAAACCCACGTCTTCTATCAAATCAAGAGTTAACATGTAAAAGCGTAGTCTCCGAAGTGAAGTGTCAAACATATAAACCTAATTATCTTAGAAAAAGGCGGAGTTTCTTGCAGTTCTGTATATTCCTGCTAATAGAGTGTCGTATGCTTATAACGACGGAGTGTTGAAATCAATTAAATATACCCACGTCTTCTATCAAATCAAGAGTTTACATGTAAAAGCGTAGTCTCCAAAGTGTAGTGGTACGGACATATAAACGCAATTATCTTAGAGAAGGCGTAGCATCTTGTAGTTCTGTATATTCCTGCTAATAGAGGGTCTAATGCCAATTACGACGGAGTGTTGAACTCAATTAAACATACCCACATCTTCTATCAAATCAAGAGTTTACATGTAAAAGCCTAGTCTCCGAAGTGTAGTGGTATGGACATATAAACGCAATTATCTTAGAGAAGGCGGAGTTTCTTACAGTCCTGTATATTCCTGCTAATAAAGGGTCTATTGTTAATAACGACGGAGTGTTCAACTCAATTAAACATACCCACGTATTCTATCAAATCAAGAGTTTACGTATAAAAGCGTAGTCTTTGAAGAGAAGTTGTATGGACATATAAACGCAATTATCTAAGAGAAGGCGGAGTTTCTTGCAGTTCTGTGTATTCCTGCTAATAGAGGGTCAAATGTTAATAACGACGAAGTGTTCAATTCAATTAACTATATCCACGTCTTCTATCAAATCAAGAGTTTACGTATAAAAGCGTAGTCTCCGAAGTGAAGTGTCATAGACATATAAACCTAATTATCTTAGAGAAGGCGGAGTTTCTTGCAGTTCTGTATATTCCTGCTAATAGAGTGTCGTATGCCAATAACGACGTAGTGTTGGAATCAATTAAACATACCCACGTCTTCTATCAAATCAAGAGTTAACATGTAAAAGCGTAGTCTCCGAAGTGTAGTATGGACATATAAACGCAATTATCTTAGAGAAGGCGGAGCTTCTTGCAGTTCTGTATATTCCGGCTAATAGATGGTCTAATGCCAATAACGACGGAGTGTTCAACTCAATTAAACATACCCACGTCTTCTATCAAATCAAGAGTTTACATGTTAAAGCGTAGTCTCCGAAGTGTAGTGTCATGGACATATAAACGCAATTATCCTAGAGAAGGCGAAGTTTCTTGCAGTTCTGTATATTCCTGCTTATAGAGGGTCTAATGTCAATAACGACGTAGTGTAAAACTCAATTAAACATAGCCACGTCTTCTATCAAATCAAGAGTTTACGTATAAAAGCGTAGTCTCCGAAGTGAAGTGTCATAGACATATAAACGCAATTATCTAAGAGAAGGCGGAGTTTCTTGCAGTTCTGTGTATTCCTGCTAATAGAGGGTCTCATGCCAATTACAATAGAGTGTTCAACTTAATTAAACATACCAACGTCTTCTATCAAATCAAGAGTTTACGTGTAAAAGCGTAGTCTCCGAAGTGAAGTGTCATAGACATATAAACGCAATTATCTTAGAGAAGGCGGAGTTTCTTGCAGTTCTGTATATAGCTGCTAATAGAGGGTCTAATGCCAATAACGACGGAGTGTTCAACTCTATTAAACATACCCACGTCTTCTATCAAATCAAGAGTTTACGTATAAAAGCATAGTCTCCGAAGTGTAGTGGTATGGACATATAAACGCAATTATATTAAAGAAGGCGGAGCTTTTTGCAGTTCTGTATGCTCCTGCTAATAGAAGGTCTAATGCCAATCACGACGGAGTGTTCAACTCAATTAACCATATCCACGTCTTCTATTAAATCAAGAGTTTACGTGTAAAAGCGTAGTCTCCGAAGTGAAGTGTCATAGACATATAAACGCAATTATCTAAGAGAAGGCGGAGTTTCTTGCAGTTCTGTGTATTCCTGCTAATAGAAGGTCTAATGCCAATTACAATGGAGTGTTCAACTTAATTAAACATACCAACGTCTTCTATCAAATCAAGAGTTTACGTGTAAAAGCGTAGTCTCCGAAGTGAAGTGTCATAGACATATAAACGCAATTATCTTAGAGAAGGCGGAGCTTCTTGCAGTTCTGTGTATTCCTGCTAATAAAGGGTCTAATGCCAATAACGACAGAGTGTTCAACTCAATTAACCATATCCACGTCTTCTATTAAATCAAGAGTTTACGTGTAAAAGCGTAGTCTCCGAAGTGAAGTGTCATAGACATATAAACGCAATTATCTAAGAGAAGGCGGAGTTTCTTGCAGTTCTGTGTATTCCTGCTAATAGAAGGTCTAATGCCAATTACAATGGAGTGTTCAACTTAATTAAACATACCAACGTCTTCTATCAAATCAAGAGTTTACGTGTAAAAGCGTAGTCTCCGAAGTGAAGTGTCATAGACCTATAAACGCAATTATCTAAGAGAAGGCGGAGTTTCTTGCAGTTCTGTGTATTCCTGCTAATAAAGGGTCTAATGTCAATTACAATGGAGTGTTCAACTTAATTAAACATACCAACGTCTTCTATCAAATCAAGAGTTTACGTGTAAAAGCGTAGTCTCCGAAGTGAAGTGTCATAGACATATAAACGCAATTATCTTAGAGAAGGCGGAGCTTCTTGCAGTTCTGTGTATTCCTGCTAATAAAGGGTCTAATGCCAATAACGACGAAGTGTTCAACTCAATTAAACATACCCACGTATTCTATCAAATCAAGAGTTTACGTATAAAAGCATTGACTCCGAAGTGTAGTGGTATGGACATATAAACGCAATTTTCTTAGAGAAGGCGGAGTTTCTTGCAGTTCTGTATATTCCTGCTAATAGAGGGTCTATTGCCAATTAGGACGGAGTGTTTAACTCAATTAAACATACCCACGTATTCTATCAAATCAAGAGTTTACGTATAAAAGCGTTGTCTCCGAAGTGAAGTGTTATAGACATATAAACGCAATTATCTAAGAGAAGGCGGAGTTTCTTGCAGTTCTGTGTATTCCTGCTAATAGAGGGTCTAATGCCAATTACGATGGAATGTTCAACTTAATTAAACATACCCACGTCGTCTATCAAATCAAGAGTTTACGTATAAAAGCGTAGTCTCCGAAGTGTAGTGGTACCGTATGGACATATAAACGCAATTATCTAAGAGAAGGCGGAGTTTCTAGCAGTTCCGTATATTCCTGCTAATAGAGGGTCTAATGCCAATTACGACGGATTGTTCAAATCAATAAAACTAACCCACGTCTTCTATCAAATCAAGAGTTTACGTATAAAAGCGTAGTCTCCGAAGTGAAGTGTCATAGACATATAAACACAATTATCTTAGAGAAGGCGGAGTTTCTTGCAGTTCTGTATATTCCTGCTAATAGAGGGTCTAATGCCAATAACGACGGAGTGTTCAACTCAATTAACCATATCCACGTCTTCTATCAAATCAAGAGTTTACGTATAAAAGCGTAGTCTTTGAAGTGAAGTGGTATGGACATATACACGCAATTATCTAAGAGAAGGCGGAGTTTCTTGCAGTTCTGTGTATTCCTGCTAATAGAGGGTCTATTGCCAATAACGACGGAGTGTTCAACTCAATTAAACATACCCACGTCTTCTATCAAATCAAGAGTTTACGTATAAAAGCGTAGTCTCCGAAGTGAAGTGTCATAGACATATAAACCTAATTATCTAAGACAAGGCGGAGTTTCTTGCAGTTCTGTATATTCCTGCTAATAGAGTGTCGTATGCCAATAACGACAGAGTGTTGAAATCAATTAAACAAACCCACGTCTTCTATCAAATCAAGAGTTTACATGTAAAAGCGTAGTCTCCGAAGTTAAGTGTCAAACATATAAACCTAATTATCTTAGAAAAAGGCGGAGTTTCTTGCAGTTCTGTATATTCCTGCTAATAGAGTGTCGTATGCTTATAACGACGGAGTGTTGAAATCAATTAAATATACCCACGTCTTCTATCAAATCAAGAGTTTACATGTAAAAGCGTAGTCTCCAAAGTGTAGTGGTACGGACATATAAACGCAATTATCTTAGAGAAGGCGGAGCATCTTGTAGTTCTGTATATTCCTGCTAATAGAGGGTCTAATGCCAATTACGACGGAGTGTTGAACTCAATTAAACATACCCACATCTTCTATCAAATCAAGAGTTTACATGTAAAAGCCTAGTCTCCGAAGTGTAGTGGTATGGACATATAAACGCAATTATCTTAGAGAAGGCGGAGCTTCTTGCAGTTCTGTATATTCCTGCTAATAGAGAGTCTAATGCCAATTACGACGGAGTGTTCAACTCAATTAAACATACCCACGTCGTCGATCAAATCAAGAGTTTACGTATTAAAGCGTTGACTCCGAAGTGTAGTGGTATGGACATATAAACGCAATTATCTTAGAGAAGGCGGAGTTTCTTACAGTCCTGTATATTCCTGCTAATAAAGGGTCTATTGTTAATAACGACGGAGTGTTCAACTCAATTAAACATACCCACGTATTCTATCAAATCAAGAGTTTACGTATAAAAGCGTAGTCTTTGAAGAGAAGTTGTATGGACATATAAACGCAATTATCTAAGAGAAGGCGGAGTTTCTTGCAGTTCTGTGTATTCCTGCTTATAGAGGGTCAAATGTTAATAACGACGAAGTGTTCAATTCAATTAACTATATCCACGTCTTCTATCAAATCAAGAGTTTACGTATAAAAGCGTAGTCTCCGAAGTGAAGTGTCATAGACATATAAACCTAATTATCTTAGAGAAGGCGGAGTTTCTTGCAGTTCTGTATATTCCTGCTAATAGAGTGTCGTATGCGAATAACGACGTAGTGTTGGAATCAATTAAACATACCCACGTCTTCTATCAAATCAAGAGTTTACATGTAAAAGCGTAGTCTCCGAAGTGTAGTATGGACATATAAACGCAATTATCTTAGAGAAGGCGGAGCTTCTTGCAGTTCTGTATATTCCTGCTAATAGAGGGTCTTATGCCAATTACGAAGGAGTGTTGAACTTTATTAAACATACCCACATCTTCTATCAAATCAAGAGTTTACATGTAAAAGCGTAGTCTCCGAAGTGTAGTGGTATGGACATATAAACGCAATTATCTTCGAGAAGGCGGAGCTTCTTGCAGTTTTGTATATTCCTTCTAATAGAGAGTCTAATGCCAATAACGACGGAGTGTTCAACTCAATTAAACATACCCACGTCGTCTTTCAAATAAGAGTTTACGTATAAAAGCGTAGTCTCCGAAGTGTAGTGGTACCGTATGGACATATAAACGCAATTATCTTAGAGAAGGCGGAGTTTCTTGCAATTCTGTATATTTCTGCTAAAAGAGGGTCTAATGCCAATTACGACGGAGTGTTCAACTCAATAAACTATATCCAAGTCTTCTATCAAATCAAGAGTTTACGTGTAAAAGCGTAGTCTCCGAAGTGAAGTGTCATAGACATATACACGCAATTATCTTAAAGAAGGCGGAGTTTCTTGCAGTTCTGTATATTCCTGCTAATAGAGGGTCTATTGCCAATAACGACGGAGTGTTTAACTCAATTAAACATACCCACGTCTTGTATTAAATCAAGAGTTTACATGTTAAAGCGTAGTTTCCGAAGTGAAGTGTCATAGACATATAAACGCAATTATCTAAGAGAAGGCGGAGTTTCTTGCAGTTCTGTGTATTCCTGCTAATAGAAGGTCTAATGCCAATAACGACGAAGTGTTCAACTCAATTAAACATACCCACGTATTCTATCAAATCAAGAGTTTACGTATAAAAGCATTGACTCCGAAGTGTAGTGGTATGGACATATAAACGCAATTTTCTTAGAGAAGGCGGAGTTTCTTGCAGTTCTGTATATTCCTGCTAATAGAGGGTCTATTGCCAATTACGACGGAGTGTTTAACTCAATTAAACATACCCACGTATTCTATCAAATCAAGAGTTTACGTATAAAAGCGTTGTCTCCGAAGTGAAGTGTTATAGACATATAAACGCAATTATCTAAGAGAAGGCGGAGTTTCTTGCAGTTCTGTGTATTCCTGCTAATAGAGGGTCTAATGCCAATTACGATGGAATGTTCAACTTAATTAAACATACCCACGTCGTCTATCAAATCAAGAGTTTACGTATAAAAGCGTAGTCTCCGAAGTGAAGTGGTACCGTATGGACATATAAACGCAATTATCTAAGAGAAGGCGGAGTTTCTAGCAGTTCCGTATATTCCTGCTAATAGAGGGTATAATGCCAATTACGACGGATTGTTCAAATCAATTAAACTAACCCACGTCTTCTATCAAATCAAGAGTTTACGTATAAAAGCGTAGTCTCCGAAGTGAAGTGTCATAGACATATAAACACAATTATCTTAGAGAAGGCGGAGTTTCTTGCAGTTCTGTATATTCCTGCTAATAGAGGGTCTAATGCCAATAACGACGGAGTGTTCAACTCAATTAACCATATCCACGTCTTCTATCAAATCAAGAGTTTACGTATAAAAGCGTAGTCTTTGAAGTGAAGTGGTATGGACATATACACGCAATTATCTAAGAGAAGGCGGAGTTTCTTGCAGTTCTGTGTATTCCTGCTAATAGAGGGTCTATTGCCAATAACGACGGAGTGTTCAACTCAATTAAACATATCCACGTCTTCTATCAAATCAAGAGTTAACGTGTAAATGCGTAATCTACGAAGTGAAATGTCATAGACATATAAACGCAATTATCCTAGAGAAGGCGGAGTTTCTTGCAGTTCTGTATATTCCTGCTTATCTAGAGTCTAATGCCAATCACGACGGAGTGTTCAACTCAATTAAACATACCCACGTCTTCTATCAAATCAAGAGTTTACGTATAAAAGCGTAGTCTCCGAAGTGAAGTGTCATAGACATATAAACCTAATTATCTAAGACAAGGCGGAGTTTCTTGCAGTTCTGTATATTCCTGCTAATAGAGTGTCGAATGCCAATAACGACAGAGTGTTGAAATCAATTAAACAAACCCACGTCTTCTATCAAATCAAGAGTTAACATGTAAAAGCGTAGTCTCCGAAGTGAAGTGTCAAACATATAAACCTAATTATCTTAGAAAAAGGCGGAGTTTCTTGCAGTTCTGTATATTCCTGCTAATAGAGTGTCGTATGCTTATAACGACGGAGTGTTGAAATCAATTAAATATACCCACGTCTTCTATCAAATCAAGAGTTTACATGTAAAAGCGTAGTCTCCAAAGTGTAGTGGTACGGACATATAAACGCAATTATCTTAGAGAAGGCGTAGCATCTTGTAGTTCTGTATATTCCTGCTAATAGAGGGTCTAATGCCAATTACGACGGAGTGTTGAACTCAATTAAACATACCCACATCTTCTATCAAATCAAGAGTTTACATGTAAAAGCCTAGTCTCCGAAGTGTAGTGGTATGGACATATAAACGCAATTATCTTAGAGAAGGCGGAGTTTCTTACAGTCCTGTATATTCCTGCTAATAAAGGGTCTATTGTTAATAACGACGGAGTGTTCAACTCAATTAAACATACCCACGTATTCTATCAAATCAAGAGTTTACGTATAAAAGCGTAGTCTTTGAAGAGAAGTTGTATGGACATATAAACGCAATTATCTAAGAGAAGGCGGAGTTTCTTGCAGTTCTGTGTATTCCTGCTAATAGAGGGTCAAATGTTAATAACGACGAAGTGTTCAATTCAATTAACTATATCCACGTCTTCTATCAAATCAAGAGTTTACGTATAAAAGCGTAGTCTCCGAAGTGAAGTGTCATAGACATATAAACCTAATTATCTTAGAGAAGGCGGAGTTTCTTGCAGTTCTGTATATTCCTGCTAATAGAGTGTCGTATGCCAATAACGACGTAGTGTTGGAATCAATTAAACATACCCACGTCTTCTATCAAATCAAGAGTTAACATGTAAAAGCGTAGTCTCCGAAGTGTAGTATGGACATATAAACGCAATTATCTTAGAGAAGGCGGAGCTTCTTGCAGTTCTGTATATTCCGGCTAATAGATGGTCTAATGCCAATAACGACGGAGTGTTCAACTCAATTAAACATACCCACGTCTTCTATCAAATCAAGAGTTTACATGTTAAAGCGTAGTCTCCGAAGTGTAGTGTCATGGACATATAAACGCAATTATCCTAGAGAAGGCGAAGTTTCTTGCAGTTCTGTATATTCCTGCTTATAGAGGGTCTAATGTCAATAACGACGTAGTGTAAAACTCAATTAAACATAGCCACGTCTTCTATCAAATCAAGAGTTTACGTATAAAAGCGTAGTCTCCGAAGTGAAGTGTCATAGACATATAAACGCAATTATCTAAGAGAAGGCGGAGTTTCTTGCAGTTCTGTGTATTCCTGCTAATAGAGGGTCTCATGCCAATTACAATAGAGTGTTCAACTTAATTAAACATACCAACGTCTTCTATCAAATCAAGAGTTTACGTGTAAAAGCGTAGTCTCCGAAGTGAAGTGTCATAGACATATAAACGCAATTATCTTAGAGAAGGCGGAGTTTCTTGCAGTTCTGTATATAGCTGCTAATAGAGGGTCTAATGCCAATAACGACGGAGTGTTCAACTCTATTAAACATACCCACGTCTTCTATCAAATCAAGAGTTTACGTATAAAAGCATAGTCTCCGAAGTGTAGTGGTATGGACATATAAACGCAATTATATTAAAGAAGGCGGAGCTTTTTGCAGTTCTGTATGCTCCTGCTAATAGAAGGTCTAATGCCAATCACGACGGAGTGTTCAACTCAATTAACCATATCCACGTCTTCTATTAAATCAAGAGTTTACGTGTAAAAGCGTAGTCTCCGAAGTGAAGTGTCATAGACATATAAACGCAATTATCTAAGAGAAGGCGGAGTTTCTTGCAGTTCTGTGTATTCCTGCTAATAGAAGGTCTAATGCCAATTACAATGGAGTGTTCAACTTAATTAAACATACCAACGTCTTCTATCAAATCAAGAGTTTACGTGTAAAAGCGTAGTCTCCGAAGTGAAGTGTCATAGACATATAAACGCAATTATCTTAGAGAAGGCGGAGCTTCTTGCAGTTCTGTGTATTCCTGCTAATAAAGGGTCTAATGCCAATAACGACAGAGTGTTCAACTCAATTAACCATATCCACGTCTTCTATTAAATCAAGAGTTTACGTGTAAAAGCGTAGTCTCCGAAGTGAAGTGTCATAGACATATAAACGCAATTATCTAAGAGAAGGCGGAGTTTCTTGCAGTTCTGTGTATTCCTGCTAATAGAAGGTCTAATGCCAATTACAATGGAGTGTTCAACTTAATTAAACATACCAACGTCTTCTATCAAATCAAGAGTTTACGTGTAAAAGCGTAGTCTCCGAAGTGAAGTGTCATAGACCTATAAACGCAATTATCTAAGAGAAGGCGGAGTTTCTTGCAGTTCTGTGTATTCCTGCTAATAAAGGGTCTAATGTCAATTACAATGGAGTGTTCAACTTAATTAAACATACCAACGTCTTCTATCAAATCAAGAGTTTACGTGTAAAAGCGTAGTCTCCGAAGTGAAGTGTCATAGACATATAAACGCAATTATCTTAGAGAAGGCGGAGCTTCTTGCAGTTCTGTGTATTCCTGCTAATAAAGGGTCTAATGCCAATAACGACGAAGTGTTCAACTCAATTAAACATACCCACGTATTCTATCAAATCAAGAGTTTACGTATAAAAGCATTGACTCCGAAGTGTAGTGGTATGGACATATAAACGCAATTTTCTTAGAGAAGGCGGAGTTTCTTGCAGTTCTGTATATTCCTGCTAATAGAGGGTCTATTGCCAATTACGACGGAGTGTTTAACTCAATTAAACATACCCACGTATTCTATCAAATCAAGAGTTTACGTATAAAAGCGTTGTCTCCGAAGTGAAGTGTTATAGACATATAAACGCAATTATCTAAGAGAAGGCGGAGTTTCTTGCAGTTCTGTGTATTCCTGCTAATAGAGGGTCTAATGCCAATTACGATGGAATGTTCAACTTAATTAAACATACCCACGTCGTCTATCAAATCAAGAGTTTACGTATAAAAGCGTAGTCTCCGAAGTGTAGTGGTACCGTATGGACATATAAACGCAATTATCTAAGAGAAGGCGGAGTTTCTAGCAGTTCCGTATATTCCTGCTAATAGAGGGTCTAATGCCAATTACGACGGATTGTTCAAATCAATAAAACTAACCCACGTCTTCTATCAAATCAAGAGTTTACGTATAAAAGCGTAGTCTCCGAAGTGAAGTGTCATAGACATATAAACACAATTATCTTAGAGAAGGCGGAGTTTCTTGCAGTTCTGTATATTCCTGCTAATAGAGGGTCTAATGCCAATAACGACGGAGTGTTCAACTCAATTAACCATATCCACGTCTTCTATCAAATCAAGAGTTTACGTATAAAAGCGTAGTCTTTGAAGTGAAGTGGTATGGACATATACACGCAATTATCTAAGAGAAGGCGGAGTTTCTTGCAGTTCTGTGTATTCCTGCTAATAGAGGGTCTATTGCCAATAACGACGGAGTGTTCAACTCAATTAAACATACCCACGTCTTCTATCAAATCAAGAGTTTACGTATAAAAGCGTAGTCTCCGAAGTGAAGTGTCATAGACATATAAACCTAATTATCTAAGACAAGGCGGAGTTTCTTGCAGTTCTGTATATTCCTGCTAATAGAGTGTCGTATGCCAATAACGACAGAGTGTTGAAATCAATTAAACAAACCCACGTCTTCTATCAAATCAAGAGTTTACATGTAAAAGCGTAGTCTCCGAAGTTAAGTGTCAAACATATAAACCTAATTATCTTAGAAAAAGGCGGAGTTTCTTGCAGTTCTGTATATTCCTGCTAATAGAGTGTCGTATGCTAATAACGACGGAGTGTTGAAATCAATTAAATATACCCACGTCTTCTATCAAATCAAGAGTTTACATGTAAAAGCGTAGTCTCCAAAGTGTAGTGGTACGGACATATAAACGCAATTATCTTAGAGAAGGCGGAGCATCTTGTAGTTCTGTATATTCCTGCTAATAGAGGGTCTAATGCCAATTACGACGGAGTGTTGAACTCAATTAAACATACCCACATCTTCTATCAAATCAAGAGTTTACATGTAAAAGCCTAGTCTCCGAAGTGTAGTGGTATGGACATATAAACGCAATTATCTTAGAGAAGGCGGAGCTTCTTGCAGTTCTGTATATTCCTGCTAATAGAGAGTCTAATGCCAATTACGACGGAGTGTTCAACTCAATTAAACATACCCACGTCGTCGATCAAATCAAGAGTTTACGTATTAAAGCGTTGACTCCGAAGTGTAGTGGTATGGACATATAAACGCAATTATCTTAGAGAAGGCGGAGTTTCTTACAGTCCTGTATATTCCTGCTAATAAAGGGTCTATTGTTAATAACGACGGAGTGTTCAACTCAATTAAACATACCCACGTATTCTATCAAATCAAGAGTTTACGTATAAAAGCGTAGTCTTTGAAGAGAAGTTGTATGGACATATAAACGCAATTATCTAAGAGAAGGCGGAGTTTCTTGCAGTTCTGTGTATTCCTGCTTATAGAGGGTCAAATGTTAATAACGACGAAGTGTTCAATTCAATTAACTATATCCACGTCTTCTATCAAATCAAGAGTTTACGTATAAAAGCGTAGTCTCCGAAGTGAAGTGTCATAGACATATAAACCTAATTATCTTAGAGAAGGCGGAGTTTCTTGCAGTTCTGTATATTCCTGCTAATAGAGTGTCGTATGCGAATAACGACGTAGTGTTGGAATCAATTAAACATACCCACGTCTTCTATCAAATCAAGAGTTTACATGTAAAAGCGTAGTCTCCGAAGTGTAGTATGGACATATAAACGCAATTATCTTAGAGAAGGCGGAGCTTCTTGCAGTTCTGTATATTCCTGCTAATAGAGGGTCTTATGCCAATTACGAAGGAGTGTTGAACTTTATTAAACATACCCACATCTTATATCAAATCAAGAGTTTACATGTAAAAGCGTAGTCTCCGAAGTGTAGTGGTATGGACATATAAACGCAATTATCTTCGAGAAGGCGGAGCTTCTTGCAGTTTTGTATATTCCTTCTAATAGAGAGTCTATTGCCAATAACGACGGAGTGTTCAACTCAATTAAACATACCCACGTCGTCTTTCAAATAAGAGTTTACGTATAAAAGCGTAGTCTCCGAGGTGTAGTGGTACCGTATGGACATATAAACGCAATTATCTTAGAGAAGGCGGAGTTTCTTGCAATTCTGTATATTTCTGCTAAAAGAGGGTCTAATGCCAATTACGACGGAGTGTTCAACTCAATAAACTATATCCACGTCTTCTATCAAATCAAGAGTTTACGTGTAAAAGCGTAGTCTCCGAAGTGAAGTGTCATAGACATATACACGCAATTATCTAAGAGAAGGCGGAGTTTCTTGCAGTTCTGTGTATTCCTGCTAATAGAGGGTCTAATGCCAATTACGATGGAATTTTCAACTTAATTAAACATACCCACGTCGTCTATCAAATCAAGAGTTTACGTATAAAAGCGTAGTCTCCGAAGTGAAGTGGTACCGTATGGACATATAAACGCAATTATCTAAGAGAAGGCGGAGTTTCTAGCAGTTCCGTATATTCCTGCTAATAGAGGGTATAATGCCAATTACGACGGATTGTTCAAATCAATTAAACTAACCCACGTCTTCTATCAAATCAAGAGTTTACGTATAAAAGCGTAGTCTCCGAAGTGAAGTGTCATAGACATATAAACACAATTATCTTAGAGAAGGCGGAGTTTCTTGCAGTTCTGTATATTCCTGCTAATAGAGGGTCTAATGCCAATAACGACGGAGTGTTCAACTCAATTAACCATATCCACGTCTTCTATCAAATCAAGAGTTTACGTATAAAAGCGTAGTCTTTGAAGTGAAGTGGTATGGACATATACACGCAATTATCTAAGAGAAGGCGGAGTTTCTTGCAGTTCTGTGTATTCCTGCTAATAGAGGGTCTATTGCCAATGACGACGGAGTGTTCAACTCAATTAAACATATCCACGTCTTCTATCAAATCAAGAGTTTACGTGTTAATGCGTAATCTACGAAGTGAAGTGTCATAGACATATAAACGCAATTATCCTAGAGAAGGCGGAGTTTCTTGCAGTTCTGTATATTCCTGCTTATCTAGAGTCTAATGCCAATCCGTACGGAGTGTTCAACTCAATTAAACATACCCACGTCTTCTATCAAATCAAGAGTTTACGTATAAAAGCGTAGTCTCCGAAGTGAAGTGTCATAGACATATAAACCTAATTATCTAAGACAAGGCGGAGTTTCTTGCAGTTCTGTATATTCCTGCTAATAGAGTGTCGAATGCCAATAACGACAGAGTGTTGAAATCAATTAAACAAACCCACGTCTTCTATCAAATCAAGAGTTTACATGTAAAAGCGTAGTCTCCGAAGTGAAGTGTCAAACATATAAACCTAATTATCTTAGAAAAAGGCGGAGTTTCTTGCAGTTCTGTGTATTCCTGCTAATAGAAGGTCTAATGCCAATTACAATGGAGTGTTCAACTTAATTAAACATACCAACGTCTTCTATCAAATCAAGAGTTTACGTGTAAAAGCGTAGTCTCCGAAGTGAAGTGTCATAGACATATAAACGCAATTATCTTAGAGAAGGCGGAGCTTCTTGCAGTTCTGTGTATTCCTGCTAATAAAGGGTCTAATGCCAATAACGACAGAGTGTTCAACTCAATTAACCATATCCACGTCTTCTATTAAATCAAGAGTTTACGTGTAAAAGCGTAGTCTCCGAAGTGAAGTGTCATAGACATATAAACGCAATTATCTAAGAGAAGGCGGAGTTTCTTGCAGTTCTGTGTATTCCTGCTAATAGAAGGTCTAATGCCAATTACAATGGAGTGTTCAACTTAATTAAACATACCAACGTCTTCTATCAAATCAAGAGTTTACGTGTAAAAGCGTAGTCTCCGAAGTGAAGTGTCATAGACCTATAAACGCAATTATCTAAGAGAAGGCGGAGTTTCTTGCAGTTCTGTGTATTCCTGCTAATAAAGGGTCTAATGTCAATTACAATGGAGTGTTCAACTTAATTAAACATACCAACGTCTTCTATCAAATCAAGAGTTTACGTGTAAAAGCGTAGTCTCCGAAGTGAAGTGTCATAGACATATAAACGCAATTATCTTAGAGAAGGCGGAGCTTCTTGCAGTTCTGTGTATTCCTGCTAATAAAGGGTCTAATGCCAATAACGACAGAGTGTTCAACTCAATTAACCATATCCACGTCTTCTATCAAATCAAGAGTTTACATGTAAAAGCGTAGTCTCCGAAGTGAAGTGTCATAGACATATAAACGCATTTATCTTAAAAAAGGTGGAGCTTCTTGAAGTTCTGTATATTCCTGCTTATAGAGGGTCTAATGCAAATAACGACGGAGTGTTCAACTCAATTAACCATATCCACGTCTTCTATCAAATTAAGAGTTTACATGTTAAAGCGTAGTTTCCGAAGTGAAGTGTCATAGACATATAAACGCAATTATCTAAGAGAAGGCGGAGTTTCTTGCAGTTCTGTGTATTCCTGCTAATAGAATGTCTAATGCCAATAACGACGAAGTGTTCAACTCAATTAAACATACCCACGTATTCTATCAAATCAAGAGTTTACGTATAAAAGCATTGACTCCGAAGTGTAGTGGTATGGACATATAAACGCAATTTTCTTAGAGAAGGCGGAGTTTCTTGCAGTTCTGTATATTCCTGCTAATAGAGGGTCTATTGCCAATTACGACGGAGTGTTTAACTCAATTAAACATACCCACGTATTCTATCAAATCAAGAGTTTACGTATAAAAGCGTTGTCTCCGAAGTGAAGTGTTATAGACATATAAACGCAATTATCTAAGAGAAGGCGGAGTTTCTTGCAGTTCTGTGTATTCCTGCTAATAGCGGGTCTAATGCCAATTACGATGGAATGTTCAACTTAATTAAACATACCCACGTCGTCTATCAAATCAAGAGTTTACGTATAAAAGCGTAGTCTCCGAAGTGTAGTGGTACCGTATGGACATATAAACGCAATTATCTAAGAGAAGGCGGAGTTTCTAGCAGTTCCGTATATTCCTGCTAATAGAGGGTCTAATGCCAATTACGACGGATTGTTCAAATCAATAAAACTAACCCACGTCTTCTATCAAATCAAGAGTTTACGTATAAAAGCGTAGTCTCCGAAGTGAAGTGTCATAGACATATAAACACAATTATCTTAGAGAAGGCGGAGTTTCTTGCAGTTCTGTATATTCCTGCTAATAGAGGGTCTAATGCCAATAACGACGGAGTGTTCAACTCAATTAACCATATCCACGTCTTCTATCAAATCAAGAGTTTACGTATAAAAGCGTAGTCTTTGAAGTGAAGTGGTATGGACATATACACGCAATTATCTAAGAGAAGGCGGAGTTTCTTGCAGTTCTGTGTATTCCTGCTAATAGAGGGTCTATTGCCAATAACGACGGAGTGTTCAACTCAATTAAACATACCCACGTCTTCTATCAAATCAAGAGTTTACGTATAAAAGCGTAGTCTCCGAAGTGAAGTGTCATAGACATATAAACCTAATTATCTAAGACAAGGCGGAGTTTCTTGCAGTTCTGTATATTCCTGCTAATAGAGTGTCGTATGCCAATAACGACAGAGTGTTGAAATCAATTAAACAAACCCACGTCTTCTATCAAATCAAGAGTTTACATGTAAAAGCGTAGTCTCCGAAGTTAAGTGTCAAACATATAAACGTAATTATCTTAGAAAAAGGCGGAGTTTCTTGCAGTTCTGTATATTCCTGCTAATAGAGTGTCGTATGCTAATAACGACGGAGTGTTGAAATCAATTAAATATACCCACGTCTTCTATCAAATCAAGAGTTTACATGTAAAAGCGTAGTCTCCAAAGTGTAGTGGTACGGACATATAAACGCAATTATCTTAGAGAAGGCGGAGCATCTTGTAGTTCTGTATATTCCTGCTAATAGAGGGTCTAATGCCAATTACGACGGAGTGTTGAACTCAATTAAACATACCCACATCTTCTATCAAATCAAGAGTTTACATGTAAAAGCCTAGTCTCCGAAGTGTAGTGGTATGGACATATAAACGCAATTATCTTAGAGAAGGCGGAGCTTCTTGCAGTTCTGTATATTCCTGCTAATAGAGAGTCTAATGCCAATTACGACGGAGTGTTCAACTCAATTAAACATACCCACGTCGTCGATCAAATCAAGAGTTTACGTATTAAAGCGTTGACTCCGAAGTGTAGTGGTATGGACATATAAACGCAATTATCTTAGAGAAGGCGGAGTTTCTTACAGTCCTGTATATTCCTGCTAATAAAGGGTCTATTGTTAATAACGACGGAGTGTTCAACTCAATTAAACATACCCACGTATTCTATCAAATCAAGAGTTTACGTATAAAAGCGTAGTCTTTGAAGAGAAGTTGTATGGACATATAAACGCAATTATCTAAGAGAAGGCGGAGTTTCTTGCAGTTCTGTGTATTCCTGCTTATAGAGGGTCAAATGTTAATAACGACGAAGTGTTCAATTCAATTAACTATATCCACGTCTTCTATCAAATCAAGAGTTTACGTATAAAAGCGTAGTCTCCGAAGTGAAGTGTCATAGACATATAAACCTAATTATCTTAGAGAAGGCGGAGTTTCTTGCAGTTCTGTATATTCCTGCTAATAGAGTGTCGTATGCGAATAACGACGTAGTGTTGGAATCAATTAAACATACCCACGTCTTCTATCAAATCAAGAGTTTACATGTAAAAGCGTAGTCTCCGAAGTGTAGTATGGACATATAAACGCAATTATCTTAGAGAAGGCGGAGCTTCTTGCAGTTCTGTATATTCCTGCTAATAGAGGGTCTTATGCCAATTACGAAGGAGTGTTGAACTTTATTAAACATACCCACATCTTCTATCAAATCAAGAGTTTACATGTAAAAGCGTAGTCTCCGAAGTGTAGTGGTATGGACATATAAACGCAATTATCTTCGAGAAGGCGGAGCTTCTTGCAGTTTTGTATATTCCTTCTAATAGAGAGTCTAATGCCAATAACGACGGAGTGTTCAACTCAATTAAACATACCCACGTCGTCTTTCAAATAAGAGTTTACGTATAAAAGCGTAGTCTCCGAGGTGTAGTGGTACCGTATGGACATATAAACGCAATTATCTTAGAGAAGGCGGAGTTTCTTGCAATTCTGTATATTTCTGCTAAAAGAGGGTCTAATGCCAATTACGACGGAGTGTTCAACTCAATAAACTATATCCACGTCTTCTATCAAATCAAGAGTTTACGTGTAAAAGCGTAGTCTCCGAAGTGAAGTGTCATAGACATATACACGCAATTATCTAAGAGAAGGCGGAGTTTCTTGCAGTTCTGTGTATTCCTGCTAATAGAGGGTCTAATGCCAAATTACGATGGAATTTTCAACTTAATTAAACATACCCACGTCGTCTATCAAATCAAGAGTTTACGTATAAAAGCGTAGTCTCCGAAGTGAAGTGGTACCGTATGGACATATAAACGCAATTATCTAAGAGAAGGCGGAGTTTCTAGCAGTTCCGTATATTCCTGCTAATAGAGGGTATAATGCCAATTACGACGGATTGTTCAAATCAATTAAACTAACCCACGTCTTCTATCAAATCAAGAGTTTACGTATAAAAGCGTAGTCTCCGAAGTGAAGTGTCATAGACATATAAACACAATTATCTTAGAGAAGGCGGAGTTTCTTGCAGTTCTGTATGTTCCTGCTAATAGAGGGTCTAATGCCAATAATGACGGAGTGTTCAACTCAATTAACCATATCCACGTCTTCTATCAAATCAAGAGTTTACGTATAAAAGCGTAGTCTTTGAAGTGAAGTGGTATGGACATATACACGCAATTATCTAAGAGAAGGCGGAGTTTCTTGCAGTTCTGTGTATTCCTGCTAATAGAGGGTCTATTGCCAATGACGACGGAGTGTTCAACTCAATTAAACATATCCACGTCTTCTATCAAATCAAGAGTTTACGTGTTAATGCGTAATCTACGAAGTGAAGTGTCATAGACATATAAACGCAATTATCCTAGAGAAGGCGGAGTTTCTTGCAGTTCTGTATATTCCTGCTTATCTAGAGTCTAATGCCAATCACGACGGAGTGTTCAACTCAATTAAACATACCCACGTCTTCTATCAAATCAAGAGTTTACGTATAAAAGCGTAGTCTCCGAAGTGAAGTGTCATAGACATATAAACCTAATTATCTAAGACAAGGCGGAGTTTCTTGCAGTTCTGTATATTCCTGCTAATAGAGTGTCGAATGCCAATAACGACAGAGTGTTGAAATCAATTAAACAAACCCACGTCTTCTATCAAATCAAGAGTTTACATGTAAAAGCGTAGTCTCCGAAGTGAAGTGTCAAACATATAAACCTAATTATCTTAGAAAAAGGCGGAGTTTCTTGCAGTTCTGTATATTCCTGCTAATAGAGTGTCGTATGCTTATAACGACGGAGTGTTGAAATCAATTAAATATACCCACGTCTTCTATTAAATCAAGAGTTTACATGTAAAAGCGTAGTCTCCAAAGTGTAGTGGTACGGACATATAAACGCAATTATCTTAGAGAAGGCGGAGCATCTTGTAGTTCTGTATATTCCTGCTAATAGAGGGTCTAATGCCAATTACGACGGAGTGTTGAACTCAATTAAACATACCCACATCTTCTATCAAATCAAGAGTTTACATGTAAAAGCCTAGTCTCCGAAGTGTAGTGGTATGGACATATAAACGCAATTATCTTAGAGAAGGCGGAGTTTCTTACAGTCCTGTATATTCCTGCTAATAAAGGGTCTATTGTTAATAACGACGGAGTGTTCAACTCAATTAAACATACCCACGTATTCTATCAAATCAAGAGTTTACGTATAAAAGCGTAGTCTTTGAAGAGAAGTTGTATGGACATATAAACGCAATTATCTAAGAGAAGGCGGAGTTTCTTGCAGTTCTGTGTATTCCTGCTAATAGAGGGTCAAATGTTAATAACGACGAAGTGTTCAATTCAATTAACTATATCCACGTCTTCTATCAAATCAAGAGTTTACGTATAAAAGCGTAGTCTCCGAAGTGAAGTGTCATAGACATATAAACCTAATTATCTTAGAGAAGGCGGAGTTTCTTGCAGTTCTGTATATTCCTGCTAATAGAGTGTCGTATGCCAATAACGACGTAGTGTTGGAATCAATTAAACATACCCACGTCTTCTATCAAATCAAGAGTTAACATGTAAAAGCGTAGTCTCCGAAGTGTAGTATGGACATATAAACGCAATTATCTTAGAGAAGGCGGAGCTTCTTGCAGTTCTGTATATTCCTGCTAATAGAGGGTCTTATGCCAATTACGAAGGAGTGTTGAACTTTATTAAACATACCCACATCTTCTATCAAATCAAGAGTTTACATGTAAAAGCGTAGTCTCCGAAGTGTAGTGGTATGGACATATAAACGCAATTATCTTCGAGAAGGCGGAGCTTCTTGCAGTTTTGTATATTCCTTCTAATAGAGAGTCTAATGCCAATAACGACGGAGTGTTCAACTCAATTAAACATACCCACGTCGTCTTTCAAATAAGAGTTTACGTATAAAAGCGTAGTCTCCGAAGTGTAGTGGTACCGTATGGACATATAAACGCAATTATCTTAGAGAAGGCGGAGTTTCTTGCAATTCTGTATATTTCTGCTAAAAGAGGGTCTAATGCCAATTACGACGGAGTGTTCAACTCAATAAACTATATCCACGTCTTCTATCAAATCAAGAGTTTACGTGTAAAAGCGTAGTCTCCGAAGTGAAGTGTCATAGACATATACACGCAATTATCTTAGAGAAGGCGGAGTTTCTTGCAGTTCTGTATATTCCTGCTAATAGAGGGTCTATTGCCAATAACGACGGAGTGTTTTACTCAATTAAACATACCCACGTATTCTATCAAATCAAGAGTTTACGTATAAAAGCGTTGTCTCCGAAGTGAAGTGTTATAGACATATAAACGCAATTATCTAAGAGAAGGCGGAGTTTCTTGCAGGTCTGTGTATTCCTGCTAATAGAGGGTCTAATGCCAATTACGATGGAATGTTCAACTTAATTAAACATACCCACGTCGTCTATCAAATCAAGAGTTTACGTATAAAAGCGTAGTCTCCGAAGTGAAGTGGTACCGTATGGACATATAAAAGCAATTATCTAAGAGAAGGCGGAGTTTCTAGCAGTTCCGTATATTCCTGCTAATAAAGGGTCTAATGATAATTACGACGGAGTGTTCAACTCAATTAACCATATCCACGTCTTCTATCAAATCAAGAGTTTACATGTAAAAGCGTAATCTCCGAAGTGAAGTGTCATGGACATATAAACTCAATTATCTTAGAGAAGGCGGAGCTTCTTGCAGTTCTGTGTATTTCTGCTAATAGAGGGTCTAATGCCAATTACGATCGAGTGTTCAACTCAATTAAACATATCCACGTCTTCTATCAAATCAAGATTTTGCGTATAAAAGCGTAGTCTCCGAAGTGAAGTGTCATAGACATATAAACGCAATTATCTAAGAGAAGGCGGAGTTTCTTGCAGTTCTGTATATTCCTGCTAATAAAGGGTCTAATGCTTATAACGACGGAGTGTTCAACTTAATTAAAAATACCCACGTCTTCTATCAAATCAAGAGTTTACGTATAAAAGCGTAGTCTCCGAAGTGAAGTGTCATAGACATATAAACGCAATTATCTAAGAGAAGGCGGAGTTTCTTGCAGTTCTGTATATTACTGCTAATAGAGGGTCTAATGCCAATAACGACGGAGTGTTCAACTCCATTAAACATACCCACGTCTTATATCAAATCAAGAGTTTACGTATAAAAGCGTAGTCTCCGAAGTGTGGTGGTATGGACATATAAACGCAATTATCTTAGAGAAGGCGGAGTTTCTTGCAGTTCTGTATATTCCTGCTAATAGAAGGTCTAATTCCAATCACGACGAAGTGTTTAACTCAATTAAACTTACCCACGTCTTCTATCAAATCAAGAGTTAACGTGTAAATGCGTAATCTACGAATTGTAGTGGTATGGACATATAAATGCAATTATCTAAGAGAAGGCGGATCTTCTTGCAGTTCTGTATATTCCTGCTAATAATGGGGCTAATGCCAATTACGACGGAGTGTTCAACTCAATTAAACATACCCACGTCTTCTATCAAAACAAGAGTTTACGTGTTAATGCGTAATCTACGAAGTGAAGTGTCATAGACATATAAACGAAATTATCCTAGAGAAGGCGGAGTTTCTTGCAGTTCTGTATATTCCTGCTAATAGAAGGTCTATTGCCAATTACGACGGAGTGTTCAACTCCATTAAACATACCCACGTCTTCTATCAAATCAAGAGTTTACATAAAAAATGCGTAAAATACGAAGTGTAGTGGTATGGACATATAAACGCAATTATCTAAGAGAAGGCGGATCTTCTTGCAATTCTTTATATTCCGGCTAATAGATGGTCTAATGCCAATAACGACGGAGTGTTCAACTCAATTAAACATACCCACGTCTTCTATCAAATCAAGAGTTTACATGTAAAAGCGTAGTCTCCGAAGTGTAGTGTCATGGACATATAAACGCAATTATCCTAGAGAAGGCGGAGTTTCTTGCAGTTCTGTATATTCCTGCTAATAGAGGGTCTAATGTCAATAACGACGTAGTGTAAAACTCAATTAAACATAGCCACGTCTTCTATCAAATCAAGAGTTTACGTATAAAAGCGTAGTCTCCGAAGTGAAGTGTCATAGACATATAAACGCAATTATCTAAGAGAAGGCGGAGTTTCTTGCAGTTCTGTGTATTCCTGCTAATAGAGGGTCTCATGCCAATTACAATAGAGTGTTCAACTTAATTAAACATACCAACGTCTTCTATCAAATCAAGAGTTTACGTGTAAAAGCGTAGTCTCCGAAGTGAAGTGTCATAGACATATAAACGCAATTATCTTAGAGAAGGCGGAGTTTCTTGCAGTTCTGTATATAGCTGCTAATAGAGGGTCTAATGCCAATAACGACGGAGTGTTCAACTCCATTAAACATACCCACGTCTTCTATCAAATCAAGAGTTTACGTATAAAAGCATAGTCTCCGAAGTGTAGTGGTATGGACATATAAACGCAATTATATTAAAGAAGGCGGAGCTTTTTGCAGTTCTGTATGCTCCTGCTAATAGAAGGTCTAATGCCAATCACGACGGAGTGTTCAACTCAATTAACCATATCCACGTCTTCTATTAAATCAAGAGTTTACGTGTAAAAGCGTAGTCTCCGAAGTGAAGTGTCATAGACATATAAACGCAATTATCTAAGAGAAGGCGGAGTTTCTTGCAGTTCTGTGTATTTCTGCTAATAGAGGGTCTCATGCCAATTACAATGGAGTGTTCAACTTAATTAAACATACCAACGTCTTCTATCAAATCAAGAGTTTAAGTGTAAAAGCGTAGTCTCCGAAGTGAAGTGTCATAGACATATAAACGCAATTATCTTAGAGAAGGCGGAGCTTCTTGCAGTTCTTTTATTCCTGCTAATAAAGGGTCTAATGCCAATAACGACAGAGTGTTCAACTCAATTAACCATATCCACGTCTTCTATCAAATCAAGAGTTTACATGTAAAAGCGTAGTCTCCGAAGTGAAGTGTCATAGACATATAAACGCATTTATCTTAAAAAAGGTGAAGCTTCTTGAAGTTCTGTATATTCCTGCTTATAGAGGGTCTAATGCCAATAACGACGGAGTGTTCAACTCAATTAACCATATCCACGTCTTCTATCAAATCAAGAGTTTACATGTTAAAGCGTAGTTTCCGAAGTGAAGTGTCATAGACATATAAACGCAATTATCTAAGAGAAGGCGGAGTTTCTTGCAGTTCTGTGTATTCCTGCTAATAGAAGGTCTAATGCCAATAACGACGAAGTGTTCAACTCAATTAAACATACCCACGTATTCTATCAAATCAAGAGTTTACGTATAAAAGCATTGACTCCGAAGTGTAGTGGTATGGACATATAAACGCAATTTTCTTAGAGAAGGCGGAGTTTCTTGCAGTTCTGTATATTCCTGCTAATAGAGGGTCTATTGCCAATTACGACGGAGTGTTTAACTCAATTAAACATACCCACGTATTCTATCAAATCAAGAGTTTACGTATAAAAGCGTTGTCTCCGAAGTGAAGTGTTATAGACATATAAACGCAATTATCTAAGAGAAGGCGGAGTTTCTTGCAGTTCTGTGTATTCCTGCTAATAGAGGGTCTAATGCCAATTACGATGGAATGTTCAACTTAATTAAACATACCCACGTCTTATATCAAATCAAGAGTTTACGTATAAAAGCGTAGTCTCCGAAGTGTGGTGGTATGGACATATAAACGCAATTATCTTAGAGAAGGCGGAGTTTCTTGCAGTTCTGTATATTCCTGCTAATAGAAGGTCTAATTCCAATCACGATGAAGTGTTTAACTCAATTAAACTTACCCACGTCTTCTATCAAATCAAGAGTTAACGTGTAAATGCGTAATCTACGAATTGTAGTGGTATGGACATATAAATGCAATTATCTAAGAGAAGGCGGATCTTCTTGCAGTTCTGTATATTCCTGCTAATAATGGGGCTAATGCCAATTACGACGGAGTGTTCAACTCAATTAAACATACCCACGTCTTCTATCAAAACAAGAGTTTACGTGTAAATGCGTAATCTACGAAGTGAAGTGTCATAGACATATAAACGAAATTATCCTAGAGAAGGCGGAGTTTCTTGCAGTTCTGTATATTCCTGCTAATAGAAGGTCTATTGCCAATTACGACGGAGTGTTCAACTTCATTAAACATACCCACGTCTTCTATCAAATCAAGAGTTTACATAAAAAATGCGTAAAATACGAAGTGTAGTGGTATGGACATATAAACGCAATTATCTAAGAGAAGGCGGATCTTCTTGCAATTCTTTATATTCCGGCTAATAGATGGTCTAATGCCAATAACGACGGAGTGTTCAACTCAATTAAACATACCCACGTCTTCTATCAAATCAAGAGTTTACATGTAAAAGCGTAGTCTCCGAAGTGTAGTGTCATGGACATATAAACGCAATTATCTAAGAGAAGGCGGAGTTTCTTGCAGTTCTGTGTATTCCTGCTAATAGAATGTCTAATGCCAATAACGACGAAGTGTTCAACTCAATTAAACATACCCACGTATTCTATCAAATCAAGAGTTTACGTATAAAAGCGTAGTCTCCGAAGTGAAGTGTCATAGACATATAAACACAATTATCTTAGAGAAGGCGGAGTTTCTTGCAGTTCTGTATATTCCTGCTAATAGAGGGTCTATTGCCAATTACGACGGAGTGTTTAACTCAATTAAACATACCCACGTATTCTATCAAATCAAGAGTTTACGTATAAAAGCGTTGTCTCCGAAGTGAAGTGTTATAGACATATAAACGCAATTATCTAAGAGAAGGCGGAGTTTCTTGCAGTTCTGTATATTCCTGCTTATAGAGGGTCTAATGCCAATAACGACGGAGTGTTCAACTCAATTAACCATATCCACGTCTTCTATCAAATTAAGAGTTTACATGTTAAAGCGTAGTTTCCGAAGTGAAGTGTCATAGACATATAAACGCAATTATCTAAGAGAAGGCGGAGTTTCTTGCAGTTCTGTGTATTCCTGCTAATAGAATGTCTAATGCCAATAACGACGAAGTGTTCAACTCAATTAAACATACCCACGTATTCTATCAAATC
Organism: Isoperla grammatica; assembly: GCA_945910005.1. Classification (NCBI taxonomy): domain Eukaryota; kingdom Metazoa; phylum Arthropoda; class Insecta; order Plecoptera; family Perlodidae; genus Isoperla; species Isoperla grammatica. The sequence goes on from OX246740.1 coordinate 34,123,455, forward strand.
AAGAGTTTACGTATAAAAGCATTGACTCCGAAGTGTAGTGGTATGGACATATAAACGCAATTTTCTTAGAGAAGGCGGAGTTTCTTGCAGTTCTGTATATTCCTGCTAATAGAGGGTCTATTGCCAATTAGGACGGAGTGTTTAACTCAATTAAACATACCCACGTATTCTATCAAATCAAGAGTTTACGTATAAAAGCGTTGTCTCCGAAGTGAAGTGTTATAGACATATAAACGCAATTATCTAAGAGAAGGCGGAGTTTCTTGCAGTTCTGTGTATTCCTGCTAATAGAGGGTCTAATGCCAATTACGATGGAATGTTCAACTTAATTAAACATACCCACGTCGTCTATCAAATCAAGAGTTTACGTATAAAAGCGTAGTCTCCGAAGTGTAGTGGTACCGTATGGACATATAAACGCAATTATCTAAGAGAAGGCGGAGTTTCTAGCAGTTCCGTATATTCCTGCTAATAGAGGGTCTAATGCCAATTACGACGGATTGTTCAAATCAATAAAACTAACCCACGTCTTCTATCAAATCAAGAGTTTACGTATAAAAGCGTAGTCTCCGAAGTGAAGTGTCATAGACATATAAACACAATTATCTTAGAGAAGGCGGAGTTTCTTGCAGTTCTGTATATTCCTGCTAATAGAGGGTCTAATGCCAATAACGACGGAGTGTTCAACTCAATTAACCATATCCACGTCTTCTATCAAATCAAGAGTTTACGTATAAAAGCGTAGTCTTTGAAGTGAAGTGGTATGGACATATACACGCAATTATCTAAGAGAAGGCGGAGTTTCTTGCAGTTCTGTGTATTCCTGCTAATAGAGGGTCTATTGCCAATAACGACGGAGTGTTCAACTCAATTAAACATACCCACGTCTTCTATCAAATCAAGAGTTTACGTATAAAAGCGTAGTCTCCGAAGTGAAGTGTCATAGACATATAAACCTAATTATCTAAGACAAGGCGGAGTTTCTTGCAGTTCTGTATATTCCTGCTAATAGAGTGTCGTATGCCAATAACGACAGAGTGTTGAAATCAATTAAACAAACCCACGTCTTCTATCAAATCAAGAGTTTACATGTAAAAGCGTAGTCTCCGAAGTTAAGTGTCAAACATATAAACCTAATTATCTTAGAAAAAGGCGGAGTTTCTTGCAGTTCTGTATATTCCTGCTAATAGAGTGTCGTATGCTAATAACGACGGAGTGTTGAAATCAATTAAATATACCCACGTCTTCTATCAATTCAAGAGTTTACATGTAAAAGCGTAGTCTCCAAAGTGTAGTGGTACGGACATATAAACGCAATTATCTTAGAGAAGGCGGAGCATCTTGTAGTTCTGTATATTCCTGCTAATAGAGGGTCTAATGCCAATTACGACGGAGTGTTGAACTCAATTAAACATACCCACATCTTCTATCAAATCAAGAGTTTACATGTAAAAGCCTAGTCTCCGAAGTGTAGTGGTATGGACATATAAACGCAATTATCTTAGAGAAGGCGGAGCTTCTTGCAGTTCTGTATATTCCTGCTAATAGAGAGTCTAATGCCAATTACGACGGAGTGTTCAACTCAATTAAACATACCCACGTCGTCGATCAAATCAAGAGTTTACGTATTAAAGCGTTTACTCCGAAGTGTAGTGGTATGGACATATAAACGCAATTATGTTAGAGAAGGCGGAGTTTCTTACAGTCCTGTATATTCCTGCTAATAAAGGGTCTATTGTTAATAACGACGGAGTGTTCAACTCAATTAAACATACCCACGTATTCTATCAAATCAAGAGTTTACGTATAAAAGCGTAGTCTTTGAAGAGAAGTTGTATGGACATATAAACGCAATTATCTAAGAGAAGGCGGAGTTTCTTGCAGTTCTGTGTATTCCTGCTTATAGAGGGTCAAATGTTAATAACGACGAAGTGTTCAATTCAATTAACTATATCCACGTCTTCTATCAAATCAAGAGTTTACGTATAAAAGCGTAGTCTCCGAAGTGAAGTGTCATAGACATATAAACCTAATTATCTTAGAGAAGGCGGAGTTTCTTGCAGTTCTGTATATTCCTGCTAATAGAGTGTCGTATGCGAATAACGACGTAGTGTTGGAATCAATTAAACATACCCACGTCTTCTATCAAATCAAGAGTTTACATGTAAAAGCGTAGTCTCCGAAGTGTAGTATGGACATATAAACGCAATTATCTTAGAGAAGGCGGAGCTTCTTGCAGTTCTGTATATTCCTGCTAATAGAGGGTCTTATGCCAATTACGAAGGAGTGTTGAACTTTATTAAACATACCCACATCTTCTATCAAATCAAGAGTTTACATGTAAAAGCGTAGTCTCCGAAGTGTAGTGGTATGGACATATAAACGCAATTATCTTCGAGAAGGCGGAGCTTCTTGCAGTTTTGTATATTCCTTCTAATAGAGAGTCTAATGCCAATAACGACGGAGTGTTCAACTCAATTAAACATACCCACGTCGTCTTTCAAATAAGAGTTTACGTATAAAAGCGTAGTCTCCGAAGTGTAGTGGTACCGTATGGACATATAAACGCAATTATCTTAGAGAAGGCGGAGTTTCTTGCAATTCTGTATATTTCTGCTAAAAGAGGGTCTAATGCCAATTACGACGGAGTGTTCAACTCAATAAACTGGATCCAAGTCTTCTATCAAATCAAGAGTTTACGTGTAAAAGCGTAGTCTCCGAAGTGAAGTGTCATAGACATATACACGCAATTATCTTAAAGAAGGCGGAGTTTCTTGCAGTTCTGTATATTCCTGCTAATAGAGGGTCTATTGCCAATAACGACGGAGTGTTTAACTCAATTAAACATACCCACGTCTTGTATTAAATCAAGAGTTTACATGTTAAAGCGTAGTTTCCGAAGTGAAGTGTCATAGACATATAAACGCAATTATCTAAGAGAAGGCGGAGTTTCTTGCAGTTCTGTGTATTCCTGCTAATAGAAGGTCTAATGCCAATAACGACGAAGTGTTCAACTCAATTAAACATACCCACGTATTCTATCAAATCAAGAGTTTACGTATAAAAGCATTGACTCCGAAGTGTAGTGGTATGGACATATAAACGCAATTTTCTTAGAGAAGGCGGAGTTTCTTGCAGTTCTGTATATTCCTGCTAATAGAGGGTCTATTGCCAATTACGACGGAGTGTTTAACTCAATTAAACATACCCACGTATTCTATCAAATCAAGAGTTTACGTATAAAAGCGTTGTCTCCGAAGTGAAGTGTTATAGACATATAAACGCAATTATCTAAGAGAAGGCGGAGTTTCTTGCAGTTCTGTGTATTCCTGCTAATAGAGGGTCTAATGCCAATTACGATGGAATGTTCAACTTAATTAAACATACCCACGTCGTCCATCAAATCAAGAGTTTACGTATAAAAGCGTAGTCTCCGAAGTGAAGTGGTACCGTATGGACATATAAACGCAGTTATCTAAGAGAAGGCGGAGTTTCTAGCAGTTCCGTATATTCCTGCTAATAGAGGGTATAATGCCAATTACGACGGATTGTTCAAATCAATTAAACTAACCCACGTCTTCTATCAAATCAAGAGTTTACGTATAAAAGCGTAGTCTCCGAAGTGAAGTGTCATAGACATATAAACACAATTATCTTAGAGAAGGCGGAGTTTCTTGCAGTTCTGTATATTCCTGCTAATAGAGGGTCTAATGCCAATAACGACGGAGTGTTCAACTCAATTAACCATATCCACGTCTTCTATCAAATCAAGAGTTTACGTATAAAAACGTAGTCTTTGAAGTGAAGTGGTATGGACATATACACGCAATTATCTAAGAGAAGGCGGAGTTTCTTGCAGTTCTGTGTATTCCTGCTAATAGAGGGTCTATTGCCAATAACGACGGAGTGTTCAACTCAATTAAACATATCCACGTCTTCTATCAAATCAAGAGTTAACGTGTAAATGCGTAATCTACGAAGTGAAGTGTCATAGACATATAAACGCAATTATCCTAGAGAAGGCGGAGTTTCTTGCAGTTCTGTATATTCCTGCTTATCTAGAGTCTAATGCCAATCACGACGGAGTGTTCAACTTAATTAAACATACCCACGTCTTCTATCAAATCAAGAGTTTACGTATAAAAGCGTAGTCTCCGAAGTGAAGTGTCATAGACATATAAACCTAATTATCTAAGACAAGGCGGAGTTTCTTGCAGTTCTGTATATTCCTGCTAATAGAGTGTCGAATGCCAATAACGACAGAGTGTTGAAATCAATTAAACAAACCCACGTCTTCTATCAAATCAAGAGTTAACATGTAAAAGCGTAGTCTCCGAAGTGAAGTGTCAAACATATAAACCTAATTATCTTAGAAAAAGGCGGAGTTTCTTGCAGTTCTGTATATTCCTGCTAATAGAGTGTCGTATGCTTATAACGACGGAGTGTTGAAATCAATTAAATATACCCACGTCTTCTATCAAATCAAGAGTTTACATGTAAAAGCGTAGTCTCCAAAGTGTAGTGGTACGGACATATAAACGCAATTATCTTAGAGAAGGCGGAGCATCTTGTAGTTCTGTATATTCCTGCTAATAGAGGGTCTAATGCCAATTACGACGGAGTGTTGAACTCAATTAAACATACCCACATCTTCTATCAAATCAAGAGTTTACATGTAAAAGCCTAGTCTCCGAAGTGTAGTGGTATGGACATATAAACGCAATTATCTTAGAGAAGGCGGAGTTTCTTACAGTCCTGTATATTCCTGCTAATAAAGGGTCTATTGTTAATAACGACGGAGTGTTCAACTCAATTAAACATACCCACGTATTCTATCAAATCAAGAGTTTACGTATAAAAGCGTAGTCTTTGAAGAGAAGTTGTATGGACATATAAACGCAATTATCTAAGAGAAGGCGGAGTTTCTTGCAGTTCTGTGTATTCCTGCTAATAGAGGGTCAAATGTTAATAACGACGAAGTGTTCAATTCAATTAACTATATCCACGTCTTCTATCAAATCAAGAGTTTACGTATAAAAGCGTAGTCTCCGAAGTGAAGTGTCATAGACATATAAACCTAATTATCTTAGAGAAGGCGGAGTTTCTTGCAGTTCTGTATATTCCTGCTAATAGAGTGTCGTATGCCAATAACGACGTAGTGTTGGAATCAATTAAACATACCCACGTCTTCTATCAAATCAAGAGTTAACATGTAAAAGCGTAGTCTCCGAAGTGTAGTATGGACATATAAACGCAATTATCTTAGAGAAGGCGGAGTTTCTTGCAGTTCTGTATATTCCTGCTAATAGAGTGTCGTATGCCAATAACGACGTAGTGTTGGAATCAATTAAACATACCCACGTCTTCTATCAAATCAAGAGTTAACATGTAAAAGCGTAGTCTCCGAAGTGTAGTATGGACATATAAACGCAATTATCTTAGAGAAGGCGGAGCTTCTTGCAGTTCTGTATATTCCTGCTAAGAGAGGGTCTTATGCCAATTACGAAGGAGTGTTGAACTTTATTAAACATACCCACATCTTCTATCAAATCAAGAGTTTACATGTAAAAGCGTAGTCTCCGAAGTGTAGTGGTATGGACATATAAACGCAATTATCTTCGAGAAGGCGGAGCTTCTTGCAGTTTTGTATATTCCTTCTAATAGAGAGTCTAATGCCAATAACGACGGAGTGTTCAACTCAATTAAACATACCCACGTCGTCTTTCAAATAAGAGTTTACGTATAAAAGCGTAGTCTCCGAAGTGTAGTGGTACCGTATGGACATATAAACGCAATTATCTTAGAGAAGGCGGAGTTTCTTGCAATTCTGTATATTTCTGCTAAAAGAGGGTCTAATGCCAATTACGACGGAGTGTTCAACTCAATAAACTATATCCACGTCTTCTATCAAATCAAGAGTTTACGTGTAAAAGCGTAGTCTCCGAAGTGAAGTGTCATAGACATATACACGCAATTATCTTAGAGAAGGCGGAGTTTCTTGCAGTTCTGTATATTCCTGCTAATAGAGGGTCTATTGCCAATAACGACGGAGTGTTTTACTCAATTAAACATACCCACGTATTCTATCAAATCAAGAGTTTACGTATAAAAGCGTTGTCTCCGAAGTGAAGTGTTATAGACATATAAACGCAATTATCTAAGAGAAGGCGGAGTTTCTTGCAGGTCTGTGTATTCCTGCTAATAGAGGGTCTAATGCCAATTACGCTGGAATGTTCAACTTAATTAAACATACCCACGTCGTCTATCAAATCAAGAGTTTACGTATAAAAGCGTAGTCTCCGAAGTGAAGTGGTACCGTATGGACATATAAAAGCAATTATCTAAGAGAAGGCGGAGTTTCTAGCAGTTCCGTATATTCCTGCTAATAAAGGGTCTAATGATAATTACGACGGAGTGTTCAACTCAATTAACCATATCCACGTCTTCTATCAAATCAAGAGTTTACATGTAAAAGCGTAATCTCCGAAGTGAAGTGTCATGGACATATAAACTCAATTATCTTAGAGAAGGCGGAGCTTCTTGCAGTTCTGTGTATTTCTGCTAATAGAGGGTCTAATGCCAATTACGATCGAGTGTTCAACTCAATTAAACATATCCACGTCTTCTATCAAATCAAGATTTTGCGTATAAAAGCGTAGTCTCCGAAGTGAAGTGTCATAGACATATAAACGCAATTATCTAAGAGAAGGCGGAGTTTCTTGCAGTTCTGTATATTCCTGCTAATAAAGGGTCTAATGCTTATAACGACGGAGTGTTCAACTTAATTAAAAATACCCACGTCTTCTATCAAATCAAGAGTTTACGTATAAAAGCGTAGTCTCCGAAGTGAAGTGTCATAGACATATAAACGCAATTATCTAAGAGAAGGCGGAGTTTCTTGCAGTTCTGTATATTACTGCTAATAGAGGGTCTAATGCCAATAACGACGGAGTGTTCAACTCCATTAAACATACCCACGTCTTATATCAAATCAAGAGTTTACGTATAAAAGCGTAGTCTCCGAAGTGTGGTGGTATGGACATATAAACGCAATTATCTTAGAGAAGGCGGAGTTTCTTGCAGTTCTGTATATTCCTGCTAATAGAAGGTCTAATTCCAATCACGACGAAGTGTTTAACTCAATTAAACTTACCCACGTCTTCTATCAAATCAAGAGTTAACGTGTAAATGCGTAATCTACGAATTGTAGTGGTATGGACATATAAATGCAATTATCTAAGAGAAGGCGGATCTTCTTGCAGTTCTGTATATTCCTGCTAATAATGGGGCTAATGCCAATTACGACGGAGTGTTCAACTCAATTAAACATACCCACGTCTTCTATCAAAACAAGAGTTTACGTGTTAATGCGTAATCTACGAAGTGAAGTGTCATAGACATATAAACGAAATTATCCTAGAGCAGGCGGAGTTTCTTGCAGTTCTGTATATTCCTGCTAATAGAAGGTCTATTGCCAATTACGACGGAGTGTTCAACTCCATTAAACATACCCACGTCTTCTATCAAATCAAGAGTTTACATAAAAAATGCGTAAAATACGAAGTGTAGTGGTATGGACATATAAACGCAATTATCTAAGAGAAGGCGGATCTTCTTGCAATTCTTTATATTCCGGCTAATAGATGGTCTAATGCCAATAACGACGGAGTGTTCAACTCAATTAAACATACCCACGTCTTCTATCAAATCAAGAGTTAACATGTAAAAGCGTAGTCTCCGAGGTGTAGTGTCATGGACATATAAACGCAATTATCCTAGAGAAGGCGGAGTTTCTTGCACTTCTGTATATTCCTGCTAATAGAGGGTCTAATGTCAATAACGACGTAGTGTAAAACTCAATTAAACATAGCCACATCTTCTATCAAATCAAGAGTTTACGTATAAAAGCGTAGTCTCCGAAGTGAAGTGTCATAGACATATAAACGCAATTATCTAAGAGAAGGCGGAGTTTCTTGCAGTTCTGTGTATTCCTGCTAATAGAGGGTCTCATGCCAATTACAATAGAGTGTTCAACTTAATTAAACATACCAACGTCTTCTATCAAATCAAGAGTTTACGTGTAAAAGCGTAGTCTCCGAAGTGAAGTGTCATAGACATATAAACGCAATTATCTTAGAGAAGGCGGAGTTTCTTGCAGTTCTGTATATAGCTGCTAATAGAGGGTCTAATGCCAATAACGACGGAGTGTTCAACTCCATTAAACATACCCACGTCTTCTATCAAATCAAGAGTTTACGTATAAAAGCATAGTCTCCGAAGTGTAGTGGTATGGACATATAAACGCAATTATATTAAAGAAGGCGGAGCTTTTTGCAGTTCTGTATGCTCCTGCTAATAGAAGGTCTAATGCCAATCACGACGGAGTGTTCAACTCAATTAACCATATCCACGTCTTCTATTAAATCAAGAGTTTACGTGTAAAAGCGTAGTCTCCGAAGTGAAGTGTCATAGACATATAAACGCAATTATCTAAGAGAAGGCGGAGTTTCTTGCAGTTCTGTGTATTTCTGCTAATAGAGGGTCTCATGCCAATTACAATGGAGTGTTCAACTTAATTAAACATACCAACGTCTTCTATCAAATCAAGAGTTTAAGTGTAAAAGCGTAGTCTCCGAAGTGAAGTGTCATAGACATATAAACGCAATTATCTTAGAGAAGGCGGAGCTTCTTGCAGTTCTTTTATTCCTGCTAATAAAGGGTCTAATGCCAATAACGACAGAGTGTTCAACTCAATTAACCATATCCACGTCTTCTATCAAATCAAGAGTTTACATGTAAAAGCGTAGTCTCCGAAGTGAAGTGTCATAGACATATAAACGCATTTATCTTAAAAAAGGTGAAGCTTCTTGAAGTTCTGTATATTCCTGCTTATAGAGGGTCTAATGCCAATAACGACGGAGTGTTCAACTCAATTAACCATATCCACGTCTTCTATCAAATCAAGAGTTTACATGTTAAAGCGTAGTTTTCGAAGTGAAGTGTCATAGACATATAAACGCAATTATCTAAGAGAAGGCGGAGTTTCTTGCAGTTCTGTGTATTCCTGCTAATAGAAGGTCTAATGCCAATAACGACGAAGTGTTCAACTCAATTAAACATACCCACGTATTCTATCAAATCAAGAGTTTACGTATAAAAGCATTGACTCCGAAGTGTAGTGGTATGGACATATAAACGCAATTTTCTTAGAGAAGGCGGAGTTTCTTGCAGTTCTGTATATTCCTGCTAATAGAGGGTCTATTGCCAATTACGACGGAGTGTTTAACTCAATTAAACATACCCAAGTATTCTATCAAATCAAGAGTTTACGTATAAAAGCGTTGTCTCCGAAGTGAAGTGTTATAGACATATAAACGCAATTATCTAAGAGAAGGCGAAGTTTCTTGCAGTTCTGTGTATTCCTGCTAATAGAGGGTCTAATGCCAATTACGATGGAATGTTCAACTTAATTAAACATACCCACGTCTTATATCAAATCAAGAGTTTACGTATAAAAGCGTAGTCTCCGAAGTGTGGTGGTATGGACATATAAACGCAATTATCTTAGAGAAGGCGGAGTTTCTTGCAGTTCTGTATATTCCTGCTAATAGAAGGTCTAATTCCAATCACGACGAAGTGTTTAACTCAATTAAACTTACCCACTTCTTCTATCAAATCAAGAGTTAACGTGTAAATGCGTAATCTACGAATTGTAGTGGTATGGACATATAAATGCAATTATCTAAGAGAAGGCGGATCTTCTTGCAGTTCTGTATATTCCTGCTAATAATGGGGCTAATGCCAATTACGACGGAGTGTTCAACTCAATTAAACATACCCACGTCTTCTATCAAAACAAGAGTTTACGTGTAAATGCGTAATCTACGAAGTGAAGTGTCATAGACATATAAACGAAATTATCCTAGAGAAGGCGGAGTTTCTTGCAGTTCTGTATATTCCTGCTAATAGAAGGTCTATTGCCAATTACGACGGAGTGTTCAACTTCATTAAACATACCCACGTCTTCTATCAAATCAAGAGTTTACATAAAAAATGCGTAAAATACGAAGTGTAGTGGTATGGACATATAAACGCAATTATCTAAGAGAAGGCGGATCTTCTTGCAATTCTTTATATTCCGGCTAATAGATGGTCTAATGCCAATAACGACGGAGTGTTCAACTCAATTAAACATACCCACGTCTTCTATCAAATCAAGAGTTTACATGTAAAAGCGTAGTCTCCGAAGTGTAGTGTCATGGACATATAAACGCAATTATCCTAGAGAAGGCGAAGTTTCTTGCAGTTCTGTATATTCCTGCTTATAGAGGGTCTAATGTCAATAACGACGTAGTGTAAAACTCAATTAAACATAGCCACGTCTTCTATCAAATCAAGAGTTTACGTATAAAAGCGTAGTCTCCGAAGTGAAGTGTCATAGACATATAAACGCAATTATCTAAGAGAAGGCGGAGTTTCTTGCAGTTCTGTGTATTCCTGCTAATAGAGGGTCTCATGCCAATTACAATAGAGTGTTCAACTTAATTAAACATACCAACGTCTTCTATCAAATCAAGAGTTTACGTGTAAAAGCGTAGTCTCCGAAGTGAAGTGTCATAGACATATAAACGCAATTATCTTAGAGAAGGCGGAGCTTTTTGCAGTTCTGTATGCTCCTGCTAATAGAAGGTCTAATGCCAATCACGACGGAGTGTTCAACTCAATTAACCATATCCACGTCTTCTATTAAATCAAGAGTTTACGTGTAAAAGCGTAGTCTCCGAAGTGAAGTGTCATAGACATATAAACGCAATTATCTAAGAGAAGGCGGAGTTTCTTGCAGTTCTGTGTATTCCTGCTAATAGAAGGTCTAATGCCAATTACAATGGAGTGTTCAACTTAATTAAACATACCAACGTCTTCTATCAAATCAAGAGTTTACGTGTAAAAGCGTAGTCTCCGAAGTGAAGTGTCATAGACATATAAACGCAAGTATCTTAGAGAAGGCGGAGCTTCTTGCAGTTCTGTGTATTCCTGCTAATAAAGGGTCTAATGCCAATAACGACAGAGTGTTCAACTCAATTAACCATATCCACGTCTTCTATTAAATCAAGAGTTTACGTGTAAAAGCGTAGTCTCCGAAGTGAAGTGTCATAGACATATAAACGCAATTATCTAAGAGAAGGCGGAGTTTCTTGCAGTTCTGTGTATTCCTGCTAATAGAAGGTCTAATGCCAATTACAATGGAGTGTTCAACTTAATTAAACATACCAACGTCTTCTATCAAATCAAGAGTTTACGTGTAAAAGCGTAGTCTCCGAAGTGAAGTGTCATAGACATATAAACGCAATTATCTAAGAGAAGGCGGAGTTTCTTGCAGTTCTGTGTATTCCTGCTAATAAAGGGTCTAATGTCAATTACAATGGAGTGTTCAACTTAATTAAACATACCAACGTCTTCTATCAAATCAAGAGTTTACGTGTAAAAGCGTAGTCTCCGAAGTGAAGTGTCATAGACATATAAACGCAATTATCTTAGAGAAGGCGGAGCTTCTTGCAGTTCTGTGTATTCCTGCTAATAAAGGGTCTAATGCCAATAACGACAGAGTGTTCAACTCAATTAACCATATCCACGTCTTCTATCAAATCAAGAGTTTACATGTAAAAGCGTAGTCTCCGAAGTGAAGTGTCATAGACATATAAACGCATTTATCTTAAAAAAGGTGGAGCTTCTTGAAGTTCTGTATATTCCTGCTTATAGAGGGTCTAATGCCAATAACGACGGAGTGTTCAACTCAATTAACCATATCCACGTCTTCTATCAAATTAAGAGTTTACATGTCAAAGCGTAGTTTCCGAAGTGAAGTGTCATAGACATATAAACGCAATTATCTAAGAGAAGGCGGAGTTTCTTGCAGTTCTGTGTATTCCTGCTAATAGAAGGTCTAATGCCAATAACGACGAAGTGTTCAACTCAATTAAACATACCCACGTATTCTATCAAATCAAGAGTTTACGTATAAAAGCATTGACTCCGAAGTGTAGTGGTATGGACATATAAACGCAATTTTCTTAGAGAAGGCGGAGTTTCTTGCAGTTCTGTATATTCCTGCTAATAGAGGGTCTATTGCCAATTACGACGGAGTGTTTAACTTAATTAAACATACCCACGTATTCTATCAAATCAAGAGTTTACGTATAAAAGCGTTGTCTCCGAAGTGAAGTGTTATAGACATATAAACGCAATTATCTAAGAGAAGGCGGAGTTTCTTGCAGTTCTGTGTATTCCTGCTAATAGAGGGTCTAATGCCAATTACGATGGAATGTTCAACTTAATTAAACATACCCACGTCGTCTATCAAATCAAGAGTTTACGTATAAAAGCGTAGTCTCCGAAGTGTAGTGGTACCGTATGGACATATAAACGCAATTATCTAAGAGAAGGCGGAGTTTCTAGCAGTTCCGTATATTCCTGCTAATAATGGGTCTAATGCCAATTACGACGGATTGTTCAAATCAATTAAACTAACCCACGTCTTCTATCAAATCAAGAGTTTACGTATAAAAGCGTAGTCTCCGAAGTGAAGTGTCATAGACATATAAACACAATTATCTTAGAGAAGGCGGAGTTTCTTGCAGTTCTGTATATTCCTGCTAATAGAGGGTCTAATGCCAATAACGACGAAGTGTTCAACTCAATTAACCATATCCACGTCTTCTATCAAATCAAGAGTTTACGTATAAAAGCGTAGTCTTTGAAGTGAAGTGGTATGGACATATACACGCAATTATCTAAGAGAAGGCGGAGTTTCTTGCAGTTCTGTGTATTCCTGCTAATAGAGGGTCTATTGCCAATAACGACGGAGTGTTCAACTCAATTAAACATATCCACGTCTTCTATCAAATCAAGAGTTTACGTGTAAATGCGTAATCTACGAAGTGAAGTGTCATAGACATATAAACGCAATTATCCTAGAGAAGGCGGAGTTTCTTGCAGTTCTGTATATTCCTGCTTATCTAGAGTCTAATGCCAATCACGAAGGAGTGTTCAACTCAATTAAACATACCCACGTCTTCTATCAAATCAAGAGTTTACGTATAAAAGCGTAGTCTCCGAAGTGAAGTGTCATAGACATATAAACCTAATTATCTAAGACAAGGCGGAGTTTCTTGCAGTTCTGTATATTCCTGCTAATAGAGTGTCGTATGCCAATAACGACAGAGTGTTGAAATCAATTAAACAAACCCACGTCTTCTATCAAATCAAGAGTTTACATGTAAAAGCGTAGTCTCCGAAGTGAAGTGTCAAACATATAAACCTAATTATCTTAGAAAAAGGCGGAGTTTCTTGCAGTTCTGTATATTCCTGCTAATAGAGTGTCGTATGCTAATAACGACGGAGTGTTGAAATCAATTAAATATACCCACGTCTTCTATCAAATCAAGAGTTTACATGTAAAAGCGTAGTCTCCATAGTGTAGTGGTACGGACATATAAACGCAATTATCTTAGAGAAGGCGGAGCATCTTGTAGTTCTGTATATTCCTGCTAATAGAGGGTCTAATGCCAATTACGACGGAGTGTTGAACTCAATTAAACATACCCACATCTTCTATCAAATCAAGAGTTTACATGTAAAAGCCTAGTCTCCGAAGTGTAGTGGTATGGACATATAAACGCAATTATCTTAGAGAAGGCGGAGCTTCTTGCAGTTCTGTATATTCCTGCTAATAGAGAGTCTAATGCCAATTACGACGGAGTGTTCAACTCAATTAAACATACCCACGTCGTCGATCAAATCAAGAGTTTACGTATTAAAGCGTTGACTCCGAAGTGTAGTGGTATGGACATATAAACGCAATTATCTTAGAGAAGGCGGAGTTTCTTACAGTCCTGTATATTCCTGCTAATAAAGGGTCTATTGTTAATAACGACGGAGTGTTCAACTCAATTAAACATACCCACGTATTCTATCAAATCAAGAGTTTACGTATAAAAGCGTAGTCTTTGAAGAGAAGTTGTATGGACATATAAACGCAATTATCTAAGAGAAGGCGGAGTTTCTTGCAGTTCTGTGTATTCCTGCTAATAGAGGGTCAAATGTTAATAACGACGAAGTGTTCAATTCAATTAACTATATCCACGTCTTCTATCAAATCAAGAGTTTACGTATAAAAGCGTAGTCTCCGAAGTGAAGTGTCATAGACATATAAACCTAATTATCTTAGAGAAGGCGGAGTTTCTTGCAGTTCTGTATATTCCTGCTAATAGAGTGTCGTATGCCAATAACGACGTAGTGTTGGAATCAATTAAACATACCCACGTCTTCTATCAAATCAAGAGTTAACATGTAAAAGCGTAGTCTCCGAAGTGTAGTATGGACATATAAACGCAATTATCTTAGAGAAGGCGGAGCTTCTTGCAGTTCTGTATATTTTTGCTAATAGAGGGTCTTATGCCAATTACGAAGGAGTGTTGAACTTTATTAAACATACCCACATCTTCTATCAAATCAAGAGTTTACATGTAAAAGCGTAGTCTCCGAAGTGTAGTGGTATGGACATATAAACGCAATTATCTTCGAGAAGGCGGAGCTTCTTGCAGTTTTGTATATTCCTTCTAATAGAGAGTCTAATGCCAATAACGACGGAGTGTTCAACTCAATTAAACATACCCACGTCGTCTTTCAAATAAGAGTTTACGTATAAAAGCGTAGTCTCCGAAGTGTAGTGGTACCGTATGGACATATAAACGCAATTATCTTAGAGAAGGCGGAGTTTCTTGCAATTCTGTATATTTCTGCTAAAAGAGGGTCTAATGCCAATTACGACGGAGTGTTCAACTCAATAAACTATATCCACGTCTTCTATCAAATCAAGAGTTTACGTGTAAAAGCGTAGTCTCCGAAGTGAAGTGTCATAGACATATACACGCAATTATCTTAGAGAAGGCGGAGTTTCTTGCAGTTCTGTATATTCCTGCTAATAGAGGGTCTATTGCCAATAACGACGGAGTGTTTAACTCAATTAAACATACCCACGTATTCTATCAAATCAAGAGTTTACGTATAAAAGCGTTGTCTCCGAAGTGAAGTGTTATAGACATATAAACGCAATTATCTAAGAGAAGGCGGAGTTTCTTGCAGGTCTGTGTATTCCTGCTAATAGAGGGTCTAATGCCAATTACGATGGAATGTTCAACTTAATTAAACATACCCACGTCGTCTATCAAATCAAGAGTTTACGTATAAAAGCGTAGTCTCCGAAGTGTAGTGGTACCGTATGGACATATAAAAGCAATTATCTAAGAGAAGGCGGAGTTTCTAGCAGTTCCGTATATTCCTGCTAATAAAGGGTCTAATGATAATTACGACGTAGTGTAAAACTCAATTAAACATAGCCACGTCTTCTATCAAATCAAGAGTTTACGTATAAAAGCGTAGTCTCCGAAGTGAAGTGTCATAGACATATAAACGCAATTATCTAAGAGAAGGCGGAGTTTCTTGCAGTTCTGTGTATTCCTGCTAATAGAGGGTCTCATGCCAATTACAATAGAGTGTTCAACTTAATTAAACATACCAACGTCTTCTATCAAATCAAGAGTTTACGTGTAAAAGCGTAGTCTCCGAAGTGAAGTGTCATAGACATATAAACGCAATTATCTTAGAGAAGGCGGAGTTTCTTGCAGTTCTGTATATAGCTGCTAATAGAGGGTCTGATGCCAATAACGACGGAGTGTTCAACTCCATTAAACATACCCACGTCTTCTATCAAATCAAGAGTTTACGTATAAAAGCATAGTCTCCGAAGTGAAGTGTCATAGACATATAAACACAATTATCTTAGAGAAGGCGGAGTTTCTTGCAGTTCTGTATATTCCTGCTAATAGAGGGTCTAATGCCAATAACGACGAAGTGTTCAACTCAATTAACCATATCCACGTCTTCTATCAAATCAAGAGTTTACGTATAAAAGCGTAGTCTTTGAAGTGAAGTGGTATGGACATATACACGCAATTATCTAAGAGAAGGCGGAGTTTCTTGCAGTTCTGTGTATTCCTGCTAATAGAGGGTCTATTGCCAATAACGACGGAGTGTTCAACTCAATTAAACATATCCACGTCTTCTATCAAATCAAGAGTTTACGTGTAAATGCGTAATCTACGAAGTGAAGTGTCATAGACATATAAACGCAATTATCCTAGAGAAGGCGGAGTTTCTTGCAGTTCTGTATATTCCTGCTTATCTAGAGTCTAATGCCAATCACGACGGAGTGTTCAACTCAATTAAACATACCCACGTCTTCTATCAAATCAAGAGTTTACGTATAAAAGCGTAGTCTCCGAAGTGAAGTGTCATAGACATATAAACCTAATTATCTAAGACAAGGCGGAGTTTCTTGCAGTTCTGTATATTCCTGCTAATAGAGTGTCGTATGCCAATAACGACAGAGTGTTGAAATCAATTAAACAAACCCACGTCTTCTATCAAATCAAGAGTTTACATGTAAAAGCGTAGTCTCCGAAGTGAAGTGTCAAACATATAAACCTAATTATCTTAGAAAAAGGCGGAGTTTCTTGCAGTTCTGTATATTCCTGCTAATAGAGTGTCGTATGCTAATAACGACGGAGTGTTGAAATCAATTAAATATACCCACGTCTTCTATCAAATCAAGAGTTTACATGTAAAAGCGTAGTCTCCATAGTGTAGTGGTACGGACATATAAACGCAATTATCTTAGAGAAGGCGGAGCATCTTGTAGTTCTGTATATTCCTGCTAATAGAGGGTCTAATGCCAATTACGACGGAGTGTTGAACTCAATTAAACATACCCACATCTTCTATCAAATCAAGAGTTTACATGTAAAAGCCTAGTCTCCGAAGTGTAGTGGTATGGACATATAAACGCAATTATCTTAGAGAAGGCGGAGCTTCTTGCAGTTCTGTATATTCCTGCTAATAGAGAGTCTAATGCCAATTACGACGGAGTGTTCAACTCAATTAAACATACCCACGTCGTCGATCAAATCAAGAGTTTACGTATTAAAGCGTTGACTCCGAAGTGTAGTGGTATGGACATATAAACGCAATTATCTTAGAGAAGGCGGAGTTTCTTACAGTCCTGTATATTCCTGCTAATAAAGGGTCTATTGTTAATAACGACGGAGTGTTCAACTCAATTAAACATACCCACGTATTCTATCAAATCAAGAGTTTACGTATAAAAGCGTAGTCTTTGAAGAGAAGTTGTATGGACATATAAACGCAATTATCTAAGAGAAGGCGGAGTTTCTTGCAGTTCTGTGTATTCCTGCTAATAGAGGGTCAAATGTTTATAACGACGAAGTGTTCAATTCAATTAACTATATCCACGTCTTCTATCAAATCAAGAGTTTACGTATAAAAGCGTAGTCTCCGAAGTGAAGTGTCATAGACATATAAACCTAATTATCTTAGAGAAGGCGGAGTTTCTTGCAGTTCTGTATATTCCTGCTAATAGAGTGTCGTATGCCAATAACGACGTAGTGTTGGAATCAATTAAACATACCCACGTCTTCTATCAAATCAAGAGTTAACATGTAAAAGCGTAGTCTCCGAAGTGTAGTATGGACATATAAACGCAATTATCTTAGAGAAGGCGGAGCTTCTTGCAGTTCTGTATATTCCTGCTAATAGAGGGTCTTATGCCAATTACGAAGGAGTGTTGAACTTTATTAAACATACCCACATCTTCTATCAAATCAAGAGTTTACATGTAAAAGCGTAGTCTCCGAAGTGTAGTGGTATGGACATATAAACGCAATTATCTTCGAGAAGGCGGAGCTTCTTGCAGTTTTGTATATTCCTTCTAATAGAGAGTCTAATGCCAATAACGACGGAGTGTTCAACTCAATTAAACATACCCACGTCGTCTTTCAAATAAGAGTTTACGTATAAAAGCGTAGTCTCCGAAGTGTAGTGGTACCGTATGGACATATAAACGCAATTATCTTAGAGAAGGCGGAGTTTCTTGCAATTCTGTATATTTCTGCTAAAAGAGGGTCTAATGCCAATTACGACGGAGTGTTCAACTCAATAAACTATATCCACGTCTTCTATCAAATCAAGAGTTTACGTGTAAAAGCGTAGTCTCCGAAGTGAAGTGTCATAGACATATACACGCAATTATCTTAGAGAAGGCGGAGTTTCTTGCAGTTCTGTATATTCCTGCTAATAGAGGGTCTATTGCCAATAACGACGGAGTGTTTAACTCAATTAAACATACCCACGTATTCTATCAAATCAAGAGTTTACGTATAAAAGCGTTGTCTCCGAAGTGAAGTGTTATAGACATATAAACGCAATTATCTAAGAGAAGGCGGAGTTTCTTGCAGGTCTGTGTATTCCTGCTAATAGAGGGTCTAATGCCAATTACGATGGAATGTTCAACTTAATTAAACATACCCACGTCGTCTATCAAATCAAGAGTTTACGTATAAAAGCGTAGTCTCCGAAGTGTAGTGGTACCGTATGGACATATAAAAGCAATTATCTAAGAGAAGGCGGAGTTTCTAGCAGTTCCGTATATTCCTGCTAATAAAGGGTCTAATGATAATTACGACGTAGTGTAAAACTCAATTAAACATAGCCACGTCTTCTATCAAATCAAGAGTTTACGTATAAAAGCGTAGTCTCCGAAGTGAAGTGTCATAGACATATAAACGCAATTATCTAAGAGAAGGCGGAGTTTCTTGCAGTTCTGTGTATTCCTGCTAATAGAGGGTCTCATGCCAATTACAATAGAGTGTTCAACTTAATTAAACATACCAACGTCTTCTATCAAATCAAGAGTTTACGTGTAAAAGCGTAGTCTCCGAAGTGAAGTGTCATAGACATATAAACGCAATTATCTTAGAGAAGGCGGAGTTTCTTGCAGTTCTGTATATAGCTGCTAATAGAGGGTCTGATGCCAATAACGACGGAGTGTTCAACTCCATTAAACATACCCACGTCTTCTATCAAATCAAGAGTTTACGTATAAAAGCATAGTCTCCGAAGTGTAGTGGTATGGACATATAAACGCAATTATATTAAAGAAGGCGGAGCTTTTTGCAGTTCTGTATGCTCCTGCTAATAGAAGGTCTAATGCCAATCACGACGGAGTGTTCAACTCAATTAACCATATCCACGTCTTCTATTAAATCAAGAGTTTACGTGTAAAAGCGTAGTCTCCGAAGTGAAGTGTCATAGACATATAAACGCAATTATCTAAGAGAAGGCGGAGTTTCTTGCAGTTCTGTGTATTTCTGCTAATAGAGGGTCTCATGCCAATTACAATGGAGTGTTCAACTTAATTAAACATACCAACGTCTTCTATCAAATCAAGAGTTTAAGTGTAAAAGCGTAGTCTCCGAAGTGAAGTGTCATAGACATATAAACGCAAT
The DNA here is from genome assembly GCA_945910005.1 of Isoperla grammatica. Lineage (NCBI taxonomy): Eukaryota > Metazoa > Arthropoda > Insecta > Plecoptera > Perlodidae > Isoperla > Isoperla grammatica. The sequence continues at coordinate 34,142,876 of OX246740.1, forward strand.
TATCTTAGAGAAGGCGGAGCTTCTTGCAGTTCTTTTATTCCTGCTAATAAAGGGTCTAATGCCAATAACGACAGAGTGTTCAACTCAATTAACCATATCCACGTCTTCTATCAAATCAAGAGTTTACATGTAAAAGCGTAGTCTCCGAAGTGAAGTGTCATAGACATATAAACGCATTTATCTTAAAAAAGGTGAAGCTTCTTGAAGTTCTGTATATTCCTGCTTATAGAGGGTCTAATGCCAATAACGACGGAGTGTTCAACTCAATTAACCATATCCACGTCTTCTATCAAATCAAGAGTTTACATGTTAAAGCGTAGTTTCCGAAGTGAAGTGTCATAGACATATAAACGCAATTATCTAAGAGAAGGCGGAGTTTCTTGCAGTTCTGTGTATTCCTGCTAATAGAAGGTCTAATGCCAATAACGACGAAGTGTTCAACTCAATTAAACATACCCACGTATTCTATCAAATCAAGAGTTTACGTATAAAAGCGTTGTCTCCGAAGTGAAGTGTTATAGACATATAAACGCAATTATCTAAGAGAAGGCGGAGTTTCTTGCAGTTCTGAGTATTCCTGCTAATAGAGGGTCTAATGCCAATTACGATGGAATGTTCAACTTAATTAAACATACCCACGTCTTATATCAAATCAAGAGTTTACGTATAAAAGCGTAGTCTCCGAAGTGTGGTGGTATGGACATATAAACGCAATTATCTTAGAGAAGGCGGAGTTTCTTGCAGTTCTGTATATTCTTGCTAATAGAAGGTCTAATTCCAATCACGACGAAGTGTTTAACTCAATTAAACTTACCCACGTCTTCTATCAAATCAAGAGTTAACGTGTAAATGCGTAATCTACGAATTGTAGTGGTATGGACATATAAATGCAATTATCTAAGAGAAGGCGGATCTTCTTGCAGTTCTGTATATTCCTGCTAATAATGGGGCTAATGCCAATTACGACGGAGTGTTCAACTCAATTAAACATACCCACGTCTTCTATCAAAACAAGAGTTTACGTGTAAATGCGTAATCTACGAAGTGAAGTGTCATAGACATATAAACGAAATTATCCTAGAGAAGGCGGAGTTTCTTGCAGTTCTTTATATTCCTGCTAATAGAAGGTCTATTGCCAATTACGACGGAGTGTTCAACTTCATTAAACATACCCACGTCTTCTATCAAATCAAGAGTTTACATAAAAAATGCGTAAAATACGAAGTGTAGTGGTATGGACATATAAACGCAATTATCTAAGAGAAGGCGGATCTTCTTGCAATTCTTTATATTCCGGCTAATTGATGGTCTAATGCCAATAACGACGGAGTGTTCAACTCAATTAAACATACCCACGTCTTCTATCAAATCAAGAGTTTACATGTAAAAGCGTAGTCTCCGAAGTGTAGTGTCATGGACATATAAACGCAATTATCCTAGAGAAGGCGAAGTTTCTTGCAGTTCTGTATATTCCTGCTTATAGAGGGTCTAATGTCAATAACGACGTAGTGTAAAACTCAATTAAACATAGCCACGTCTTCTATCAAATCAAGAGTTTACGTATAAAAGCGTAGTCTCCGAAGTGAAGTGTCATAGACATATAAACGCAATTATCTAAGAGAAGGCGGAGTTTCTTGCAGTTCTGTGTATTCCTGCTAATAGAGGGTCTCATGCCAATTACAATAGAGTGTTCAACTTAATTAAACATACCAACGTCTTCTATCAAATCAAGAGTTTACGTGTAAAAGCGTAGTCTCCGAAGTGAAGTGTCATAGACATATAAACGCAATTATCTTAGAGAAGGCGGAGTTTCTTGCAGTTCTGTATATAGCTGCTAATAGAGGGTCTAATGCCAATAACGACGGAGTGTTCAACTCCATTAAACATACCCACGTCTTCTATCAAATCAAGAGTTTACGTATAAAAGCATAGTCTCCGAAGTGTAGTGGTATGGACATATAAACGCAATTATATTAAAGAAGGCGGAGCTTTTTGCAGTTCTGTATGCTCCTGCTAATAGAAGGTCTAATGCCAATCACGACGGAGTGTTCAACTCAATTAACCATATCCACGTCTTCTATTAAATCAAGAGTTTACGTGTAAAAGCGTAGTCTCCGAAGTGAAGTGTCATAGACATATAAACGCAATTATCTAAGAGAAGGCGGAGTTTCTTGCAGTTCTGTGTATTCCTGCTAATAGAAGGTCTAATGCCAATTACAATGGAGTGTTCAACTTAATTAAACATACCAACGTCTTCTATCAAATCAAGAGTTTACGTGTAAAAGCGTAGTCTCCGAAGTGAAGTGTCATAGACATATAAACGCAATTACCTTAGAGAAGGCGGAGCTTCTTGCAGTTCTGTGTATTCCTGCTAATAAAGGGTCTAATGCCAATAACGACAGAGTGTTCAACTCAATTAACAATATCCACGTCTTCTATTAAATCAAGAGTTTACGTGTAAAAGCGTAGTCTCCGAAGTGAAGTGTCATAGACATATAAACGCAATTATCTAAGAGAAGGCGGAGTTTCTTGCAGTTCTGTGTATTCCTGCTAATAGAAGGTCTAATGCCAATTACAATGGAGTGTTCAACTTAATTAAACATACCAACGTCTTCTATCAAATCAAGAGTTTACGTGTAAAAGCGTAGTCTCCGAAGTGAAGTGTCATAGACATATAAACGCAATTATCTAAGAGAAGGCGAAGTTTCTTGCAGTTCTGTGTATTCCTGCTAATAAAGGGTCTAATGTCAATTACAATGGAGTGTTCAACTTAATTAAACATACCAACGTCTTCTATCAAATCAAGAGTTTACGTGTAAAAGCGTAGTCTCCGAAGTGAAGTGTCATAGACATATAAACGCAATTATCTTAGAGAAGGCGGAGCTTCTTGCAGTTCTGTGTATTCCTGCTAATAAAGGGTCTAATGCCAATAACGACAGAGTGTTCAACTCAATTAACCATATCCACGTCTTCTATCAAATCAAGAGTTTACATGTAAAAGCGTAGTCTTCGAAGTGAAGTGTCATAGACATATAAACGCATTTATCTTAAAAAAGGTGGAGCTTCTTGAAGTTCTGTATATTCCTGCTTATAGAGGGTCTAATGCCAATAACGAGGGAGTGTTCAACTCAATTAACCATATCCACGTCTTCTATCAAATTAAGAGTTTACATGTTAAAGCGTAGTTTCCGAAGTGAAGTGTCATAGACATATAAACGCAATTATCTAAGAGAAGGCGGAGTTTCTTGCAGTTCTGTGTATTCCTGCTAATAGAAGGTCTAATGCCAATAACGACGAAGTGTTCAACTCAATTAAACATACCCACGTATTCTATCAAATCAAGAGTTTACGTATAAAAGCATTGACTCCGAAGTGTAGTGGTATGGACATATCAACGCAATTTTCTTAGAGAAGGCGGAGTTTCTTGCAGTTCTGTATATTCCTGCTAATAGAGGGTCTATTGCCAATTACGACGGAGTGTTTAACTCAATTAAACATACCCACGTATTCTATCAAATCAAGAGTTTACGTATAAAAGCGTTGTCTCCGAAGTGAAGTGTTATAGACATATAAAAGCAATTATCTAAGAGAAGGCGGAGTTTCTTGCAGTTCTGTGTATTCCTGCTAATAGAGGGTCTAATGCCAATTACGATGGAATGTTCAACTTAATTAAACATACCCACGTCGTCTATCAAATCAAGAGTTTACGTATAAAAGCGTAGTCTCCGAAGTGTAGTGGTACCGTATGGACATATAAACGCAATTATCTAAGAGAAGGCGGAGTTTCTAGCAGTTCCGTATATTCCTGCTAATAGAGGGTCTAATGCCAATTACGACGGATTGTTCAAATCAATTAAACTAACCCACGTCTTCTATCAAATCAAGAGTTTACGTATAAAAGCGTAGTCTCCGAAGTGAAGTGTCATAGACATATAAACACAATTATCTTAGAGAAGGCGGAGTTTCTTGCAGTTCTGTATATTCCTGCTAATAGAGGGTCTAATGCCAATAACGACGGAGTGTTCAACTCAATTAACCATATCCACGTCTTCTATCAAATCAAGAGTTTACGTATAAAAGCGTAGTCTTTGAAGTGAAGTGGTATGGACATATACACGCAATTATCTAAGAGAAGGCGGAGTTTCTTGCAGTTCTGTGTATTCCTGCTAATAGAGGGTCTATTGCCAATAACGACGGAGTGTTCAACTCAATTAAACATATCCACGTCTTCTATCAAATCAAGAGTTTACGTGTAAATGCGTAATCTACGAAGTGAAGTGTCATAGACATATAAACGCAATTATCCTAGAGAAGGCGGAGTTTCTTGCAGTTCTGTATATTCCTGCTTATCTAGAGTCTAATGCCAATCACGACGGAGTGTTCAACTCAATTTAACATACCCACGTCTTCTATCAAATCAAGAGTTTACGTATAAAAGCGTAGTCTCCGAAGTGAAGTGTCATAGACATATAAACCTAATTATCTAAGACAAGGCGCAGTTTCTTGCAGTTCTGTATATTCCTGCTAATAGAGTGTCGTATGCCAATAACGACAGAGTGTTGAAATCAATTAAACAAACCCACGTCTTCTATCAAATCAAGAGTTTACATGTAAAAGCGTAGTCTCCGAAGTGAAGTGTCAAACATATAAACCTAATTATCTTAGAAAAAGGCGGAGTTTCTTGCAGTTCTGTATATTCCTGCTAATAGAGTGTCGTATGCTAATAACGACGGAGTGTTGAAATCAATTAAATATACCCACGTCTTCTATCAAATCAAGAGTTTACATGTAAAAGCGTAGTCTCCAAAGTGAAGTGGTACGGACATATAAACGCAATTATCTTAGAGAAGGCGGAGCATCTTGTAGTTCTGTATATTCCTGCTAATAGAGGGTCTAATGCCAATTACGACGGAGTGTTGAACTCAATTAAACATACCCACATCTTCTATCAAATCAAGAGTTTACATGTAAAAGCCTAGTCTCCGAAGTGTAGTGGTATGGACATATAAACGCAATTATCTTAGAGAAGGCGGAGCTTCTTGCAGTTCTGTATATTCCTGCTAATAGAGAGTCTAATGCCAATTACGACGGAGTGTTCAACTCAATTAAACATACCCACGTCGTCGATCAAATCAAGAGTTTACGTATTAAAGCGTTGACTCCGAAGTGTAGTGGTATGGACATATAAACGCAATTATCTAAGAGAAGGCGGAGTTTCTTACAGTCCTGTATATTCCTGCTAATAAAGGGTCTATTGTTAATAACGACGGAGTGTTCAACTCAATTAAACATACCCACGTATTCTATCAAATCAAGAGTTTACGTATAAAAGCGTAGTCTTTGAAGAGAAGTTGTATGGACATATAAACGCAATTATCTAAGAGAAGGCGGAGTTTCTTGCAGTTCTGTGTATTCCTGCTAATAGAGGGTCAAATGTTAATAACGACGAAGTGTTCAATTCAATTAACTATATCCACGTCTTCTATCAAATCAAGAGTTTACGTATAAAAGCGTAGTCTCCGAAGTGAAGTGTCATAGACATATAAACCTAATTATCTTAGAGAAGGCGGAGTTTCTTGCAGTTCTGTATATTCCTGCTAATAGAGTGTCGTATGCCAATAACGACGTAGTGTTGGAATCAATTAAACATACCCACGTCTTCTATCAAATCAAGAGTTAACATGTAAAAGCGTAGTCTCCGAAGTGTAGTATGGACATATAAACGCAATTATCTTAGAGAAGGCGGAGCTTCTTGCAGTTCTGTATATTCCTGCTAATAGAGGGTCTTATGCCAATTACGAAGGAGTGTTGAACTTTATTAAACATACCCACATCTTCTATCAAATCAAGAGTTTACATGTAAAAGCGTAGTCTCCGAAGTGTAGTGGTATGGACATATAAACGCAATTATCTTCGAAAAGGCGGAGCTTCTTGCAGTTTTGTATATTCCTTCTAATAGAGAGTCTAATGCCAATAACGACGGAGTGTTCAACTCAATTAAACATACCCACGTCGTCTTTCAAATAAGAGTTTACGTATAAAAGCGTAGTCTCCGAAGTGTAGTGGTACCGTATGGACATATAAACGCAATTATCTTAGAGAAGGCGGAGTTTCTTGCAATTCTGTATATTTCTGCTAAAAGAGGGTCTAATGCCAATTACGACGGAGTGTTCAACTCAATAAACTATATCCACGTCTTCTATCAAATCAAGAGTTTACGTGTAAAAGCGTAGTCTCCGAAGTGAAGTGTCATAGACATATACACGCAATTATCTTAGAGAAGGCGGAGTTTCTTGCAGTTCTGTATATTCCTGCTAAGAGAGGGTCTATTGCCAATAACGACGGAGTGTTTAACTCAATTAAACATATCCACGTATTCTATCAAATCAAGAGTTTACGTATAAAAGCGTTGTCTCCGAAGTGAAGTGTTATAGACATATAAACGCAATTATCTAAGAGAAGGCGGAGTTTCTTGCAGGTCAGTGTATTCCTGCTAATAGAGGGTCTAATGCCAATTACGATAGAATGTTCAACTTAATTAAACATACCCACGTCGTCTATCAAATCAAGAGTTTACGTATAAAAGCGTAGTCTCCGAAGTGTAGTGGTACCGTATGGACATATAAAAGCAATTATCTAAGAGAAGGCGGAGTTTCTAGCAGTTCCGTATATTCCTGCTAATAAAGGGTCTAATGATAATTACGACGGAGTGTTCAACTCAATTAATTATATCCACGTCTTCTATCAAATCAAGAGTTTACATGTAAAAGCGTAATCTCCGAAGTGAAGTGTCATGGGCATATAAACTCAATTATCTTAGAGAAGGCGGAGCTTCTTGCAGTTCTGTGTATTTCTGCTAATAGAGGGTCTAATGCCAATTACGATCGAGTGTTCAACTCAATTAAACATATCCACGTCTTCTATCAAATCAAGATTTTGCGTATAAAAGCGTAGTCTCCGAAGTGAAGTGTCATAGACATATAAACGCAATTATCTAAGAGAAGGCGGAGTTTCTTGCAGTTCTGTATATTCCTGCTAATAAAGGGTCTAATGCTTATAACGACGGAGTGTTCAACTTAATTAAAAATACCCACGTCTTCTATCAAATCAAGAGTTTACGTATAAAAGCGTAGTCTCCGAAGTGAAGTGTCATAGACATATAAACGCAATTATCTAAGAGAAGGCGGAGTTTCTTGCAGTTCTGTATATTACTGCTAATAGAGGGTCTAATGCCAATAACGACGGAGTGTTCAACTCCATTAAACATACCCACGTCTTATATCAAATCAAGAGTTTACGTATAAAAGCGTAGTCTCCGAAGTGTGGTGGTATGGACATATAAACGCAATTATCTTAGAGAAGGCGGAGTTTCTTGCAGTTCTGTATATTCCTGCTAATAGAAGGTCTAATTCCAATCACGACGAAGTGTTTAACTCAATTAAACTTACCCACGTCTTCTATCAAATCAAGAGTTAACGTGTAAATGCGTAATCTACGAATTGTAGTGGTATGGACATATAAATGCAATTATCTAAGAGAAGGCGGATCTTCTTGCAGTTCTGTATATTCCTGCTAATAATGGGGCTAATGCCAATTACGACGGAGTGTTCAACTCAATTAAACATACCCACGTCTTCTATCAAAACAAGAGTTTACGTGTTAATGCGTAATCTACGAAGTGAAGTGTCATAGACATATAAACGAAATTATCCTAGAGAAGGCGGAGTTTCTTGCAGTTCTGTATATTCCTGCTAATAGAAGGTCTATTGCCAATTACGACGGAGTGTTCAACTCCATTAAACATACCCACGTCTTCTATCAAATCAAGAGTTTACATAAAAAATGCGTAAAATACGAAGTGTAGTGGTATGGACATATAAACGCAATTATCTAAGAGAAGGCGGATCTTCTTGCAATTCTTTATATTCCGGCTAATAGATGGTCTAATGCCAATAACGACGGAGTGTTCAACTCAATTAAACATACCCACGTCTTCTATCAAATCAAGAGTTTACATGTAAAAGCGTAGTCTCCGAAGTGTAGTGTCATGGACATATAAACGCAATTATCCTAGAGAAGGCGGAGTTTCTTGCAGTTCTGTATATTCCTGCTAATAGAGGGTCTAATGTCAATAACGACGTAGTGTAAAACTCAATTAAACATAGCCACGTCTTCTATCAAATCAAGAGTTTACGTATAAAAGCGTAGTCTCCGAAGTGAAGTGTCATAGACATATAAACGCAATTATCTAAGAGAAGGCGGAGTTTCTTGCAGTTCTGTGTATTCCTGCTAATAGAAGGTCTCATGCCAATTACAATAGAGTGTTCAACTTAATTAAACATACCAACGTCTTCTATCAAATCAAGAGTTTACGTGTAAAAGCGTAGTCTCCGAAGTGAAGTGTCATAGACATATAAACGCAATTATCTTAGAGAAGGCGGAGTTTCTTGCAGTTCTGTATATAGCTGCTAATAGAGGGTCTAATGCCAATAACGACGGAGTGTTCAACTCCATTAAACATACCCACGTCTTCTATCAAATCAAGAGTTTACGTATAAAAGCATAGTCTCCGAAGTGTAGTGGTATGGACATATAAACGCAATTATATTAAAGAAGGCGGAGCTTTTTGCAGTTCTGTATGCTCCTGATAATAGAAGGTCTAATGCCAATCACGACGGAGTGTTCAACTCAATTAACCATATCCACGTCTTCTATTAAATCAAGAGTTTACGTGTAAAAGCGTAGTCTCCGAAGTGAAGTGTCATAGACATATAAACGCAATTATCTAAGAGAAGGCGGAGTTTCTTGCAGTTCGGTGTATTTCTGCTAATAGAGGGTCTCATGCCAATTACAATGGAGTGTTCAACTTAATTAAACATACCAACGTCTTCTATCAAATCAAGAGTTTAAGTGTAAAAGCGTAGTCTCCGAAGTGAAGTGTCATAGACATATAAACGCAATTATCTTAGAGAAGGCGGAGCTTCTTGCAGTTCTTTTATTCCTGCTAATAAAGGGTCTAATGCCAATAACGACAGAGTGTTCAACTCAATTAACCATATCCACGTCTTCTATCAAATCAAGAGTTTACATGTAAAAGCATAGTCTCCGAAGTGAAGTGTCATAGACATATAAACGCATTTATCTTAAAAAAGGTGAAGCTTCTTGAAGTTCTGTATATTCCTGCTTATAGAGGGTCTAATGCCAATAACGACGGAGTGTTCAACTCAATTAACCATATCCACGTCTTCTATCAAATCAAGAGTTTACATGTTAAAGCGTAGTTTCCGAAGTGAAGTGTCATAGACATATAAACGCAATTATCTAAGAGAAGGCGGAGTTTCTTGCAGTTCTGTGTATTCCTGCTAATAGAAGGTCTAATGCCAATAACGACGAAGTGTTCAACTCAATTAAACATACCCACGTATTCTATCAAATCAAGAGTTTACGTATAAAAGCATTGACTCCGAAGTGTAGTGGTATGGACATATAAACGCAATTTTCTTAGAGAAGGCGGAGTTTCTTGCAGTTCTGTATATTCCTGCTAATAGAGGGTCTATTGCCAATTACGACGGAGTGTTTAACTCAATTAAACATACCCACGTATTCTATCAAATCAAGAGTTTACGTATAAAAGCGTTGTCTCCGAAGTGAAGTGTTATAGACATATAAACGCAATTATCTAAGAGAAGGCGGAGTTTCTTGCAGTTCTGTGTATTCCTGCTAATAGAGGGTCTAATGCCAATTACGATGGAATGTTCAACTTAATTAAACATACCCACGTCTTATATCAAATCAAGAGTTTACGTATAAAAGCGTAGTCTCCGAAGTGTGGTGGTATGGACATATAAACGCAATTATCTTAGAGAAGGCGGAGTTTCTTGCAGTTCTGTATATTCCTGCTAATAGAAGGTCTAATTCCAATCACGACGAAGTGTTTAACTCAATTAAACTTACCCACGTCTTCTATCAAATCAAGAGTTAACGTGTAAATGCGTAATCTACGAATTGTAGTGGTATGGACATATAAATGCAATTATTCAAGAAAAGGCGGATCTTCTTGCAGTTCTGTATATTCCTGCTAATAATGGGGCTAATGCCAATTACGACGGAGTGTTCAACTCAATTAAACATACCCACGTCTTCTATCAAAACAAGAGTTTACGTGTAAATGCGTAATCTACGAAGTGAAGTGTCATAGACATATAAACGAAATTATCCTAGAGAAGGCGGAGTTTCTTGCAGTTCTGTATATTCCTGCTAATAGAAGGTCTATTGCCAATTACGACGGAGTGTTCAACTTCATTAAACATACCAACGTCTTCTATCAAATCAAGAGTTTACGTGTAAAAGCGTAGTCTCCGAAGTGAAGTGTCATAGACATATAAACGCAATTATCTTAGAGAAGGCGGAGTTTCTTGCAGTTCTGTATATAGCTGCTAATAGAGGGTCTAATGCCAATAACGACGGAGTGTTCAACTCCATTAAACATACCCACGTCTTCTATCAAATCAAGAGTTTACGTATAAAAGCATAGTCTCCGAAGTGTAGTGGTATGGACATATAAACGCAATTATATTAAAGAAGGCGGAGCTTTTTGCAGTTCTGTATGCTCCTGCTAATAGAAGGTCTAATGCCAATCACGACGGAGTGTTCAACTCAATTAACCATATCCACGTCTTCTATTAAATCAAGAGTTTACGTGTAAAAGCGTAGTCTCCGAAGTGAAGTGTCATAGACATATAAACGCAATTATCTAAGAGAAGGCGGAGTTTCTTGCAGTTCTGTGTATTCCTGCTAATAGAAGGTCTAATGCCAATTACAATGGAGTGTTCAACTTAATTAAACATACCAACGTCTTCTATCAAATCAAGAGTTTACGTGTAAAAGCGTAGTCTCCGAAGTGAAGTGTCATAGACATATAAACGCAATTACCTTAGAGAAGGCGGAGCTTCTTGCAGTTCTGTGTATTCCTGCTAATAAAGGGTCTAATGCCAATAACGACAGAGTGTTCAACTCAATTAACAATATCCACGTCTTCTATTAAATCAAGAGTTTACGTGTAAAAGCGTAGTCTCCGAAGTGAAGTGTCATAGACATATAAACGCATTTATCTTAAAAAAGGTGGAGCTTCTTGAAGTTCTGTATATTCCTGCTTATAGAGGGTCTAATGCCAATAACGACGAAGTGTTCAACTCAATTAACCATATCCACGTCTTCTATCAAATTAAGAGTTTACATGTTAAAGCGTAGTTTCCGAAGTGAAGTGTCATAGACATATAAACGCAATTATCTAAGAGAAGGCGGAGTTTCTTGCAGTTCTGTGTATTCCTGCTAATAGAAGGTCTAATGCCAATAACGACGAAGTGTTCAACTCAATTAAACATACCCACGTATTCTATCAAATCAAGAGTTTACGTATAAAAGCATTGACTCCGAAGTGTAGTGGTATGGACATATCAACGCCATTTTCTTAGAGAAGGCGGAGTTTCTTGCAGTTCTGTATATTCCTGCTAATAGAGGGTCTATTGCCAATTACGACGGAGTGTTTAACTCAATTAAACATACCCACGTATTCTATCAAATCAAGAGTTTACGTATAAAAGCGTTGTCTCCGAAGTGAAGTGTTATAGACATATAAACGCAATTATCTAAGAGAAGGCGGAGTTTCTTGCAGTTCTGTGTATTCCTGCTAATAGAGGGTCTAATGCCAATTACGATGGAATGTTCAACTTAATTAAACATACCCACGTCGTCTATCAAATCAAGAGTTTACGTATAAAAGCGTAGTCTCCGAAGTGTAGTGGTACCGTATGGACATATAAACGCAATTATCTAAGAGAAGGCGGAGTTTCTAGCAGTTCCGTATATTCCTGCTAATAGAGGGTCTAATGCCAATTACGACGGATTGTTCAAATCAATTAAACTAACCCACGTCTTCTATCAAATCAAGAGTTTACGTATAAAAGCGTAGTCTCCGAAGTGAAGTGTCATAGACATATAAACACAATTATCTTAGAGAAGGCGGAGTTTCTTGCAGTTCTGTATATTCCTGCTAATAGAGGGTCTAATGCCAATAACGACGGAGTGTTCAACTCAATTAACCATATCCACGTCTTCTATCAAATCAAGAGTTTACGTATAAAAGCGTAGTCTTTGAAGTGAAGTGGTATGGACATATACACGCAATTATCTAAGAGAAGGCGGAGTTTCTTGCAGTTCTGTGTATTCCTGCTAATAGAGGGTCTATTGCCAATAACGACGGAGTGTTCAACTCAATTAAACATATCCACGTCTTCTATCAAATCAAGAGTTTACGTGTAAATGCGTAATCTACGAAGTGAAGTGTCATAGACATATAAACGCAATTATCCTAGAGAAGGCGGAGTTTCTTGCAGTTCTGTATATTCCTGCTTATCTAGAGTCTAATGCCAATCACGACGGAGTGTTCAACTCAATTTAACATACCCACGTCTTCTATCAAATCAAGAGTTTACGTATAAAAGCGTAGTCTCCGAAGTGAAGTGTCATAGACATATAAACCTAATTATCTAAGACAAGGCGCAGTTTCTTGCAGTTCTGTATATTCCTGCTAATAGAGTGTCGTATGCCAATAACGACAGAGTGTTGAAATCAATTAAACAAACCCACGTCTTCTATCAAATCAAGAGTTTACATGTAAAAGCGTAGTCTCCGAAGTGAAGTGTCAAACATATAAACCTAATTATCTTAGAAAAAGGCGGAGTTTCTTGCAGTTCTGTATATTCCTGCTAATAGAGTGTCGTATGCTAATAACGACGGAGTGTTGAAATCAATTAAATATACCCACGTCTTCTATCAAATCAAGAGTTTACATGTAAAAGCGTAGTCTCCAAAGTGAAGTGGTACGGACATATAAACGCAATTATCTTAGAGAAGGCGGAGCATCTTGTAGTTCTGTATATTCCTGCTAATAGAGGGTCTAATGCCAATTACGACGGAGTGTTGAACTCAATTAAACATACCCACATCTTCTATCAAATCAAGAGTTTACATGTAAAAGCCTAGTCTCCGAAGTGTAGTGGTATGGACATATAAACGCAATTATCTTAGAGAAGGCGGAGCTTCTTGCAGTTCTGTATATTCCTGCTAATAGAGAGTCTAATGCCAATTACGACGGAGTGTTCAACTCAATTAAACATACCCACGTCGTCGATCAAATCAAGAGTTTACGTATTAAAGCGTTGACTCCGAAGTGTAGTGGTATGGACATATAAACGCAATTATCTTAGAGAAGGCGGAGTTTCTTACAGTCCTGTATATTCCTGCTAATAAAGGGTCTATTGTTAATAACGACGGAGTGTTCAACTCAATTAAACATACCCACGTATTCTATCAAATCAAGAGTTTACGTATAAAAGCGTAGTCTTTGAAGAGAAGTTGTATGGACATATAAACGCAATTATCTAAGAGAAGGCGGAGTTTCTTGCAGTTCTGTGTATTCCTGCTAATAGAGGGTCAAATGTTAATAACGACGAAGTGTTCAATTCAATTAACTATATCCACGTCTTCTATCAAATCAAGAGTTTACGTATAAAAGCGTAGTCTCCGAAGTGAAGTGTCATAGACATATAAACCTAATTATCTTAGAGAAGGCGGAGTTTCTTGCAGTTCTGTATATTCCTGCTAATAGAGTGTCGTATGCCAATAACGACGTAGTGTTGGAATCAATTAAACATACCCACGTCTTCTATCAAATCAAGAGTTAACATGTAAAAGCGTAGTCTCCGAAGTGTAGTATGGACATATAAACGCAATTATCTTAGAGAAGGCGGAGCTTCTTGCAGTTCTGTATATTCCTGCTAATAGAGGGTCTTATGCCAATTACGAAGGAGTGTTGAACTTTATTAAACATACCCACATCTTCTATCAAATCAAGAGTTTACATGTAAAAGCGTAGTCTCCGAAGTGTAGTGGTATGGACATATAAACGCAATTATCTTCGAAAAGGCGGAGCTTCTTGCAGTTTTGTATATTCCTTCTAATAGAGAGTCTAATGCCAATAACGACGGAGTGTTCAACTCAATTAAACATACCCACGTCGTCTTTCAAATAAGAGTTTACGTATAAAAGCGTAGTCTCCGAAGTGTAGTGGTACCGTATGGACATATAAACGCAATTATCTTAGAGAAGGCGGAGTTTCTTGCAATTCTGTATATTTCTGCTAAAAGAGGGTCTAATGCCAATTACGACGGAGTGTTCAACTCAATAAACTATATCCACGTCTTCTATCAAATCAAGAGTTTACGTGTAAAAGCGTAGTCTCCGAAGTGAAGTGTCATAGACATATACACGCAATTATCTTAGAGAAGGCGGAGTTTCTTGCAGTTCTGTATATTCCTGCTAATAGAGGGTCTATTGCCAATAACGACGGAGTGTTTAACTCAATTAAACATACCCACGTATTCTATCAAATCAAGAGTTTACGTATAAAAGCGTTGTCTCCGAAGTGAAGTGTTATAGACATATAAACGCAATTATCTAAGAGAAGGCGGAGTTTCTTGCAGGTCAGTGTATTCCTGCTAATAGAGGGTCTAATGCCAATTACGATAGAATGTTCAACTTAATTAAACATACCCACGTCGTCTATCAAATCAAGAGTTTACGTATAAAAGCGTAGTCTCCGAAGTGTAGTGGTACCGTATGGACATATAAAAGCAATTATCTAAGAGAAGGCGGAGTTTCTAGCAGTTCCGTATATTCCTGCTAATAAAGGGTCTAATGATAATTACGACGGAGTGTTCAACTCAATTAATTATATCCACGTCTTCTATCAAATCAAGAGTTTACATGTAAAAGCGTAATCTCCGAAGTGAAGTGTCATGGACATATAAACTCAATTATCTTAGAGAAGGCGGAGCTTCTTGCAGTTCTGTGTATTTCTGCTAATAGAGGGTCTAATGCCAATTACGATCGAGTGTTCAACTCAATTAAACATATCCACGTCTTCTATCAAATCAAGATTTTGCGTATAAAAGCGTAGTCTCCGAAGTGAAGTGTCATAGACATATAAACGCAATTATCTAAGAGAAGGCGGAGTTTCTTGCAGTTCTGTATATTCCTGCTAATAAAGGGTCTAATGCTTATAACGACGGAGTGTTCAACTTAATTAAAAATACCCACGTCTTCTATCAAATCAAGAGTTTACGTATAAAAGCGTAGTCTCCGAAGTGAAGTGTCATAGACATATAAACGCAATTATCTAAGAGAAGGCGGAGTTTCTTGCAGTTCTGTATATTACTGCTAATAGAGGGTCTAATGCCAATAACGACGGAGTGTTCAACTCCATTAAACATACCCACGTCTTATATCAAATCAAGAGTTTACGTATAAAAGCGTAGTCTCCGAAGTGTGGTGGTATGGACATATAAACGCAATTATCTTAGAGAAGGCGGAGTTTCTTGCAGTTCTGTATATTCCTGCTAATAGAAGGTCTAATTCCAATCACGACGAAGTGTTTAACTCAATTAAACTTACCCACGTCTTCTATCAAATCAAGAGTTAACGTGTAAATGCGTAATCTACGAATTGTAGTGGTATGGACATATAAATGCAATTATCTAAGAGAAGGCGGATCTTCTTGCAGTTCTGTATATTCCTGCTAATAATGGGGCTAATGCCAATTACGACGGAGTGTTCAACTCAATTAAACATACCCACGTCTTCTATCAAAACAAGAGTTTACGTGTTAATGCGTAATCTACGAAGTGAAGTGTCATAGACATATAAACGAAATTATCCTAGAGAAGGCGGAGTTTCTTGCAGTTCTGTATATTCCTGCTAATAGAAGGTCTATTGCCAATTACGACGGAGTGTTCAACTCCATTAAACATACCCACGTCTTCTATCAAATCAAGAGTTTACATAAAAAATGCGTAAAATACGAAGTGTAGTGGTATGGACATATAAACGCAATTATCTAAGAGAAGGCGGATCTTCTTGCAATTCTTTATATTCCGGCTAATAGATGGTCTAATGCCAATAACGACGGAGTGTTCAACTCAATTAAACATACCCACGTCTTCTATCAAATCAAGAGTTTACATGTAAAAGCGTAGTCTCCGAAGTGTAGTGTCATGGACATATAAACGCAATTATCCTAGAGAAGGCGGAGTTTCTTGCAGTTCTGTATATTCCTGCTAATAGAGGGTCTAATGTCAATAACGACGTAGTGTAAAACTCAATTAAACATAGCCACGTCTTCTATCAAATCAAGAGTTTACGTATAAAAGCGTAGTCTCCGAAGTGAAGTGTCATAGACATATAAACGCAATTATCTAAGAGAAGGCGGAGTTTCTTGCAGTTCTGTGTATTCCTGCTAATAGAAGGTCTCATGCCAATTACAATAGAGTGTTCAACTTAATTAAACATACCAACGTCTTCTATCAAATCAAGAGTTTACGTGTAAAAGCGTAGTCTCCGAAGTGAAGTGTCATAGACATATAAACGCAATTATCTTAGAGAAGGCGGAGTTTCTTGCAGTTCTGTATATAGCTGCTAATAGAGGGTCTAATGCCAATAACGACGGAGTGTTAAACTCCATTAAACATACCCACGTCTTCTATCAAATCAAGAGTTTACGTATAAAAGCATAGTCTCCGAAGTGTAGTGGTATGGACATATAAACGCAATTATATTAAAGAAGGCGGAGCTTTTTGCAGTTCTGTATGCTCCTGATAATAGAAGGTCTAATGCCAATCACGACGGAGTGTTCAACTCAATTAACCATATCCACGTCTTCTATTAAATCAAGAGTTTACGTGTAAAAGCGTAGTCTCCGAAGTGAAGTGTCATAGACATATAAACGCAATTATCTAAGAGAAGGCGGAGTTTCTTGCAGTTCGGTGTATTTCTGCTAATAGAGGGTCTCATGCCAATTACAATGGAGTGTTCAACTTAATTAAACATACCAACGTCTTCTATCAAATCAAGAGTTTAAGTGTAAAAGCGTAGTCTCCGAAGTGAAGTGTCATAGACATATAAACGCAATTATCTTAGAGAAGGCGGAGCTTCTTGCAGTTCTTTTATTCCTGCTAATAAAGGGTCTAATGCCAATAACGACAGAGTGTTCAACTCAATTAACCATATCCACGTCTTCTATCAAATCAAGAGTTTACATGTAAAAGCATAGTCTCCGAAGTGAAGTGTCATAGACATATAAACGCATTTATCTTAAAAAAGGTGAAGCTTCTTGAAGTTCTGTATATTCCTGCTTATAGAGGGTCTAATGCCAATAACGACGGAGTGTTCAACTCAATTAACCATATCCACGTCTTCTATCAAATCAAGAGTTTACATGTTAAAGCGTAGTTTCCGAAGTGAAGTGTCATAGACATATAAACGCAATTATCTAAGAGAATGCGGAGTTTCTTGCAGTTCTGTGTATTCCTGCTAATAGAAGGTCTAATGCCAATAACGACGAAGTGTTCAACTCAATTAAACATACCCACGTATTCTATCAAATCAAGAGTTTACGTATAAAAGCATTGACTCCGAAGTGTAGTGGTATGGACATATAAACGCAATTTTCTTAGAGAAGGCGGAGTTTCTTGCAGTTCTGTATATTCCTGCTAATAGAGGGTCTATTGCCAATTACGACGGAGTGTTTAACTCAATTAAACATACCCACGTATTCTATCAAATCAAGAGTTTACGTATAAAAGCGTTGTCTCCGAAGTGAAGTGTTATAGACATATAAACGCAATTATCTAAGAGAAGGCGGAGTTTCTTGCAGTTCTGTGTATTCCTGCTAATAGAGGGTCTAATGCCAATTACGATGGAATGTTCAACTTAATTAAACATACCCACGTCTTATATCAAATCAAGAGTTTACGTATAAAAGCGTAGTCTCCGAAGTGTGGTGGTATGGACATATAAACGCAATTATCTTAGAGAAGGCGGAGTTTCTTGCAGTTCTGTATATTCCTGCTAATAGAAGGTCTAATTCCAATCACGACGAAGTGTTTAACTCAATTAAACTTACCCACGTCTTCTATCAAATCAAGAGTTAACGTGTAAATGCGTAATCTACGAATTGTAGTGGTATGGACATATAAATGCAATTATTCAAGAAAAGGCGGATCTTCTTGCAGTTCTGTATATTCCTGCTAATAATGGGGCTAATGCCAATTACGACGGAGTGTTCAACTCAATTAAACATACCCACGTCTTCTATCAAAACAAGAGTTTACGTGTAAATGCGTAATCTACGAAGTGAAGTGTCATAGACATATAAACGAAATTATCCTATAGAAGGCGGAGTTTCTTGCAGTTCTGTATATTCCTGCTAATAGAAGGTCTATTGCCAATTACGACGGAGTGTTCAACTTCATTAAACATACCCACGTCTTCTATCAAATCAAGAGTTTACATAAAAAATGCGTAAAATACGAAGTGTAGTGGTATGGACATATAAACGCAATTATCTAAGAGAAGGCGGATCTTCTTGCAATTCTTTATATTCCGGCTAATAGATGGTCTAATGCCAATAACGACGGAGTTTTCAACTCAATTAAACATACCCACGTCTTCTATCAAATCAAGAGTTTACATGTAAAAGCGTAGTCTCCGAAGTGTAGTGTCATGGACATATAAACGCAATTATCCTAGAGAAGGCGAAGTTTCTTGCAGTTCTGTATATTCCTGCTTATAGAGGGTCTAATGTCAATAACGACGTAGTGTAAAACTCAATTAAACATAGCCACGTCTTCTATCAAATCAAGAGTTTACGTATAAAAGCGTAGTCTCCGAAGTGAAGTGTCATAGACATATAAACGCAATTATCTAAGAGAAGGCGGAGTTTCTTGCAGTTCTGTGTATTCCTGCTAATAGAGGGTCTCATGCCAATTAAAATAGAGTGTTCAACTTAATTAAACATACCAACGTCTTCTATCAAATCAAGAGTTTACGTGTAAAAGCGTAGTCTCCGAAGTGAACTGTCATAGACATATAAACGCAATTATCTTAGAGAAGGCGGAGTTTCTTGCAGTTCTGTATATAGCTGCTAATAGAGGGTCTAATGCCAATAACGACGGAGTGTTCAACTCCATTAAACATACCCACGTCTTCTATCAAATCAAGAGTTTACGTATAAAAGCATAGTCTCCGAAGTGTAGTGGTATGGACATATAAACGCAATTATATTAAAGAAGGCGGAGCTTTTTGCAGTTTTGTATGCTCCTGCTAATAGAAGGTCTAATGCCAATCACGACGGAGTGTTCAACTCAATTAACCATATCCACGTCTTCTATTAAATCAAGAGTTTACGTGTAAAAGCGTAGTCTCCGAAGTGAAGTGTCATAGACATATAAACGCAATTATCTAAGAGAAGGCGGAGTTTCTTGCAGTTCTGTGTATTCCTGCTAATAGAAGGTCTAATGCCAATTACAATGGAGTGTTCAACTTAATTAAACTCACCAACGTCTTCTATCAAATCAAGAGTTTACGTGTAAAAGCGTAGTCTCCGAAGTGAAGTGTCATAGACATATAAACGCAATTATCTTAGAGAAGGCGGAGCTTCTTGCAGTTCTGTGTATTCCTGCTAATAAAGGGTCTAATGCCAATAACGACAGAGTGTTCAACTCAATTAACCATATCCACGTCTTCTATTAAATCAAGAGTTTACGTGTAAAAGCGTTGTCTCCGAAGTGAAGTGTCATAGACATATAAACGCAATTATCTAAGAGAAGGCGGAGTTTCTTGCAGTTCTGTGTATTCCTGCTAATAGAAGGTCTAATGCCAATTACAATGGAGTGTTCAACTTAATTAAACATACCAACGTCTTCTATCAAATCAAGAGTTTACGTGTAAAAGCGTAGTCTCCGAAGTGAAGTGTCATAGACATATAAACGCAATTATCTAAGAGAAGGCGGAGTTTCTTGCAGTTCTGTGTATTCCTGCTAATAAAGGGTCTAATGTCAATTACAATGGAGTGTTCAACTTAATTAAACATACCAACGTCTTCTATCAAATCAAGAGTTTACGTGTAAAAGCGTAGTCTCCGAAGTGAAGTGTCATAATCATATAAACGCAATTATCTTAGAGAAGGCGGAGCTTCTTGCAGTTCTGTGTATTCCTGCTAATAAAGGGTCTAATGCCAATAACGACAGAGTGTTCAACTCAATTAACCATATCCACGTCTTCTATCAAATCAAGAGTTTACATGTAAAAGCGTAGTCTCCGAAGTGAAGTGTCATAGACATATAAACGCATTTATCTTAAAAAAGGTGGAGCTTCTTGAAGTTCTGTATATTCCTGCTTATAGAGGGTCTAATGCCAATAACGACGGAGTGTTCAACTCAATTAACCATATCCACGTCTTCTATCAAATTAAGAGTTTACATGTTAAAGCGTAGTTTCCGAAGTGAAGTGTCATAGACATATAAACGCAATTATCTAAGAGAAGGCGGAGTTTCTTGCAGTTCTGTGTATTCCTGCTAATAGAAGGTCTAATGCCAATAACGACGAAGTGTTCAACTCAATTAAACATACCCACGTATTCTATCAAATCAAGAGTTTACGTATAAAAGCATTGACTCCGAAGTGTAGTGGTATGGACATATAAACGCAATTTTCTTAGAGAAGGCGGAGTTTCTTGCAGTTCTGTATATTCCTGCTAATAGAGGGTCTATTGCCAATTACGACGGAGTGTTTAACTCAATTAAACATACCCACGTATTCTATCAAATCAAGAGTTTACGTATAAAAGCGTTGTCTCCGAAGTGAAGTGTTATAGACATATAAACGCAATTATCTAAGAGAAGGCGGAGTTTCTTGCAGTTCTGTGTATTCCTGCTAATAGAGGGTCTAATGCCAATAACGATGGAATGTTCAACTTAATTAAACATACCCACGTCGTCTATCAAATCAAGAGTTTACGTATAAAAGCGTAGTCTCCGAAGTGTAGTGGTACCGTATGGACATATAAACGCAATTATCTAAGAGAAGGCGGAGTTTCTAGCAGTTCCGTATATTCCTGCTAATAGAGGGTCTAATGCCAATTACGACGGATTGTTCAAATCAATTAAACTAACCCACGTCTTCTATCAAATCAAGAGTTTACGTATAAAAGCGTAGTCTCCGAAGTGAAGTGTCATAGACATATAAACACAATTATCTTAGAGAAGGCGGAGTTTCTTGCAGTTCTGTATATTCCTGCTAATAGAGGGTCTAATGCCAATAACGACGGAGTGTTCAACTCAATTAACCATATCCACGTCTTCTATCAAATCAAGAGTTTACGTATAAAAGCGTAGTCTTTGAAGTGAAGTGGTATGGCCATATACACGCAATTATCTAAGAGAAGGCGGAGTTTCTTGCAGTTCTGTGTATTCCTGCTAATAGAGGGTCTATTGCCAATAACGACGGAGTGTTCAACTCAATTAAACATATCCACGTCTTCTATCAAATCAAGAGTTTACGTGTAAATGCGTAATCTACGAAGTGAAGTGTCATAGACATATAAACGCAATTATCCTAGAGAAGGCGGAGTTTCTTGCAGTTCTGTATATTCCTGCTTATCTAGAGTCTAATGCCAATCACGACGGAGTGTTCAACTCAATTAAACATACCCACGTCTTCTATCAAATCAAGAGTTTACGTATAAAAGCGTAGTCTCCGAAGTGAAGTGTCATAGACATATAAACCTAATTATCTAAGACAAGGCGGAGTTTCTTGCAGTTCTGTATATTCCTGCTAATAGAGTGTCGTATGCCAATAACGACAGAGTGTTGAAATCAATTAAACAAACCCACGTCTTCTATCAAATCAAGAGTTTACATGTAAAAGCGTAGTCTCCGAAGTGAAGTGTCAAACATATAAACCTAATTATCTTAGAAAAAGGCGGAGTTTCTTGCAGTTCTGTATATTCCTGCTAATAGAGTGTCGTATGCTTATAACGACGGAGTGTTGAAATCAATTAAATATACCCACGTCTTCTATCAAATCAAGAGTTTACATGTAAAAGCGTAGTCTCCAAAGTGTAGTGGTACGGACATATAAACGCAATTATCTTAGAGAAGGCGGAGCATCTTGTAGTTCTGTATATTCCTGCTAATAGAGGGTCTAATGCCAATTACGACGGAGTGTTGAACTCAATTAAACATACCCACATCTTCTATCAAATCAAGAGTTTACATGTAAAAGCCTAGTCTCCGAAGTGTAGTGGTATGGACATATAAACGCAATTATCTTAGAGAAGGCGGAGCTTCTTGCAGTTCTGTATATTCCTGCTAATAGAGAGTCTATTGCCAATTACGACGGAGTGTTCAACTCAATTAAACATACCCACGTCGTCGATCAAATAAAGAGTTTTTGTATTAAAGCGTTGACTCCGAAGTGTAGTGGTATGGACATATAAACGCAATTATCTTAGAGAAGGCGGAGTTTCTTACAGTCCTGTATATTCCTGCTAATAAAGGGTCTATTGTTAATAACGACGGAGTGTTCAACTCAATTAAACATACCCACGTATTCTATCAAATCAAGAGTTTACGTATAAAAGCGTAGTCTTTGAAGAGAAGTTGTATGGACATATAAACGACATTATCTAAGAGAAGGCGGAGTTTCTTGCAGTTCTGTGTATTCCTGCTAATAGAGGGTCAAATGTTAATAACGACGAAGTGTTCAATTCAATTAACTATATCCACGTCTTCTATCAAATCAAGAGTTTACGTATAAAAGCGTAGTCTCCGAAGTGAAGTGTCATAGACATATAAACCTAATTATCTTAGAGAAGGCGGAGTTTCTTGCAGTTCTGTATATTCCTGCTAATAGAGTGTCGTATGCCAATAACGACGTAGTGTTGGAATCAATTAAACATACCCACGTCTTCTATCAAATCAAGAGTTAACATGTAAAAGCGTAGTCTCCGAAGTGTAGTATGGACATATAAACGCAATTATCTTAGAGAAGGCGGAGCTTCTTGCAGTTCTGTATATTCCTGCTAATAGAGGGTCTTATGCCAATTACGAAGGAGTGTTGAACTTTATTAAACATACCCACATCTTCTATCAAATCAAGAGTTTACATGTAAAAGCGTAGTCTCCGAAGTGTAGTGGTATGGACATATAAACGCAATTATCTTCGAGAAGGCGGAGCTTCTTGCAGTTTTGTATATTCCTTCTAATAGAGAGTCTAATGCCAATAACGACGGAGTGTTCAACTCAATTAAACATACCCACGTCGTCTTTCAAATAAGAGTTTACGTATAAAAGCGTAGTCTCCGAAGTGTAGTGGTACCGTATGGACATATAAACGCAATTATCTTAGAGAAGGCGGAGTTTCTTGCAATTCTGTATATTTCTGCTAAAAGAGGGTCTAATGCCAATTACGACGGAGTGTTCAACTCAATAAACTATATCCACGTCTTCTATCAAATCAAGAGTTTACGTGTAAAAGCGTAGTCTCCGAAGTGAAGTGTCATAGACATATACACGCAATTATCTTAGAGAAGGCGGAGTTTCTTGCAGTTCTGTATATTCCTGCTAATAGAGGGTCTATTGCCAATAACGACGGAGTGTTTAACTCAATTAAACATACCCACGTATTCTATCAAATCAAGAGTTTACGTATAAAAGCGTTGTCTCCGAAGTGAAGTGTTATAGACATATAAACGCAATTATCTAAGAGAAGGCGGAGTTTCTTGCAGGTCTGTGTATTCCTGCTAATAGAGGGTCTAATGCCAATTACGATGGAATGTTCAACTTAATTAAACATACCCACGTCGTCTATCAAATCAAGAGTTTACGTATAAAAGCGTGGTCTCCGAAGTGTAGTGGTACCGTATGGACATATAAAAGCAATTATCTAAGAGAAGGCGGAGTTTCTAGCAGTTCCGTATATTCCTGCTAATAGAGGGTCTAATGCCAATTACGACGGATTGTTCAAATCAATTAAACTAACCCACGTCTTCTATCAAATCAAGAGTTTACGTATAAAAGCGTAGTCTCCGAAGTGAAGTGTCATAGACATATAAACACAATTATCTTAGAGAAGGCGGAGTTCCTTGCAGTTCTGTATATTCCTGCTAATAGAGGGTCTTATGCCAATAACGACGGAGTGTTCAACTCAATTAACCATAACCACGTCTTCTATCAAATCAAGAGTTTACGTATAAAAGCGTAGTCTTTGAAGTGAAGTGGTATGGACATATAAACGCAATTATCTAAGAGAAGGCGGAGTTTCTTGCAGTTCTGTGTATTCCTGCTAATAGAAGGTCTATTGCCAATAACGACGGAGTGTTCAACTTAATTAAACATATCCACGTCTTCTATCAAATCAAGAGTTTACGTGTAAATGCGTAATCTACGAAGTGAAGTGTCATAGACATATAAACGCAATTATCCTAGAGAAGGCGGAGTTTCTTGCAGTTCTGTATATTCCTGCTTATATAGAGTCTAATGCCAATCACGACGGAGTGTTCAACTCAATTAAACATACCCACGTCTTCTATCAAATCAAGAGTTTACGTATAAAAGCGTAGTCTCCGAAGTGAAGTGTCATAGACATATAAACCTAATTATCTTAGACAAGGCGGAGTTTCTTGCAGTTCTGTATATTCCTGCTAATAGAGTGTCGTATGCCAATAACGACGGAGTGTTGAAATCAATTAAACATACCCACGTCTTCTATCAAATCAAGAGTTTACATGTAAAAGCGTAGTCCTCGAAGTGAAGTGTCAAACATATAAACCTAATTATCTTAGAAAAAGGCGGAGTTTCTTGCAGTTCTGTATATTCCTGCTAATAAAGTGTCGTATGCTAATAACGACGGAGTGTTGAAATCAATTAAACATACCCACGTCTTCTATCAAATCAAGAGTTTACATGTAAAAGCGTAGTCTCCAAAGTGTAGTGGTACGGACATATAAACGCAATTATCTTAGAGAAGGCGGAGCATCTTGCAGTTCTGTATATTCCTGCTAATAGAGGGTCTTATGCCAATAACGACGGAGTGTTGAACAAAATTAAACATACCCACATCTTCTATCAAATCAAGAGTTTACATGTAAAAGCGTAGTCTCCGAAGTGTAGTGGTATGGACATATAAACGCAATTATCTTAGAGAAGGCGGAGCTTCTTGCAGTTCTGTATATTCCTGCTAAAAGAGAGTCTAATGCCAATTACGACGGAGTGTTCAACTCAATTAAACATACCCACGTCGTCGATCAAATCAAGAGTTTACGTATAAAAGCGTAGTCTCCGAAGTGTAGTGGTACCGTATGGACATATAAACGCAATTATCTTAGAGAAGGCGGAGTTTCTTGCAGTTCTGTATATTCCTGCTAATAGAGGGTCTAATGCCAATAACGACAGAGTGTTCAACTCAATTAACCATATCCACGTCTTCTATCAAATCAAGAGTTTACATGTAAAAGCGTAGTCTCCGAAGTGAAGTGTCATAGACATATACACGCAAAAATCTAAGAGAAGGCGGAGTTTCTTGCAGTTCTGTATATTCCTGCTAATAGAGGGTCTAATGCCAATTACGACGGAGTGTTCAACTTAATTAACCATATCCACGTCTTGTATTAAATCAAGAGTTAACATGTAAAAGCGTAATCTACGAAGTGAAGTGTCATAGACATATAAACGCAATTATCCTAGAGAAGGCGGAGTTTCTTGCAGTTCTGTGTATTCCTGCTAATAGAAGGTATAATGCCAATAACGACGGAGTGTTCAACTCAATTAAACATACCCACGTATTCTATCAAATCAAGAGTTTACGTATTAAAGCGTTGACTCCGAAGTGTAGTGGTATGGACATATAAACGCAATTATCTTAGAGAAGGCGGAATTTCTTACAGTCTTGTATATTCCTGCTAATAGAGGGTCTATTGTTAATAACAACGGAGTGTTCAACTCAATTAAACATACCCACGTATTCTATCAAATCAAGAGTTTCCGTATAAAAGCGTAGTCTTTGAAGTGAAGTGGTATGGACATATAAACGCAATTATCTAAGAGAAGGCGGAGTTTCTTGCAGTTCTGTGTATTCCTGCTAATAGAGGGTCAAATGCCAATAACGACGAAGTGTTCAATTCAATTAACTATATCCACGTCTTCTATCAAATCAAGAGTTTACGTATAAAAGCGTAGTCTCCGAAGTGAAGTGTCATAGACATATAAACCTAATTATCTTAGAGAAGGCGGAGTTTCTTGCAGTTCTGTATATTCCTGCTAATAGAGTGTCGTATGCCAATAACGACGTAGTGTTGAAATCAATTAAACATACCCACGTCTTCTATCAAATCAAGAGTTTACATGTAAAAGCGTAGTCTCCGAAGTGTAGTATGGACATATAAACGCAATTATCTTAGAGAAGGCGGAGCTTCTTGCAGTTCTGTATATTCCTGCTAATAGAGGGTCTTATGCCAATTACGAAGGAGTGTTGAAATTTATTAAACATACCCACATCTTCTATCAAATCAAGAGTTTACATGTAAAAGCGTAGTCTCCGAAGTGTAGTGGTATGGACATATAAATGCAATTATCTTAGAGATGGCGGAGCTTCTTGCAGTTTTGTATATTCCTTCTAATAGAGAGTGTAATGCCAATAACGACGGAGTGTTCAACTCAATTAAACATACCCACGTCGTCTTTCAAATAAGAGTTTACGTATAAAAGCGTAGTCTCCGAAGTGTAGTGGTACCGTATGGACATATAAACGCAATTATCTTAGAGAAGGCGGAGTTTCTTGCAATTCTGTATATTTCTGCTAAAAGAGGGTCTAATGCCAATTACGACGGAGTGTTCAACTCAATTAACTATATCCACGTCTTCTATCAAATCAAGAGTTTACGTGTAAAATCGTAGTCTTTGAAGTGAAGTGGTATGGACATATAAACGCAATTATCTAAGAGAAGGCGGAGTTTCTTGCAGTTCTGTGTATTCCTGCTAATAGAAGGTCTATTGCCAATAACGACGGAGTGTTCAACTCAATTAAACATATCCACGTCTTCTATCAAATCAAGAGTTTACGTGTAAATGCGTAATCTACGAAGTGAAGTGTCATAGACATATAAACGCAATTATCCTAGAGAAGGCGGAGTTTCTTGCAGTTCTGTATATTCCTGCTTATATAGAGTCTAATGCCAATCACGACGGAGTGTTCAACTCAATTAAACATACCCACGTCTTCTATCAAATCAAGAGTTTACGTATAAAAGCGTTGTCTCCGAAGTGAAGTGTCATAGACATATAAACCTAATTATCTTAGACAAGGCGGAGTTTCTTGCAGTTCTGTATATTCCTGCTAATAGAGTGTCGTATGCCAATAACGACGGAGTGTTGAAATCACTTAAACATACCCACGTCTTCTATCAAATCAAGAGTTTACATGTAAAAGCGTAGTCCTCGAAGTGAAGTGTCAAACATATAAACCTAATTATCTTAGAAAAAGGCGGAGTTTCTTGCATTTCTGTATATTCCTGCTAATAAAGTGTCGTATGCTTATAACGACGGAGTGTTGAAATCAATTAAACATACCCACGTCTTCTATCAAATCAAGAGTTTACATGTAAAAGCGTAGTCTCCGAAGTGTAGTGGTATGGACATATAAACGCAATTATCTTAGAGAAGGCGGAGCTTCTTGCAGTTCTGTATATTCCTGCTAAAAGAGAGTCTAATGCCAATTACGACGGAGTGTTCAACTCAATAAAACATACCCACGTCTTCTATCAAATCAAGAGTTTACATGTAAAAGCGTAGTCCTCGAAGTGAAGTGTCAAACATATAAACCTAATTATCTTAGAAAAAGGCGGAGTTTCTTGCATTTCTGTATATTCCTGCTAATAAAGTGTCGTATGCTTATAACGACGTAGTGTTGAACTCAATTAAACATACCCACATCTTCTATCAAATCAAGAGTTTACATGTAAAAGCGTAGTCTCCGAAGTGTAGTGGTATGGACATATAAACGCAATTATCTTAGAGAAGGCGGAGCTTCTTGCAGTTCTGTATATTCCTGCTAAAAGAGAGTCTAATGCCAATTACGACGGAGTGTTCAACTCAATAAAACATACCCACGTCGTCGATCAAATCAAGAGTTTACGTATAAAAGCGTAGTCTCCGAAGTGTAGTGGTACCGTATGGACATATAAACGCAATTATCTTAGAGAAGGCGGAGTTTCTTGCAGTTCTGTATATTCCTGCTAATAGAGGGTCTAATGCCAATAACGACAGAGTGTTCAACTCAATTAACCATATCCACGTCTTCTATCAAATCAAGAGTTTACATGTAAAAGCGTAGTCTCCGAAGTGAAGTGTCATAGACAAATACACGCAAAAATCTAAGAGAAGGCGGAGTTTCTTGCAGTTCTGTATATTCCTGCTAATAGAGGGTCTAATGCCAATTACGACGGAGTGTTCAACTTAATTAACCATACCCACGTATTCTATCAAATCAAGAGTTTACGTATAAAAGCGTTGTCTCCGAAGTGAAGTGTTATAGACATATAAACGCAATTATCTAAGAGAAGGCGGAGTTTCTTGCAGGTCTGTGTATTCCTGCTAATAGAGGGTCTAATGCCAATTACGATGGAATGTTCAACTTAATTAAACATACCCACGTCGTCTATCAAATCAAGAGTTTACGTATAAAAGCGTGGTCTCCGAAGTGTAGTGGTACCGTATGGACATATAAAAGCAATTATCTAAGAGAAGGCGGAGTTTCTAGCAGTTCCGTATATTCCTGCTAATAGAGGGTCTAATGCCAATTACGACGGATTGTTCAAATCAATTAAACTAACCCACGTCTTCTATCAAATCAAGAGTTTACGTATAAAAGCGTAGTCTCCGAAGTAAAGTGTCATAGACATATAAACACAATTATCTTAGAGAAGGCGGAGTTACTTGCAGTTCTGTATATTCCTGCTAATAGAGGGTCTTATGCCAATAACGACGGAGTGTTCAACTCAATTAACCATAACCACGTCTTCTATCAAATCAAGAGTTTACGTATAAAAGCGTAGTCTTTGAAGTGAAGTGGTATGGACATATAAACGCAATTATCTAAGAGAAGGCGGAGTTTCTTGCAGTTCTGTGTATTCCTGCTAATAGAAGGTCTATTGCCAATAACGACGGAGTGTTCAACTTAATTAAACATATCCACGTCTTCTATCAAATCAAGAGTTTACGTGTAAATGCGTAATCTACGAAGTGAAGTGTCATAGACATATAAACGCAATTATCCTAGAGAAGGCGGAGTTTCTTGCAGTTCTGTATATTCCTGCTTATATAGAGTCTAATGCCAATCACGACGGAGTGTTCAACTCAATTAAACATACCCACGTCTTCTATCAAATCAAGAGTTTACGTATAAAAGCGTAGTCTCCGAAGTGAAGTGTCATAGACATATAAACCTAATTATCTTAGACAAGGCGGAGTTTCTTGCAGTTCTGTATATTCCTGCTAATAGAGTGTCGTATGCCAATAACGACGGAGTGTTGAAATCAATTAAACATACCCACGTCTTCTATCAAATCAAGAGTTTACATGTAAAAGCGTAGTCCTCGAAGTGAAGTGTCAAACATATAAACCTAATTATCTTAGAAAAAGGCGGAGTTTCTTGCAGTTCTGTATATTCCTGCTAATAAAGTGTCGTATGCTAATAACGACGGAGTGTTGAAATCAATTAAACATACCCACGTCTTCTATCAAATCAAGAGTTTACATGTAAAAGCGTAGTCTCCAAAGTGTAGTGGTACGGACATATAAACGCAATTATCTTAGAGAAGGCGGAGCATCTTGCAGTTCTGTATATTCCTGCTAATAGAGGGTCTTATGCCAATAACGACGGAGTGTTGAACAAAATTAAACATACCCACATCTTCTATCAAATCAAGAGTTTACATGTAAAAGCGTAGTCTCCGAAGTGTAGTGGTATGGACATATAAACGCAATTATCTTAGAGAAGGCGGAGCTTCTTGCAGTTCTGTATATTCCTGCTAAAAGAGAGTCTAATGCCAATTACGACGGAGTGTTCAACTCAATTAAACATACCCACGTCGTCGATCAAATCAAGAGTTTACGTATAAAAGCGTAGTCTCCGAAGTGTAGTGGTACCGTATGGACATATAAACGCAATTATCTTAGAGAAGGCGGAGTTTCTTGCAGTTCTGTATATTCCTGCTAATAGAGGGTCTAATGCCAATAACGACAGAGTGTTCAACTCAATTAACCATATCCACGTCTTCTATCAAATCAAGAGTTTACATGTAAAAGCGTAGTCTCCGAAGTGAAGTGTCATAGACATATACACGCAAAAATCTAAGAGAAGGCGGAGTTTCTTGCAGTTCTGTATATTCCTGCTAATAGAGGGTCTAATGCCAATTACGACGGAGTGTTCAACTTAATTAACCATATCCACGTCTTGTATTAAATCAAGAGTTAACATGTAAAAGCGTAATCTACGAAGTGAAGTGTCATAGACATATAAACGCAATTATCCTAGAGAAGGCGGAGTTTCTTGCAGTTCTGTGTATTCCTGCTAATAGAAGGTATAATGCCAATAACGACGGAGTGTTCAACTCAATTAAACATACCCACGTATTCTATCAAATCAAGAGTTTACGTATTAAAGCGTTGACTCCGAAGTGTAGTGGTATGGACATATAAACGCAATTATCTTAGAGAAGGCGGAATTTCTTACAGTCTTGTATATTCCTGCTAATAGAGGGTCTATTGTTAATAACAACGGAGTGTTCAACTCAATTAAACATACCCACGTATTCTATCAAATCAAGAGTTTCCGTATAAAAGCGTAGTCTTTGAAGTGAAGTGGTATGGACATATAAACGCAATTATCTAAGAGAAGGCGGAGTTTCTTGCAGTTCTGTGTATTCCTGCTAATAGAGGGTCAAATGCCAATAACGACGAAGTGTTCAATTCAATTAACTATATCCACGTCTTCTATCAAATCAAGAGTTTACGTATAAAAGCGTAGTCTCCGAAGTGAAGTGTCATAGACATATAAACCTAATTATCTTAGAGAAGGCGGAGTTTCTTGCAGTTCTGTATATTCCTGCTAATAGAGTGTCGTATGCCAATAACGACGTAGTGTTGAAATCAATTAAACATACCCACGTCTTCTATCAAATCAAGAGTTTACATGTAAAAGCGTAGTCTCCGAAGTGTAGTATGGACATATAAACGCAATTATCTTAGAGAAGGCGGAGCTTCTTGCAGTTCTGTATATTCCTGCTAATAGAGGGTCTTATGCCAATTACGAAGGAGTGTTGAAATTTATTAAACATACCCACATCTTCTATCAAATCAAGAGTTTACATGTAAAAGCGTAGTCTCCGAAGTGTAGTGGTATGGACATATAAATGCAATTATCTTAGAGATGGCGGAGCTTCTTGCAGTTTTGTATATTCCTTCTAATAGAGAGTGTAATGCCAATAACGACGGAGTGTTCAACTCAATTAAACATACCCACGTCGTCTTTCAAATAAGAGTTTACGTATAAAAGCGTAGTCTCCGAAGTGTAGTGGTACCGTATGGACATATAAACGCAATTATCTTAGAGAAGGCGGAGTTTCTTGCAATTCTGTATATTTCTGCTAAAAGAGGGTCTAATGCCAATTACGACGGAGTGTTCAACTCAATTAACTATATCCACGTCTTCTATCAAATCAAGAGTTTACGTGTAAAATCGTAGTCTTTGAAGTGAAGTGGTATGGACATATAAACGCAATTATCTAAGAGAAGGCGGAGTTTCTTGCAGTTCTGTGTATTCCTGCTAATAGAAGGTCTATTGCCAATAACGACGGAGTGTTCAACTCAATTAAACATATCCACGTCTTCTATCAAATCAAGAGTTTACGTGTAAATGCGTAATCTACGAAGTGAAGTGTCATAGACATATAAACGCAATTATCCTAGAGAAGGCGGAGTTTCTTGCAGTTCTGTATATTCCTGCTTATATAGAGTCTAATGCCAATCACGACGGAGTGTTCAACTCAATTAAACATACCCACGTCTTCTATCAAATCAAGAGTTTACGTATAAAAGCGTTGTCTCCGAAGTGAAGTGTCATAGACATATAAACCTAATTATCTTAGACAAGGCGGAGTTTCTTGCAGTTCTGTATATTCCTGCTAATAGAGTGTCGTATGCCAATAACGACGGAGTGTTGAAATCAATTAAACATACCCACGTCTTCTATCAAATCAAGAGTTTACATGTAAAAGCGTAGTCCTCGAAGTGAAGTGTCAAACATATAAACCTAATTATCTTAGAAAAAGGCGGAGTTTCTTGCAGTTCTGTATATTCCTGCTAATAAAGTGTCGTATGCTTATAACGACGGAGTGTTGAAATCAATTAAACATACCCACGTCTTCTATCAAATCAAGAGTTAACATGTAAAAGCGTAGTCTCCAAAGTGTAGTGGTACGGACATATAAACGCAATTATCTTAGAGAAGGCGGAGCATCTTGCAGTTCTGTATATTCCTGCTAATAGAGGGTCTAATGCCAATTACGACGGAGTGTTGAACTCAATTAAACATACCCACATCTTCTATCAAATCAAGAGTTTACATGTAAAAGCGTAGTCTCCGAAGTGTAGTGGTATGGACATATAAACGCAATTATCTTAGAGAAGGCGGAGCTTCTTGCAGTTCTGTATATTCCTGCTAAAAGAGAGTCTAATGCCAATTACGACGGAGTGTTCAACTCAATAAAACATACCCACGTCGTCGATCAAATCAAGAGTTTACGTATAAAAGCGTAGTCTCCGAAGTGTAGTGGTACCGTATGGACATATAAACGCAATTATCTTAGAGAAGGCGGAGTTTCTTGCAGTTCTGTATATTCCTGCTAATAGAGGGTCTAATGCCAATAACGACAGAGTGTTCAACTCAATTAACCATATCCACGTCTTCTATCAAATCAAGAGTTTACATGTAAAAGCGTAGTCTCCGAAGTGAAGTGTCATAGACAAATACACGCAAAAATCTAAGAGAAGGCGGAGTTTCTTGCAGTTCTGTATATTCCTGCTAATAGAGGGTCTAATGCCAATTACGACGGAGTGTTCAACTTAATTAACCATATCCACGTCTTCTATTAAATCAAGAGTTAACATGTAAAAGCGTAATCTACGAAGTGAAGTGTCATAGACATATAAACGCAATTATCCTAGAGAAGGCGGAGTTTCTTGCAGTTCTGTGTATTCCTGCTAATAGAAGGTATAATGCCAATAACGACGGAGTGTTCAACTCAATTAAACATACCCACGTATTCTATCAAATCAAGAGTTTACGTATTAAAGCGTTGACTCCGAAGTGTAGTGGTATGGACATATAAACGCAATTATCTTAGAGAAGGCGGAATTTCTTACAGTCCTGTATATTCCTGCTAATAGAGGGTCTATTGTTAATAACGACGGAGTGTTCAACTCAATTAAACATACCCACGTATTCTATCAAATCAAGAGTTTACGTATAAAAGCGTAGTCTTTGAAGTGAAGTGGTATGGACATATAAACGCAATTATCTAAGAGAAGGCGGAGTTTCTTGCAGTTCTGTGTATTCCTGCTAATAAAGGGTCAAATGCCAATAACGACGAAGTGTCCAATTCAATTAACTATATCCACGTCTTCTATCAAATCAAGAGTTTACGTATAAAAGCGTAGTCTCCGAAGTGAAGTGTCATAGACATATAAACCTAATTATCTTAGAGAAGGCGGAGTTTCTTGCAGTTCTGTATATTCCTGCTAATAGAGTGTCGTATGCCAATAACGACGTAGTGTTGTAATCAATTAAACATACCCACGTCTTCTATCAAATCAAGAGTTTACATGTAAAAGCGTAGTCTCCGAAGTGTAGTATGGACATATAAACGCAATTATCTTAGAGAAGGCGGAGCTTCTTGCAGTTCTGTATATTCCTGCTAATAGAGGGTCTTATGCCAATTACGAAGGAGTGTTGAAATTTATTAAACATACCCACATCTTCTATCAAATCAAGAGTTTACATGTAAAAGCGTAGTCTCCGAAGTGTAGTGGTATGGACATATAAACGCAATTATCTTAGAGATGGCGGAGCTTCTTGCAGTTTTGTATATTCCTTCTAATAGAGAGTCTAATGCCAATAACGACGGAGTGTTCAACTCAATTAAACATACCCACGTCGTCTTTCAAATAAGAGTTTACGTATAAAAGCGTAGTCTCCGAAGTGAAGTGGTACCTTATGGACATATAAACGCAATTATCTTAGAGAAGGCGGAGTTTCTTGCAATTCTGTATATTTCTGCTAAAAGAGGGTCTAATGCCAATTACGACGGAGTGTTCAACTCAATTAACTATATCCACGTCTTCTATCAAATCAAGAGTTTACGTGTAAAAGCGTAGTCTCTGAAGTGAAGTGTCATAGACATATACACGCAATTATCTTAAAGAAGGCGGAGTTTCTTGCAGTTCTGTATATTCCTGCTAATAGAGGGTCTATTGCCAATTACGACGGAGTGTTTAACTCAATTAAACATACCCACGTATTCTATCAAATCAAGAGTTTACGTATAAAAGCGTTGTCTCCGAAGTGAAGTGTTATAGACATATAAACGCAATTATCTAAGAGAAGGCGGAGTTTCTTGCAGGTCTGTGTATTCCTGCTAATAGAGGGTCTAATGCCAATTACGATGGAATGTTCAACTTAATTGAACATACCCACGTCGTCTATCAAATCAAGAGTTTACGTATAAAAGCGTAGTCTCCGAAGTGTAGTGGTACCGTATGGACATATAAACGCAATTATCTAAGAGAAGGCGGAGTTTCTAGCAGTTCCGTATATTCCTGCTAATAGAGGGTCTAATGCCAATTACGACGGATTGTTCAAATCATTTAAACTAACCCACGTCTTCTATCAAATCAAGAGTTTACGTATAAAAGCGTAGTCTCCGAAGTGAAGTGTCATAGACATATGAACACAATTATCTTAGAGAAGGCGGAGTTTCTTGCAGTTCTGTATATTCCTGCTAATAGAGGGTCTAATGCCAATAACGACGGAGTGTTCAACTCAATTAACCATATCCACGTCTTCTATCAAATCAAGAGTTTACGTATAAAAGCGTAGTCTTTGAAGTGAAGTGGTATGGACATATAAACGCAATTATCTAAGAGAAGGCGGAGTTTCTTGCAGTTCTGTGTATTCCTTCTAATAGAAGGTCTATTGCCAATAACGACGGAGTGTTCAACTCAATTAAACATATCCACGTCTTCTATCAAATCAAGAGTTTACGTGTAAATGCGTAATCTACGAAGTGAAGTGTCATAGACATATAAACGCAATTATCCTAGAGAAGGCGGAGTTTCTTGCAGTTCTGTATATTCCTGCTTATATAGAGTCTAATGCCAATCACGACGGAGTGTTCAACTCAATTAAACATACCCACGTCTTCTATCAAATCAAGAGTTTACGTATAAAAGCGTAGTCTCCGAAGTGAAGTGTCATAGACATATAAACCTAATTATCTTAGACAAGGCGGAGTTTCTTGCAGTTCTGTATATTCCTGCTAATAGAGTGTCGTATGCCAATAACGACGGAGTGTTGAAATTAATTAAACATACCCACGTCTTCTATCAAATCAAGAGTTTACATGTAAAAGCGTAGTCTCCGAAGTGAAGTGTCAAACATATAAACCTAATTATCTTAGAAAAAGGCGAAGTTTCTTGCAGTTCTGTATATTCCTGCTAATAGAGTGTCGTATGCTTATAACGACGGAGTGTTAAAATCAATTAAACATACCCACGTCTTCTATCAAATCAAGAGTTAACATGTAAAAGCGTAGTCTCCGAAGTGTAGTATGGACATATAAACGCAATTATCTTAGAGAAGGCGGAGCTTCTCGCAGTTCTGTATATTCCTGCTAATAGAGGGTCTTATGCCAATTACGAAGGAGTGTTGAACTTTATTAAACATACCCACATCTTCTATCAAATCAAGAGTTTACATGTAAAAGCGTAGTCTCCGAAGTGTAGTGGTATGGACATATAAACGCAATTATCATAGAGAAGGCGGAGCTTCTTGCAGTTTTGTATATTCCTTCTAATAGAGAGTCTAATGCCAATAACGACGGAGTGTTCAACTCAATTAAACATACCCACGTCGTCTTTCAAATAAGAGTTTACGTATAAAAGCGTAGTCTCCGAAGTGTAGTGGTACCGTATGGACATATAAACGCAATTATCTTAGAGAAGGCGGAGTTTCTTGCAATTCTGTATATTTCTGCTAAAAGAGGGTCTAATGCCAATTACGACGGAGTGTTCAAATCAATTAACTATATCCACGTCTTCTATCAAATCAAGAGTTTACGTGTAAAAGCGTAGTCTCCGAAGTGAAGTGTCATAGACATATACACGCAATTATCTTAAAGAAGGCGGAGTTTCTTGCAGTTCTGTATATTCCTTCTAATAAAGGGTCTAATGATAATAACGACGGAGTGTTCAACTCAATAAACCATATCCACGTCTTCTATCAAATCAAGAGTTTACATGTAAAAGCGTAATCTCCGAAGTGAAGTGTCATGGACATATAAACGCAATTATCTTAGAGAAGGCGGAGCTTCTTGCAGTTCTGTGTATTCCTGCTAATAGAGGGTCAAATGCCAATTACGACCGAGTGTTCAACTTAATTAAACATATCCACGTCTTCTATCAAATCAAGAGTTTGCGTATAAAAGCGTAGTCTCCGAAGTGAAGTGTCATAGACATATAAACGCAATTATCTAAAAGAAGGCGGAGTTTCTTGCAGTTCTGTATATTACTGCTAAAAGAGGGTCTAATGCCAATAACGACGGAGTGTTCAACTCCATTAAACATACCCACGTCTTATATCAAATCAAGAGTTTACGTATAAAAGCGTAGTCTCCGAAGTGTGGTGGTATGGACATATAAACGCAATTATCTTAGAGAAGGCGGAGTTTCTTGCAGTTCTGTATATTCCTGCTAATAGAAGGTTTAATGCCAATCACGAAGAAGTGTTCAACTCAATTAAACATACCCACGTCTTCTATCAAATCAAGAGTTTACGTGTAAATGCGTAATCTACGAAGTGTAGTGGTATGGACATATAAATGCAATTATCTAAGAGAAGGCGGATCTTCTTGCAGTTCTGTATATTCCTGCTAATAAAGGGTCTAATGCCAATTACGACGGAGTGTTCAACTCAATTAAACATAAACACGTCTTTTATCAAATCAAGAGTTTACGTGTAAATGCGTAATCTACGAAGTGAAGTGTCATAGACATATAAACGAAATTATCCTAGAGAAGGCGGAGTTTCTTGCAGTTCTGTATATTCCTGCTATTAGAAGGTCTATTGCCAATAACGACGGAGTGTTTAACTCCATTAAACATACCCACGTCTTCTATCAAATCAAGAGTTTACATGTAAATGCGTAATCTACGAAGAGTAGTGGTATGGACATATAAACGCAATTATCTAAGAGAAGGCGGATCTTCTTGCAATTCTTTATATTCCTGCTAATAGATGGTCTAATGCCAATAACGACGGAGTGTTCAACTCAATTAAACATACCCACGTCTTCTATCAAATCAAGAGTTAACATGTAAAAGCGTAGTCTCCGAAGTGTAGTGTCATGGACATATAAACGCAATTATCCTAGAGAAGGCGGAGTTTCTTGCAGTTCTGTATATTCCTGCTAATAGATGGTCTAATGCCAATAACGACAGAGTGTTCAACTTAATTGAACATACCCACGTCTTCTATCAAATCAAGAGTTTACGTGTAAAAGCGTAGTCTCCGAAGTGAAGTGTCATAGACAAATACACGCAAAAATCTAAGAGAAGGCGGAGTTTCTTGCAGTTCTGTATATTCCTGCTAATAGAGGGTCTAATGCCAATTACGACGGAGTGTTCAACTTAATTAACCATATCCACGTCTTCTATTAAATCAAGAGTTAACATGTAAAAGCGTAATCTACGAAGTGAAGTGTCATAGACATATAAACGCAATTATCCTAGAGAAGGCGGAGTTTCTTGCAGTTCTGTGTATTCCTGCTAATAGAAGGTATAATGCCAATAACGACGGAGTGTTCAACTCAATTAAACATACCCACGTATTCTATCAAATCAAGAGTTTACGTATTAAAGCGTTGACTCCGAAGTGTAGTGGTATGGACATATAAACGCAATTATCTTAGAGAAGGCGGAATTTCTTACAGTCCTGTATATTCCTGCTAATAGAGGGTCTATTGTTAATAACGACGGAGTGTTCAACTCAATTAAACATACCCACGTATTCTATCAAATCAAGAGTTTACGTATAAAAGCGTAGTCTTTGAAGTGAAGTGGTATGGACATATAAACGCAATTATCTAAGAGAAGGCGGAGTTTCTTGCAGTTCTGTGTATTCCTGCTAATAAAGGGTCAAATGCCAATAACGACGAAGTGTCCAATTCAATTAACTATATCCACGTCTTCTATCAAATCAAGAGTTTACGTATAAAAGCGTAGTCTCCGAAGTGAAGTGTCATAGACATATAAACCTAATTATCTTAGAGAAGGCGGAGTTTCTTGCAGTTCTGTATATTCCTGCTAATAGAGTGTCGTATGCCAATAACGACGTAGTGTTGTAATCAATTAAACATACCCACGTCTTCTATCAAATCAAGAGTTTACATGTAAAAGCGTAGTCTCCGAAGTGTAGTATGGACATATAAACGCAATTATCTTAGAGAAGGCGGAGCTTCTTGCAGTTCTGTATATTCCTGCTAATAGAGGGTCTTATGCCAATTACGAAGGAGTGTTGAAATTTATTAAACATACCCACATCTTCTATCAAATCAAGAGTTTACATGTAAAAGCGTAGTCTCCGAAGTGTAGTGGTATGGACATATAAACGCAATTATCTTAGAGATGGCGGAGCTTCTTGCAGTTTTGTATATTCCTTCTAATAGAGAGTCTAATGCCAATAACGACGGAGTGTTCAACTCAATTAAACATACCCACGTCGTCTTTCAAATAAGAGTTTACGTATAAAAGCGTAGTCTCCGAAGTGAAGTGGTACCTTATGGACATATAAACGCAATTATCTTAGAGAAGGCGGAGTTTCTTGCAATTCTGTATATTTCTGCTAAAAGAGGGTCTAATGCCAATTACGACGGAGTGTTCAACTCAATTAACTATATCCACGTCTTCTATCAAATCAAGAGTTTACGTGTAAAAGCGTAGTCTCTGAAGTGAAGTGTCATAGACATATACACGCAATTATCTTAAAGAAGGCGGAGTTTCTTGCAGTTCTGTATATTCCTGCTAATAGAGGGTCTATTGCCA
The DNA here is from genome assembly GCA_945910005.1 of Isoperla grammatica. Lineage (NCBI taxonomy): Eukaryota > Metazoa > Arthropoda > Insecta > Plecoptera > Perlodidae > Isoperla > Isoperla grammatica. The sequence goes on from OX246740.1 coordinate 34,182,202, forward strand.
ATTACGACGGAGTGTTTAACTCAATTAAACATACCCACGTATTCTATCAAATCAAGAGTTTACGTATAAAAGCGTTGTCTCCGAAGTGAATTGTTATAGACATATAAACGCAATTATCTAAGAGAAGGCGGAGTTTCTTGCAGGTCTGTGTATTCCTGCTAATAGAGGGTCTAATGCCAATTACGATGGAATGTTCAACTTAATTGAACATACCCACGTCGTCTATCAAATCAAGAGTTTACGTATAAAAGCGTAGTCTCCGAAGTGTAGTGGTACCGTATGGACATATAAACGCAATTATCTAAGAGAAGGCGGAGTTTCTAGCAGTTCCGTATATTCCTGCTAATAGAGGGTCTAATGCCAATTACGACGGATTGTTCAAATCATTTAAACTAACCCACGTCTTCTATCAAATCAAGAGTTTACGTATAAAAGCGTAGTCTCCGAAGTGAAGTGTCATAGACATATGAACACAATTATCTTAGAGAAGGCGGAGTTTCTTGCAGTTCTGTATATTCCTGCTAATAGAGGGTCTAATGCCAATAACGACGGAGTGTTCAACTCAATTAACCATATCCACGTCTTCTATCAAATCAAGAGTTTACGTATAAAAGCGTAGTCTTTGAAGTGAAGTGGTATGGACATATAAACGCAATTATCTAAGAGAAGGCGGAGTTTCTTGCAGTTCTGTGTATTCCTTCTAATAGAAGGTCTATTGCCAATAACGACGGAGTGTTCAACTCAATTAAACATATCCACGTCTTCTATCAAATCAAGAGTTTACGTGTAAATGCGTAATCTACGAAGTGAAGTGTCATAGACATATAAACGCAATTATCCTAGAGAAGGCGGAGTTTCTTGCAGTTCTGTATATTCCTGCTTATATAGAGTCTAATGCCAATCACGACGGAGTGTTCAACTCAATTAAACATACCCACGTCTTCTATCAAATCAAGAGTTTACGTATAAAAGCGTAGTCTCCGAAGTGAAGTGTCATAGACATATAAACCTAATTATCTTAGACAAGGCGGAGTTTCTTGCAGTTCTGTATATTCCTGCTAATAGAGTGTCGTATGCCAATAACGACGGAGTGTTGAAATTAATTAAACATACCCACGTCTTCTATCAAATCAAGAGTTTACATGTAAAAGCGTAGTCTCCGAAGTGAAGTGTCAAACATATAAACCTAATTATCTTAGAAAAAGGCGGAGTTTCTTGCAGTTCTGTATATTCCTGCTAATAGAGTGTCGTATGCTTATAACGACGGAGTGTTAAAATCAATTAAACATACCCACGTCTTCTATCAAATCAAGAGTTAACATGTAAAAGCGTAGTCTCCGAAGTGTAGTATGGACATATAAACGCAATTATCTTAGAGAAGGCGGAGCTTCTCGCAGTTCTGTATATTCCTGCTAATAGAGGGTCTTATGCCAATTACGAAGGAGTGTTGAACTTTATTAAACATACCCACATCTTCTATCAAATCAAGAGTTTACATGTAAAAGCGTAGTCTCCGAAGTGTAGTGGTATGGACATATAAACGCAATTATCATAGAGAAGGCGGAGCTTCTTGCAGTTTTGTATATTCCTTCTAATAGAGAGTCTAATGCCAATAACGACGGAGTGTTCAACTCAATTAAACATACCCACGTCGTCTTTCAAATAAGAGTTTACGTATAAAAGCGTAGTCTCCGAAGTGTAGTGGTACCGTATGGACATATAAACGCAATTATCTTAGAGAAGGCGGAGTTTCTTGCAATTCTGTATATTTCTGCTAAAAGAGGGTCTAATGCCAATTACGACGGAGTGTTCAAATCAATTAACTATATCCACGTCTTCTATCAAATCAAGAGTTTACGTGTAAAAGCGTAGTCTCCGAAGTGAAGTGTCATAGACATATACACGCAATTATCTTAAAGAAGGCGGAGTTTCTTGCAGTTCTGTATATTCCTTCTAATAAAGGGTCTAATGATAATAACGACGGAGTGTTCAACTCAATAAACCATATCCACGTCTTCTATCAAATCAAGAGTTTACATGTAAAAGCGTAATCTCCGAAGTGAAGTGTCATGGACATATAAACGCAATTATCTTAGAGAAGGCGGAGCTTCTTGCAGTTCTGTGTATTCCTGCTAATAGAGGGTCAAATGCCAATTACGACCGAGTGTTCAACTTAATTAAACATATCCACGTCTTCTATCAAATCAAGAGTTTGCGTATAAAAGCGTAGTCTCCGAAGTGAAGTGTCATAGACATATAAACGCAATTATCTAAAAGAAGGCGGAGTTTCTTGCAGTTCTGTATATTACTGCTAAAAGAGGGTCTAATGCCAATAACGACGGAGTGTTCAACTCCATTAAACATACCCACGTCTTATATCAAATCAAGAGTTTACGTATAAAAGCGTAGTCTCCGAAGTGTGGTGGTATGGACATATAAACGCAATTATCTTAGAGAAGGCGGAGTTTCTTGCAGTTCTGTATATTCCTGCTAATAGAAGGTTTAATGCCAATCACGAAGAAGTGTTCAACTCAATTAAACATACCCACGTCTTCTATCAAATCAAGAGTTTACGTGTAAATGCGTAATCTACGAAGTGTAGTGGTATGGACATATAAATGCAATTATCTAAGAGAAGGCGGATCTTCTTGCAGTTCTGTATATTCCTGCTAATAAAGGGTCTAATGCCAATTACGACGGAGTGTTCAACTCAATTAAACATAAACACGTCTTTTATCAAATCAAGAGTTTACGTGTAAATGCGTAATCTACGAAGTGAAGTGTCATAGACATATAAACGAAATTATCCTAGAGAAGGCGGAGTTTCTTGCAGTTCTGTATATTCCTGCTATTAGAAGGTCTATTGCCAATAACGACGGAGTGTTTAACTCCATTAAACATACCCACGTCTTCTATCAAATCAAGAGTTTACATGTAAATGCGTAATCTACGAAGAGTAGTGGTATGGACATATAAACGCAATTATCTAAGAGAAGGCGGATCTTCTTGCAATTCTTTATATTCCTGCTAATAGATGGTCTAATGCCAATAACGACGGAGTGTTCAACTCAATTAAACATACCCACGTCTTCTATCAAATCAAGAGTTAACATGTAAAAGCGTAGTCTCCGAAGTGTAGTGTCATGGACATATAAACGCAATTATCCTAGAGAAGGCGGAGTTTCTTGCAGTTCTGTATATTCCTGCTAATAGATGGTCTAATGCCAATAACGACAGAGTGTTCAACTTAATTGAACATACCCACGTCTTCTATCAAATCAAGAGTTTACGTGTAAAAGCGTAGTCTCCGAAGTGAAGTGTCATAGACAAATACACGCAAAAATCTAAGAGAAGGCGGAGTTTCTTGCAGTTCTGTATATTCCTGCTAATAGAGGGTCTAATGCCAATTACGACGGAGTGTACAACTTAATTAACCATATCCACGTCTTCTATTAAATCAAGAGTTAACATGTAAAAGCGTAATCTACGAAGTGAAGTGTCATAGACATATAAACGCAATTATCCTAGAGAAGGCGGAGTTTCTTGCAGTTCTGTGTATTCCTGCTAATAGAAGGTATAATGCCAATAACGACGGAGTGTTCAACTCAATTAAACATACCCACGTATTCTATCAAATCAAGAGTTTACGTATTAAAGCGTTGACTCCGAAGTGTAGTGGTATGGACATATAAACGCAATTATCTTAGAGAAGGCGGAATTTCTTACAGTCCTGTATATTCCTGCTAATAGAGGGTCTATTGTTAATAACGACGGAGTGTTCAACTCAATTAAACATACCCACGTATTCTATCAAATCAAGAGTTTACGTATAAAAGCGTAGTCTTTGAAGTGAAGTGGTATGGACATATAAACGCAATTATCTAAGAGAAGGCGGAGTTTCTTGCAGTTCTGTGTATTCCTGCTAATAAAGGGTCAAATGCCAATAACGACGAAGTGTCCAATTCAATTAACTATATCCACGTCTTCTATCAAATCAAGAGTTTACGTATAAAAGCGTAGTCTCCGAAGTGAAGTGTCATAGACATATAAACCTAATTATCTTAGAGAAGGCGGAGTTTCTTGCAGTTCTGTATATTCCTGCTAATAGAGTGTCGTATGCCAATAACGACGTAGTGTTGTAATCAATTAAACATACCCACGTCTTCTATCAAATCAAGAGTTTACATGTAAAAGCGTAGTCTCCGAAGTGTAGTATGGACATATAAACGCAATTATCTTAGAGAAGGCGGAGCTTCTTGCAGTTCTGTATATTCCTGCTAATAGAGGGTCTTATGCCAATTACGAAGGAGTGTTGAAATTTTTTAAACATACCCACATCTTCTATCAAATCAAGAGTTTACATGTAAAAGCGTAGTCTCCGAAGTGTAGTGGTATGGACATATAAACGCAATTATCTTAGAGATGGCGGAGCTTCTTGCAGTTTTGTATATTCCTTCTAATAGAGAGTCTAATGCCAATAACGACGGAGTGTTCAACTCAATTAAACATACCCACGTCGTCTTTCAAATAAGAGTTTACGTATAAAAGCGTAGTCTCCGAAGTGAAGTGGTACCTTATGGACATATAAACGCAATTATCTTAGAGAAGGCGGAGTTTCTTGCAATTCTGTATATTTCTGCTAAAAGAGGGTCTAATGCCAATTACGACGGAGTGTTCAACTCAATTAACTATATCCACGTCTTCTATCAAATCAAGAGTTTACGTGTAAAAGCGTAGTCTCTGAAGTGAAGTGTCATAGACATATACACGCAATTATCTTAAAGAAGGCGGAGTTTCTTGCAGTTCTGTATATTCCTGCTAATAGAGGGTCTATTGCCAATTACGACGGAGTGTTTAACTCAATTAAACATACCCACGTATTCTATCAAATCAAGAGTTTACGTATAAAAGCGTTGTCTCCGAAGTGAAGTGTTATAGACATATAAACGCAATTATCTAAGAGAAGGCGGAGTTTCTTGCAGGTCTGTGTATTCCTGCTAATAGAGGGTCTAATGCCAATTACGATGGAATGTTCAACTTAATTGAACATACCCACGTCGTCTATCAAATCAAGAGTTTACGTATAAAAGCGTAGTCTCCGAAGTGTAGTGGTACCGTATGGACATATAAACGCAATTATCTAAGAGAAGGCGGAGTTTCTAGCAGTTCCGTATATTCCTGCTAATAGAGGGTCTAATGTTAATTACGACGGATTGTTCAAATCATTTAAACTAACCCACGTCTTCTATCAAATCAAGAGTTTACGTATAAAAGCGTAGTCTCCGAAGTGAAGTGTCATAGACATATGAACACAATTATCTTAGAGAAGGCGGAGTTTCTTGCAGTTCTGTATATTCCTGCTAATAGAGGGTCTAATGCCAATAACGACGGAGTGTTCAACTCAATTAACCATATCCACGTCTTCTATCAAATCAAGAGTTTACGTATAAAAGCGTAGTCTTTGAAGTGAAGTGGTATGGACATATAAACGCAATTATCTAAGAGAAGGCGGAGTTTCTTGCAGTTCTGTGTATTCCTTCTAATAGAAGGTCTATTGCCAATAACGACGGAGTGTTCAACTCAATTAAACATATCCACGTCTTCTATCAAATCAAGAGTTTACGTGTAAATGCGTAATCTACGAAGTGAAGTGTCATAGACATATAAACGCAATTATCCTAGAGAAGGCGGAGTTTCTTGCAGTTCTGTATATTCCTGCTTATATAGAGTCTAATGCCAATCACGACGGAGTGTTCAACTCAATTAAACATACCCACGTCTTCTATCAAATCAAGAGTTTACGTATAAAAGCGTAGTCTCCGAAGTGAAGTGTCATAGACATATAAACCTAATTATCTTAGACAAGGCGGAGTTTCTTGCAGTTCTGTATATTCCTGCTAATAGAGTGTCGTATGCCAATAACGACGGAGTGTTGAAATTAATTAAACATACCCACGTCTTCTATCAAATCAAGAGTTTACATGTAAAAGCGTAGTCTCCGAAGTGAAGTGTCAAACATATAAACCTAATTATCTTAGAAAAAGGCGGAGTTTCTTGCAGTTCTGTATATTCCTGCTAATAGAGTGTCGTATGCTTATAACGACGGAGTGTTAAAATCAATTAAACATACCCACGTCTTCTATCAAATCAAGAGTTAACATGTAAAAGCGTAGTCTCCGAAGTGTAGTATGGACATATAAACGCAATTATCTTAGAGAAGGCGGAGCTTCTCGCAGTTCTGTATATTCCTGCTAATAGAGGGTCTTATGCCAATTACGAAGGAGTGTTGAACTTTATTAAACATACCCACATCTTCTATCAAATCAAGAGTTTACATGTAAAAGCGTAGTCTCCGAAGTGTAGTGGTATGGACATATAAACGCAATTATCATAGAGAAGGCGGAGCTTCTTGCAGTTTTGTATATTCCTTCTAATAGAGAGTCTAATGCCAATAACGACGGAGTGTTCAACTCAATTAAACATACCCACGTCGTCTTTCAAATAAGAGTTTACGTATAAAAGCGTAGTCTCCGAAGTGTAGTGGTACCGTATGGACATATAAACGCAATTATCTTAGAGAAGGCGGAGTTTCTTGCAATTCTGTATATTTCTGCTAAAAGAGGGTCTAATGCCAATTACGACGGAGTGTTCAAATCAATTAACTATATCCACGTCTTCTATCAAATCAAGAGTTTACGTGTAAAAGCGTAGTCTCCGAAGTGAAGTGTCATAGACATATACACGCAATTATCTTAAAGAAGGCGGAGTTTCTTGCAGTTCTGTATATTCCTTCTAATAAAGGGTCTAATGATAATAACGACGGAGTGTTCAACTCAATAAACCATATCCACGTCTTCTATCAAATCAAGAGTTTACATGTAAAAGCGTAATCTCCGAAGTGAAGTGTCATGGACATATAAACGCAATTATCTTAGAGAAGGCGGAGCTTCTTGCAGTTCTGTGTATTCCTGCTAATAGAGGGTCAAATGCCAATTACGACCGAGTGTTCAACTTAATTAAACATATCCACGTCTTCTATCAAATCAAGAGTTTGCGTATAAAAGCGTAGTCTCCGAAGTGAAGTGTCATAGACATATAAACGCAATTATCTAAAAGAAGGCGGAGTTTCTTGCAGTTCTGTATATTACTGCTAAAAGAGGGTCTAATGCCAATAACGACGGAGTGTTCAACTCCATTAAACATACCCACGTCTTATATCAAATCAAGAGTTTACGTATAAAAGCGTAGTCTCCGAAGTGTGGTGGTATGGACATATAAACGCAATTATCTTAGAGAAGGCGGAGTTTCTTGCAGTTCTGTATATTCCTGCTAATAGAAGGTTTAATGCCAATCACGAAGAAGTGTTCAACTCAATTAAACATACCCACGTCTTCTATCAAATCAAGAGTTTACGTGTAAATGCGTAATCTACGAAGTGTAGTGGTATGGACATATAAATGCAATTATCTAAGAGAAGGCGGATCTTCTTGCAGTTCTGTATATTCCTGCTAATAAAGGGTCTAATGCCAATTACGACGGAGTGTTCAACTCAATTAAACATAAACACGTCTTTTATCAAATCAAGAGTTTACGTGTAAATGCGTAATCTACGAAGTGAAGTGTCATAGACATATAAACGAAATTATCCTAGAGAAGGCGGAGTTTCTTGCAGTTCTGTATATTCCTGCTATTAGAAGGTCTATTGCCAATAACGACGGAGTGTTTAACTCCATTAAACATACCCACGTCTTCTATCAAATCAAGAGTTTACATGTAAATGCGTAATCTACGAAGAGTAGTGGTATGGACATATAAACGCAATTATCTAAGAGAAGGCGGATCTTCTTGCAATTCTTTATATTCCTGCTAATAGATGGTCTAATGCCAATAACGACGGAGTGTTCAACTCAATTAAACATACCCACGTCTTCTATCAAATCAAGAGTTAACATGTAAAAGCGTAGTCTCCGAAGTGTAGTGTCATGGACATATAAACGCAATTATCCTAGAGAAGGCGGAGTTTCTTGCAGTTCTGTATATTCCTGCTAATAGATGGTCTAATGCCAATAACGACAGAGTGTTCAACTTAATTGAACATACCCACGTCTTCTATCAAATCAAGAGTTTACGTGTAAAAGCGTAGTCTCCGAAGTGAAGTGTCATAGACAAATACACGCAAAAATCTAAGAGAAGGCGGAGTTTCTTGCAGTTCTGTATATTCCTGCTAATAGAGGGTCTAATGCCAATTACGACGGAGTGTACAACTTAATTAACCATATCCACGTCTTCTATTAAATCAAGAGTTAACATGTAAAAGCGTAATCTACGAAGTGAAGTGTCATAGACATATAAACGCAATTATCCTAGAGAAGGCGGAGTTTCTTGCAGTTCTGTGTATTCCTGCTAATAGAAGGTATAATGCCAATAACGACGGAGTGTTCAACTCAATTAAACATACCCACGTATTCTATCAAATCAAGAGTTTACGTATTAAAGCGTTGACTCCGAAGTGTAGTGGTATGGACATATAAACGCAATTATCTTAGAGAAGGCGGAATTTCTTACAGTCCTGTATATTCCTGCTAATAGAGGGTCTATTGTTAATAACGACGGAGTGTTCAACTCAATTAAACATACCCACGTATTCTATCAAATCAAGAGTTTACGTATAAAAGCGTAGTCTTTGAAGTGAAGTGGTATGGACATATAAACGCAATTATCTAAGAGAAGGCGGAGTTTCTTGCAGTTCTGTGTATTCCTGCTAATAAAGGGTCAAATGCCAATAACGACGAAGTGTCCAATTCAATTAACTATATCCACGTCTTCTATCAAATCAAGAGTTTACGTATAAAAGCGTAGTCTCCGAAGTGAAGTGTCATAGACATATAAACCTAATTATCTTAGAGAAGGCGGAGTTTCTTGCAGTTCTGTATATTCCTGCTAATAGAGTGTCGTATGCCAATAACGACGTAGTGTTGTAATCAATTAAACATACCCACGTCTTCTATCAAATCAAGAGTTTACATGTAAAAGCGTAGTCTCCGAAGTGTAGTATGGACATATAAACGCAATTATCTTAGAGAAGGCGGAGCTTCTTGCAGTTCTGTATATTCCTGCTAATAGAGGGTCTTATGCCAATTACGAAGGAGTGTTGAAATTTATTAAACATACCCACATCTTCTATCAAATCAAGAGTTTACATGTAAAAGCGTAGTCTCCGAAGTGTAGTGGTATGGACATATAAACGCAATTATCTTAGAGATGGCGGAGCTTCTTGCAGTTTTGTATATTCCTTCTAATAGAGAGTCTAATGCCAATAACGACGGAGTGTTCAACTCAATTAAACATACCCACGTCGTGTTTCAAATAAGAGTTTACGTATAAAAGCGTAGTCTCCGAAGTGTAGTGGTACCTTATGGACATATAAACGCAATTATCTTAGAGAAGGCGGAGTTTCTTGCAATTCTGTATATTTCTGCTAAAAGAGGGTCTAATGCCAATTACGACGGAGTGTTCAACTCAATTAACTATATCCACGTCTTCTATCAAATCAAGAGTTTACGTGTAAAAGCGTAGTCTCTGAAGTGAAGTGTCATAGACATATACACGCAATTATCTTAAAGAAGGCGGAGTTTCTTGCAGTTCTGTATATTCCTGCTAATAGAGGGTCTATTGCCAATTACGACGGAGTGTTTAACTCAATTAAACATACCCACGTATTCTATCAAATCAAGAGTTTACGTATAAAAGCGTTGTCTCCGAAGTGAAGTGTTATAGACATATAAACGCAATTATCTAAGAGAAGGCGGAGTTTCTTGCAGGTCTGTGTATTCCTGCTAATAGAGGGTCTAATGCCAATTACGATGGAATGTTCAACTTAATTGAACATACCCACGTCGTCTATCAAATCAAGAGTTTACGTATAAAAGCGTAGTCTCCGAAGTGTAGTGGTACCGTATGGACATATAAACGCAATTATCTAAGAGAAGGCGGAGTTTCTAGCAGTTCCGTATATTCCTGCTAATAGAGGGTCTAATGCCAATTACGACGGATTGTTCAAATCATTTAAACTAACCCACGTCTTCTATCAAATCAAGAGTTTACGTATAAAAGCGTAGTCTTTGAAGTGAAGTGGTATGGACATATAAACGCAATTATCTAAGAGAAGGCGGAGTTTCTTGCAGTTCTGTGTATTCCTGCTAATAGAAGGTCTATTGCCAATAACGACGGAGTGTTCAACTCAATTTAACATATCCACGTCTTCTATCAAATCAAGAGTTTACGTGTAAATGCGTAATCTACGAAGTGAAGTGTCATAGACATATAAACGCAATTATCCTAGAGAAGGCGGAGTTTCTTGCAGTTCTGTATATTCCTGCTTATATAGAGTCTAATGCCAATCACGACGGAATGTTCAACTCAATTAAACATACCCACGTCTTCTATCAAATCAAGAGTTTACGTATAAAAGCGTAGTCTCCGAAGTGAAGTGTCATAGACATATAAACCTAATTATCTTAGACAAGGCGGAGTTTCTTGCAGTTCTGTATATTCCTGCTAATAGAGTGTCGTATGCCAATAACGACGGAGTGTTCAACTCAATTAACCATATCCACGTCTTCTATCAAATCAAGAGTTTACGTATAAAAGCGTAGTCTTTGAAGTGAAGTGGTATGGACATATAAACGCAATTATCTAAGAGAAGGCGGAGTTTCTTGCAGTTCTGTGTATTCCTGCTAATAGAAGGTCTATTGCCAATAACGACGGAGTGTTCAACTCAATTTAACATATCCACGTCTTCTATCAAATCAAGAGTTTACGTGTAAATGCGTAATCTACGAAGTGAAGTGTCATAGACATATAAACGCAATTATCCTAGAGAAGGCGGAGTTTCTTGCAGTTCTGTATATTCCTGCTTATATAGAGTCTAATGCCAATCACGACGGAGTGTTCAACTCAATTAAACATACCCACGTCTTCTATCAAATCAAGAGTTTACGTATAAAAGCGTAGTCTCCGAAGTGAAGTGTCATAGACATATAAACCTAATTATCTTAGACAAGGCGGAGTTTCTTGCAGTTCTGTATATTCCTGCTAATAGAGTGTCGTATGCCAATAACGACGGAGTGTTGAAATTAATTAAACATACCCACGTCTTCTATCAAATCAAGAGTTTACATGTAAAAGCGTAGTCTCCGAAGTGAAGTGTCAAACATATAAACCTAATTATCTTAGAAAAAGGCGGAGTTTCTTGCAGTTCTGTATATTCCTGCTAATAGAGTGTCGTATGCTTATAACGACGGAGTGTTAAAATCAATTAAACATACCCAAGTCTTCTATCAAATCAAGAGTTAACATGTAAAAGCGTAGTCTCCGAAGTGTAGTATGGACATATAAACGCAATTATCTTAGAGAAGGCGGAGCTTCTCGCAGTTCTGTATATTCCTGCTAATAGAGGGTCTTATGCCAATTACGAAGGAGTGTTGAACTTTATTAAACATACCCACGTCTTCTATCAAATCAAGAGTTTACGTGTAAATGCGTAATCTACGAAGTGTAGTGGTATGGACATATAAATGCAATTATCTAAGAGAAGGCGGATCTTCTTGCAGTTCTGTATATTCCTGCTAATAAAGGGTCTAATGCCAATTACGACGGAGTGTTCAACTCAATTAAACATAAACACGTCTTTTATCAAATCAAGAGTTTACGTGTAAATGCGTAATCTACGAAGTGAAGTGTCATAGACATATAAACGAAATTATCCTAGAGAAGGCGGAGTTTCTTGCAGTTCTGTATATTCCTGCTATTAGAAGGTCTATTGCCAATAACGACGGAGTGTTTAACTCCATTAAACATACCCACGTCTTCTATCAAATCAAGAGTTTACATGTAAATGCGTAATCTACGAAGAGTAGTGGTATGGACATATAAACGCAATTATCTAAGAGAAGGCGGATCTTCTTGCAATTCTTTATATTCCTGCTAATAGATGGTCTAATGCCAATAACGACGGAGTGTTCAACTCAATTAAACATACCCACGTCTTCTATCAAATCAAGAGTTAACATGTAAAAGCGTAGTCTCCGAAGTGTAGTGTCATGGACATATAAACGCAATTATCCTAGAGAAGGCGGAGTTTCTTGCAGTTCTGTATATTCCTGCTAATAGATGGTCTAATGCCAATAACGACAGAGTGTTCAACTTAATTGAACATACCCACGTCTTCTATCAAATCAAGAGTTTACGTGTAAATGCGTAATCTACGAAGTGAAGTGGCATAGACATATAAACGCAATTATCCTAGAGAAGGCGGAGTTTCTTGCAGTTCTGTATATTCCTGCTAATAGAAGGTGTATTGCCAATTACGACAGAGTGTTCAACTCCATTAAACAAACCCACGTCTTCTATCAAATCAAGAGTTAACATGTAAAAGCGTAGTCTCCTAAGTGAAGTGTCATAGACATATAAACGCAATTATCTTAGAAAAGGCGGAGTTTCTTGCAGTTCTGTATATTCCTGCTAATAAAAGGTCTAATGCCAATTACGACGGAGTGTTCAACTCAATTAAACATACCCACGTCTTCTATCAAATCAAGAGTTTACGTATAAAAGCGTAGTCTCCGAAGTGAAGTGTCATAGACATATTAACCTAATTATCTTAGAGAAGGCGGAGTTTCTTGCAGTTCTGTATATTCCTGCTAATAGAGTGTCGTATGCCAATAACGACGGAGTGTTAAAATCAATTAAACATACCCACGTCTTCTATCAAATCAAGAGTTTACATGTAAAAGCGTAGTCTCCGAAGTGTAGTGGTATGGACATATAAACGCAATTATCTGAGAGAAGGCGGAGCTTCTTGCAGTTCTGTATATTCCTGCTAATACAGGGTCTAATGCTTATAACGACGGAGTGTTCAACTTTATTAAACATACCCACGTCTTCTAACAAATCAAGAGTTTACGTATAAAAGCGTAGTCTCCGAAGTGAAGTGTCATAGACATATAAACGCAATTATCTTAGAGAAGGCGGAGTTTCTTGCAGTTCTGTATATAGCTGCTAATAGAGGGTCTAATGCCAATAACGACGAAGTGTTCAACTCCATTAAACATACCCACGTCTTCTATCAAATCAAGAGTTTACGTATAAAAGCATAGTCTCCGAAGTGTAGTGGTATGGACATATAAACGCAATTATATTAAAGAAGGCGGAGCTTTTTGCAGTTCTGTATGCTCCGGCTAATAGAAGGTCTAATGCCAATCACGACGGAGTGTTCAACTCAATTAACCATATCCACGTCTTTTATTTAATCAAGAGTTTACGTGTAAAAGCGTAGTCTCCGAAGTGAAGTGTCATAGACATATAAACGCAATTATCTAAGAGAAGGCGGAGTTTCTTGCAGTTCTGTGTATTCCTGCTAATAGAGGGTCTCATGCCAATTACAATGGAGTGTTCAATTTAATTAAACATACCAACGTCTTCTATCAAATCAAGAGTTTACATGTAAAAGCTTAGTCTCCGAAGTGTAGTGGTATGGACATATAAACGCAATTATCTTAGAGAAGGCGGAGCTTCTTGCAGTTCTGTATATTCCTGCTAATAAAGGATCTAATGCTAATAACGACAGAGTGTTCAACTCAATTAACCATATCCACGTCTTCTATCAAATCAAGAGTTTACATGTAAAAGCGTAGTCTCCGAAGTGAAGTGTCATAGACATATAAACGCATTTATCTCAAAGAAGGTGGAGCTTCTTGCAGTTCTGTATATTCCTGCTTATAGAGGGTCTAATGCCAATAACGACGGAGTTTTCAACTCAATTAACCATATCCACGTCTTCTATCAAATCAAGAGTTTACGTATAAAAGCATAGTCTCCGAAGTGTAGTGGTATGGACATATAAACGCAATTATATTAGAGAAGGCGGAGCTTCTTGCAGTTCTGTGTATTCCTGCTAATAGAGGGTCTAATGCTTATAACGACAGAGTGTTCAACTCAATTAACCATATCCACGTCTTCTATCAAATCAAGAGTTTACGTGTAAAAGCGTAGTCTCCTAAGTGAAGTGTCATAGACATATAAACGCATTTATCTTAAAGAAGGTGGAGCTTTTTGCAGTTCTGTTTATTCCTGCTTATAGAGGGTCTAATGCCAATAACGACGGAGTGTTCAACTCAATTAACCATATCCACGTCTTCTATCAAATCAAGAGTTTACATGTAAAAGCGTAGTTTCCGAAGTGAAGTGTCATAGACATATAAACGCAATTATCTAAGAGAAGGCGGAGTTTCTTGCAGTTCTGTGTATTCCTGCTAATAGAAGGTCTAATGCCAATAACGACGAAGTGTTCAACTCAATTAAACATACCCACGTATTCTATCAAATCAAGAGTTTACGTATAAAAGCATTGACTCTGAAGTGTAGTTGTAACGACATATAAACGCAATTTTCTTTGAGAAGGCGGAGTTTCTTGCAGTTCTGTATATTCCTGCTAATAGAGGGTCTATTGCCAATTACGACGGAGTGTTTAACTCAATTAAACATACCCACGTATTCTATCAAATCAAGAGTTTACGTATAAAAGCGTTGTCTCCGAAGTGAAGTGTTATAGACATATAAACGCAATTACCTAAGAGAAGGCGGAGTTTCTTGCAGTTCTGTGTATTCCTGCTAATAGAGGGTCTAATGCCAATTACGATGGAATGTTCAACTTAATTAAACATACCCACGTCGTCTATCAAATCAAGAGTTTACGTATAAAAGCGTAGTCTCCGAAGTGTAGTGGTACCGTATGGACATATAAACGCAATTATCTAAGAGAAGGCGGAGTTTCTAGCAGTTCCGTATATTCCTGCTAATAGAGGGTCTAATGCCAATTACGACGGATTGTTCAAATCAATTAAACTAACCCACGTCTTCTATCAAATCAAGAGTTTACGTATAAAAGCGTAGTCTCCGAAGAGAAGTGTCATAGACATATAAACAAAATTATCTTAGAGAAGGCGGAGTTTCTTGCAGTTCTGTATATACCTGCTAATAGAGGGTCTAATGCCAATAACGACGGAGTGTTCAACTCAATTAACCATATCCACGTCTTCTATCAAATCAAGAGTTTACGTATAAAAGCGTAGTCTTTGAAGTGAAGTGGTATGGACATATAAACGCAATTATCTAAGAGAAGGCGGAGTTTCTTGCAGTTCTGTGTATTCCTGCTAATAGAGGGTCTATTGCCAATAACGACGGAGTGTTCAACTCAATTAAACATATCCACGTCTTCTATCAAATCAAGAGTTTACATGTAAATGCGTAATCTACGAAGTGTAGTGGTATGGACATATAAACGCAATTATCTAAGAGAAGGCGGATCTTCTTGCAATTCATTATATTCCTGCTAATAGATGGTCTAATGCCAATAACGACGGACTGTTCAACTCAATTAAACATACCCACGTCTTCTATCAAATCAAGAGTTTACATGTAAAAGCGTAGTCTCCGAAGTGTAGTGTCATGGACATATAAACGCAATTATCCTAGAGAAGGCGGAGTTTCTTGCAGTTCTGTATATTCCTGCTAATAGATGGTCTTATGCCAATAACGACAGAGTGTTCAACTTAATTGAACATACCCACGTCTTCTATCAAATCAAGAGTTTACGTGTAAATGCGTAATCTACGAAGTGAAGTGTCATAGACATATAAACGCAATTATCCTAGAGAAGGCGGAGTTTCTTGCAGTTCTGTATATTCCTGCTAATAGAAGGTGTATTGCCAATTACGACAGAGTGTTCAACTCCATTAAACAAACCCACGTCTTCTATCAAATCAAGAGTTAACATGTAAAAGCGTAGTCTCCTAAGTGAAGTGTCATAGACATATAAACGCAATTATCTTAGAAAAGGCGGAGTTTCTTGCAGTTCTGTATATTCCTGCTAATAAAAGGTCTTATGCCAATTACGACGGAGTGTTCAACTCAATTAAACATACCCACGTCTTCCATCAAATCAAAAGTTTACGTACAAAAGCGTAGTCTCCGAAGTGAAGTGTCATAGACATATTAACCTAATTATCTTAGAGAAGGCGGAGTTTCTTGCAGTTCTGTATATTCCTGCTAAAAGAGTGTCGTATGCCAATAACGACGGAGTGTTAAAATCAATTAAACATACCCACGTCTTCTATCAAATCAAGAGTTTACATGTAAAAGCGTAGTCTCCGAAGTGTAGTGGTATGGACATATAAACGCAATTATCTGAGAGAAGGCGGAGCTTCTTGCAGTTCTGTATATTCCTGCTAATAGAGGGTCTCATGCCAATTACAATGGAGTGTTCAATTTAATTAAACATACCCACGTCTTCTATCAAATCAAGAGTTTACGTGTAAAAGCGTAGTCTCCGAAGTGAAGTGTCATAGACATATAAACGCAATTATCTTAGAGAAGGCGTAGCTTCTTGCAGTTCTGTGTATTCCTGCTAATAAAGGGTCTAATGCCAATAACGACAGAGTGTTCAACTCAATTAACCATATCCACGTCTTCTATCAAATCAAGAGTTTACATGTAAAAGCGTAGTCTCCGAAGTGAAGTGTCATAGACATATAAACGCATTTATCTCAAAGAAGGTGGAGCTTCTTGCAGTTCTGTATATTCCTGCTTATAGAGGGTCTAATGCCAATAACGACGGAGTTTTCAACTCAATTAACCAAATCCACGTCTTCTATCAAATCAAGAGTTTACGTATAAAAGCATAGTCTCCGAAGTGTAGTGGTATGGACATATAAACGCAATTATATTAAAGAAGGCGGAGCTTTTTGCAGTTCTGTATGCTCCTGCTAATAGAAGGTATAATGCCAATCACGACGGAGTGTTCATATCAATTCACCATATCCACGTCTTCTATTAAATCAAGAGTTTACGTGTAAAAGCGTAGTCTCCGAAGTGAAGTGTCATAGACATATAAACGCAATTATCTTAGAGAAGGCGGAGCTTCTTGCAGTTCTGTGTATTCCTGCTAATAGAGGGTCTAATGCTTATAACGACAGAGTGTTCAACTCAATTAACCATATCCACGTCTTCTATCAAATCAAGAGTTTACGTGTAAAAGCGTAGTCTCCGAAGTGAAGTGTCATAGACATATAAACGCATTTATCTTAAAGAAGGTGGAGCTTTATGCAGTTCTGTATATTCCTGCTTATAGAGGGTCTAATGCCAATAACGACGGAGTGTTCAACTCAATTAACCATATCCACGTCTTCTATCAAATCAAGAGTTTACATGTAAAAGCGTAGTTTCCGAAGTGAAGTGTCATAGACATATAAACGCAATTATCTAAGAGAAGGCGGAGTTTCTTGCAGTTCTGTGTATTCCTGCTAATAGAAGGTCTAATGCCAATAACGACGAAGTGTTCAACTCAATTAAACATACCCACGTATTCTATCAAATCAAGAGTTTACGAATAAAAGCATTGACTCTGAAGTGTAGTTGTAACGACATATAAACGCAATTTTCTTTGAGAAGGCGGAGTTTCTTGCAGTTCTGTATATTCCTGCTAATAAAGGGTCTATTGCCAATTACGACGGAGTGTTTAACTCAATTAAACATACCCACGTATTCTATCAAATCAAGAGTTTACGTATAAAAGCGTTGTCTCCGAAGTGAAGTGTTATAGACATATAAACGCAATTATCTAAGAGAAGGCGGAGTTTCTTGCAGTTCTGTGTATTCCTGCTAATAGAGGGTCTAATGCCAATTACGATGGAATGTTCAACTTAATTAAACATACCCACGTCGTCTATCAAATCAAGAGTTTACGTATAAAAGCGTAGTCTCCGAAGTGTAGTGGTACCGTATGGACATATAAACGCAATTATCTAAGAGAAGGCGGAGTTTCTAGCAGTTCCGTATATTCCTGCTAATAGAGGGTCTAATGCCAATTACGACGGATTGTTCAAATCAATTAAACTAACCCACGTCTTCTATCAAATCAAGAGTTTACGTATAAAAGCGTAGTCTCCGAAGTGAAGTGTCATAGACATATAAACAAAATTATCTTAGAGAAGGCGGAGTTTCTTGCAGTTCTGTATATACCTGCTAATAGAGGGTCTAATGCCAATAACGACGGAGTGTTCAACTCAATTAACCATATCCACGTCTTCTATCAAATCAAGAGTTTACGTATAAAAGCGTAGTCTTTGAAGTGAAGTGGTATGGACATATAAACGCAATTATCTAAGAGAAGGCGGAGTTTCTTGCAGTTCTGTGTATTCCTGCTAATAGAGGGTCTATTGCCAATAACGACGGAGTGTTCAACTCAATTAAACATATCCACGTCTTCTATCAAATCAAGAGTTTACATGTAAATGCGTAATCTACGAAGTGTAGTGGTATGGACATATAAACGCAATTATCTAAGAGAAGGCGGATCTTCTTGCAGTTCTGTATATTCCTGCTAATATATGGTCTAATGCCAATAACGACAGAGTGTTCAACTCAATTAAACATACCCACGTCTTCTATCAAATCAAGAGTTTACGTGTAAATGCGTAATCTACGAAGTGAAGTATCATAGACATATAAACGCAATTATCCTAGAGAAGGCGGAGTTTCTTGCAGTTCTGTATATTTTTGCTAATAGAAAGTCTATTGCCAATAACGACGGAGTGTTCAACTCAATTAAACATACCCACGTCTTCTATCAAATCAAGAGTTTACATGTAAAAGCGTAGTCTCCGAAGTGAAGTGTCATAGACATATAAACGCAATTATCTTAAAGAAGGCGGAGTTTCTTGCAGTTCTGTATATTCCTGCTAATAAAAGGTCTAATGCCAATTACGACGGAGTGTTCAACTCAATTAAACATACCCACGTCTTCTATCAAATCAAGAGTTTACGTATAAAAGCGTAGTCTCCGAAGTGAAGTGTCATAGACATATTAACCTAATTATCTTAGAGAAGGCGGAGTTTCTTGCAGTTCTGTATATTCCTGCTAATAGAGTGTCGTATGCTAATAACGACGGAGTGTTGAAATCAATTAAACATACCCACGTCTTCTATCAAATCAAGAGTTTACATGTAAAAGCTTAGTCTCCGAAGTGTAGTGGTATGGACATATAAACGCAATTATCTTAGAGAAGGCGGAGCTTCTTGCAGTTCTGTATATTCCTGCTAATAAAGGATCTAATGCTAATAACGACGGAGTGTTCAACTTTATTAAACATACCCACGTCTTCTATCAAATCAAGAGTTTACGTATAAAAGCGTAGTCTCCGAAGTGAAGTGTCATAGACATATAAACGCAATTATCTTAGAGAAGGCGGAGTTTCTTGCAGTTCTGTATATAGCTGCTAATAGAGGGTCTAATGCCAATAACGACGAAGTGTTCAACTCAATTAAACATACCCACGTATTCTATCAAATCAAGAGTTTACGTATAAAAGCATTGACTCTGAAGTGTAGTGGTATGGACATATAAACGCAATTATCTTAGAGAAGGCGGAGTTTCTTGCAGTTCTGTATATTCCTGCTAATAGAGTGTCTATTGCCAATTACGACGGAGTGTTTAACTCAATTAAACATACCCACGTATTCTATCAAATTAAGAGTTTACGTATAAAAGCGTTGTCTCCGAAGTGAAGTGTTATAGACATATAAACGCAATTATCTAAGAGAAGGCGGAGTTTCTTGCAGTTCTGTGTATTCTTGCTAGTAGTGGGTCTAATGCCAATTACGATGGAATGTTCAACTTAATAAAACATACCCACGTCGTCTATCAAATCAAGAGTTTACGTATAAAAGCGTAGTCTCCGAAGTGTAGTGGTACCGTATGGACATATAAACGCAATTATCTAAAAGAAGGCGGAGTTTCTAGCAGTTCCGTATATTCCTGCTAATAGAGGGTCTAATGCCATTTACGACGGATTGTTCAAATCAATTAAACTAACCCACGTCTTCTATCAAATCAAGAGTTTACGTATAAAAGCGTAGTCTCCGAAGTGAAGTGTCATAGACATATAAACACAATTATCTTAGAGAAGGCGGAGTTTCTTGCAGTTCTGTATATTCCTGCTAATAGAGGGTCTAATGCCAATAACGACGGAGTGTTCAACTCAATTAACCATATCCACGTCTTCTATCAAATCAAGAGTTTACGTATAAAAGCGTAGTCTTTGAAGTGAAGTGGTATGGACATATAAACGCAATTATCTAAGAGAAGGCGGAGTTTCTTGCAGTTCTGTGTATTCCTGCTAATAGAGTGTCGTATGCCAATAACGACGGAGTGTTGAAATTAATTAAACATACCCACGTCTTCTATCAAATCAAGAGTTTACGTGTAAATGCGTAATCTACGAAGTGAAGTGTCATAGACATATAAACGCAATTATCCTAGAGAAGGCGGAGTTTCTTGCAGTTCTGTATATTCCTGCTTATAAAGAGTCTAATGCCAATCACGACGGAGTGTTCAACTCAATTAAACATACCCACGTCTTCTATCAAATCAAGAGTTTACGTATAAAAGCGTAGTCTCCGAAGTGAAGTGTCATAGACATATAAACCTAATTATCTTAGACAAGGCGGAGTTTCTTGCAGTTCTGTATATTCCTGCTAATAGAGTGTCGTATGCCAATAACGACAGAGTGTTGAAATCAATTAAACATACCCACGTATTCTATCAAATCAAGAGTTTACATGTAAAAGCGTAGTCTCCGAAGTGAAGTGTCAAACATATAAACCTAATTATCTTAGAAAAAGGCGGAGCTTCTTGCAGTTCTGTATATTTCTGCTAATAGAGAGTCTAATGCCAATTACGACGGAGTGTTCAACTCAATTAAACATACCCACGTCGTCGATCAAATCAAGAGTTTACGTATAAAAGCGTAGTCTCCGAAGTGTAGGGGTACCGTATGGACATATAAACGCAATTATCTTAGAGAAGGCGGAGTTTCTTGCAGTTCTGTATATTCCTGCTAATAGAGGGTCTAATGCCAATAACGACAGAGTGTTCAACTCAATTAACCATATCCACGTCTTCTATCAAATCAAGAGTTTACATGTAAAAGCGTAGTATCCGAAGTGAAGTGTCATAGACATATACACGCAAAAATCTAAGAGATGGCGAAGTTTCTTGCAGTTCTGTATATTCCTGCTAATAGAGGGTCTAATGCCAATTACGACGGAGTGTTCAACTTAATTAACCATATCCACGTCTCTATTAAATGAAGAGTTAACATGTAAAAGCGTAATCTACGAAGTGAAGTGTCATAGACATATAAACGCAATTATCCTAGAGAACGCGGAGTTTCTTGCAGTTCTGTGTATTCCTGCTAATAGAAGGTATAATGCCAATAACGACGGAGTGTTCAACTCAATTAAACATACCCACGTATTCTATCAAATCAAGAGTTTACGTATTAAAGCGTTGACTCCGAAGTGTAGTGGTATGGACATATAAACGCAATTATCTTAGAGAAGGCGGAGTTTCTTACAGTCCTGTATATTCCTGCTAAAAGAGGGTCTATTGGTCATAACGACGGAGTGTTCAACTCAATTAAACATACCCACGTATTCTATCAAATCAAGAGTTTACGTATAAAAGCGTAGTCTTTGAAGTGAAGTGGTATGGACATATAAACGCAATTATCTAAGAGAAGGCGGAGTTTCTTGCAGTTCTGTGTATTCCTGCTAATAGAGGGTCAAATGCCAATAACGACGAAGTGTTCAATTCAATTAACTATATCCACGTCTTCTATCAAATCAAGAGTTTACATATAAAAGCGTATTCTCCGAAGTGAAGTGTCATAGACATATAAACCTAATTATCTTAGAAAAGGCGGAGTTTCTTGCAGTTCTGTATATTCCTGCTAATAGAGTTTCGTATGCCAATAACGACGTAGTGTTGAAATCAATTAAACATACCCACGTCTTCTATCAAATCAAGAGTTTACATGTAACAGCGTAGTCTCCGAAGTGTAGTATGGACATATAAACGCAATTATCTTAGAGAAGGCGCAGCTTCTTGCAGTTCTGTATATTCCTGCTAATAGAGGGTCTTATGTCAATAACGAAGGAGTGTTGAACTTTATTAAACATACCCACATCTTCTATCAAATCAAGAGTTTACATGTAAAAGCGTAGTCTCCGAAGTGTAGTGGTATGGACATATAAACGCAATTATCTTAGAGAAGGCGGAGCTTCTTGCAGTTTTGTATATTCCTTCTAATAGACAGTCTAATGCCAATAACGACGGAGTGTTCAACTCAATTAAACATACCCACGTCGTCTTTCAAATAAGAGTTTACGTATAAAAGCGTAGTCTCCGAAGTGTAGTGGTACCGTATGGACATATAAACGCAATTATCTTAGAGAAGGCGGAGTTTCTTGCAATTCTGTATATTTCTGCTAAAAGAGGGTCTAATGCTTAATACGACGGAGTGTTCAACTCAATTAACTATATCCACGTCTTCTATCAAATCAAGAGTTTACGTGTAAAAGCGTAGTCTCCGAAGTGAAGTGTCATAGACATATACACGCAATTATCTTAAAGAAGGCGGAGTTTCTTGCAGTTCTGTATATTCCTGCTAATAGAGGGTCTATTGCCAATTACGACGGAGTGTTTAACTCAATTAAACATACCCACGTATTCTATCAAATCAAGAGTTTACGTATAAAAGCGTTGTCTCCGAAGTGAAGTGTTTTAGACATATAAACGCAATTATCTAAAAGAAGGCGGAGTTTCTTGCAGTTCTGTGTATTCCTGCTAATAGAGGGTCTAATGCCAATTACGATGGAATGTTCAACTTAATTAAACATACCCACGTCGTCTATCAAATCAAGAGTTTACGTATAAAAGCGTAGTCTCCGAAGTGTAGTGGTACCGTATGGACATATAAACGCAATTATCTAAGAGAAGGCGGAGTTTCTAGCAGTTCCGTATATTCCTGCTAATAGAGGGTCTAATGCTTATTACGACGGATTGTTCAAATCAATTAAACTAACCCATGTCTTCTATCAAATCAAGAGTTTACGTATAAAAGCGTAGTCTTTGAAGTGAAGTGGTATGGACATATAAACGCAATTATCTAAGAGAAGGCGGAGTTTCTTGCAGTTCTGTGTATTCCTGCTAATAGAGGGTCTATTGCCAATAACGACGGAGTGTTCAACTCAATTAAACATATCCACGTCTTCTATCAAATCAAGAGTTTACATGTAAATGCGTAATCTACGAAGTGTAGTGGTATGGACATATAAACGCAATTATCTAAGAGAAGGCGGATCTTTTTGCAATTCATTATATTCCTGCTAATAGATGGTCTAATGCCAATAACGACGGACTGTTCAACTCAATTAAACATACCCACGTCTTCTATCAAATCAAGAGTTTACATGTAAAAGCGTAGTCTCCGAAGTGTAGTGTCAATGACATATAAACGCAATTATCCTAGAGAAGGCGGAGTTTCTTGCAGTTCTGTATATTCCTGCTAATATATGGTCTAATGCCAATAACGACAGAGTGTTCAACTCAATTAAACATACCCACGTCTTCTATCAAATCAAGAGTTTACGTGTAAATGCGTAATCTACGAAGTGAAGTATCATAGACATATAAACGCAATTATCCTAGAGAAGGCGGAGTTTCTTGCAGTTCTGTATATTTTTGCTAATAGAAAGTCTATTGCCAATAACGACGGAGTGTTCAACTCCATTAAACATACCCACGTCTTCTATCAAATCAAGAGTTTACATGTAAAAGCGTAGTCTCCGAAGTGAAGTGTCATAGACATATAAACGCAATTATCTTAGAGAAGGCGGAGTTTCTTGCAGTTCTGTATATTCCTGCTAATAAAAGGTCTAATGCCAATTACGACGGAGTGTTCAACTCAATTAAACATACCCACGTCTTCTATCAAATCAAGAGTTTACGTATAAAAGCGTAGTCTCCGAAGTGAAGTGTCATAGACATATTAACCTAATTATCTTAGAGAAGGCGGAGTTTCTTGCAGTTCTGTATATTCCTGCTAATAGAGTGTCGTATGCTAATAACGACGGAGTGTTGAAATCAATTAAACATACCCACGTCTTCTATCAAATCAAGAGTTTACATGTAAAAGCTTAGTCTCCGAAGTGTAGTGGTATGGACATATAAACGCAATTATCTTAGAGAAGGCGGAGCTTCTTGCAGTTCTGTATATTCCTGCTAATAAAGGGTCTAATGCTTATAACGACGGAGTGTTCAACTTTATTAAACATACCCACGTCTTCTATCAAATCAAGAGTTTACGTATAAAAGCGTAGTCTCCGAAGTGAAGTGTCATAGACATATAAACGCAATTATCTTAGAGAAGGCGGAGTTTCTTGCAGTTCTGTATATAGCTGCTAATAGAGGGTCTAATGCCAATAACGACGAAGTGTTCAACTCAATTAAACATACCCACGTATTCTATCAAATCAAGAGTTTACGTATAAAAGCATTGACTCCGAAGTGTAGTGGTATGGACATATAAACGCAATTTTCTTAGAGAAGGCGGAGTTTCTTGCAGTTCTGTATATTCCTGCTAATAGAGTGTCTATTGCCAATTACGACGGAGTGTTTAACTCAATTAAACATACCCACGTATTCTATCAAATCAAGAGTTTACGTATAAAAGCGTTGTCTCCGAAGTGAAGTGTTATAGACATATAAACGAAATTATCTAAGAGAAGGCGGAGTTTCTTGCAGTTCTGTGTATTCCTGTTAATAGAGGGTCTAATGCCAATTACGATGGAATGTTCAACTTAATTAAACATACCCACGTCGTCTATCAAATCAAGAGTTTACGTATAAAAGCGTAGTCTCCGAAGTGTAGTGGTACCGTATGGACATATAAACGCAATTATCTAAGAGAAGGCGGAGTTTCTAGCAGTTCCGTATATTCCTGCTAATAGAGGGTCTAATGCCAATTACGACGGATTGTTCAAATCAATTAAACTAACCCACGTCTTCTATCAAATCAAGAGTTTACGTATAAAAGCGTAGTCTCCGAAGTGAAGTGCCATAGACATATAAACACAATTATCTTAGAGAAGGCGGAGTTTCTTGCAGTTCTGTATATTCCTGCTAATAGAGGGTCTAATGCCAATAACGACGGAGTGTTCAACTCAATTAACCATATCCACGTCTTCTATCAAATCAAGAGTTTACGTATAAAAGCGTAGTCTTTGAAGTGAAGTGGTATGGCCATATACACGCAATTATCTAAGAGAAGGCGGAGTTTCTTGCAGTTCTGTGTATTCCTGCTAATAGAGGGTCTATTGCCAATAACGACGGAGTGTTCAACTCAATTAAACATATCCACGTCTTCTATCAAATCAAGAGTTTACGTGTAAATGCGTAATCTACGAAGTGAAGTGTCATAGACATATAAACGCAATTATCCTAGAGAAGGCGGAGTTTCTTGCAGTTCTGTATATTCCTGCTTATCTAGAGTCTAATGCCAATCACGACGGAGTGTTCAACTCAATTAAACATACCCACGTCTTCTATCAAATCAAGAGTTTACGTATAAAAGCGTAGTCTCCGAAGTGAAGTGTCATAGACATATAAACCTAATTATCTAAGACAAGGCGGAGTTTCTTGCAGTTCTGTATATTCCTGCTAATAGAGTGTCGTATGCCAATAACGACAGAGTGTTGAAATCAATTAAACAAACCCACGTCTTCTATCAAATCAAGAGTTTACATGTAAAAGCGTAGTCTCCGAAGTGAAGTGTCAAACATATAAACCTAATTATCTTAGAAAAAGGCTGAGTTTCTTGCAGTTCTGTATATTCCTGCTAATAGAGTGTCGTATGCTTATAACGACGGAGTGTTGAAATCAATTAAATATACCCACGTCTTCTATCAAATCAAGAGTTTACATGTAAAAGCGTAGTCTCCAAAGTGTAGTGGTACGGACATATAAACGCAATTATCTTAGAGAAGGCGGAGCATCTTGTAGTTCTGTATATTCCTGCTAATAGAGGGTCTAATGCCAATTACGACGGAGTGTTGAACTCAATTAAACATACCCACATCTTCTATCAAATCAAGAGTTTACATGTAAAAGCCTAGTCTCCGAAGTGTAGTGGTATGGACATATAAATGCAATTTTCTTAGAGAAGGCGGAGCTTCTTGCAGTTCTGTATATTCCTGCTAATAGAGAGTCTAATGCCAATTACGACGGAGTGTTCAACTCAATTAAACATACCCACGTCGTCGATCAAATAAAGAGTTTACGTATTAAAGCGTTGACTCCGAAGTGTAGTGGTATGGACATATAAACGCAATTATCTTAGAGAAGGCGGAGTTTCTTACAGTCCTGTATATTCCTGCTAATAAAGGGTCTATTGTTAATAACGACGGAGTGTTCAACTCAATTAAACATACCCACGTATTCTATCAAATCAAGAGTTTACGTATAAAAGCGTAGTCTTTGAAGAGAAGTTGTATGGACATATAAACGACATTATCTAAGAGAAGGCGGAGTTTCTTGCAGTTCTGTGTATTCCTGCTAATAGAGGGTCAAATGTTAATAACGACGAAGTGTTCAATTCAATTAACTATATCCACGTCTTCTATCAAATCAAGAGTTTACGTATAAAAGCGTAGTCTCCGAAGTGAAGTGTCATAGACATATAAACCTAATTATCTTAGAGAAGGCGGAGTTTCTTGCAGTTCTGTATATTCCTGCTAATAGAGTGTCGTATGCCAATAACGACGTAGTGTTGGAATCAATTAAACATACCCACGTCTTCTATCAAATCAAGAGTTAACATGTAAAAGCGTAGTCTCCGAAGTGTAGTATGGACATATAAACGCAATTATCTTAGAGAAGGCGGAGCTTCTTGCAGTTCTGTATATTCCTGCTAATAGAGGGTCTTATGCCAATTACGAAGGAGTGTTGAACTTTATTAAACATACCCACATCTTCTATCAAATCAAGAGTTTACATGTAAAAGCGTAGTCTCCGAAGTGTAGTGGTATGGACATATAAACGCAATTATCTTAGAGAAGGCGGAGTTTCTTACAGTCCTGTATATTCCTGCTAAAAGAGGGTCTATTGGTCATAACGACGGAGTGTTCAACTCAATTAAACATACCCACGTATTCTATCAAATCAAGAGTTTACGTATAAAAGCGTAGTCTTTGAAGTGAAGTGGTATGGACATATAAACGCAATTATCTAAGAGAAGGCGGAGTTTCTTGCAGTTCTGTGTATTCCTGCTAATAGAGGGTCAAATGCCAATAACGACGAAGTGTTCAATTCAATTAACTATATCCACGTCTTCTATCAAATCAAGAGTTTACATATAAAAGCGTATTCTCCGAAGTGAAGTGTCATAGACATATAAACCTAATTATCTTAGAAAAGGCGGAGTTTCTTGCAGTTCTGTATATTCCTGCTAATAGAGTTTCGTATGCCAATAACGACGTAGTGTTGAAATCAATTAAACATACCCACGTCTTCTATCAAATCAAGAGTTTACATGTA
The DNA here is from genome assembly GCA_945910005.1 of Isoperla grammatica. Lineage (NCBI taxonomy): Eukaryota > Metazoa > Arthropoda > Insecta > Plecoptera > Perlodidae > Isoperla > Isoperla grammatica. The sequence goes on from OX246740.1 coordinate 34,209,695, forward strand.
ACAGCGTAGTCTCCGAAGTGTAGTATGGACATATAAACGCAATTATCTTAGAGAAGGCGCAGCTTCTTGCAGTTCTGTATATTCCTGCTAATAGAGGGTCTTATGTCAATAACGAAGGAGTGTTGAACTTTATTAAACATACCCACATCTTCTATCAAATCAAGAGTTTACATGTAAAAGCGTAGTCTCCGAAGTGTAGTGGTATGGACATATAAACGCAATTATCTTAGAGAAGGCGGAGCTTCTTGCAGTTTTGTATATTCCTTCTAATAGACAGTCTAATGCCAATAACGACGGAGTGTTCAACTCAATTAAACATACCCACGTCGTCTTTCAAATAAGAGTTTACGTATAAAAGCGTAGTCTCCGAAGTGTAGTGGTACCGTATGGACATATAAACGCAATTATCTTAGAGAAGGCGGAGTTTCTTGCAATTCTGTATATTTCTGCTAAAAGAGGGTCTAATGCTTAATACGACGGAGTGTTCAACTCAATTAACTATATCCACGTCTTCTATCAAATCAAGAGTTTACGTGTAAAAGCGTAGTCTCCGAAGTGAAGTGTCATAGACATATACACGCAATTATCTTAAAGAAGGCGGAGTTTCTTGCAGTTCTGTATATTCCTGCTAATAGAGGGTCTATTGCCAATTACGACGGAGTGTTTAACTCAATTAAACATACCCACGTATTCTATCAAATCAAGAGTTTACGTATAAAAGCGTTGTCTCCGAAGTGAAGTGTTTTAGACATATAAACGCAATTATCTAAAAGAAGGCGGAGTTTCTTGCAGTTCTGTGTATTCCTGCTAATAGAGGGTCTAATGCCAATTACGATGGAATGTTCAACTTAATTAAACATACCCACGTCGTCTATCAAATCAAGAGTTTACGTATAAAAGCGTAGTCTCCGAAGTGTAGTGGTACCGTATGGACATATAAACGCAATTATCTAAGAGAAGGCGGAGTTTCTAGCAGTTCCGTATATTCCTGCTAATAGAGGGTCTAATGCTTATTACGACGGATTGTTCAAATCAATTAAACTAACCCATGTCTTCTATCAAATCAAGAGTTTACGTATAAAAGCGTAGTCTTTGAAGTGAAGTGGTATGGACATATAAACGCAATTATCTAAGAGAAGGCGGAGTTTCTTGCAGTTCTGTGTATTCCTGCTAATAGAGGGTCTATTGCCAATAACGACGGAGTGTTCAACTCAATTAAACATATCCACGTCTTCTATCAAATCAAGAGTTTACATGTAAATGCGTAATCTACGAAGTGTAGTGGTATGGACATATAAACGCAATTATCTAAGAGAAGGCGGATCTTTTTGCAATTCATTATATTCCTGCTAATAGATGGTCTAATGCCAATAACGACGGACTGTTCAACTCAATTAAACATACCCACGTCTTCTATCAAATCAAGAGTTTACATGTAAAAGCGTAGTCTCCGAAGTGTAGTGTCAATGACATATAAACGCAATTATCCTAGAGAAGGCGGAGTTTCTTGCAGTTCTGTATATTCCTGCTAATATATGGTCTAATGCCAATAACGACAGAGTGTTCAACTCAATTAAACATACCCACGTCTTCTATCAAATCAAGAGTTTACGTGTAAATGCGTAATCTACGAAGTGAAGTATCATAGACATATAAACGCAATTATCCTAGAGAAGGCGGAGTTTCTTGCAGTTCTGTATATTTTTGCTAATAGAAAGTCTATTGCCAATAACGACGGAGTGTTCAACTCCATTAAACATACCCACGTCTTCTATCAAATCAAGAGTTTACATGTAAAAGCGTAGTCTCCGAAGTGAAGTGTCATAGACATATAAACGCAATTATCTTAGAGAAGGCGGAGTTTCTTGCAGTTCTGTATATTCCTGCTAATAAAAGGTCTAATGCCAATTACGACGGAGTGTTCAACTCAATTAAACATACCCACGTCTTCTATCAAATCAAGAGTTTACGTATAAAAGCGTAGTCTCCGAAGTGAAGTGTCATAGACATATTAACCTAATTATCTTAGAGAAGGCGGAGTTTCTTGCAGTTCTGTATATTCCTGCTAATAGAGTGTCGTATGCTAATAACGACGGAGTGTTGAAATCAATTAAACATACCCACGTCTTCTATCAAATCAAGAGTTTACATGTAAAAGCTTAGTCTCCGAAGTGTAGTGGTATGGACATATAAACGCAATTATCTTAGAGAAGGCGGAGCTTCTTGCAGTTCTGTATATTCCTGCTAATAAAGGGTCTAATGCTTATAACGACGGAGTGTTCAACTTTATTAAACATACCCACGTCTTCTATCAAATCAAGAGTTTACGTATAAAAGCGTAGTCTCCGAAGTGAAGTGTCATAGACATATAAACGCAATTATCTTAGAGAAGGCGGAGTTTCTTGCAGTTCTGTATATAGCTGCTAATAGAGGGTCTAATGCCAATAACGACGAAGTGTTCAACTCAATTAAACATACCCACGTATTCTATCAAATCAAGAGTTTACGTATAAAAGCATTGACTCCGAAGTGTAGTGGTATGGACATATAAACGCAATTTTCTTAGAGAAGGCGGAGTTTCTTGCAGTTCTGTATATTCCTGCTAATAGAGTGTCTATTGCCAATTACGACGGAGTGTTTAACTCAATTAAACATACCCACGTATTCTATCAAATCAAGAGTTTACGTATAAAAGCGTTGTCTCCGAAGTGAAGTGTTATAGACATATAAACGAAATTATCTAAGAGAAGGCGGAGTTTCTTGCAGTTCTGTGTATTCCTGTTAATAGAGGGTCTAATGCCAATTACGATGGAATGTTCAACTTAATTAAACATACCCACGTCGTCTATCAAATCAAGAGTTTACGTATAAAAGCGTAGTCTCCGAAGTGTAGTGGTACCGTATGGACATATAAACGCAATTATCTAAGAGAAGGCGGAGTTTCTAGCAGTTCCGTATATTCCTGCTAATAGAGGGTCTAATGCCAATTACGACGGATTGTTCAAATCAATTAAACTAACCCACGTCTTCTATCAAATCAAGAGTTTACGTATAAAAGCGTAGTCTCCGAAGTGAAGTGCCATAGACATATAAACACAATTATCTTAGAGAAGGCGGAGTTTCTTGCAGTTCTGTATATTCCTGCTAATAGAGGGTCTAATGCCAATAACGACGGAGTGTTCAACTCAATTAACCATATCCACGTCTTCTATCAAATCAAGAGTTTACGTATAAAAGCGTAGTCTTTGAAGTGAAGTGGTATGGCCATATACACGCAATTATCTAAGAGAAGGCGGAGTTTCTTGCAGTTCTGTGTATTCCTGCTAATAGAGGGTCTATTGCCAATAACGACGGAGTGTTCAACTCAATTAAACATATCCACGTCTTCTATCAAATCAAGAGTTTACGTGTAAATGCGTAATCTACGAAGTGAAGTGTCATAGACATATAAACGCAATTATCCTAGAGAAGGCGGAGTTTCTTGCAGTTCTGTATATTCCTGCTTATCTAGAGTCTAATGCCAATCACGACGGAGTGTTCAACTCAATTAAACATACCCACGTCTTCTATCAAATCAAGAGTTTACGTATAAAAGCGTAGTCTCCGAAGTGAAGTGTCATAGACATATAAACCTAATTATCTAAGACAAGGCGGAGTTTCTTGCAGTTCTGTATATTCCTGCTAATAGAGTGTCGTATGCCAATAACGACAGAGTGTTGAAATCAATTAAACAAACCCACGTCTTCTATCAAATCAAGAGTTTACATGTAAAAGCGTAGTCTCCGAAGTGAAGTGTCAAACATATAAACCTAATTATCTTAGAAAAAGGCTGAGTTTCTTGCAGTTCTGTATATTCCTGCTAATAGAGTGTCGTATGCTTATAACGACGGAGTGTTGAAATCAATTAAATATACCCACGTCTTCTATCAAATCAAGAGTTTACATGTAAAAGCGTAGTCTCCAAAGTGTAGTGGTACGGACATATAAACGCAATTATCTTAGAGAAGGCGGAGCATCTTGTAGTTCTGTATATTCCTGCTAATAGAGGGTCTAATGCCAATTACGACGGAGTGTTGAACTCAATTAAACATACCCACATCTTCTATCAAATCAAGAGTTTACATGTAAAAGCCTAGTCTCCGAAGTGTAGTGGTATGGACATATAAATGCAATTTTCTTAGAGAAGGCGGAGCTTCTTGCAGTTCTGTATATTCCTGCTAATAGAGAGTCTAATGCCAATTACGACGGAGTGTTCAACTCAATTAAACATACCCACGTCGTCGATCAAATAAAGAGTTTACGTATTAAAGCGTTGACTCCGAAGTGTAGTGGTATGGACATATAAACGCAATTATCTTAGAGAAGGCGGAGTTTCTTACAGTCCTGTATATTCCTGCTAATAAAGGGTCTATTGTTAATAACGACGGAGTGTTCAACTCAATTAAACATACCCACGTATTCTATCAAATCAAGAGTTTACGTATAAAAGCGTAGTCTTTGAAGAGAAGTTGTATGGACATATAAACGACATTATCTAAGAGAAGGCGGAGTTTCTTGCAGTTCTGTGTATTCCTGCTAATAGAGGGTCAAATGTTAATAACGACGAAGTGTTCAATTCAATTAACTATATCCACGTCTTCTATCAAATCAAGAGTTTACGTATAAAAGCGTAGTCTCCGAAGTGAAGTGTCATAGACATATAAACCTAATTATCTTAGAGAAGGCGGAGTTTCTTGCAGTTCTGTATATTCCTGCTAATAGAGTGTCGTATGCCAATAACGACGTAGTGTTGGAATCAATTAAACATACCCACGTCTTCTATCAAATCAAGAGTTAACATGTAAAAGCGTAGTCTCCGAAGTGTAGTATGGACATATAAACGCAATTATCTTAGAGAAGGCGGAGCTTCTTGCAGTTCTGTATATTCCTGCTAATAGAGGGTCTTATGCCAATTACGAAGGAGTGTTGAACTTTATTAAACATACCCACATCTTCTATCAAATCAAGAGTTTACATGTAAAAGCGTAGTCTCCGAAGTGTAGTGGTATGGACATATAAACGCAATTATCTTCGAGAAGGCGGAGCTTCTTGCAGTTTTGTATATTCCTTCTAATAGAGAGTCTAATGCCAATAACGACGGAGTGTTCAACTCAATTAAACATACCCACGTCGTCTTTCAAATAAGAGTTTACGTATAAAAGCGTAGTCTCCGAAGTGTAGTGGTACCGTATGGACATATAAACGCAATTATCTTAGAGAAGGCGGAGTTTCTTGCAATTCTGTATATTTCTGCTAAAAGAGGGTCTAATGCCAATTACGACGGAGTGTTCAACTCAATAAACTATATCCACGTCTTCTATCAAATCAAGAGTTTACGTGTAAAAGCGTAGTCTCCGAAGTGAAGTGTCATAGACATATACACGCAATTATCTTAGAGAAGGCGGAGTTTCTTGCAGTTCTGTATATTCCTGCTAATAGAGGGTCTATTGCCAATAACGACGGAGTGTTTAACTCAATTAAACATACCCACGTATTCTATCAAATCAAGAGTTTACGTATAAAAGCGTTGTCTCCGAAGTGAAGTGTTATAGACATATAAACGCAATTATCTAAGAGAAGGCGGAGTTTCTTGCAGGTCTGTGTATTCCTGCTAATAGAGGGTCTAATGCCAATTACGATGGAATGTTCAACTTAATTAAACATACCCACGTCGTCTATCAAATCAAGAGTTTACGTATAAAAGCGTGGTCTCCGAAGTGTAGTGGTACCGTATGGACATATAAAAGCAATTATCTAAGAGAAGGCGGAGTTTCTAGCAGTTCCGTATATTCCTGCTAATAGAGGGTCTAATGCCAATTACGACGGATTGTTCAAATCAATTTAACTAACCCACGTCTTCTATCAAATCAAGAGTTTACGTATAAAAGCGTAGTCTCCGAAGTGAAGTGTCATAGACATATAAACACAATTATCTTAGACAAGGCGGAGTTTCTTGCAGTTCTGTATATTCCTGCTAATAGAGTGTCGTATGCCAATAACGACGGAGTGTTGAAATCAATTAAACATACCCACGTCTTCTATCAAATCAAGAGTTTACATGTAAAAGCGTAGTCTCCAAAGTGTAGTGGTACGGACATATAAACGCAATTATCTTAGAGAAGGCGGAGCATCTTGCAGTTCTGTATATTCCTGCTAATAGAGGGTCTTATGCCAATTACGACGGAGTGTTGAACAAAATTAAACATACCCACATCTTCTATCAAATCAAGAGTTTACATGTAAAAGCGTAGTCTCCGAAGTGTAGTGGTATGGACATATAAACGCAATTATCTTAGAGAAGGCGGAGCTTCTTGCAGTTCTGTATATTCCTGCTAAAAGAGAGTCTAATGCCAATTACGACGGAGTGTTCAACTCAATTAAACATACCCACGTCGTCGATCAAATCAAGAGTTTACGTATAAAAGCGTAGTCTCCGAAGTGTAGTGGTACCGTATGGACATATAAACGCAATTATCTTAGAGAAGGCGGAGTTTCTTGCAGTTCTGTATATTCCTGCTAATAGAGGGTCTAATGCCAATAACGACAGAGTGTTCAACTCAATTAACCATATCCACGTCTTCTATCAAATCAAGAGTTTACATGTAAAAGCGTAGTCTCCGAAGTGAAGTGTCATAGACATATACACGCAAAAATCTAAGAGAAGGCGGAGTTTCTTGCAGTTCTGTATATTCCTGCTAATAGAGGGTCTAATGCCAATTACGACGGAGTGTTCAACTTAATTAACCATATCCACGTCTTGTATTAAATCAAGAGTTAACATGTAAAAGCGTAATCTACGAAGTGAAGTGTCATAGACATATAAACGCAATTATCCTAGAGAAGGCGGAGTTTCTTGCAGTTCTGTGTATTCCTGCTAATAGAAGGTATAATGCCAATAACGACGGAGTGTTCAACTCAATTAAACATACCCACGTATTCTATCAAATCAAGAGTTTACGTATTAAAGCGTTGACTCCGAAGTGTAGTGGTATGGACATATAAACGCAATTATCTTAGAGAAGGCGGAATTTCTTACAGTCTTGTATATTCCTGCTAATAGAGGGTCTATTGTTAATAACAACGGAGTGTTCAACTCAATTAAACATACCCACGTATTCTATCAAATCAAGAGTTTCCGTATAAAAGCGTAGTCTTTGAAGTGAAGTGGTATGGACATATAAACGCAATTATCTAAGAGAAGGCGGAGTTTCTTGCAGTTCTGTGTATTCCTGCTAATAGAGGGTCAAATGCCAATAACGACGAAGTGTTCAATTCAATTAACTATATCCACGTCTTCTATCAAATCAAGAGTTTACGTATAAAAGCGTAGTCTCCGAAGTGAAGTGTCATAGACATATAAACCTAATTATCTTAGAGAAGGCGGAGTTTCTTGCAGTTCTGTATATTCCTGCTAATAGAGTGTCGTATGCCAATAACGACGTAGTGTTGAAATCAATTAAACATACCCACGTCTTCTATCAAATCAAGAGTTTACATGTAAAAGCGTAGTCTCCGAAGTGTAGTATGGACATATAAACGCAATTATCTTAGAGAAGGCGGAGCTTCTTGCAGTTCTGTATATTCCTGCTAATAGAGGGTCTTATGCCAATTACGAAGGAGTGTTGAAATTTATTAAACATACCCACATCTTCTATCAAATCAAGAGTTTACATGTAAAAGCGTAGTCTCCGAAGTGTAGTGGTATGGACATATAAATGCAATTATCTTAGAGATGGCGGAGCTTCTTGCAGTTTTGTATATTCCTTCTAATAGAGAGTGTAATGCCAATAACGACGGAGTGTTCAACTCAATTAAACATACCCACGTCGTCTTTCAAATAAGAGTTTACGTATAAAAGCGTAGTCTCCGAAGTGTAGTGGTACCGTATGGACATATAAACGCAATTATCTTAGAGAAGGCGGAGTTTCTTGCAATTCTGTATATTTCTGCTAAAAGAGGGTCTAATGCCAATTACGACGGAGTGTTCAACTCAATTAACTATATCCACGTCTTCTATCAAATCAAGAGTTTACGTGTAAAATCGTAGTCTTTGAAGTGAAGTGGTATGGACATATAAACGCAATTATCTAAGAGAAGGCGGAGTTTCTTGCAGTTCTGTGTATTCCTGCTAATAGAAGGTCTATTGCCAATAACGACGGAGTGTTCAACTCAATTAAACATATCCACGTCTTCTATCAAATCAAGAGTTTACGTGTAAATGCGTAATCTACGAAGTGAAGTGTCATAGACATATAAACGCAATTATCCTAGAGAAGGCGGAGTTTCTTGCAGTTCTGTATATTCCTGCTTATATAGAGTCTAATGCCAATCACGACGGAGTGTTCAACTTAATTAAACATACCCACGTCTTCTATCAAATCAAGAGTTTACGTATAAAAGCGTTGTCTCCGAAGTGAAGTGTCATAGACATATAAACCTAATTATCTTAGACAAGGCGGAGTTTCTTGCAGTTCTGTATATTCCTGCTAATAGAGTGTCGTATGCCAATAACGACGGAGTGTTGAAATCAATTAAACATACCCACGTCTTCTATCAAATCAAGAGTTTACATGTAAAAGCGTAGTCCTCGAAGTGAAGTGTCAAACATATAAACCTAATTATCTTAGAAAAAGGCGGAGTTTCTTGCAGTTCTGTATATTCCTGCTAATAAAGTGTCGTATGCTTATAACGACGGAGTGTTGAAATCAATTAAACATACCCACGTCTTCTATCAAATCAAGAGTTTACATGTAAAAGCGTAGTCTCCAAAGTGTAGTGGTACGGACATATAAACGCAATTATCTTAGAGAAGGCGGAGCATCTTGCAGTTCTGTATATTCCTGCTAATAGAGGGTCTAATGCCAATTACGACGGAGTGTTGAACTCAATTAAACATACCCACATCTTCTATCAAATCAAGAGTTTACATGTAAAAGCGTAGTCTCCGAAGTGTAGTGGTATGGACATATAAACGCAATTATCTTAGAGAAGGCGGAGCTTCTTGCAGTTCTGTATATTCCTGCTAAAAGAGAGTCTAATGCCAATTACGACGGAGTGTTCAACTCAATAAAACATACCCACGTCGTCGATCAAATCAAGAGTTTACGTATAAAAGCGTAGTCTCCGAAGTGTAGTGGTACCGTATGGACATATAAACGCAATTATCTTAGAGTAGGCGGAGTTTCTTGCAGTTCTGTATATTCCTGCTAATAGAGGGTCTAATGCCAATAACGACAGAGTGTTCAACTCAATTAACCATATCCACGTCTTCTATCAAATCAAGAGTTTACATGTAAAAGCGTAGTCTCCGAAGTGAAGTGTCATAGACAAATACACGCAAAAATCTAAGAGAAGGCGGAGTTTCTTGCAGTTCTGTATATTCCTGCTAATAGAGGGTCTAATGCCAATTACGACGGAGTGTTCAACTTAATTAACCATATCCACGTCTTCTATTAAATCAAGAGTTAACATGTAAAAGCGTAATCTACGAAGTGAAGTGTCATAGACATATAAACGCAATTATCCTAGAGAAGGCGGAGTTTCTTGCAGTTCTGTGTATTCCTGCTAATAGAAGGTATAATGCCAATAACGACGGAGTGTTCAACTCAATTAAACATACCCACGTATTCTATCAAATCAAGAGTTTACGTATTAAAGCGTTGACTCCGAAGTGTAGTGGTATGGACATATAAACGCAATTATCTTAGAGAAGGCGGAATTTCTTACAGTCCTGTATATTCCTGCTAATAGAGGGTCTATTGTTAATAACGACGGAGTGTTCAACTCAATTAAACATACCCACGTATTCTATCAAATCAAGAGTTTACGTATAAAAGCGTAGTCTTTGAAGTGAAGTGGTATGGACATATAAACGCAATTATCTAAGAGAAGGCGGAGTTTCTTGCAGTTCTGTGTATTCCTGCTAATAAAGGGTCAAATGCCAATAACGACGAAGTGTCCAATTCAATTAACTATATCCACGTCTTCTATCAAATCAAGAGTTTACGTATAAAAGCGTAGTCTCCGAAGTGAAGTGTCATAGACATATAAACCTAATTATCTTAGAGAAGGCGGAGTTTCTTGCAGTTCTGTATATTCCTGCTAATAGAGTGTCGTATGCCAATAACGACGTAGTGTTGTAATCAATTAAACATACCCACGTCTTCTATCAAATCAAGAGTTTACATGTAAAAGCGTAGTCTCCGAAGTGTAGTATGGACATATAAACGCAATTATCTTAGAGAAGGCGGAGCTTCTTGCAGTTCTGTATATTCCTGCTAATAGAGGGTCTTATGCCAATTACGAAGGAGTGTTGAAATTTATTAAACATACCCACATCTTCTATCAAATCAAGAGTTTACATGTAAAAGCGTAGTCTCCGAAGTGTAGTGGTATGGACATATAAACGCAATTATCTTAGAGATGGCGGAGCTTCTTGCAGTTTTGTATATTCCTTCTAATAGAGAGTCTAATGCCAATAACGACGGAGTGTTCAACTCAATTAAACATACCCACGTCGTCTTTCAAATAAGAGTTTACGTATAAAAGCGTAGTCTCCGAAGTGAAGTGGTACCTTATGGACATATAAACGCAATTATCTTAGAGAAGGCGGAGTTTCTTGCAATTCTGTATATTTCTGCTAAAAGAGGGTCTAATGCCAATTACGACGGAGTGTTCAACTCAATTAACTATATCCACGTCTTCTATCAAATCAAGAGTTTACGTGTAAAAGCGTAGTCTCTGAAGTGAAGTGTCATAGACATATACACGCAATTATCTTAAAGAAGGCGGAGTTTCTTGCAGTTCTGTATATTCCTGCTAATAGAGGGTCTATTGCCAATTACGACGGAGTGTTTAACTCAATTAAACATACCCACGTATTCTATCAAATCAAGAGTTTACGTATAAAAGCGTTGTCTCCGAAGTGAAGTGTTATAGACATATAAACGCAATTATCTAAGAGAAGGCGGAGTTTCTTGCAGGTCTGTGTATTCCTGCTAATAGAGGGTCTAATGCCAATTACGATGGAATGTTCAACTTAATTGAACATACCCACGTCGTCTATCAAATCAAGAGTTTACGTATAAAAGCGTAGTCTCCGAAGTGTAGTGGTACCGTATGGACATATAAACGCAATTATCTAAGAGAAGGCGGAGTTTCTAGCAGTTCCGTATATTCCTGCTAATAGAGGGTCTAATGCCAATTACGACGGATTGTTCAAATCATTTAAACTAACCCACGTCTTCTATCAAATCAAGAGTTTACGTATAAAAGCGTAGTCTCCGAAGTGAAGTGTCATAGACATATAAACACAATTATCTTAGAGAAGGCGGAGTTTCTTGCAGTTCTGTATATTCCTGCTAATAGAGGGTCTAATGCCAATAACGACGGAGTGTTCAACTCAATTAACCATATCCACGTCTTCTATCAAATCAAGAGTTTACGTATAAAAGCGTAGTCTTTGAAGTGAAGTGGTATGGACATATAAACGCAATTATCTAAGAGAAGGCGGAGTTTCTTGCAGTTCTGTGTATTCCTGCTAATAGAAGGTCTATTGCCAATAACGACGGAGTGTTCAACTCAATTAAACATATCCACGTCTTCTATCAAATCAAGAGTTTACGTGTAAATGCGTAATCTACGAAGTGAAGTGTCATAGACATATAAACGCAATTATCCTAGAGAAGGCGGAGTTTCTTGCAGTTCTGTATATTCCTGCTTATATAGAGTCTAATGCCAATCACGACGGAGTGTTCAACTCAATTAAACATACCCACGTCTTCTATCAAATCAAGAGTTTACGTATAAAAGCGTAGTCTCCGAAGTGAAGTGTCATAGACATATAAACCTAATTATCTTAGACAAGGCGGAGTTTCTTGCAGTTCTGTGTATTCCTGCTAATAGAGTGTCGTATGCCAATAACGACGGAGTGTTGAAATTAATTAAACATACCCACGTCTTCTATCAAATCAAGAGTTTACATGTAAAAGCGTAGTCTCCGAAGTGAAGTGTCAAACATATAAACCTAATTATCTTAGAAAAAGGCGGAGTTTCTTGCAGTTCTGTATATTCCTGCTAATAGAGTGTCGTATGCTTATAACGACGGAGTGTTAAAATCAATTAAACATACCCACGTCTTCTATCAAATCAAGAGTTAACATGTAAAAGCGTAGTCTCCGAAGTGTAGTATGGACATATAAACGCAATTATCTTAGAGAAGGCGGAGCTTCTCGCAGTTCTGTATATTTCTGCTAATAGAGGGTCTTATGCCAATTACGAAGGAGTGTTGAATTTTATTAAACATACCCACATCTTCTATCAAATCAAGAGTTTACATGTAAAAGCGTAGTCTCCGAAGTGTAGTGGTATGGACATATAAACGCAATTATCATAGAGAAGGCGGAGCTTCTTGCAGTTTTGTATATTCCTTCTAATAGAGAGTCTAATGCCAATAACGACGGAGTGTTCAACTCAATTAAACATACCCACGTCGTCTTTCAAATAAGAGTTTACGTATAAAAGCGTAGTCTCCGAAGTGTAGTGGTACCGTATGGACATATAAACGCAATTATCTTAGAGAAGGCGGAGTTTCTTGCAATTCTGTATATTTCTGCTAAAAGAGGGTCTAATGCCAATTACGACGGAGTGTTCAAATCAATTAACTATATCCACGTCTTCTATCAAATCAAGAGTTTACGTGTAAAAGCGTAGTCTCCGAAGTGAAGTGTCATAGACATATACACGCAATTATCTTAAAGAAGGCGGAGTTTCTTGCAGTTCTGTATATTCCTTCTAATAAAGGGTCTAATGATAATAACGACGGAGTGTTCAACTCAATAAACCATATCCACGTCTTCTATCAAATCAAGAGTTTACATGTAAAAGCGTAATCTCCGAAGTGAAGTGTCATGGACATATAAACGCAATTATCTTAGAGAAGGCGGAGCTTCTTGCAGTTCTGTGTATTCCTGCTAATAGAGGGTCAAATGCCAATTACGACCGAGTGTTCAACTTAATTAAACATATCCACGTCTTCTATCAAATCAAGAGTTTGCGTATAAAAGCGTAGTCTCCGAAGTGAAGTGTCATAGACATATAAACGCAATTATCTAAAAGAAGGCGGAGTTTCTTGCAGTTCTGTATATTACTGCTAAAAGAGGGTCTAATGCCAATAACGACGGAGTGTTCAACTCCATTAAACATACCCACGTCTTATATCAAATCAAGAGTTTACGTATAAAAGCGTAGTCTCCGAAGTGTGGTGGTATGGACATATAAACGCAATTATCTTAGAGAAGGCGGAGTTTCTTGCAGTTCTGTATATTCCTGCTAATAGAAGGTTTAATGCCAATCACGAAGAAGTGTTCAACTCAATTAAACATACCCACGTCTTCTATCAAATCAAGAGTTTACGTGTAAATGCGTAATCTACGAAGTGTAGTGGTATGGACATATAAATGCAATTATCTAAGAGAAGGCGGATCTTCTTGCAGTTCTGTATATTCCTGCTAATAAAGGGTCTAATGCCAATTACGACGGAGTGTTCAACTCAATTAAACATAAACACGTCTTTTATCAAATCAAGAGTTTACGTGTAAATGCGTAATCTACGAAGTGAAGTGTCATAGACATATAAACGAAATTATCCTAGAGAAGGCGGAGTTTCTTGCAGTTCTGTATATTCCTGCTATTAGAAGGTCTATTGCCAATAACGACGGAGTGTTTAACTCCATTAAACATACCCACGTCTTCTATCAAATCAAGAGTTTACATGTAAATGCGTAATCTACGAAGAGTAGTGGTATGGACATATAAACGCAATTATCTAAGAGAAGGCGGATCTTCTTGCAATTCTTTATATTCCTGCTAATAGATGGTCTAATGCCAATAACGACGGAGTGTTCAACTCAATTAAACATACCCACGTCTTCTATCAAATCAAGAGTTAACATGTAAAAGCGTAGTCTCCGAAGTGTAGTGTCATGGACATATAAACGCAATTATCCTAGAGAAGGCGGAGTTTCTTGCAGTTTTTTATATTCCTGCTAATAGATGGTCTAATGCCAATAACGACAGAGTGTTCAACTTAATTGAACATACCCACGTCTTCTATCAAATCAAGAGTTTACGTGTAAAAGCGTAGTCTCCGAAGTGAAGTGTCATAGACAAATACACGCAAAAATCTAAGAGAAGGCGGAGTTTCTTGCAGTTCTGTATATTCCTGCTAATAGAGGGTCTAATGCCAATTACGACGGAGTGTACAACTTAATTAACCATATCCACGTCTTCTATTAAATCAAGAGTTAACATGTAAAAGCGTAATCTACGAAGTGAAGTGTCATAGACATATAAACGCAATTATCCTAGAGAAGGCGGAGTTTCTTGCAGTTCTGTGTATTCCTGCTAATAGAAGGTATAATGCCAGTAACGACGGAGTGTTCAACTCAATTAAACATACCCACGTATTCTATCAAATCAAGAGTTTACGTATTAAAGCGTTGACTCCGAAGTGTAGTGGTATGGACATATAAACGCAATTATCTTAGAGAAGGCGGAATTTCTTACAGTCCTGTATATTCCTGCTAATAGAGGGTCTATTGTTAATAACGACGGAGTGTTCAACTCAATTAAACATACCCACGTATTCTATCAAATCAAGAGTTTACGTATAAAAGCGTAGTCTTTGAAGTGAAGTGGTATGGACATATAAACGCAATTATCTAAGAGAAGGCGGAGTTTCTTGCAGTTCTGTGTATTCCTGCTAATAAAGTGTCGTATGCCAATAACGACGTAGTTTTGTAATCAATTAAACATACCCACGTCTTCTATCAAATCAAGAGTTTACATGTAAAAGCGTAGTCTCCGAAGTGTAGTATGGACATATAAACGCAATTATCTTAGAGAAGGCGGAGCTTCTTGCAGTTCTGTATATTCCTTCTAATAGAGGGTCTTATGCCAATTACGAAGGAGTGTTGAAATTTATTAAACATACCCACATCTTCTATCAAATCAAGAGTTTACATGTAAAAGCGTAGTCTCCGAAGTGTAGTGGTATGGACATATAAACGCAATTATCTTAGAGATGGCGGAGCTTCTTGCAGTTCTGTATATTCCTGCTAATAGAAGGTTTAATGCCAATCACGAAGAAGTGTTCAACTCAATTAAACATACCCACGTCTTCTATCAAATCAAGAGTTTACGTGTAAATGCGTAATCTACGAAGTGTAGTGGTATGGACATATAAATGCAATTATCTAAGAGAAGGCGGATCTTCTTGCAGTTCTGTATATTCCTGCTAATAAAGGGTCTAATGCCAATTACGACGGAGTGTTCAAGATTGATTAATGGGGCTTAACGTCTCATATTTATGCAACGATGGCTAATCGAGACGATGAGCGGGTGATGATGAAGATGAGAAAGATGATAATGAAGAATAAAGCCACATCCGAATCAGATCCATTGTACGTCGCGTGAGTCGTCATACGGGAGTCCAGCAAGGGAGGGCAGGGCCAAGTGGGAGGAGAAATATTCAATGGGACAGTGGGGGGGAAAGGGGATTGGGGTGTGGACTGCACTTCGTCTGACTTCTCCTCCTCGACCAGTCCGGCTTGGGTGGCCCTACCAGAAGCATACGCTTCCACCGGCATAGCTCTCGGGATCAACAAAGCACGCAAACCTGCCCACCACGATAAGGCTCAATTAAACATAAACACGTCTTTTATCAAATCAAGAGTTTACGTGTAAATGCGTAATCTACGAAGTGAAGTGTCATAGACATATAAACGAAATTATCCTAGAGAAGGCGGAGTTTCTTGCAGTTCTGTATATTCCTGCTATTAGAAGGTCTATTGCCAATAACGACGGAGTGTTTAACTCCATTAAACATACCCACGTCTTCTATCAAATCAAGAGTTTACATGTAAATGCGTAATCTACGAAGAGTAGTGGTATGGACATATAAACGCAATTATCTAAGAGAAGGCGGATCTTCTTGCAATTCTTTATATTCCTGCTAATAGATGGTCTAATGCCAATAACGACGGAGTGTTCAACTCAATTAAACATACCCACGTCTTCTATCAAATCAAGAGTTAACATGTAAAAGCGTAGTCTCCGAAGTGTAGTGTCATGGACATATAAACGCAATTATCCTAGAGAAGGCGGAGTTTCTTGCAGTTCTGTATATTCCTGCTAATAGATGGTCTAATGCCAATAACGACAGAGTGTTCAACTTAATTAAACATACCCACGTCTTCTATCAAATCAAGAGTTTACGTGTAAATGCGTAATCTACGAAGTGAAGTGGCATAGACATATAAACGCAATTATCCTAGAGAAGGCGGAGTTTCTTGCAGTTCTGTATATTCCTGCTAATAGAAGGTGTATTGCCAATTACGACAGAGTGTTCAACTCCATTAAACAAACCCACGTCTTCTATCAAATCAAGAGTTAACATGTAAAAGCCTAGTCTCCTAAGTGAAGTGTCATAGACATATAAACGCAATTATCTTAGAAAAGGCGGAGTTTCTTGCAGTTCTGTATATTCCTGCTAATAAAAGGTCTAATGCCAATTACGACGGAGTGTTCAACTCAATTAAACATACCCACGTCTTCTATCAAATCAAGAGTTTACGTATAAAAGCGTAGTCTCCGAAGTGAAGTGTCATAGACATATTAACCTAATTATCTTAGAGAAGGCGGAGTTTCTTGCAGTTCTGTATATTCCTGCTAATAGAGTGTCGTATGCCAATAACGACGGAGTGTTAAAATCAATTAAACATACCCACGTCTTCTATCAAATCAAGAGTTTACATGTAAAAGCGTAGTCTCCGAAGTGTAGTGGTATGGACATATAAACGCAATTATCTGAGAGAAGGCGGAGCTTCTTGCAGTTCTGTATATTCCTGCTAATACAGGGTCTAATGCTTATAACGACGGAGTGTTCAACTTTATTAAACATACCCACGTCTTCTAACAAATCAAGAGTTTACGTATAAAAGCGTAGTCTCCGAAGTGAAGTGTCATAGACATATAAACGCAATTATCTTAGAGAAGGCGGAGTTTCTTGCAGTTCTGTATATAGCTGCTAATAGAGGGTCTAATGCCAATAACGACGAAGTGTTCAACTCCATTAAACATACCCACGTCTTCTATCAAATCAAGAGTTTACGTATAAAAGCATAGTCTCCGAAGTGTAGTGGTATGGACATATAAACGCAATTATATTAAAGAAGGCGGAGCTTTTTGCAGTTCTGTATGCTCCGGCTAATAGAAGGTCTAATGCCAATCACGACGGAGTGTTCAACTCAATTAACCATATCCACGTCTTCTATTTAATCAAGAGTTTACGTGTAAAAGCGTAGTCTCCGAAGTGAAGTGTCATAGACATATAAACGCAATTATCTAAGAGAAGGCGGAGTTTCTTGCAGTTCTGTGTATTCCTGCTAATAGAGGGTCTCATGCCAATTACAATGGAGTGTTCAATTTAATTAAACATACCAACGTCTTCTATCAAATCAAGAGTTTACGTGTAAAAGCGTAGTCTCCGAAGTGAAGTGTCATAGACATATAAACGCAATTATCTTAGAGAAGGCGTAGCTTCTTGCAGTTCTGTGTATTCCTGCTAATAAAGGGTCTAATGCCAATAACGACAGAGTGTTCAACTCAATTAACCATATCCACGTCTTCTATCAAATCAAGAGTTTACATGTAAAAGCGTAGTCTCCGAAGTGAAGTGTCATAGACATATAAACGCATTTATCTCAAAGAAGGTGGAGCTTCTTGCAGTTCTGTATATTCCTGCTTATAGAGGGTCTAATGCCAATAACGACGGAGTTTTCAACTCAATTAACCATATCCACGTCTTCTATCAAATCAAGAGTTTACGTATAAAAGCATAGTCTCCGAAGTGTAGTGGTATGGACATATAAACGCAATTATATTAAAGAAGGCGGAGCTTTTTGCAGTTCTGTATGCTCCTGCTAATAGAAGGTATAATGTCAATCACGACGGAGTGTTCATATCAATTAACCATATCCACGTCTTCTATTAAATCAAGAGTTTACGTGTAAAAGCGTAGTCTCCGAAGTGAAGTGTCATAGACATATAAACGCAATTATCTTAGAGAAGGCGGAGCTTCTTGCAGTTCTGTGTATTCCTGCTAATAGAGGGTCTAATGCTTATAACGACAGAGTGTTCAACTCAATTAACCATATCCACGTCTTCTATCAAATCAAGAGTTTACGTGTAAAAGCGTAGTCTCCGAAGTGAAGTGTCATAGACATATAAACGCATTTATCTTAAAGAAGGTGGAGCTTTTTGCAGTTCTGTATATTCCTGCTTATAGAGGGTCTAATGCCAATAACGACGGAGTGTTCAACTCAATTAACCATATCCACGTCTTCTATCAAATCAAGAGTTTACATGTAAAAGCGTAGTTTCCGAAGTGAAGTGTCATAGACATATAAACGCAATTATCTAAGAGAAGGCGGAGTTTCTTGCAGTTCTGTGTATTCCTGCTAATAGAAGGTCTAATGCCAATAACGACGAAGTGTTCAACTCAATTAAACATACCCACGTATTCTATCAAATCAAGAGTTTACGTATAAAAGCATTGACTCTGAAGTGTAGTTGTAACGACATATAAACGCAATTTTCTTTGAGAAGGCGGAGTTTCTTGCAGTTCTGTATATTCCTGCTAATAGAGGGTCTATTGCCAATTACGACGGAGTGTTTAACTCAATTAAACATACCCACGTATTCTATCAAATCAAGAGTTTACGTATAAAAGCGTTGTCTCCGAAGTGAAGTGTTATAGACATATAAACGCAATTATCTAAGAGAAGGCGGAGTTTCTTGCAGTTCTGTGTATTCCTGCTAATAGAGGGTCTAATGCCAATTACGATGGAATGTTCAACTTAATTAAACATACCCACGTCGTCTATCAAATCAAGAGTTTACGTATAAAAGCGTAGTCTCCGAAGTGTAGTGGTACCGTATGGACATATAAACGCAATTATCTAAGAGAAGGCGGAGTTTCTAGCAGTTCCGTATATTCCTGCTAATAGAGGGTCTAATGCCAATTACGACGGATTGTTCAAATCAATTAAACTAACCCACGTCTTCTATCAAATCAAGAGTTTACGTATAAAAGCGTAGTCTCCGAAGTGAAGTGTCATAGACATATAAACAAAATTATCTTAGAGAAGGCGGAGTTTCTTGCAGTTCTGTATATACCTGCTAATAGAGGGTCTAATGCCAATAACGACGGAGTGTTCAACTCAATTAACCATATCCACGTCTTCTATCAAATCAAGAGTTTACGTATAAAAGCGTAGTCTTTGAAGTGAAGTGGTATGGACATATAAACGCAATTATCTAAGAGAAGGCGGAGTTTCTTGCAGTTCTGTGTATTCCTGCTAATAGAGGGTCTATTGCCAATAACGACGGAGTGTTCAACTCAATTAAACATATCCACGTCTTCTATCAAATCAAGAGTTTACATGTAAATGCGTAATCTACGAAGTGTAGTGGTATGGACATATAAACGCAATTATCTAAGAGAAGGCGGATCTTCTTGCAATTCATTATATGCCTGCTAATAGATGGTCTAATGCCAATAACGACGGACTGTTCAACTCAATTAAACATACCCACGTCTTCTATCAAATCAAGAGTTTACATGTAAAAGCGTAGTCTCCGAAGTGTAGTGTCATGGACATATAAACGCAATTATCCTAGAGAAGGCGGAGTTTCTTGCAGTTCTGTATATTCCTGCTAATAGATGGTCTTATGCCAATAACGACAGAGTGTTCAACTTAATTGAACATACCCACGTCTTCTATCAAATCAAGAGTTTACGTGTAAATGCGTAATCTACGAAGTGAAGTGTCATAGACATATAAACGCAATTATCCTAGAGAAGGCGGAGTTTCTTGCAGTTCTGTATATTCCTGCTAATAGAAGGTGTATTGCCAATTACGACAGAGTGTTCAACTCCATTAAACAAACCCACGTCTTCTATCAAATCAAGAGTTAACATGTAAAAGCGTAGTCTCCTAAGTGAAGTGTCATAGACATATAAACGCAATTATCTTAGAAAAGGCGGAGTTTCTTGCAGTTCTGTATATTCCTGCTAATAAAAGGTCTAATGCCAATTACGACGGAGTGTTCAACTCAATTAAACATACCCACGTCTTCTATCAAATCAAAAGTTTACGTACAAAAGCGTAGTCTCCGAAGTGAAGTGTCATAGACATATTAACCTAATTATCTTAGAGAAGGCGGAGTTTCTTGCAGTTCTGTATATTCCTGCTAAAAGAGTGTCGTATGCCAATAACGACGGAGTGTTAAAATCAATTAAACATACCCACGTCTTCTATCAAATCAAGAGTTTACATGTAAAAGCGTAGTCTCCGAAGTGTAGTGGTATGGACATATAAACGCAATTATCTGAGAGAAGGCGGAGCTTCTTGCAGTTCTGTATATTCCTGCTAATACAGGGTCTAATGCTTATAACGTTGGAGTGTTCAACTTTATTAAACATACCCACGTCTTCTAACAAATCAAGAGTTTACGTATAAAAGCGTAGTCTCCGAAGTGAAGTGTCATAGACATATAAACGCAATTATCTTAGAGAAGGCGGAGTTTCTTGCAGTTCTGTATATAGCTGCTAATAGAGGGTCTAATGCAAATAACGACGAAGTGTTCAACTCCATTAAACATACCCACGTCTTTTATCAAATCAAGAGTTTACGTATAAAAGCATAGTCTCCGAAGTGTAGTGGTATGGACATATACACGCAATTATATTAAAGAAGGCGGAGCTTTTTGCAGTTCTGTATGCTCCGGCTAATAGAAGGTCTAATGCCAATCACGACGGAGTGTTCAACTCACTTAACCATATCCACGTCTTCTATTTAATCAAGAGTTTACGTGTAAAAGCGTAGTCTCCGAAGTGAAGTGTCATAGACATATAAACGCAATTATCTAAGAGAAGGCGGAGTTTCTTGCAGTTCTGTGTATTCCTGCTAATAGAGGGTCTCATGCCAATTACAATGGAGTGTTCAATTTAATTAAACATACCAACGTCTTCTATCAAATCAAGAGTTTACGTGTAAAAGCGTAGTCTCCGAAGTGAAGTGTCATAGACATATACACGCAATTATCTTAGAGAAGGCGTAGCTTCTTGCAGTTCTGTGTATTCCTGCTAATAAAGGGTCTAATGCCAATAACGACAGAGTGTTCAACTCAATTAACCATATCCACGTCTTCTATCAAATCAAGAGTTTACATGTAAAAGCGTAGTCTCCGAAGTGAAGTGTCATAGACATATAAACGCATTTATCTCAAAGAAGGTGGAGCTTCTTGCAGTTCTGTATATTCCTGCTTATAGAGGGTCTAATGCCAATAACGACGGAGTTTTCAACTCAATTAACCAAATCCACGTCTTCTATCAAATCAAGAGTTTACGTATAAAAGCATAGTCTCCGAAGTGTAGTGGTATGGACATATAAACGCAATTATATTAAAGAAGGCGGAGCTTTTTGCAGTTCTGTATGCTCCTGCTAATAGAAGGTATAATGCCAATCACGACGGAGTGTTCATATCAATTAACCATATCCACGTCTTCTATTAAATCAAGAGTTTACGTGTAAAAGCGTAGTCTCCGAAGTGAAGTGTCATAGACATATAAACGCAATTATCTTAGAGAAGGCGGAGCTTCTTGCAGTTCTGTGTATTCCTGCTAATAGAGGGTCTAATGCTTATAACGACAGAGTGTTCAACTCAATTAACCATATCCACGTCTTCTATCAAATCAAGAGTTTACGTGTAAAAGCGTAGTCTCCGAAGTGAAGTGTCATAGACATATAAACGCATTTATCTTAAAGAAGGTGGAGCTTTTTGCAGTTCTGTATATTCCTGCTTATAGAGGGTCTAATGCCAATAACGACGGAGTGTTCAACTCAATTAACCATATCCACGTCTTCTATCAAATCAAGAGTTTACATGTAAAAGCGTAGTTTCCGAAGTGAAGTGTCATAGACATATAAACGCAATTATCTAAGAGAAGGCGGAGTTTCTTGCAGTTCTGTGTATTCCTGCTAATAGAAGGTCTAATGCCAATAACGACGAAGTGTTCAACTCAATTAAACATACCCACGTATTCTATCAAATCAAGAGTTTACGTATAAAAGCATTGACTCTGAAGTGTAGTTGTAACGACATATAAACGCAATTTTCTTTGAGAAGGCGGAGTTTCTTGCAGTTCTGTATATTCCTGCTAATAGAGGGTCTATTGCCAATTACGACGGAGTGTTTAACTCAATTAAACATACCCACGTATTCTATCAAATCAAGAGTTTACGTATAAAAGCGTTGTCTCCGAAGTGAAGTGTTATAGACATATAAACGCAATTATCTAAGAGAAGGCGGAGTTTCTTGCAGTTCTGTGTATTCCTGCTAATAGAGGGTCTAATGCCAATTACGATGGAATGTTCAACTTAATTAAACATACCCACGTCGTCTATCAAATCAAGAGTTTACGTATAAAAGCGTAGTCTCCGAAGTGTAGTGGTACCGTATGGACATATAAACGCAATTATCTAAGAGAAGGCGGAGTTTCTAGCAGTTCCGTATATTCCTGCTAATAGAGGGTCTAATGCCAATTACGACGGATTGTTCAAATCAATTAAACTAACCCACGTCTTCTATCAAATCAAGAGTTTACGTATAAAAGCGTAGTCTCCGAAGTGAAGTGTCATAGACATATAAACAAAATTATCTTAGAGAAGGCGGAGTTTCTTGCAGTTCTGTATATACCTGCTAATAGAGGGTCTAATGCCAATAACGACGGAGTGTTCAACTCAATTAACCATATCCACGTCTTCTATCAAATCAAGAGTTTACGTATAAAAGCGTAGTCTTTGAAGTGAAGTGGTATGGACATATAAACGCAATTATCTAAGAGAAGGCGGAGTTTCTTGCAGTTCTGTGTATTCCTGCTAATAGAGGGTCTATTGCCAATAACGACGGAGTGTTCAACTCAATTAAACATATCCACGTCTTCTATCAAATCAAGAGTTTACATGTAAATGCGTAATCTACGAAGTGTAGTGGTATGGACATATAAACGCAATTATCTAAGAGAAGGCGGATCTTCTTGCAATTCATTATATTCCTGCTAATAGATGGTCTAATGCCAATAACGACGGACTGTTCAACTCAATTAAACATACCCACGTCTTCTATCAAATCAAGAGTTTACATGTAAAAGCGTAGTCTCCGAAGTGTAGTGTCATGGACATATAAACGCAATTATCCTAGAGAAGGCGGAGTTTCTTGCAGTTCTGTATATTCCTGCTAATATATGGTCTAATGCCAATAACGACAGAGTGTTCAACTCAATTAAACATACCCACGTCTTCTATCAAATCAAGAGTTTACGTGTAAATGCGTAATCTACGAAGTGAAGTATCATAGACATATAAACGCAATTATCCTAGAGAAGGCGGAGTTTCTTGCAGTTCTGTATATTTTTGCTAATAGAAAGTCTATTGCCAATAACGACGGAGTGTTCAACTCAATTAAACATACCCACGTCTTCTATCAAATCAAGAGTTTACATGTAAAAGCGTAGTCTCCGAAGTGAAGTGTCATAGACATATAAACGCAATTATCTTAAAGAAGGCGGAGTTTCTTGCAGTTCTGTATATTCCTGCTAATAAAAGGTCTAATGCCAATTACGACGGAGTGTTCAACTCAATTAAACATACCCACGTCTTCTATCAAATCAAGAGTTTACGTATAAAAGCGTAGTCTCCGAAGTGAAGTGTCATAGACATATTAACCTAATTATCTTAGAGAAGGCGGAGTTTCTTGCAGTTCTGTATATTCCTGCTAATAGAGTGTCGTATGCTAATAACGACGGAGTGTTGAAATCAATTAAACATACCCACGTCTTCTATCAAATCAAGAGTTTACATGTAAAAGCTTAGTCTCCGAAGTGTAGTGGTATGGACATATAAACGCAATTATCTTAGAGAAGGCGGAGCTTCTTGCAGTTCTGTATATTCCTGCTAATAAAGGATCGAATGCTAATAACGACGGAGTGTTCAACTTTATTAAACATACCCACGTCTTCTATCAAATCAAGAGTTTACGTATAAAAGCGTAGTCTCCGAAGTGAAGTGTCATAGACATATAAACGCAATTATCTTAGAGAAGGCGGAGTTTCTTGCAGTTCTGTATATAGCTGCTAATAGAGGGTCTAATGCCAATAACGACGAAGTGTTCAACTCAATTAAACATACCCACGTATTCTATCAAATCAAGAGTTTACGTATAAAAGCATTGACTCTGAAGTGTAGTGGTATGGACATATAAACGCAATTATCTTAGAGAAGGCGGAGTTTCTTGCAGTTCTGTATATTCCTGCTAATAGAGTGTCTATTGCCAATTACGACGGAGTGTTTAACTCAATTAAACATACCCACGTATTCTATCAAATCAAGAGTTTACGTATAAAAGCGTTGTCTCCGAAGTGAAGTGTTATAGACATATAAACGCAATTATCTAAGAGAAGGCGGAGTTTCTTGCAGTTCTGTGTATTCTTGCTAGTAGTGGGTCTAATGCCAATTACGATGGAATGTTCAACTTAATAAAACATACCCACGTCGTCTATCAAATCAAGAGTTTACGTATAAAAGCGTAGTCTCCGAAGTGTAGTGGTACCGTATGGACATATAAACGCAATTATCTAAAAGAAGGCGGAGTTTCTAGCAGTTCCGTATATTCCTGCTAATAGAGGGTCTAATGCCATTTACGACGGATTGTTCAAATCAATTAAACTAACCCACGTCTTCTATCAAATCAAGAGTTTACGTATAAAAGCGTAGTCTCCGAAGTGAAGTGTCATAGACATATAAACACAATTATCTTAGAGAAGGCGGAGTTTCTTGCAGTTCTGTATATTCCTGCTAATAGAGGGTCTAATGCCAATAACGACGGAGTGTTCAACTCAATTAACCATATCCACGTCTTCTATCAAATCAAGAGTTTACGTATAAAAGCGTAGTCTTTGAAGTGAAGTGGTATGGACATATAAACGCAATTATCTAAGAGAAGGCGGAGTTTCTTGCAGTTCTGTGTATTCCTGCTAATAGAGTGTCGTATGCCAATAACGACGGAGTGTTGAAATTAATTAAACATACCCACGTCTTCTATCAAATCAAGAGTTTACGTGTAAATGCGTAATCTA
Organism: Isoperla grammatica; assembly: GCA_945910005.1. Classification (NCBI taxonomy): domain Eukaryota; kingdom Metazoa; phylum Arthropoda; class Insecta; order Plecoptera; family Perlodidae; genus Isoperla; species Isoperla grammatica. The sequence continues at coordinate 34,234,992 of OX246740.1, forward strand.
CGAAGTGAAGTGTCATAGACATATAAACGCAATTATCCTAGAGAAGGCGGAGTTTCTTGCAGTTCTGTATATTCCTGCTTATAAAGAGTCTAATGCCAATCACGACGGAGTGTTCAACTCAATTAAACATACCCACGTCTTCTATCAAATCAAGAGTTTACGTATAAAAGCGTAGTCTCCGAAGTGAAGTGTCATAGACATATAAACCTAATTATCTTAGACAAGGCGGAGTTTCTTGCAGTTCTGTATATTCCTGCTAATAGAGTGTCGTATGCCAATAACGACAGAGTGTTGAAATCAATTAAACATACCCACGTCTTCTATCAAATCAAGAGTTTACATGTAAAAGCGTAGTCTCCGAAGTGAAGTGTCAAACATATAAACCTAATTATCTTAGAAAAAGGCGGAGTTTCTTGCAGTTCTGTATATTCCTGCAAATAGAGTGTCGTATGCTTATAACGACGGAGTGTTGAACTCAATTAAACATACCCACATCTTCTATCAAATCAAGAGTTTACATGTAAAAGCATAGTCTCCGAAGTGTAGTGGTATGGACATATAAACGCAATTATCTTAGAGAAGGCGGAGCTTCTTGCAGTTCTGTATATTTCTGCTAATAGAGAGTCTAATGCCAATTACGACGGAGTGTTCAACTCAATTAAACATACCCACGTCGTCGATCAAATCAAGAGTTTACGTATAAAAGCGTAGTCTCCGAAGTGTAGGGGTACCGTATGGACATATAAACGCAATTATCTTAGAGAAGGCGGAGTTTCTTGCAGTTCTGTATATTCCTGCTAATAGAGGGTCTAATGCCAATAACGACAGAGTGTTCAACTCAATTAACCATATCCACGTCTTCTATCAAATCAAGAGTTTACATGTAAAAGCGTAGTATCCGAAGTGAAGTGTCATAGACATATACACGCAAAAATCTAAGAGAAGGCGGAGTTTCTTGCAGTTCTGTATATTCCTGCTAATAGAGGGTCTAATGCCAATTACGACGGAGTGTTCAACTTAATTAACCATATCCACGTCTCTATTAAATGAAGAGTTAACATGTAAAAGCGTAATCTACGAAGTGAAGTGTCATAGACATATAAACGCAATTATCCTAGAGAACGCGGAGTTTCTTGCAGTTCTGTGTATTCCTGCTAATAGAAGGTATAATGCCAATAACGACGGAGTGTTCAACTCAATTAAACATACCCACGTATTCTATCAAATCAAGAGTTTACGTATTAAAGCGTTGACTCCGAAGTGTAGTGGTATGGACATATAAACGCAATTATCTTAGAGAAGGCGGAGTTTCTTACAGTCCTGTATATTCCTGCTAGAAGAGGGTCTATTGGTCATAACGACGGAGTGTTCAACTCAATTAAACATACCCACGTATTCTATCAAATCAAGAGTTTACGTATAAAAGCGTAGTCTTTGAAGTGAAGTGGTATGGACATATAAACGCAATTATCTAAGAGAAGGCGGAGTTTCTTGCAGTTCTGTGTATTCCTGCTAATAGAGGGTCAAATGCCAATAACGACGAAGTGTTCAATTCAATTAACTATATCCACGTCTTCTATCAAATCAAGAGTTTACGTATAAAAGCGTATTCTCCGAAGTGAAGTGTCATAGACATATAAACCTAATTATCTTAGAAAAGGCGGAGTTTCTTGCAGTTCTGTATATTCCTGCTAATAGAGTTTCGTATGCCAATAACGACGTAGTGTTGAAATCAATTAAACATACCCACGTCTTCTATCAAATCAAGAGTTTACATGTAACAGCGTAGTCTCCGAAGTGTAGTATGGACATATAAACGCAATTATCTTAGAGAAGGCGCAGCTTCTTGCAGTTCTGTATATTCCTGCTAATAGAGGGTCTTATGTCAATAACGAAGGAGTGTTGAACTTTATTAAACATACCCACATCTTCTATCAAATCAAGAGTTTACATGTAAAAGCGTAGTCTCCGAAGTGTAGTGGTATGGACATATAAACGCAATTATCTTAGAGAAGGCGGAGCTTCTTGCAGTTTTGTATATTCCTTCTAATAGAGAGTCTAATGCCAATAACGACGGAGTGTTCAACTCAATTAAACATACCCACGTCGTCTTTCAAATAAGAGTTTACGTATAAAAGCGTAGTCTCCGAAGTGTAGTGGTACCGTATGGACATATAAACGCAATTATCTTAGAGAAGGCGGAGTTTCTTGCAATTCTGTATATTTCTGCTAAAAGAGGGTCTAATGCTTAATACGACGGAGTGTTCAACTCAATTAACTATATCCACGTCTTCTATCAAATCAAGAGTTTACGTGTAAAAGCGTAGTCTCCGAAGTGAAGTGTCATAGACATATACACGCAATTATCTTAAAGAAGGCGGAGTTTCTTGCAGTTCTGTATATTCCTGCTAATAGAGGGTCTATTGCCAATTACGACGGAGTGTTTAACTCAATTAAACATACCCACGTATTCTATCAAATCAAGAGTTTACGTATAAAAGCGTTGTCTCCGAAGTGAAGTGTTTTAGACATATAAACGCAATTATCTAAAAGAAGGCGGAGTTTCTTGCAGTGCTGTGTATTCCTGCTAATAGAGGGTCTAATGCCAATTACGATGGAATGTTCAACTTAATTAAACATACCCACGTCGTCTATCAAATCAAGAGTTTACGTATAAAAGCGTAGTCTCCGAAGTGTAGTGGTACCGTATGGACATATAAACGCAATTATCTAAGAGAAGGCGGAGTTTCTAGCAGTTCCGTATATTCCTGCTAATAGAGGGTCTTATGCTTATTACGACGGATTGTTCAAATCAATTAAACTAACCCATGTCTTCTATCAAATCAAGAGTTTACGTATAAAAGCGTAGTCTTTGAAGTGAAGTGGTATGGACATATAAACGCAATTATCTAAGAGAAGGCGGAGTTTCTTGCAGTTCTGTGTATTCCTGCTAATAGAGGGTCTATTGCCAATAACGACGGAGTGTTCAACTCAATTAAACATATCCACGTCTTCTATCAAATCAAGAGTTTACATGTAAATGCGTAATCTACGAAGTGTAGTGGTATGGACATATAAACGCAATTATCTAAGAGAAGGCGGATCTTTTTGCAATTCATTATATTCCTGCTAATAGATGGTCTAATGCCAATAACGACGGACTGTTCAACTCAATTAAACATACCCACGTCTTCTATCAAATCAAGAGTTTACATGTAAAAGCGTAGTCTCCGAAGTGTAGTGTCAATGACATATAAACGCAATTATCCTAGAGAAGGCGGAGTTTCTTGCAGTTCTGTATATTCCTGCTAATATATGGTCTAATGCCAATAACGACAGAGTGTTCAACTCAATTAAACATACCCACGTCTTCTATCAAATCAAGAGTTTACGTGTAAATGCGTAATCTACGAAGTGAAGTATCATAGACATATAAACGCAATTATCCTAGAGAAGGCGGAGTTTCTTGCAGTTCTGTATATTTTTGCTAATAGAAAGTCTATTGCCAATAACGACGGAGTGTTCAACTCCATTAAACATACCCACGTCTTCTATCAAATCAAGAGTTTACATGTAAAAGCGTAGTCTCCGAAGTGAAGTGTCATAGACATATAAACGCAATTATCTTAGAGAAGGCGGAGTTTCTTGCAGTTCTGTATATTCCTGCTAATAAAAGGTCTAATGCCAATTACGACGGAGTGTTCAACTCAATTAAACATACCCACGTCTTCTATCAAATCAAGAGTTTACGTATAAAAGCGTAGTCTCCGAAGTGAAGTGTCATAGACATATAAACACAATTATCCTAGAGAAGGCGGAGTTTCTTGCAGTTCTGTATATTTTTGCTAATAGAAAGTCTATTGCCAATAACGACGGAGTGTTCAACTCCATTAAACATACCCACGTCTTCTATCAAATCAAGAGTTTACATGTAAAAGCCTAGTCTCCGAAGTGAAGTGTCATAGACATATAAACGCAATTATCTTAGAGAAGGCGGAGCTTCTTGCAGTTCTGTATATTCCTGCTAATAAAGGGTCTAATGCTTATAACGACGGAGTGTTCAACTTTATTAAACATACCCACGTCTTCTATCAAATCAAGAGTTTACGTATAAAAGCGTAGTCTCCGAAGTGAAGTGTCATAGACATATAAACGCAATTATCTTAGAGAAGGCGGAGTTTCTTGCAGTTCTGTATATAGCTGCTAATAGAGGGTCTAATGCCAATAACGACGAAGTGTTCAACTCAATTAAACATACCCACGTATTCTATCAAATCAAGAGTTTACGTATAAAAGCATTGACTCCGAAGTGTAGTGGTATGGACATATAAACGCAATTATCTTAGAGAAGGCGGAGTTTCTTGAAGTTCTGTATATTCCTGCTAATAGAGTGTCTATTGCCAATTACGACGGAGTGTTTAACTCAATTAAACATACCCACGTATTCTATCAAATCAAGAGTTTACGTATAAAAGCGTTGTCTCCGAAGTGAAGTGTTATAGACATATAAACGCAATTATCTAAGAAAAGGCGGAGTTTCTTGCAGTTCTGTGTATTCTTGCTAGTAGAGGGTCTAATGCCAATTACGATGGAATGTTCAACTTAATTAAACATACCCACGTCGTCTATCAAATCAAGAGTTTACGTATAAAAGCGTAGTCTCCGAAGTGTAGTGGTACCGTATGGACATATAAACGCAATTATCTAAAAGAAGGCGGAGTTTCTAGCAGTTCCGTATATTCCTGCTAATAAAGGGTCTAATGCCAATTACGACGGATTGTTCAAATCAATTAAACTAACCCACGTCTTCTATCAAATCAAGAGTTTACGTATAAAAGCGTAGTCTCCGAAGTGAAGTGTCATAGACATATAAACACAATTATCTTAGAGAAGGCGGAGTTTCTTGCAGTTCTGTATATTCCTGCTAATAGAGGGTCTAATGCCAATAACGACGGAGTGTTCAACTCAATTAACCATATCCACGTCTTCTATCAAATCAAGAGTTTACGTATAAAAGCGTTGTCTTTGAAGTGAAGTGGTATGGACATATAAACGCAATTATCTAAGAGAAGGCGGAGTTTCTTGCAGTTCTGTGTATTCCTGCTAATAGATGGTCTAATGCCAATAACGACGGAGTAATCAACTTAATTAAACATATCCACGTCTTCTATCAAATCAAGAGTTTACGTATAAAAGCGTAGTCTTTGAAGTGAAGTGGTATGGACATATAAACGCAATTATCTAAGAGAAGGCGGAGTTTCTTGCAGTTCTGTGTATTCCTGCTAATAGATGGTCTAATGCCAATAACGACGGAGTTATCAACTTAATTAAACATATCCACGTCTTCTATCAAATCAAGAGTTTACGTGTAAATGCGTAATCTACGAAGTGAAGTGTCATAGACATATAAACGCAATTATCCTAGAGAAGGCGGAGTTTCTTGCAGTTTTGTATATTCCTTCTAATAGAGAGTCTAATGCCAATAACGACGGAGTGTTCAACTCAATTAAACATACCCACGTCGTCTTTCAAATAAGAGTTTACGTATAAAAGCGTAATCTCCGAAGTGAAGTGGTACCGTATGGACATATAAACGCAATTATCTTAGAGAAGGCGGAGTTTCTTGCAATTCTGTATATTTCTGCTAAAAGAGGGTCTAATGCTAAATACGACGGAGTGTTCAACTCAATTAACTATATCCACGTCTTCTATCAAATCAAGAGTTTACGTGTAAAAGCGTAGTCTCCGAAGTGAAGTGTCATAGACATATACACGCAATTATCTTAAAGAAGGCGGAGTTTCTTGCAGTTCTGTATATTCCTGCTAATAGAGGGTCTATTGCCAATTACGACGGAGTGTTTAACTCAATTAAACATACCCACGTATTCTATCAAATCAAGAGTTTACGTATAAAAGCGTTGTCTCCGAAGTGAAGTGTTTTAGACATATAAACGCAATTATCTAAAAGAAGGCGGAGTTTCTTGCAGTTCTGTGTATTCCTGCTAATAGAGGGTCTAATGCCAATTACGATGGAATGTTCAACTTAATTAAACATACCCACGTCGTCTATCAAATCAAGAGTTTACGTATAAAAGCGTAGTCTCCGAAGTGTAGTGGTACCGTATGGACATATAAACGCAATTATCTAAGAGAAGGCGGAGTTTCTAGCAGTTCCGTATATTCCTGCTAATAGAGGGTCTAATGCTTATTACGACGGATTGTTCAAATCAATTAAACTAACCCATGTCTTCTATCAAATCAAGAGTTTACGTATAAAAGCGTAGTCTTTGAAGTGAAGTGGTATGGACATATAAACGCAATTATCTAAGAGAAGGCGGAGTTTCTTGCAGTTCTGTGTATTCCTGCTAATAGAGGGTCTATTGCCAATAACGACGGAGTGTTCAACTCAATTAAACATATCCACGTCTTCTATCAAATCAAGAGTTTACATGTAAATGCGTAATCTACGAAGTGTAGTGGTATGGACATATAAACGCAATTATCTAAGAGAAGGCGGATCTTCTTGCAATTCATTATATTCCTGCTAATAGATGGTCTAATGCCAATAACGACGGACTGTTCAACTCAATTAAACATACCCACGTCTTCTATCAAATCAAGAGTTTACATGTAAAAGCGTAGTCTCCGAAGTGTAGTGTCATGGACATATAAACGCAATTATCCTAGAGAAGGCGGAGTTTCTTGCAGTTCTGTATATTCCTGCTAATATATGGTCTAATGCCAATAACGACAGAGTGTTCAACTTAATTAAACATACCCACGTCTTCTATCAAATCAAGAGTTTACGTGTAAATGCGTAATCTACGAAGTGAAGTATCATAGACATATAAACGCAATTATCCTAGAGAAGGCGGAGTTTCTTGCAGTTCTGTATATTTTTGCTAATAGAAAGTCTATTGCCAATAACGACGGAGTGTTCAACTCCATTAAACATACCCACGTCTTCTATCAAATCAAGAGTTTACATGTAAAAGCGTAGTCTCCGAAGTGAAGTGTCATAGACATATAAACGCAATTATCTTAGAGAAGGCGGAGTTTCTTGCAGTTCTGTATATTCCTGCTAATAAAAGGTCTAATGCCAATTACGACGGAGTGTTCAACTCAATTAAACATACCCACGTCTTCTATCAAATCAAGAGTTTACGTATAAAAGCGTAGTCTCCGAAGTGAAGTGTCATAGACATATTAACCTAATTATCTTAGAGAAGGCGGAGTTTCTTGCAGTTCTGTATATTCCTGCTAATAGAGTGTCGTATGCTAATAACGACGGAGTGTTGAAATCAATTAAACATACCCACGTCTTCTATCAAATCAAGAGTTTACATGTAAAAGCTTAGTCTCCGAAGTGTAGTGGTATGGACTTATAAACGCAATTATCTTAGAGAAGGCGGAGCTTCTTGCAGTTCTGTATATTCCTGCTAATAAAGGGTCTAATGCTTATAACGACGGAGTGTTCAACTTTATTAAACATACCCACGTCTTCTATCAAATCAAGAGTTTACGTATAAAAGCGTAGTCTCCGAAGTGAAGTGTCATAGACATATAAACGCAATTATCTTAGAGAAGGCGGAGTTTCTTGCAGTTCTGTATATAGCTGCTAATAGAGGGTCTAATGCCAATAACGACGAAGTGTTCAACTCAATTAAACATACCTACGTATTCTATCAAATCAAGAGTTTACGTATAAAAGCGTTGTCTCCGAAGTGAAGTGTTATAGACATATAAACGCAATTATCTAAGAGAAGGCGGAGTTTCTTGCAGTTCTGTGTATTCTTGCTGGTTGAGGGTCTAATGCCAATTACGATGGAATGTTCAACTTAATTAAACATACCCACGTCGTCTATCAAATCAAGAGTTTACGTATAAAAGCGTAGTCTCCGAAGTGTAGTGGTACCGTATGGACATATAAACGCAATTATCTAAAAGAAGGCGGAGTTTCTAGCAGTTCCGTATATTCCTGCTAATAGAGGGTCTAATGCCAATTACGACGGATTGTTCAAATCAATTAAACTAACCCACGTCTTCTATCAAATCAAGAGTTTACGTATAAAAGCGTAGTCTCCGAAGTGAAGTGTCATAGACATATAAACACAATTATCTTAGAGAAGGCGGAGTTTCTTGCAGTTCTGTATATTCCTGCTAATAGAGGGTCTAATGCCAATAAAGACGGAGTGTTCAACTCAATTAACCATATCCACGTCTTCTATCAAATCAAGAGTTTACGTATAAAAGCGTAGTCTTTGAAGTGAAGTGGTATTGACATATAAACGCAATTATCTAAGAGAAGGCGGAGTTTCTTGCAGTTCTGTGTATTCCTGCTAATAGATGGTCTAATGCCAATAACGACGGAGTAATCAACTTAATTAAACATATCCACGTCTTCTATCAAATCAAGAGTTTACGTATAAAAGCGTAGTCTTTGAAGTGAAGTGGTATGGACATATAAACGCAATTATCTAAGAGAAGGCGGAGTTTCTTGCAGTTCTGTGTATTCCTGCTAATAGATGGTCTAATGCCAATAACGACGGAGTAATCAACTTAATTAAACATATCCACGTCTTCTATCAAATCAAGAGTTTACGTGTAAATGCGTAATCTACGAAGTGAAGTGTCATAGACATATAAACGCAATTATCCTAGAGAAGGCGGAGTTTCTTGCAGTTCTGTATATTCTTGCTTATAAAGAGTCTAATGCCAATCACGACGGAGTGTTCAACTCAATTAAACATACCCACGTCTTCTATCAAATCAAGAGTTTACGTATAAAAGCGTAGTCTCCGAAGTGAAGTGTCATAGACATATAAACCTAATTATCTTAGACAAGGCGGAGTTTCTTGCAGTTCTGTATATTCCTGCTAATAGAGTGTCGTATGCCAATAACGACAGAGTGTTGAAATCAATTAAACATACCCACGTCTTCTATCAAATCAAGAGTTTACATGTAAAAGCGTAGTCTCCGAAGTGAAGTGTCAAACATATAAACCTAATTATCTTAGAAAAAGGCGGAGTTTCTTGCAGTTCTGTATATTCCTGCTAATAGAGTGTCGTATGCTTATAACGACGGAGTGTTGAACTCAATTAAACATACCCACATCTTCTATCAAATCAAGAGTTTACATGTAAAAGCATAGTCTCCGAAGTGTAGTGGTATGGACATATAAACGCAATTATCTTAGAGAAGGCGGAGCTTCTTGCAGTTCTGTATATTTCTGCTAATAGAGAGTCTAATGCCAATTACGACGGAGTGTTCAACTCAATTAAACATACCCACGTCGTCGATCAAATCAAGAGTTTACGTATAAAAGCGTAGTCTCCGAAGTGTAGGGGTACCGTATGGACATATAAACGCAATTATCTTAGAGAAGGCGGAGTTTCTTGCAGTTCTGTATATTCCTGCTAATAGAGGGTCTAATGCCAATAACGACAGAGTGTTCAACTCAATTAACCATATCCACGTCTTCTATCAAATCAAGAGTTTACATGTAAAAGCGTAGTATCCGAAGTGAAGTGTCATAGACATATACACGCAAAAATCTAAGAGAAGGCGGAGTTTCTTGCAGTTCTGTATATTCCTGCTAATAGAGGGTCTAATGCCAATTACGACGGAGTGTTCAACTTAATTAACCATATCCACGTCTCTATTAAATGAAGAGTTAACATGTAAAAGCGTAATCTACGAAGTGAAGTGTCATAGACATATAAACGCAATTATCCTAGAGAAGGCGGAGTTTCTTGCAGTTCTGTGTATTCCTGCTAATAGAAGGTATAATGCCAATAACGACGGAGTGTTCAACTCAATTAAACATACCCACGTATTCTATCAAATCAAGAGTTTACGTATTAAAGCGTTGACTCCGAAGTGTAGTGGTATGGACATATAAACGCAATTATCTTAGAGAAGGCGGAGTTTCTTACAGTCCTGTATATTCCTGCTAATAGAGGGTCTATTGTTAATAACGACGGAGTGTTCAACTCAATTAAACATACCCACGTATTCTATCAAATAAAGAGTTTACGTATAAAAGCGTAGTCTTTGAAGTGAAGTGGTATGGACATATAAACGCAATTATCTAAGAGAAGGCGGAGTTTCTTGCAGTTCTGTGTATTCCTGCTAATAGAGGGTCAAATGCCAATAACGACGAAGTGTTTAATTCAATTAACTATATCCACGTCTTCTATCAAATCAAGAGTTTACGTATAAAAGCGTATTCTCCGAAGTGAAGTGTCATAGACATATAAACCTAATTATCTTAGAAAAGGCGGAGTTTCTTGCAGTTCTGTATATTCCTGCTAATAGAGTGTCGTATGCCAATAACGACGTAGTGTTGAAATCAATTAAACATACCCACGTCTTCTACGAAATCAAGAGTTTACATGTAAAAGCGTAGTCTCCGAAGTGTAGTATGGACATATAAACGCAATTATCTTAGAGAAGGCGCAGCTTCTTGCAGTTCTGTATATTCCTGCTAATAGAGGGTCTTATGTCAATTACGAAGGAGTGTTGAACTTTATTAAACATACCCACATCTTCTATCAAATCAAGAGTTTACATGTAAAAGCGTAGTCTCCGAAGTGTAGTGGTATGGACATATAAACGCAATTATCTTAGAGAAGGCAGAGCTTCTTGCAGTTTTGTATATTCCTTCTTATAGAGAGTCTAATGCCAATAACGACGGAGTGTTCAACTCAATTAAACATACCCACGTCGTCTTTCAAATAAGAGTTTACGTATAAAAGCGTAGTCTCCGAAGTGTAGTGGTACCGTATGGACATATAAACGCAATTATCTTAGAGAAGGCGGAGTTTCTTGCAATTCTGTATATTTCTGCTAAAAGAGGGTCTAATGCTAAATACGACGGAGTGTTCAACTCAATTAACTATATCCACGTCTTCTATCAAATCAAGAGTTTACGTGTAAAAGCGTAGTCTCCGAAGTGAAGTGTCATAGACATATACACGCAATTATCTTAAAGAAGGCGGAGTTTCTTGCAGTTCTGTATATTCCTGCTAATAGAGGGTCTATTGCCAATTACGACGGAGTGTTTAACTCAATTAAACTTACCCACGTATTCTATCAAATCAAGAGTTTACGTATAAAAGCGTTGTCTCCGAAGTGAAGTGTTTTAGACATATAAACGCAATTATCTAAAAGAAGGCGGAGTTTCTTGCAGTTCTGTGTATTCCTGCTAATAGAGGGTCTAATGCCAATTACGATGGAATGTTCAACTTAATTAAACATACCCACGTCGTCTATCAAATCAAGAGTTTACGTATAAAAGCGTAGTCTCCGAAGTGTAGTGGTACCGTATGGACATATAAACGCAATTATCTAAGAGAAGGCGGAGTTTCTAGCAGTTCCGTATATTCCTGCTAATAGAGGGTCTAATGCTTATTACGACGGATTGTTCAAATCAATTAAACTAACCCATGTCTTCTATCAAATCAAGAGTTTACGTATAAAAGCGTAGTCTTTGAAGTGAAGTGGTATGGACATATAAACGCAATTATCTAAGAGAAGGCGGAGTTTCTTGCAGTTCTGTGTATTCCTGCTAATAGAGGGTCTATTGCCAATAACGACGGAGTGTTCAACTCAATTAAACATATCCACGTCTTCTATCAAATCAAGAGTTTACATGTAAATGCGTAATCTACGAAGTGTAGTGGTATGGACATATAAACGCAATTATCTAAGAGAAGGCGGATCTTCTTGCAATTCATTATATTCCTGCTAATAGATGGTCTAATGCCAATAACGACGGACTGTTCAACTCAATTAAACATACCCACGTCTTCTATCAAATCAAGAGTTTACATGTAAAAGCGTAGTCTCCGAAGTGTAGTGTCATGGACATATAAACGCAATTATCCTAGATAAGGCGGAGTTTCTTGCAGTTCTGTATATTCCTGCTAATATATGGTCTAATGCCAATAACGACAGAGTGTTCAACTCAATTAAACATACCCACGTCTTCTATCAAATCAAGAGTTTACGTGTAAATGCGTAATCTACGAAGTGAAGTATCATAGACATATAAACGCAATTATCCTAGAGAAGGCGGAGTTTCTTGCAGTTCTGTATATTTTTGCTAATAGAAAGTCTATTGCCAATAACGACGGAGTGTTCAACTCCATTAAACATACCCACGTCTTCTATCAAATCAAGAGTTTACATGTAAAAGCGTAGTCTCCGAAGTGAAGTGTCATAGACATATAAACGCAATTATCTTAGAGAAGGCGGAGTTTCTTGCAGTTCTGTATATTCCTGCTAATAAAAGGTCTAATGCCAATTCCGACGTAGTGTTCAACTTAATTAAACATACCCACGTCTTCTATCAAATCAAGAGTTTGAGTATAAAAGCGTAGTCTCCGAAGTGAAGTGTCATAGACATATTAACCTAATTATCTTAGAGAAGGCGGAGTTTCTTGCAGTTCTGTATATTCCTGCTAATAGAGTGTCGTATGCTTATAACGACGGAGTGTTGAAATCAATTAAACATACCCACGTCTTCTATCAAATCAAGAGTTTACATGTAAAAGCTTAGTCTCCGAAGTGTAGTGGTATGGACATATAAACGCAATTATCTTAGAGAAGGCGGAGCTTCTTGCAGTTCTGTATATTCCTGCTAATAAAGGGTCTAATGCTTATAACGACGGAGTGTTCAACTTTATTAAACATACCCACGTCTTCTATCAAATCAAGAGTTTACGTATAAAAGCGTAGTCTCCGAAGTGAAGTGTCATAGACATATAAACGCAATTATCTTAGAGAAGGCGGAGTTTCTTGCAGTTCTGTATATAGCTGCTAATAGAGGGTCTAATGCCAATAACGACGAAGTGTTCAACTCAATTAAACATACCCACGTATTCTATCAAATCAAGAGTTTACGTATAAAAGCATTGACTCCGAAGTGTAGTGGTATGGACATATAAACGCAATTATCTTAGAGAAGGCGGAGTTTCTTGCAGTTCTGTATATTCCTGCTAATAGAGTGTCTATTGCCAATTACGACGGAGTGTTTAACTCAATTAAACATACCCACGTATTCTATCAAATCAAGAGTTTACGTATAAAAGCGTTGTCTCCGAAGTGAAGTGTTATAGACATATAAACGCAATTATCTAAGAGAAGGCGGAGTTTCTTGCAGTTCTGTGTATTCTTGCTAGTAGAGGGTCTAATGCCAATTACGATGGAATGTTCAACTTAATTAAACATACCCACGTCGTCTATCAAATCAAGAGTTTACGTATAAAAGCGTAGTCTCCGAAGTGTAGTGGTACCGTATGGACATATAAACGCAATTATCTAAAAGAAGGCGGAGTTTCTAGCAGTTCCGTATATTCCTGCTAATAGAGGGTCTAATGCCAATTACGACGGATTGTTCAAATCAATTAAACTAACCCACGTCTTCTATCAAATCAAGAGTTTACGTATAAAAGCGTAGTCTCCGAAGTGAAGTGTCATAGACATATAAACACAATTATCTTAGAGAAGGCGGAGTTTCTTGCAGTTCTGTATATTCCTGCTAATAGAGGGTCTAATGCCAATAACGACGGAGTGTTCAACTCAATTAACCATATCCACGTCTTCTATCAAATCAAGAGTTTACGTATAAAAGCGTAGTCTTTGAAGTGAAGTGGTATGGACATATAAACGCAATTATCTAAGAGAAGGCGGAGTTTCTTGCAGTTCTGTGTATTCCTGCTAATAGATGGTCTAATGCCAATAACGACGGAGTAATCAACTTAATTAAACATATCCACGTCTTCTATCAAATCAAAAGTTTACGTGTAAATGCGTAATCTACGAAGTGAAGTGTCATAGACATATAAACGCAATTATCCTAGAGAAGGCGGAGTTTCTTGCAGTTCTGTATATTCCTGCTTATAAAGAGTCTAATGCCAATCACGACGGAGTGTTCAACTCAATTAAACATACCCACGTCTTCTATCAAATCAAGAGTTTACGTATAAAAGCGTAGTCTCCGAAGTGAAGTGTCATAGACATATAAACCTAATTATCTTAGACAAGGCGGAGTTTCTTGCAGTTCTGTATATTCCTGCTAATAGAGTGTCGTATGCCAATAACGACAGAGTGTTGAAATCAATTAAACATACCCACGTCTTCTATCAAATCAAGAGTTTACATGTAAAAGCGTAGTCTCCGAAGTGAAGTGTCAAACATATAAACCTAATTATCTTAGAAAAAGGCGGAGTTTCTTGCAGTTCTGTATATTCCTGCTAATAGAGTGTCGTATGCTTATAACGACGGAGTGTTGAACTCAATTAAACATACCCACATCTTCTATCAAATCAAGAGTTTACATGTAAAAGCATAGTCTCCGAAGTGTAGTGGTATGGACATATAAACGCAATTATCTTAGAGAAGGCGGAGCTTCTTGCAGTTCTGTATATTTCTGCTAATAGAGAGTCTAATGCCAATTACGACGGAGTGTTCAACTCAATTAAACATACCCACGTCGTCGATCAAATCAAGAGTTTACGTATAAAAGCGTAGTCTCCGAAGTGTAGGGGTACCGTATGGACATATAAACGCAATTATCTTAGAGAAGGCGGAGTTTCTTGCAGTTCTGTATATTCCTGCTAAAAGAGGGTCTAATGCCAATAACGACAGAGTGTTCAACTCAATTAACCATATCCACGTCTTCTATCAAATCAAGAGTTTACATGTAAAAGCGTAGTATCCGAAGTGAAGTGTCATAGACATATACACGCAAAAATCTAAGAGAAGGCGGAGTTTCTTGCAGTTCTGTATATTCCTGCTAATAGAGGGTCTAATGCCAATTACGACGGAGTGTTCAACTTAATTAACCATATCCACGTCTCTATTAAATGAAGAGTTAACATGTAAAAGCGTAATCTACGAAGTGAAGTGTCATAGACATATAAACGCAATTATCCTAGAGAAGGCGGAGTTTCTTGCAGTTCTGTGTATTCCTGCTAATAGAAGGTATAATGCCAATAACGACGGAGTGTTCAACTCAATTAAACATACCCACGTATTCTATCAAATCAAGAGTTTACGTATTAAAGCGTTGACTCCGAAGTGTAGTGGTATGGACATATAAACGCAATTATCTTAGAGAAGGCGGAGTTTCTTACAGTCCTGTATATTCCTGCTAATAGAGGGTCTATTGTTAATAACGACGGAGTGTTCAACTCAATTAAACATACCCACGTATTCTATCAAATCAAGAGTTTACGTATAAAAGCGTAGTCTTTGAAGTGAAGTGGTATGGACATATAAACGCAATTATCTAAGAGAAGGCGGAGTTTCTTGCAGTTCTGTGTATTCCTGCTAGTAGAGGGTCTAATGCCAATTACGATGGAATGTTCAACTTAATTAAACATACCCACGTCGTCTATCAAATCAAGAGTTTACGTATAAAAGCGTAGTC
Organism: Isoperla grammatica; assembly: GCA_945910005.1. Lineage (NCBI taxonomy): Eukaryota > Metazoa > Arthropoda > Insecta > Plecoptera > Perlodidae > Isoperla > Isoperla grammatica. Next base: position 34,250,429 of record OX246740.1, read on the forward strand.
TCCGAAGTGTAGTGGTACCGTATGGACATATAAACGCAATTATCTAAAAGAAGGCGGAGTTTCTAGCAGTTCCGTATATTCCTGCTAATAGAGGGTCTAATGCCAATTACGACGGATTGTTCAAATCAATTAAACTAACCCACGTCTTCTATCAAATCAAGAGTTTACGTATAAAAGCGTAGTCTCCGAAGTGAAGTGTCATAGACATATAAACACAATTATCTTAGAGAAGGCGGAGTTTCTTGCAGTTCTGTATATTCCTGCTAATAGAGGGTCTAATGCCAATAACGACGGAGTGTTCAACTCAATTAACCATATCCACGTCTTCTATCAAATCAAGAGTTTACGTATAAAAGCGTAGTCTTTGAAGTGAAGTGGTATGGACATATAAACGCAATTATCTAAGAGAAGGCGGAGTTTCTTGCAGTTCTGTGTATTCCTGCTAATAGATGGTCTAATGCCAATAACGACGGAGTAATCAACTTAATTAAACATATCCACGTCTTCTATCAAATCAAGAGTTTACGTGTAAATGCGTAATCTACGAAGTGAAGTGTCATAGACATATAAACGCAATTATCCTAGAGAAGGCGGAGTTTCTTGCAGTTCTGTATATTCCTGCTTATAAAGAGTCTAATGCCAATCACGACGGAGTGTTCAACTCAATTAAACATACCCACGTCTTCTATCAAATCAAGAGTTTACGTATAAAAGCGTAGTCTCCGAAGTGAAGTGTCATAGACATATAAACCTAATTATCTTAGACAAGGCGGAGTTTCTTGCAGTTCTGTATATTCCTGCTAATAGAGTGTCGTATGCCAATAACGACAGAGTGTTGAAATCAATTAAACATACCCACGTCTTCTATCAAATCAAGAGTTTACATGTAAAAGCGTAGTCTCCGAAGTGAAGTGTCAAACATATAAACCTAATTATCTTAGAAAAAGGCGGAGTTTCTTGCAGTTCTGTATATTCCTGCTAATAGAGTGTCGTATGCTTATAACGACGGAGTGTTGAACTCAATTAAACATACCCACATCTTCTATCAAATCAAGAGTTTACATGTAAAAGCATAGTCTCCGAAGTGTAGTGGTATGGACATATAAACGCAATTATCTTAGAGAAGGCGGAGCTTCTTGCAGTTCTGTATATTTCTGCTAATAGAGAGTCTAATGCCAATTACGACGGAGTGTTCAACTCAATTAAACATACCCACGTCGTCGATCAAATCAAGAGTTTACGTATAAAAGCGTAGTCTCCGAAGTGTAGGGGTACCGTATGGACATATAAACGCAATTATCTTAGAGAAGGCGGAGTTTCTTGCAGTTCTGTATATTCCTGCTAATAGAGGGTCTAATGCCAATAACGACAGAGTGTTCAACTCAATTAACCATATCCACGTCTTCTATCAAATCAAGAGTTTACATGTAAAAGCGTAGTATCCGAAGTGAAGTGTCATAGACATATACACGCAAAAATCTAAGAGAAGGCGGAGTTTCTTGCAGTTCTGTATATTCCTGCTAATAGAGGGTCTAATGCCAATTACGACGGAGTGTTCAACTTAATTAACCATATCCACGTCTCTATTAAATGAAGAGTTAACATGTAAAAGCGTAATCTACGAAGTGAAGTGTCATAGACATATAAACGCAATTATCCTAGAGAAGGCGGAGTTTCTTGCAGTTCTGTGTATTCCTGCTAATAGAAGGTATAATGCCAATAACGACGGAGTGTTCAACTCAATTAAACATACCCACGTATTCTATCAAATCAAGAGTTTACGTATTAAAGCGTTGACTCCGAAGTGTAGTGGTATGGACATATAAACGCAATTATCTTAGAGAAGGCGGAGTTTCTTACAGTCCTGTATATTCCTGCTAATAGAGGGTCTATTGTTAATAACGACGGAGTGTTCAACTCAATTAAACATACCCACGTATTCTATCAAATCAAGAGTTTACGTATAAAAGCGTAGTCTTTGAAGTGAAGTGGTATGGACATATAAACGCAATTATCTAAGAGAAGGCGGAGTTTCTTGCAGTTCTGTGTATTCCTGCTAGTAGAGGGTCTAATGCCAATTACGATGGAATGTTCAACTTAATTAAACATACCCGCGTCGTCTATCAAATCAAGAGTTTACGTATAAAAGCGTAGTCTCCGAAGTGTAGTGGTACCGTATGGACATATAAACGCAATTATCTAAAAGAAGGCGGAGTTTCTAGCAGTTCCGTATATTCCTGCTAATAGAGGGTCTAATGCCAATTACGACGGATTGTTCAAATCAATTAAACTAACCCACGTCTTCTATCAAATCAAGAGTTTACGTATAAAAGCGTAGTCTCCGAAGTGAAGTGTCATAGACATATAAACACAATTATCTTAGAGAAGGCGGAGTTTCTTGCAGTTCTGTATATTCCTGCTAATAGAGGGTCTAATGCCAATAACGACGGAGTGTTCAACTCAATTAACCATATCCACGTCTTCTATCAAATCAAGAGTTTACGTATAAAAGCGTAGTCTTTGAAGTGAAGTGGTATGGACATATAAACGCAATTATCTAAGAGAAGGCGGAGTTTCTTGCAGTTCTGTGTATTCCTGCTAATAGATGGTCTAATGCCAATAACGACGGAGTAATCAACTTAATTAAACATATCCACGTCTTCTATCAAATCAAGAGTTTACGTGTAAATGCGTAATCTACGAAGTGAAGTGTCATAGACATATAAACGCAATTATCCTAGAGAAGGCGGAGTTTCTTGCAGTTCTGTATATTCCTGCTTATAAAGAGTCTAATGCCAATCACGACGGAGTGTTCAACTCAATTAAACATACCCACGTCTTCTATCAAATCAAGAGTTTACGTATAAAAGCGTAGTCTCCGAAGTGAAGTGTCATAGACATATAAACCTAATTATCTTAGACAAGGCGGAGTTTCTTGCAGTTCTGTATATTCCTGCTAATAGAGTGTCGTATGCCAATAACGACAGAGTGTTGAAATCAATTAAACATACCCACGTCTTCTATCAAATCAAGAGTTTACATGTAAAAGCGTAGTCTCCGAAGTGAAGTGTCAAACATATAAACCTAATTATCTTAGAAAAAGGCGGAGTTTCTTGCAGTTCTGTATATTCCTGCTAATAGAGTGTCGTATGCTTATAACGACGGAGTGTTGAACTCAATTAAACATACCCACATCTTCTATCAAATCAAGAGTTTACATGTAAAAGCATAGTCTCCGAAGTGTAGTGGTATGGACATATAAACGCAATTATCTTAGAGAAGGCGGAGCTTCTTGCAGTTCTGTATATTTCTGCTAATAGAGAGTCTAATGCCAATTACGACGGAGTGTTCAACTCAATTAAACATACCCACGTCGTCGATCAAATCAAGAGTTTACGTATAAAAGCGTAGTCTCCGAAGTGTAGGGGTACCGTATGGACATATAAACGCAATTATCTTAGAGAAGGCGCAGTTTCTTGCAGTTCTGTATATTCCTGCTAATAGAGGGTCTAATGCCAATAACGACAGAGTGTTCAACTCAATTAACCATATCCACGTCTTCTATCAAATCAAGAGTTTACATGTAAAAGCGTAGTATCCGAAGTGAAGTGTCATAGACATATACACGCAAAAATCTAAGAGAAGGCGGAGTTTCTTGCAGTTCTGTATATTCCTGCTAATAGAGGGTCTAATGCCAATTACGACGGAGTGTTCAACTTAATTAACCATATCCACGTCTCTATTAAATGAAGAGTTAACATGTAAAAGCGTAATCTACGAAGTGAAGTGTCATAGACATATAAACGCAATTATCCTAGAGAAGGCGGAGTTTCTTGCAGTTCTGTGTATTCCTGCTAATAGAAGGTATAATGCCAATAACGACGGAGTGTTCAACTCAATTAAACATACCCACGTATTCTATCAAATCAAGAGTTTACGTATTAAAGCGTTGACTCCGAAGTGTAGTGGTATGGACATATAAACGCAATTATCTTAGAGAAGGCGGAGTTTCTTACAGTCCTGTATATTCCTGCTAATAGAGAGTCTATTGTTAATAACGACGGAGTGTTCAACTCAATTAAACATACCCACGTATTCTATCAAATCAAGAGTTTACGTATAAAAGCGTAGTCTTTGAAGTGAAGTGGTATGGACATATAAACGCAATTATCTAAGAGAAGGCGGAGTTTCTTGCAGTTCTGTGTATTCCTGCTAATAGAGGGTCAAATGCCAATAACGACGAAGTGTTCAATTCAATTAACTATATCCACGTCTTCTATCAAATCAAGAGTTTACGTATAAAAGCGTATTCTCCGAAGTGAAGTGTCATAGACATATAAACCTAATTATCTTAGAAAAGGCGGAGTTTCTTGCAGTTCTGTATATTCCTGCTAATAGAGTGTCGTATGCCAATAACGACGTAGTGTTGAAATCAATTAAACATACCCACGTCTTCTATCAAATCAAGAGTTTACATGTAAAAGCGTAGTCTCCGAAGTGTAGTATGGACATATAAACGCAATTATCTTAGAGAAGGCGCAGCTTCTTGCAGTTCTGTATATTCCTGCTAATAGAGGGTCTTATGTCAATTACGAAGGAGTGTTGAACTTTATTAAACATACCCACATCTTCTATCAAATCAAGAGTTTACATGTAAAAGCGTAGTCTCCGAAGTGTAGTGGTATGGACATATAAACGCAATTATCTTAGAGAAGGCGGAGCTTCTTGCAGTTTTGTATATTCCTTCTAATAGAGAGTCTAATGCCAATAACGACGGAGTGTTTAACTCAATTAAACATACCCACGTCGTCTTTCAAATAAGAGTTTACGTATAAAAGCGTAGTCTCCGAAGTGTAGTGGTACCGTATGGACATATAAACGCAATTATCTTAGAGAAGGCGGAGTTTCTTGCAATTCTGTATATTTCTGCTAAAAGAGGGTCTAATGCTTAATACGACGGAGTGTTCAACTCAATTAACTATATCCACGTCTTCTATCAAATCAAGAGTTTACGTGTAAAAGCGTAGTCTCCGAAGTGAAGTGTCATAGACATATACACGCAATTATCTTAAAGAAGGCGGAGTTTCTTGCAGTTCTGTATATTCCTGCTAATAGAGGGTCTATTGCCAATTACGACGGAGTGTTTAACTCAATTAAACATACCCACGTATTCTATCAAATCAAGAGTTTACGTATAAAAGCGTTGTCTCCGAAGTGAAGTGTTTTAGACATATAAACGCAATTATCTAAAAGAAGGCGGAGTTTCTTGCAGTTCTGTGTATTCCTGCTAATAGAGGGTCTAATGCCAATTACGATGGAATGTTCAACTTAATTAAACATACCCACGTCGTCTATCAAATCAAGAGTTTACGTATAAAAGCGTAGTCTCCGAAGTGTAGTGGTACCGTATGGACATATAAACGCAATTATCTAAGAGAAGGCGGAGTTTCTAGCAGTTCCGTATATTCCTGCTAATAGAGGGTCTAATGCTTATTACGACGGATTGTTCAAATCAATTAAACTAACCCATGTCTTCTATCAAATCAAGAGTTTACGTATAAAAGCGTAGTCTCCGAAGTGAAGTGTCATAGACATATAAACACAATTATCTTAGAGAAGGCGGAGTTTCTTGCAGTTCTGTATATTCCTGCTAATAGAGGGTCTAATGCCAATAACGACGGAGTGTTCAACTTAATTAACCATATCCACGTCTTCTATCAAATCAAGAGTTTACGTATAAAAGCGTAGTCTTTGAAGTGAAGTGGTATGGACATATAAACGCAATTATCTAAGAGAAGGCGGAGTTTCTTGCAGTTCTGTGTATTCCTGCTATAGAGGGTCTATTGCCAATAACGACGGAGTTTTCAACTCAATTAAACATATCCACGTCTTCTATCAAATCAAGAGTTTACGTGTAAATGCGTAATCTACGAAGTGAAGTGTCATAGACATTTTAAACGCAATTATCCTAGAGAAGGCGGAGTTTCTTGCAGTTCTGTATATTCCTGCTTATAAAGAGTCTAATGCCAATCACGACGGAGTGTTCAACTCAATTAAACATACCCACGTCTTCTATCAAATCAAGAGTTTACGTATAAAAGCGTAGTCTCCGAAGTGAAGTGTCATAGACATATAAACCTAATTATCTTAGACAAGGCGGAGTTTCTTGCAGTTCTGTATATTCCTGCTAATAGAGTGTCGTATGCCAATAACGACGGAGTGTTGAAATCAATTAAACATACCCACGTCTTCTATCAAATCAAGAGTTTACATGTAAAAGCGTAGTCTCCGAAGTGAAGTGTCAAACATATAAACCTAATTATCTTAGAAAATGCGGAGTTTCTTGCAGTTCTGTATATTTCTGCTAATAGAGTGTCGTATGCTAATAACGACGGAGTGTTAAAATCAATTAAACATACCCACGTCTTCTATCAAATCAAGAGTTTACATGTAAAAGCGTAGTCTCCAAAGTGTAGTGGTACGGACATATAAACGCAATTATCTTAGAGAAGGCGGAGCATCTTGCAGTTCTGTATATTCCTGCTAATAGAAGGTCTAATGCCAATTACGACGGAGTGTTGAACTCAATTAAACATACCCACATCTTCTATCAAATCAAGAGTTTACATGTAAAAGCGTAGTCTCCGAAGTGTAGTGGTATGGACATATAAACGCAATTATCTTAGAGAAGGCGGAGCTTCTTGCAGTTCTGTATATTCCTGCTAATAGAGAGTCTAATGCCAATTACGACGGAGTGTTCAACTCAATTAAACATACCCACGTCGTCGATCAAATCAAGAGTTTACGTATAAAAGCGTAGTCTCCGAAGTGTAGTGGTACCGTATGGACATATAAACGCAATTATCTTAGAGAAGGCGGAGTTTCTTGCAGTTCTGTATATTCCTGCTAATAGAGGGTCTTTTGTTAATAACGACGGAGTGTTCAACTCAATTAAACATACCCACGTATTCTATCAAATCAAGAGTTTACGTATAAAAGCGTAGTCTTTGAAGTGAAGTGGTATGGACACATAAACGCAATTATCTAAGAGAAGGCGGAGTTTCTTGCAGTTCTGTGTATTCCTGCTAATAGAGGGTCAAATGCCAATAACGACGAGGTGTTCAATTCAATTAACTATATCCACGTCTTCTATCAAATCAAGAGTTTACGTATAAAAGCGTATTCTCCGAAGTGAAGTGTCATAGACATATAAACCTAATTATCTTAGAAAAGGCGGAGTTTCTTGCAGTTCTGTATATTCCTGCTAATAGAGTGTCGTATGCCAATAACGACGTAGTGTTGAAATCAATTAAACATACCCACGTCTTCTATCAAATCAAGAGTTTACATGTAAAAGCGTAGTCTCCGAAGTGTAGTATGGACATATAAACGCAATTATCTTAGAGAAGGCGGAGCTTCTTGCAGTTCTGTATATTCCTGCTAATAGAGGGTCTTATGTCAATTACGAAGGAGTGTTGAACTTTATTAAACATACCCACATCTTCTATCAAATCAAGAGTTTACATGTAAAAGCGTAGTCTCCGAAGTGTAGTGGTATGGACATATAAACGCAATTATCTTAGAGAAGGCGGAGCTTCTTGCAGTTTTGTATATTCCTTCTAATAGAGAGTCTAATGCCAATAACGACGGAGTGTTCAACTCAATTAAACATACCCACGTCGTCTTTCAAATAAGAGTTTACGTATAAAAGCGTAGTCTCCGAAGTGTAGTGGTACCGTATGGACATATACACGCAATTATCTTAAAGAAGGCGGAGTTTCTAGCAGTTCTGTATATTCCTGCTAATAGAGGGTCTATTGCCAATTACGACGGAGTGTTTAACTCAATTAAACATACCCACGTATTCTATCAAATCAAGAGTTTACGTATAAAAGCGTTGTCTCCGAAGTGAAGTGTTTTAGACATATAAACGCAATTATCTTAGAGAAGGCGGAGTTTCTTGCAGTTCTGTGTATTCCTGCTAATAGAGGGTCTAATGCCAATTACGATGGAATGTTCAACTTAATTTAACATACCCACGTCGTCTATCAAATCAAGAGTTTACGTATAAAAGCGTAGTCTCCGAAGTAAAGTGGTACCGTATGGACATATAAACGCAATTATCTAAGAGAAGGCGGAGTTTCTAGCAGTTCCGTATATTCCTGCTAATAGAGGGTCTAATGCTTATTACGACGGATTGTTCAAATCAATTAAACTAACCCATGTCTTCTATCAAATCAAGAGTTTACGTATAAAAGCGTAGTCTCCGAAGTGAAGTGTCATAGACATATAAACACAATTATCTTAGAGAAGGCGGAGTTTCTTGCAGTTCTGTATATTCCTGCTAATAGAGGGTCTAATGCCAATAACGACGGAGTTTTCAACTCAATTAAACATATCCACGTCTTCTATCAAATCAAGAGTTTACGTGTAAATGCGTAATCTACGAAGTGAAGTGTCATAGACATATAAACGCAATTATCCTAGAGAAGGCGGAGTTTCTTGCAGTTCTGTATATTCCTGCTTATATAGAGTCTAATGCCAATCACGACGGAGTGTTCAACTCAATTAAACATACCCACGTCTTCTATCAAATCAAGAGTTTACGTATAAAAGCGTAGTCTCCGAAGTGAAGTGTCATAGACATATAAACCTAATTATCTTAGACAAGGCGGAGTTTCTTGCAGTTCTGTATATTCCTGCTAATAGAGTGTCGTATGCCAATAACGACGGAGTGTTGAAATCAATTAAACATACCCACGTCTTCTATCAAATCAAGAGTTTACATGTAAAAGCGTAGTCTCCGAAGTGAAGTGTCAAACATATAAACCTAATTATCTTAGAAAATGCGGAGTTTCTTGCAGTTCTGTATATTCCTGCTAATAGAGTGTCGTATTGTTATAACGACGGAGTGTTAAAATCAATTAAACATACCCACGTCTTCTATCAAATCAAGAGTTTACATGTAAAAGCGTAGTCTCCAAAGTGTAGTGGTACGGACATATAAACGCAATTATCTTAGAGAAGGCGGAGCATCTTGCAGTTCTGTATATTCCTGCTAATAGAGGGTCTAATGCCAATTACGACGGAGTGTTGAACTCAATTAAACATACCCACATCTTCTATCAAATCAAGAGTTTACATGTAAAAGCGTAGTCTCCGAAGTGTAGTGGTATGGACATATAAACGCAATTATCTTAGAGAAGGCGGAGCTTCTTGCAGTTCTGTATATTCCTGCTAATAGAGAGTCTAATGCCAATTACGACGGAGTGTTCAACTCAATTAAACATACCCACGTCGTCGATCAAATCAAGAGTTTACGTATAAAAGCGTAGTCTCCGAAGTGTAGTGGTACCGTATGGACATATAAACGCAATTATCTTAGAGAAGGCGGAGTTTCTTTCAGTTCTGTATATTTCTGCTAATAGAGGGTCTAATGCCAATAACGACAGAGTGTTCAACTCAATTAACCATATCCACGTCTTCTATCAAATCAAGAGTTTACATGTAAAAGCGTAGTCTCCGAAGTGAAGTGTCATAGACATATACACGCAAAAATCTAAGAGAAGGCGGAGTTTCTTGCAGTTCTGTATATTCCTGCTAATAGAGGGTCTAATGCCAATTACGACGGAGTGTTCAACTTAATTAACCATATCCACGTCTTCTATTAAATCAAGAGTTAACATGTAAAAGCGTAATCTACGAAGTGAAGTGTTATAGACATATAAACGCAATTATCCTAGAGAAGGCGGAGTTTCTTGCAGTTCTGTGTATTCCTGCTAATAGAAGGTATAATGCCAATAACGACGGAGTGTTCAACTCAATTAAACATACCCACGTCTTCTATCAAATCAAGAGTTTACGTATTAAAGCGTTGACTCCGAAGTGTAGTGGTATGGACATATAAATGCAATTATCTTAGAGAAGGCGGATCTTCTTGCAGTTCTGTGTATTCCTGCTAATAAAGGGTCTAATGCCAATTACGACGGAGTGTTCAACTCAATTAAACATACCCACGTCTTCTATCAAATCAAGAGTTTACGTGTAAATGCGTAATCTACGAAGTGAAGTGTCATAGACATATAAACGAAATTATCCTAGAGAAGGCGGAGTTTCTTGCAGTTCTGTATATTCCTGCTAATAGAAGGTCTATTGCCAATAACGACGGAGTGTTCAACTCCATTAAACATACCCACGTCTTCTATCAAATAAAGAGTTTACATGTAAATGCGTAATCTACGAAGTGTAGTGGTATGGACATATAAACGCAATTATCTAAGAGAAGGCGGATCTTCTTGCAATTCCTTATATTCCTGCTAATAGATGGTCTAATGCCAATAACGACGGAGTGTTCAACTCAATTTAACATACCCACGTGTTCTATCAAATCAAGAGTTTACATGTAAAAGCGTAGTCTCCGAAGTGTAGTGTCATGGACATATAAACGCAATTATCCTAGAGAAGGCGGAGTTTCTTGCAGTTCTTTGTATTCCTGCTAATAAATGGTCTAATTCCAATAACGACAGAGTGTTCAACTCAATTAAACATACCCACGTATTCTATCAAATCAAGAGTTTACGTGTAAATGCGTAATCTACGAAGTGAAGTGTCATAGACATATAAACGCAATTATCCTAGAGAAGGCGGAGTTTCTTGCAGTTCTGTATATTCTTGCTAATAGAAGGTCTATTGCCAATAACGACGGAGTGTTCAACTCCATTAAACATACCCACGTCTTCTATCAAATCAAGAGTTTACATGTAAAAGCGTAGTCTCCGAAGTGAAGTGTCATAGACATATAAACGCAATTATCTTAGAGATTGCGGAGTTTCTTGCAGTTCTGTATATTCCTGCTAATAAAAGGTCTAATGCCAATTACGACGGAGTGTTCAACTAAATTAAACATACCCACGTCTTCTATCAAATCAAGAGTTTACGTATAAAAGCGTAGTCTCCGAAGTGAAGTGTCATAGACATATTAACCTAATTATCTAAGAGAAGGCGGAGTTTCTTGCAGTTCTGTATATTCATGCTAATAGAGTGTCGTATGCCAATAACGACGGAGTGTTAAAATCAATTAAACATACCCACGTCTTCTATCAAATCAAGAGTTTACATGTAAAAGCGTAGTCTCCGAAGTGTAGTGGTATGGACATATAAACGCAATTATCTTAGAGAAGGCGGAGCTTCTTGCAGTTCTGTATATTCCTGCTAATAAAAGGTCTTATGCTTATAACGACGGAGTGTTCAACTTTATTAAACATACCCACGTCTTCTATCAAATCAAGAGTTTACGTATAAAAGCGTAGTCTCCGAAGTGAAGTGTCATAGACATATAAACGCAATTATCTAAGAGAAAGCGGAGTTTCTTGCAGTTCTGTGTATTCCTGCTAATAGAGGGTCTAATGCCAATTACGATGGAATGTTCAACTTAATTAAACATACCCACGTCGTCTATCAAATCAAGAGTTAACGTATAAAAGCGTAGTCTCCGAAGTGTAGTGGTACCGTATGGACATATAAACGCAATTATCTAAAAGAAGGCGGAGTTTCTAGCAGTTCCGTATATTCCTGCTAATAGAGGGTATAATGCCAATTACGACGGATTGTTCAAATCAATTAAACTAACCCACGTCTTCTATCAAATCAAGAGTTTACGTATAAAAGCGTAGTCTCCGAAGTGAAGTGTCATATACATATAAACACAATTATCTTAGAGAAGGCGGAGTTTCTTGCAGTTCTGTATATTCCTGCTAATAGAGGGTCTAATGCCAATAACGACGGAGTGTTCAACTCAATTAACCATATCCACGTCTTCTATCAAATCAAGAGTTTACGTATAAAAGCGTAGTCTTTGAAGTGAAGTGGTATGGACATATAATCGCAATTATCTAAGAGAAGGCGGAGTTTCTTGCAGTTCTGTGTATTCCTGCTAATAGATGGTCTAATGCCAATAACGACGGAGTGTTCAACTCAATTAAACATATCCACCTCTTCTATCAAATCAAGAGTTTACGTGTAAATGCGTAATCTACGAAGTGAAGTGTCATAGACATATAAACGCAATTATCCTAGAAAAGACGGAGTTTCTTGCAGTTCTGTATATTCCTGCTTATATAGAGTCTAATGCCAATCACGACCGAGTGTTCAACTCAATTAAACATACCCACGTCTTCTATCAAATCAAGAGTTTACGTATAAAAGCGTAGTCTCCGAAGTGAAGTGTCATAGACATATAAACCTAATTATCTTAGACAAGGCGGAGTTTCTTGCAGTTCTGTATATTCCTGCTAATAGAATGTCGTATGCCAATAACGACGGAGTGTTGAAATCAATTAAACATACCCACGTCTTCTATCAAATCAAGAGTTTACATGTAAAAGCGTAGTCTCCGAAGTGAAGTGTCAAACATATAAACCTAATTATCTTAGAAAAAGGCGGAGTTTCTTGCAGTTCTGTATATTCCTGCTAATAGAGTGTCGTATGCTTATAACGACGGAGTGTTGAAATCAATTAAACATACCCACGTATTCTATCAAATCATGAGTTTACATGTAAAAGTGTAGTCTCCAAAGTGTAGTGGTACGGACATATAAACGCAATTATCTTAGAGAAGGCGGAGCATCTTGCAGTTCTGTATATTCCTGCTTATAGAGGGTCTTATGCCAATTACGACGGAGTGTTGAACTCAATTAAACATACCCACATCTTCTATCAAATCAAGAGTTTACATGTAAAAGCGTAGTCTCCGTAGTGTAGTGGTATGAACATATAAACGCAATTATCTTAGAGAAGGCGGAGCTTCTTGCAGTTCTGTATATTCCTGCTAATAGAGAGTCTAATGCCAATTACGACGGAGTGTTCAACTTAATTAAACATACCCACGTCGTCGATCAAATCAAGAGTTTACGTATAAAAGCGTAGTCTCCGAAGTGTAGTGGTACCGTATGGACATATAAACGCAATTATCTTAGAGAAGGCGGAGTTTCTTGCAGTTCTGTATATTCCTGCTAATAGAGAGTCTAATGCCAATAACGACAGAGTGTTCATCTCAATTAACCATATCCACGTCTTCTATCAAATCAAGAGTTTACATGTAAAAGCGTAGTCTCCGAAGTGAAGTGTCAGACATATACACGCAAAAATCTAAGAGAAGGCGGAGTTTCTTGCAGGTCTGTATATTCCTGCTAATAGAGGGTCTATGGCCAATTACGACGGAGTGTTCAACTTAATTAACCATATCCACGTCTTCTATTAAATCAAGAGTTAACATGTAAAAGCGTAATCTACGAAGTGAAGTGTCATAGACATATAAACGCAATTATCCTAGAGAAGGCGGAGTTTCTTGCAGTTCTGTGAATTCCTGCTAATAGAAGGTATAATGCCAATAACGACGGAGTGTTCAACTCAATTAAACATACCCACGTATTCTATCAAATCAAGAGTTTACGTATTAAAGCGTTGACTCCGAAGTGTAGTGGTATGGACATATAAACGCAATAATCTTAGAGAAGGCGGAGTTTCTTACAGTCCTATATATTCCTGCTAATAGAGGGTCTATTGTTTATAACGACGGAGTGTTCAACTCAATTAAACATACCCACGTATTCTATCAAATCAAGAGTTTACGTATAAAAGCGTAGTCTCCGAAGTGTAGTGGTACCGTATGGACATATACACGCAATTATCTTAAAGAAGGCGGAGTTTCTTGCAGTTCTGTATATTCCTGCTAATAGAGGGTCTATTGCCAATTACGACGGAGTGTTTAACTCAATTAAACATACCCACGTATTCTATCAAATCAAGAGTTTACGTATAAAAGCGTTGTCTCCGAAGTGAAGTGTTTTAGACATATAAACGCAATTATCTAAGAGAAGGCGCAGTTTCTTGCAGTTCTGTGTATTCCTGCTAATAGAGGGTCTAATGTTAATTACGATGGAATGTTCAACTTAATTAAACATACCCACGTCGTCTATCAAATCAAGAGTTTACGTATAAAAGCGTAGTCTCCGAAGTGAAGTGGTACCGTATGGACATATAAACGCAATTATCTAAGAGAAGGCGGAGTTTCTAGCAGTTCCGTATATTCCTGCTAATAGAGGGTCTAATGCTTATTACGACGGATTGTTCAAATCAATTAAACTAACCCATGTCTTCTATCAAATCAAGAGTTTACGTATAAAAGCGTAGTCTCCGAAGTGAAGTGTCATAGACATATAAACACAATTATCTTAGAGAAGGCGGAGTTTCTTGCAGTTCTGTATATTCCTGCTAATAGAGGGTCTAATGCCAATAACGACGGAGTTTTCAACTCAATTAAACATATCCACGTCTTCTATCAAATCAAGAGTTTACGTGTAAATGCGTAATCTACGAAGTGAAGTGTCATAGACATATAAACGCAATTATCCTAGAGAAGGCGGAGTTTCTTGCAGTTCTGTATATTCCTGCTTATATAGAGTCTAATGCCAATCACGACGGAGTGTTCAACTCAATTAAACATACCCACGTCTTCTATCAAATCAAGAGTTTACGTATAAAAGCGTAGTCTCCGAAGTGAAGTGTCATAGACATATAAACCTAATTATCTTAGACAAGGCGGAGTTTCTTGCAGTTCTGTATATTCCTGCTAATAGAGTGTCGTATGCCAATAACGACGGAGTGTTGAAATCAATTAAACATACCCACATCTTCTATCAAATCAAGAGTTTACATGTAAAAGCGTAGTCTCCGAAGTGAAGTGTCAAACATATAAACCTAATTATCTTAGAAAATGCGGAGTTTCTTGCAGTTCTGTATATTCCTGCTAATAGAGTGTCGTATTGTTATAACGACGGAGTGTTAAAATCAATTAAACATACCCACGTCTTCTATCAAATCAAGAGTTTACATGTAAAAGCGTAGTCTCCAAAGTGTAGTGGTACGGACATATAAACGCAATTATCTTAGAGAAGGCGGAGCATCTTGCAGTTCTGTATATTCCTGCTAATAGAGGGTCTAATGCCAATTACGACGGAGTGTTGAACTCAATTAAACATACCCACATCTTCTATCAAATCAAGAGTTTACATGTAAAAGCGTAGTCTCCGAAGTGTAGTGGTATGGACATATAAACGCAATTATCTTAGAGAAGGCGGAGCTTCTTGCAGTTCTGTATATTCCTGCTAATAGAGTGTCGTATGCCAATAACGACGGAGTGTTGAAATCAATTAAACATACCCACGTCTTCTATCAAATCAAGAGTTTACATGTAAAAGCGTAGTCTCCGAAGTGAAGTGTCAAACATATAAACCTAATTATCTTAGAAAATGCGGAGTTTCTTGCAGTTCTGTATATTCCTGCTAATAGAGTGTCGTATTGTTATAACGACGGAGTGTTAAAATCAATTAAACATACCCACGTCTTCTATCAAATCAAGAGTTTACATGTAAAAGCGTAGTCTCCAAAGTGTAGTGGTACGGACATATAAACGCAATTATCTTAGAGAAGGCGGAGCATCTTGCAGTTCTGTATATTCCTGCTAATAGAGGGTCTAATGCCAATTACGACGGAGTGTTGAACTCAATTAAACATACCCACATCTTCTATCAAATCAAGAGTTTACATGTAAAAGCGTAGTCTCCGAAGTGTAGTGGTATGGACATATAAACGCAATTATCTTAGAGAAGGCGGAGCTTCTTGCAGTTCTGTATATTCCTGCTAATAGAGAGTCTAATGCCAATTACGACGGAGTGTTCAACTCAATTAAACATACCCACGTCGTCGATCAAATCAAGAGTTTACGTATAAAAGCGTAGTCTCCGAAGTGTAGTGGTACCGTATGGACATATAAACGCAATTATCTTAGAGAAGGCGGAGTTTCTTGCAGTTCTGTATATTTCTGCTAATAGAGGGTCTAATGCCAATAACGACAGAGTGTTCAACTCAATTAACCATATCCACGTCTTCTATCAAATCAAGAGTTTACATGTAAAAGCGTAGTCTCCGAAGTGAAGTGTCATAGACATATACACGCAAAAATCTAAGAGAAGGCGGAGTTTCTTGCAGTTCTGTATATTCCTGCTAATAGAGGGTCTAATGCCAATTACGACGGAGTGTTCAACTTAATTAACCATATCCACGTCTTCTATTAAATCAAGAGTTAACATGTAAAAGCGTAATCTACGAAGTGAAGTGTTATAGACATATAAACGCAATTATCCTAGAGAAGGCGGAGTTTCTTGCAGTTCTGTGTATTCCTGCTAATAGAAGGTATAATGCCAATAACGACGGAGTGTTCAACTCAATTAAACATACCCACGTCTTCTATCAAATCAAGAGTTTACGTATTAAAGCGTTGACTCCGAAGTGTAGTGGTATGGACATATAAATGCAATTATCTTAGAGAAGGCGGATCTTCTTGCAGTTCTGTGTATTCCTGCTAATAGAAGGTCTATTGCCAATTACGACGGAGTGTTCAACTCCATTAAACATACCCACGTCTTCTATCAAATAAAGAGTTTACATGTAAATGCGTAATCTACGAAGTGTAGTGGTATGGACATATAAACGCAATTATCTAAGAGAAGGCGGATCTTCTTGCAATTCCTTATATTCCTGCTAATAGATGGTCTAATGCCAATAACGACGGAGTGTTCAACTCAATTTAACATACCCACGTCTTCTATCAAATCAAGAGTTTACATGTAAAAGCGTAGTCTCCGAAGTGTAATGTCATGGACATATAAACGCAATTATCCTAGAGAAGGCGGAGTTTCTTGCAGTTCTTTGTATTCCTGCTAATAAATGGTCTAATTCCAATAACGACAGAGTGTTCAACTCAATTAAACATACCCACGTCTTCTATCAAATCAAGAGTTTACGTGTAAATGCGTAATCTACGAAGTGAAGTGTCATAGACATATAAACGCAATTATCCTAGAGAAGGCGGAGTTTCTTGCAGTTCTGTATATTCTTGCTAATAGAAGGTCTATTGCCAATAACGACGGAGTGTTCAACTCCATTAAACATACCCACGTCTTCTATCAAATCAAGAGTTTACATGTAAAAGCGTAGTCTCCGAAGTGAAGTGTCATAGACATATAAACGCAATTATCTTAGAGATTGCGGAGTTTCTTGCAGTTCTGTATATTCCTGCTAATAAAAGGTCTAATGCCAATTACGACGGAGTGTTCAACTAAATTAAACATACCCACGTCTTCTATCAAATCAAGAGTTTACGTATAAAAGCGTAGTCTCCGAAGTGAAGTGTCATAGACATATTAACCTAATTATCTAAGAGAAGGCGGAGTTTCTTGCAGTTCTGTATATTCATGCTAATAGAGTGTCGTATGCCAATAACGACGGAGTGTTAAAATCAATTAAACATACCCACGTCTTCTATCAAATCAAGAGTTTACATGTAAAAGCGTAGTCTCCGAAGTGTAGTGGTATGGACATATAAACGCAATTATCTTAGAGAAGGCGGAGCTTCTTGCAGTTCTGTATATTCCTGCTAATAAAAGGTCTTATGCTTATAACGACGGAGTGTTCAACTTTATTAAACATACCCACGTCTTCTATCAAATCAAGAGTTTACGTATAAAAGCGTAGTCTCCGAAGTGAAGTGTCATAGACATATAAACGCAATTATCTAAGAGAAAGCGGAGTTTCTTGCAGTTCTGTGTATTCCTGCTAATAGAGGGTCTAATGCCAATTACGATGGAATGTTCAACTTAATTAAACATACCCACGTCGTCTATCAAATCAAGAGTTAACGTATAAAAGCGTAGTCTCCGAAGTGTAGTGGTACCGTATGGACATATAAACGCAATTATCTAAGAGAAGGCGGAGTTTCTAGCAGTTCCGTATATTCCTGCTAATAGAGGGTCTAATGCCAATTACGACGGATTGTTCAAATCAATTAAACTAACCCACGTCTTCTATCAAATCAAGAGTTTACGTATAAAAGCGTAGTCTCCGAAGTGAAGTGTCATAGACATATAAACACAATTATCTTAGAGAAGGCGGAGTTTCTTGCAGTTCTGTATATTCCTGCTAATAGAGGGTCTAATGCCAATAACGACGGAGTGTTCAACTCAATTAACCATATCCACGTCTTCTATCAAATCAAGAGTTTACGTATAAAAGCGTAGTCTTTGAAGTGAAGTGGTATGGACATATAATCGCAATTATCTAAGAGAAGGCGGAGTTTCTTGCAGTTCTGTGTATTCCTGCTAATAGATGGTCTAATGCCAATAACGACGGAGTGTTCAACTCAATTAAACATATCCACCTCTTCTATCAAATCAAGAGTTTACGTGTAAATGCGTAATCTACGAAGTGAAGTGTCATAGACATATAAACGCAATTATCCTAGAAAAGACGGAGTTTCTTGCAGTTCTGTATATTCCTGCTTATATAGAGTCTAATGCCAATCACGACCGAGTGTTCAACTCAATTAAACATACCCACGTCTTCTATCAAATCAAGAGTTTACGTATAAAAGCGTAGTCTCCGAAGTGAAGTGTCATAGACATATAAACCTAATTATCTTAGACAAGGCGGAGTTTCTTGCAGTTCTGTATATTCCTGCTAATAGAATGTCGTATGCCAATAACGACGGAGTGTTGAAATCAATTAAACATACCCACGTCTTCTATCAAATCAAGAGTTTACATGTAAAAGCGTAGTCTCCGAAGTGAAGTGTCAAACATATAAACCTAATTATCTTAGAAAAAGGCGGAGTTTCTTGCAGTTCTGTATATTCCTGCTAATAGAGTGTCGTATGCTTATAACGACGGAGTGTTGAAATCAATTAAACATACCCACGTATTCTATCAAATCAAGAGTTTACATGTAAAAGTGTAGTCTCCAAAGTGTAGTGGTACGGACATATAAACGCAATTATCTTAGAGAAGGCGGAGCATCTTGCAGTTCTGTATATTCCTGCTTATAGAGGGTCTTATGCCAATTACGACGGAGTGTTGAACTCAATTAAACATACCCACATCTTCTATCAAATTAAGAGTTAACATGTAAAAGCGTAGTCTCCGAAGTGTAGTGGTATGGACATATAAACGCAATTATCTTAGAGAAGGCGGAGCTTCTTGCAGTTCTGTATATTCCTGCTAATAGAGAGTCTAATGCCAATTACGACGGAGTGTTCAACTTAATTAAACATACCCACGTCGTCGATCAAATCAAGAGTTTACGTATAAAAGCGTAGTCTCCGAAGTGTAGTGGTACCGTATGGACATATAAACGCAATTATCTTAGAGAAGGCGGAGTTTCTTGCAGTTCTGTATATTCCTGCTAATAGAGAGTCTAATGCCAATAACGACAGAGTGTTCATCTCAATTAACCATATCCACGTCTTCTATCAAATCAAGAGTTTACATGTAAAAGCGTAGTCTCCGAAGTGAAGTGTCATAGACATATACACGCAAAAATCTAAGAAAAGGCGGAGTTTCTTGCAGGTCTGTATATTCCTGCTAATAGAGGGTCTAATGCCAATTACGACGGAGTGTTCAACTTAATTAACCATATCCACGTCTTCTATTAAATCAAGAGTTAACATGTAAAAGCGTAATCTACGAAGTGAAGTGTCATAGACATATAAACGCAATTATCCTAGAGAAGGCGGAGTTTCTTGCAGTTCTGTGTATTCCTGCTAATAGAAGGTATAATGCCAATAACGACGGAGTGTTCAACTCAATTAAACATACCCACGTATTCTATCAAATCAAGAGTTTACGTATTAAAGCGTTGACTCCGAAGTGTAGTGGTATGGACATATAAACGCAATAATCTTAGAGAAGGCGGAGTTTCTTACAGTCCTATATATTCCTGCTAATAGAGGGTCTATTGTTTATAACGACGGAGTGTTCAACTCAATTAAACATACCCACGTATTCTATCAAATCAAGAGTTTACGTATAAAAGCGTAGTCTTTGAAGTGAAGTGGTATGGACATATAAACGCAATTATCTAAGAGAAGGCGGAGTTTCTTGCAGATCTGTGTTTTCCTGCTAATAGAGGGTCAAATGCCAATAACGACGGAGTGTTCAATTCAATTAACTATATCCACGTCTTCTATCAAATCAAGAGTTTACGTATAAAAGCGTAGTCTCCGAAGTGAAGTGTCATAGACATATAAACCTTATTATCTTAGAGAAGGCGGAGTTTCTTGCAGTTCTGTATATTCCTGCTAATAGAGTGTCGTATGCGTATAACGACGTAGTGTTGAAATCAATTAATTATACCCACATCTTCTATCAAATCAAGAGTTTACATGTAAAAGCGTAGTCTCCGAAGTGTAGTGGTATGGACATATAAACGCAATTATCTTAAAGAAGGCGGAGCTTCTTGCAGTTTTGTATATTCCTTCTAATAGAGAGTCTAATGCCAATAACGACGGAGTGTTTAACTCAATTAAACATACCCACGTCGTCTTGTAAATAAGAGTTAACGTATAAAAGCGTAGTCTCCGAAGTGTAGTGGTACCGTATGGACATATAAACGCAATTATCTTAGAGAAGGCGGAGTTTCTTGCAATTCTGTATATTTTTTCCTAAAAGAGGGTATAATGCCAATTACGACGGAGTGTTCAACTCAATTAACTATATCCACGTCTTCTATCAAATCAAGAGTTTACGTGTAAAAGCGTAGTCTCCGAAGTGAAGTGTCATAGACATATACACGCAATTATCTTAAAGAAGGCCGAGTTTCTTGCAGTTCTGTATATTCCTGCTAATAAAGGGTCTAATGATAATTACGACGGAGTGTTCAACTCAATAAACCATATCCACGTCTTCTATCAAATCAAGAGTTTACATGTAAAAGCGTAATCTCCGAAGTGAAGTGTCATGGACATATAAACTCAATTATCTTAGAGAAGGCGGAGCTTCTTGCAGTTCTGTGTATTTCTGCTAATAGAGGGTCTAATGCCAATTACGACCGAGTGTTCAACTCAATTAAACATATCCACGTCTTCTATCAAATCAAGATTTTGCGTATAAAAGCGTAGTCTCCGAAGTGAAGTGTCATAGACATATAAACGCAATTATCTAAGAGAAGGCGGAGTTTCTTGCAGTTCTGTATATTCCTGCTAATAAAGGGTCTAATGCTTATTACGACGGAGTGTTTAACTTAATTAAAAATACCCACGTCTTCTATCAAATCAAGAGTTTACGTATAAAAGCGTAGTCTCCGAAGTGAAGTGTCATAGACATATAAACGCAATTATCTTAGAGAAGGCGGAGTTTCTTGCAGTTCTGTATATTACTGCTAATAGAGGGTCTAATGCCAATAACGACGGAGTGTTCAACTCCATTAAACATACCCACGTCTTATATCAAATCAAGAGTTTACGTATAAAAGTGTAGTCTCCGAAGTGTGGTGGTATGGACATATAAACGCAATTATCTTAGAGAAGGCGGAGTTTCTTGCAGTTCTGTATATTCCTGCTAATAGAAGGTCTAATTCCAATCACGACGAAGTGTTTAACTCAATTAAACTTACCCACGTCTTCTATCAAATCAAGAGTTAACGTGTAAATGCGTAATCTACGAATTGTAGTGGTATGGACATATAAATGCAATTATCTAAGAGAAGGCGGATCTTCTTGCAGTTCTGTATATTCCTGCTAATAATGGGGCTAATGCCAATAACGACGGAGTGTTCAACTCAATAAAACATACCCACGTCTTCTATCAAAACAAGAGTTTACGTGTAAATGCGTAATCTACGAAGTGAAGTGTCATAGACATATAAACGAAATTATCCTATAGAAGGCGGAGTTTCTTGCAGTTCTGTATATTCCTGCTAATAGAAGGTCTTTTGCCAATTACGACGGAGTGTTCAACTCCATTAAACATACCCACGTCTTCTATCAAATCAAGAGTTTACATAAAAAATGCGTAAAATACGAAGTGTAGTGGTATGGACATATAAACGCAATTATCTAAGAGAAGGCGGATCTTCTTGCAATTCTTTATATTCCGGCTAATAGATGGTCAATTGCCAATAACGACGGAGTGTTCAACTCAATTAAACATACCCACGTCTTCTATCAAATCAAGAGTTTACATGTAAAAGCGTAGTCTCCGAAGTGTAGTGTCATGGACATATAAACGCAATTATCCTAGAGAAGGCGGAGTTTCTTGCAGTTCTGTATATTCCTGCTAATAGAGGGTCTAATGTCAATAACGACGTAGTGTAAAACTCAATTAAACATAGCCACGTCTTCTATCAAATCAAGAGTTTACGTATAAAAGCGTAGTCTCCGAAGTGAAGTGTCATAGACATATAAACGCAATTATCTAAGAGAAGGCGGAGTTTCTTGCAGTTCTGTGTATTCCTGCTAATAGAGGGTCTCATGCCAATTACAATAGAGTGTTCAACTTAATTAAACATACCAACGTCTTCTATTAAATCAAGAGTTTACGTGTAAAAGCGTAGTCTCCGAAGTGAAGTGTCATAGACATATAAACGCAATTATCTTAGAGAAGGCGGAGTTTCTTGCAGTTCTGTATATAGCTGCTAATAGAGGGTCTAATGCCAATAACGACGGAGTGTTCAACTCCATTAAACATACCCACGTCTTCTATCAAATCAAGAGTTTACGTATAAAAGCATAGTCTCCGAAGTGTAGTGGTATGGACATATAAACGCAATTATATTAAAGAAGGCGGAGCTTTTTGCAGTTCTGTATGCTCCTGCTAATAGAAGGTCTAATGCCAATCACGACGGAGTGTTCAACTCAATTAACCATATCCACGTCTTCTATTAAATCAAGAGTTTACGTGTAAAAGCGTAGTCTCCGAAGTGAAGTGTCATAGACATATAAACGCAATTATCTAAGAGAAGGCGGAGTTTCTTGCAGTTCTGTGTATTCCTGCTAATAGAGGGTCTCATGCCAATTACAATGAAGTGTTCAACTTAATTAAACATACCAACGTCTTCTATCAAATCAAGAGTTTACGTGTAAAAGCGTAGTCTCCGAAGTGAAGTGTCATAGACATATAAACGCAATTATCTTAAAGAAGGCGGAGTTTCTTGCAGTTCTGTATATTCCTGCTAATAGAGGGTCTATTGCCAATTACGACGGAGTGTTTAACTCAATTAAACATACCCACGTATTCTATCAAATCAAGAGTTTACGTATAAAAGCGTTGTCTCCGAAGTGAAGTGTTTTAGACATATAAACGCAATTATCTAAGAGAAGGCGGAGTTTCTTGCAGTTCTGTGTATTCCTGCTAATAGAGGGTCTAATGCCAATTACGATGGAATGTTCAACTTAATTAAACATACCCACGTCGTCTATCAAATCAAGAGTTTACGTATAAAAGCGTAGTCTCCGAAGTGAAGTGGTACCGTATGGACATATAAACGCAATTATCTAAGAGAAGGCGGAGTTTCTAGCAGTTCCGTATATTCCTGCTAATAGAGGGTCTAATGCTTATTACGACGGATTGTTCAAATCAATTAAACTAACCCATGTCTTCTATCAAATCAAGAGTTTACGTATAAAAGCGTAGTCTCCGAAGTGAAGTGTCATAGACATATAAACACAATTATCTTAGAGAAGGCGGAGTTTCTTGCAGTTCTGTATATTCCTGCTAATAGAGGGTCTAATGCCAATAACGACGGAGTTTTCAACTCAATTAAACATATCCACGTCTTCTATCAAATCAAGAGTTTACGTGTAAATGCGTAAACTACGAAGTGAAGTGTCATAGACATATAAACGCAATTATCCTAGAGAAGGCGGAGTTTCTTGCAGTTCTGTATATTCCTGCTTATATAGAGTCTAATGCCAATCACGACGGAGTGTTCAACTCAATTAAACATACCCAGGTCTTCTATCAAATCAAGAGTTTACGTATAAAAGCGTAGTCTCCGAAGTGAAGTGTCATAGACATATAAACCTAATTATCTTAGACAAGGCGGAGTTTCTTGCAGTTCTGTATAATCCTGCTAATAGAGTGTCGTATGCCAATAACGACGGAGTGTTGAAATCAATTAAACATACCCACGTCTTCTATCAAATCAAGAGTTTACATGTAAAAGCGTAGTCTCCGAAGTGAAGTGTCAAACATATAAACCTAATTATCTTAGAAAATGCGGAGTTTCTTGCAGTTCTGTATATTCCTGCTAATAGAGTGTCGTATTGTTATAACGACGGAGTGTTAAAATCAATTAAACATACCCACGTCTCTTATCAAATCAAGAGTTTACATGTAAAAGCGTAGTCTCCAAAGTGTAGTGGTACGGACATATAAACGCAATTATCTTAGAGAAGGCGGAGCATCTTGCAGTTCTGTATATTCCTGCTAATAGAGGGTCTAATGCCAATTACGACGGAGTGTTGAACTCAATTAAACATACCCACATCTTCTATCAAATCAAGAGTTTACATGTAAAAGCGTAGTCTCCGAAGTGTAGTGGTATGGACATATAAACGCAATTATCTTAGAGAAGGCGGAGCTTCTTGCAGTTCTGTATATTCCTGCTAATAGAGAGTCTAATGCCAATTACGACGGAGTGTTCAACTCAATTAAACATACCCACGTCGTCGATCAAATCAAGAGTTTACGTATAAAAGCGTAGTCTCCGAAGTGTAGTGGTACCGTATGGACATATAAACGCAATTATCTTAGAGAAGGCGGAGTTTCTTGCAGTTCTGTATATTTCTGCTAATAGAGGGTCTAATGCCAATAACGACAGAGTGTTCAACTCAATCAAACATACCCACGTCTTCTATCAAATCAAGAGTTTACGTGTAAATGCGTAATCTACGAAGTGAAGTGTCATAGACATATAAACGAAATTATCCTAGAGAAGGCGGAGTTTCTTGCAGTTCTGTATATTCCTGCTAATAGAAGGTCTATTGCCAATTACGACGGAGTGTTCAACTCCATTAAACATACCCACGTCTTCTATCAAATAAAGAGTTTACATGTAAATGCGTAATCTACGAAGTGTAGTGGTATGGACATATAAACGCAATTATCTAAAAGAAGGCGGATCTTCTTGCAATTCCTTATATTCCTGCTAATAGATGGTCTAATGCCAATAACGACGGAGTGTTCAACTCAATTGACATACCCACGTCTTCTATCAAATCAAGAGTTTACATGTAAAAGCGTAGTCTCCGAAGTGTAGTGTCATGGACATATAAACGCAATTATCCTAGAGAAGGCGGAGTTTCTTGCAGTTCTTTGTATTCCTGCTAATAAATGGTCTAATTCCAATAACGACAGAGTGTTCAACTCAATTAAACATACCCACGTCTTCTATCAAATCAAGAGTTTACGTGTAAATGCGTAATCTACGAAGTGAAGTGTCATAGACATATAAACGCAATTATCCTAGAGAAGGCGGAGTTTCTTGCAGTTCTGTTTATTCTTGCTAATAGAAGGTCTATTGCCAATAACGACGGAGTGTTACACTCCATTAAACATACCCACGTCTTCTATCAAATCAAGAGTTTACATGTAAAAGCGTAGTCTCCGAAGTGAAGTGTCATAGACATATAAACGCAATTATCTTAGAGATTGCGGAGTTTCTTGCAGTTCTGTATATTCCTGCTAATAAAAGGTCTAATGCCAATTACGACGGAGTGTTCAACTAAATTAAACATACCCACGTCTTCTATCAAATCAAGAGTTTACGTATAAAAGCGTAGTCTCCGAAGTGAAGTGTCATAGACATATTAACCTAATTATCTAAGAGAAGGCGGAGTTTCTTGCAGTTCTGTATATTCATGCTAATAGAGTGTCGTATGCCAATAACGACGGAGTGTTAAAATCAATTAAACATACCCACGTCTTCTATCAAATCAAGAGTTTACATGTAAAAGCGTAGTCTCCGAAGTGTAGTGGTATGGACATATAAACGCAATTATCTTAGAGAAGGCGGAGCTTCTTGCAGTTCTGTATATTCCTGCTAATAAAAGGTCTTATGCTTATAACGACGGAGTGTTCAACTTTATTAAACATACCCACGTCTTCTATCAAATCAAGAGTTTACGTATAAAAGCGTAGTCTCCGAAGTGAAGTGTCATAGACATATAAACGCAATTATCTAAGAGAAAGCGGAGTTTCTTGCAGTTCTGTGTATTCCTGCTAATAGAGGGTCTAATGCCAATTACGATGGAATGTTCAACTTAATTAAACATACCCACGTCGTCTATCAAATCAAGAGTTAACGTATAAAAGCGTAGTCTCCGAAGTGTAGTGGTACCGTATGGACATATAAACGCAATTATCTAAGAGAAGGCGGAGTTTCTAGCAGTTCCGTATATTCCTGCTAATAGAGGGTCTAATGCCAATTACGACGGATTGTTCAAATCAATTAAACTAACCCACGTCTTCTATCAAATCAAGAGTTTACGTATAAAAGCGTAGTCTCCGAAGTGAAGTGTCATAGACATATAAACACAATTATCTTAGAGAAGGCGGAGTTTCTTGCAGTTCTGTATATTCCTGCTAATAGAGGGTCTAATGCCAATAACGACGGAGTGTTCAACTCAATTAACCATATCCACGTCTTCTATCAAATCAAGAGTTTACGTATAAAAGCGTAGTCTTTGAAGTGAAGTGGTATGAACATATAAACGCAATTATCTAAGAGAAGGCGGAGTTTCTTGCAGTTCTGTGTATTCCTGCTAATAGATGGTCTAATGCCAATAACGACGGAGTGTTCAACTCAATTAAACATATCCACCTCTTCTATCAAATCAAGAGTTTACCTGAAATGCGTAATCTACGAAGTGAAGTGTCATAGACATATAAACGCAATTATCCTAGAAAAGACGGAGTTTCTTGCAGTTCTGTATATTCCTGCTTATATAGAGTCTAATGCCAATCACGACCGAGTGTTCAACTCAATTAAACATACCCACGTCTTCTATCAAATCAAGAGTTTACGTATAAAAGCGTAGTCTCCGAAGTGAAGTGTCATAGACATATAAACCTAATTATCTTAGACAAGGCGGAGTTTCTTGCAGTTCTGTATATTCCTGCTAATAGAATGTCGTATGCCAATAACGACGGAGTGTTGAAATCAATTAAACATACCCACGTCTTCTATCAAATCAAGAGTTTACATGTAAAAGCGTAGTCTCCGAAGTGAAGTGTCAAACATATAAACCTAATTATCTTAGAAAAAGGCGGAGTTTCTTGCAGTTCTGTATATTCCTGCTAATAGAGTGTCGTATGCTTATAACGACGGAGTGTTGAAATCAATTAAACATACCCACGTATTCTATCAAATCAAGAGTTTACATGTAAAAGTGTAGTCTCCAAAGTGTAGTGGTACGGACATATAAACGCAATTATCTTAGAGAAGGCGGAGCATCTTGCAGTTCTGTATATTCCTGCTTATAGAGGGTCTTATGCCAATTACGACGGAGTGTTGAACTCAATTAAACATACCCACATCTTCTATCAAATCAAGAGTTTACATGTAAAAGCGTAGTCTCCGAAGTGTAGTGGTATGGACATATAAACGCAATTATCTTAGAGAAGGCGGAGCTTCTTGCAGTTCTGTATATTCCTGCTAATAGAGAGTCTAATGCCAATTACGACGGAGTGTTCAACTTAATTAAACATACCCACGTCGTCGATCAAATCAAGAGTTTACGTATAAAAGCGTAGTCTCCGAAGTGTAGTGGTACCGTATGGACATATAAACGCAATTATCTTAGAGAAGGCGGAGTTTCTTGCAGTTCTGTATATTCCTGCTAATAGAGAGTCTAATGCCAATAACGACAGAGTGTTCATCTCAATTAACCATATCCACGTCTTCTATCAAATCAAGAGTTTACATGTAAAAGCGTAGTCTCCGAAGTGAAGTGTCATAGACATATACACGCAAAAATCTAAGAAAAGGCGGAGTTTCTTGCAGGTCTGTATATTCCTGCTAATAGAGGGTCTAATGCCAATTACGACGGAGTGTTCAACTTAATTAACCATATCCACGTCTTCTATTAAATCAAGAGTTAACATGTATAAGCGTAATCTACGAAGTGAAGTGTCATAGACATATAAACGCAATTATCCTAGAGAAGGCGGAGTTTCTTGCAGTTCTGTGTATTCCTGCTAATAGAAGGTATAATGCCAATAACGACGGAGTGTTCAACTCAATTAAACATACCCACGTATTCTATCAAATCAAGAGTTTACGTATTAAAGCGTTGACTCCGAAGTGTAGTGGTATGGACATATAAACGCAATAATCTTAGAGAAGGCGGAGTTTCTTACAGTCCTATATATTCCTGCTAATAGAGGGTCTATTGTTTATAACGACGGAGTGTTCAACTCAATTAAACATACCCACGTATTCTATCAAATCAAGAGTTTACGTATAAAAGCGTAGTCTCCGAAGTGAAGTGTCATAGACATATAAACCTTATTATCTTAGAGAAGGCGGAGTTTCTTGCAGTTCTGTATATTCCTGCTAATAGAGTGTCGTATGCGTA
This sequence comes from Isoperla grammatica, assembly GCA_945910005.1. Lineage (NCBI taxonomy): Eukaryota > Metazoa > Arthropoda > Insecta > Plecoptera > Perlodidae > Isoperla > Isoperla grammatica. The sequence continues at coordinate 34,278,894 of OX246740.1, forward strand.
TAACGACGTAGTGTTGAAATCAATTAATTATACCCACATCTTCTATCAAATCAAGAGTTTACATGTAAAAGCGTAGTCTCCGAAGTGTAGTGGTATGGACATATAAACGCAATTATCTTAAAGAAGGCGGAGCTTCTTGCAGTTTTGTATATTCCTTCTAATAGAGAGTCTAATGCCAATAACGACGGAGTGTTTAACTCAATTAAACATACCCACGTCGTCTTGTAAATAAGAGTTAACGTATAAAAGCGTAGTCTCCGAAGTGTAGTGGTACCGTATGGACATATAAACGCAATTATCTTAGAGAAGGCGGAGTTTCTTGAAATTCTGTATATTTTTTCCTAAAAGAGGGTATAATGCCAATTACGACGGAGTGTTCAACTCAATTAACTATATCCACGTCTTCTATCAAATCAAGAGTTTACGTGTAAAAGCGTAGTCTCCGAAGTGAAGTGTCATAGACATATACACGCAATTATCTTAAAGAAGGCCGAGTTTCTTGCAGTTCTGTATATTCCTGCTAATAAAGGGTCTAATGATAATTACGACGGAGTGTTCAACTCAATTAACCATATCCACGTCTTCTATCAAATCAAGAGTTTACATGTAAAAGCGTAATCTCCGAAGTGCAGTGTCATGGACATATAAACTCAATTATCTTAGAGAAGGCGGAGCTTCTTGCAGTTCTGTGTATTTCTGCTAATAGAGGGTCTAATGCCAATTACGACTGAGTGTTCAACTCAATTAAACATATCCACGTCTTCTATCAAATCAAGATTTTGCGTATAAAAGCGTAGTCTCCGAAGTGAAGTGTCATAGACATATAAACGCAATTATCTAAGAGAAGGCGGAGTTTCTTGCAGTTCTGTATATTCCTGCTAATAAAGGGTCTAATGGTTATTACGACGGAGTGTTTAACTTAATTAAAAATACCCACGTCTTCTATCAAATCAAGAGTTTACGTATAAAAGCGTAGTCTCCGAAGTGAAGTGTCATAGACATATAAACGCAATTATCTTAGAGAAGGCGGAGTTTCTTGCAGTTCTGTATATTACTGCTAATAGAGGGTCTAATGCCAATAACGACGGAGTGTTCAACTCCATTAAACATACCCACGTCTTATATCAAATCAAGAGTTTACGTATAAAAGTGTAGTCTCCGAAGTGTGGTGGTATGGACATATAAACGCAATTATCTTAGAGAAGGCGGAGTTTCTTGCAGTTCTGTATATTCCTGCTAATAGAAGGTCTAATTCCAATCACGACGAAGTGTTTATCTCAATTAAACTTACCCACGTCTTCTATCAAATCAAGAGTTAACGTGTAAATGCGTAATCTACGAATTGTAGTGGTATGGACATATAAATGCAATTATCTAAGAGAAGGCGGATCTTCTTGCAGTTCTGTATATTCCTGCTAATAATGGGGCTAATGCCAATTACGACGGAGTGTTCAACTCAATTAAACATACCCACGTCTTCTATCAAAACAAGAGTTTACGTGTAAATGCGTAATCTACGAAGTGAAGTGTCATAGACATATAAACGAAATTATCCTATAGAAGGCGGAGTTTCTTGCAGTTCTGTATATTCCTGCTAATAGAAGGTCTTTTGCCAATTACGACGGAGTGTTCAACTCCATTAAACATACCCACGTCTTCTATCAAATCAAGAGTTTATTAAAAAATGCGTAAAATACGAAGTGTAGTGGTATGGACATATAAACGCAATTATCTAAGAGAAGGCGGATCTTCTTGCAATTCTTTATATTCCGGCTAATAGATGGTCTAATGCCAATAACGACGGAGTGTTCAACTCAATTAAACATACCCACGTCTTCTATCAAATCAAGAGTTTACATGTAAAAGCGTAGTCTCCGAAGTGTAGTGTCATGGACATATAAACGCAATTATCCTAGAGAAGGCGGAGTTTCTTGCAGTTCTGTATATTCCTGCTAATAGAGGGTCTAATGTCAATAACGACGTAGTGTAAAACTCAATTAAACATAGCCACGTCTTCTATCAAATCAAGAGTTTACGTATAAAAGCGTAGTCTCCGAAGTGAAGTGTCATAGACATATAAACGCAATTATCTAAGAGAAGGCGGAGTTTCTTGCAGTTCTGTGTATTCCTGCTAATAGAGGGTCTCATGCCAATTACAATAGAGTGTTCAACTTAATTAAACATACCAACGTCTTCTATCAAATCAAGAGTTTACGTGTAAAAGCGTAGTCTCCGAAGTGAAGTGTCATAGACATATAAACGCAATTATCTTAGAGAAGGCGGAGTTTCTTGCAGTTCTGTATATAGCTGCTAATAGAGGGTCTAATGCCAATAACGACGGAGTGTTCAACTCCATTAAACATACCCACGTCTTCTATCAAATCAAGAGTTTACGTATAAAAGCATAGTCTCCTAAGTGTAGTGGTATGGACATATAAACGCAATTATATTAAAGAAGGCGGAGCTTTTTGCAGTTCTGTATGCTCCTGCTAATAGAAGGTCTAATGCCAATCACGACGGAGTGTTCAACTCAATTAACCATATCCACGTCTTCTATTAAATCAAGAGTTTACGTGTAAAAGCGTAGTCTCCGAAGTGAAGTGTCATAGACATATAAACGCAATTATCTAAGAGAAGGCGGAGTTTCTTGCAGTTCTGTGTATTCCTGCTAATAGAGGGTCTCATGCCAATTACAATGAAGTGTTCAACTTAATTAAACATACCAACGTCTTCTATCAAATCAAGAGTTTACGTGTAAAAGCGTAGTCTCCAAAGTGAAGTGTCATAGACATATAAACGCAATTATCTTAGAGAAGGCGGAGCTTCTTGCAGTTCTGTGTATTCCTGCTAATAAAGGGTCTAATGCCAATAACGACAGAGTGTTCAACTCAATTAACCATATCCACGTCTTCTATCAAATCAAGAGTTTACATGTAAAAGCGTAGTCTCCGAAGTGAAGTGTCATAGACATATAAACGCATTTATCTTAAAAAAGGTGGAGCTTCTTGAAGTTCTGTATATTCCTGCTTATAGAGGGTCTAATGCCAATAACGACGGAGTGTTTAACTCAATTAACCATATCCACGTCTTCTATCAAATCAAGAGTTTACATGTTAAAGCGTAGTTTCCGAAGTGAAGTGTCATAGACATATAAACGCAATTATCTAAGAGAAGGCGGAGTTTCTTGCAGTTCTGTGTATTCCTGCTAATAGAAGGTCTAATGCCAATAACGACGAAGTGTTCAACTCAATTAAACATACCCACGTATTCTATCAAATCAAGAGTTTACGTATAAAAGCATTGACTCCGAAGTGTAGTGGTATGGACATATAAACGCAATTTTCTTAGAGAAGGCGGAGTTTCTTGCAGTTCTGTATATTCCTGCTAATAGAGGGTCTATTGCCAATAACGACGGAGTGTTTAACTCAATTAAACATACCCACGTATTCTATCAAATCAAGAGTTTACGTATAAAAGCGTTGTCTCCGAAGTGAAGTGTTATAGACATATAAACGCAATTATCTAAGAGAAGGCGGAGTTTCTTGCAGTTCTGTGTATTCCTGCTAATAGAGGGTCTAATGCCAATTACGATGGAATGTTCAACTTAATTAAACATACCCACGTCGTCTATCAAATCAAGAGTTTACGTATAAAAGCGTAGTCTTTGAAGTGAAGTGGTATGGACATATAAACGCAATTATCTAAGAGAAGGCGGAGTTTCTTGCAGTTCTGTGTATTCCTGCTAATAGAGGGTCAAATGCCAATAACGACGAAGTGTTCAATTCAATTAACTATATCCACGTCTTCTATCAAATCAAGAGTTTACGTATAAAAGCGTAGTCTCCGAAGTGAAGTGTCATAGACATATAAACCTAATTATCTTAGAGAAGGCGGAGTTTCTTGCAGATCTGTATATTCCTGCTAATAGAGTGTCGTATGCCAATAACGACGTAGTGTTGGAATCAATTAAACATACCCACGTCTTCTATCAAATCAAGAGTTTACATGTAAAAGCGTAGTCTCCGAAGTGTAGTATGGACATATAAACGCAATTATCTTAGAGAAGGCGGAGCTTCTTGCAGTTCTGTATATTCCTGCTAATAGAGAGTCTTATGCCAATTACGAAGGAGTGTTGAACTTTATTAAACATACCCACATCTTCTATCAAATCAAGAGTTTACATGTAAAAGCGTAGTCTCCGAAGTGTAGTGGTATGGACATATAAACGCAATTATCTTCGAGAAGGCGGAGCTTCTTGCAGTTTTGTATATTCCTTTTAATAGAGAGTCTAATGCCAATAACGACGGAGTGTTCAACTCAATTAAACATACCCACGTCGTCTTTCAAATAAGAGTTTACGTATAAAAGCGTAGTCTCCGAAGTGTAGTGGTACCGTATGGACATATAAACGCAATTATCTTAGAGAAGGCGGAGTTTCTTGCAATTCTGTATATTTCTGCTAAAAGAGGGTCTAATGCCAATTACGACGGAGTGTTCAACTCAATAAACTATATCCACGTCTTCTATCAAATCAAGAGTTTACGTGTAAAAGCGTAGTCTCCGAAGTGAAGTGTCATAGACATATACACGCAATTATCTTAGAGAAGGCGGAGTTTCTTGCAGTTCTGTATATTCCTGCTAATAGAGGGTCTATTGCCAATAACGACGGAGTGTTTAACTCAATTAAACATACCCACGTATTCTATCAAATCAAGAGTTTACGTATAAAAGCGTTGTCTCCGAAGTGAAGTGTTATAGACATATAAACGCAATTATCTAAGAGAAGGCGGAGTTTCTTGCAGGTCTGTGTATTCCTGCTAATAGAGGGTCTAATGCCAATTACGATGGAATGTTCAACTTAATTAAACATACCCACGTCGTCTATCAAATCAAGAGTTTACGTATAAAAGCGTAGTCTCCGAAGTGTAGTGGTACCGTATGGACATATAAAAGCAATTATCTAAGAGAAGGCGGAGTTTCTAGCAGTTCCGTATATTCCTGCTAATAGAGGGTCTTATGCCAATTACGACGGATTGTTCAAATCAATTAAACTAACCCACGTCTTCTATCAAATCAAGAGTTGACGTATAAAAGCGTAGTCTCCGAAGTGAAGTGTCATAGACATATAAACACAATTATCTTAGAGAAGGCGGAGTTCCTTGCAGTTCTGTATATTCCTCCTAATAGAGGGTCTAATGCCAATAACGACGGAGTGTTCAACTCAAATAACCATATCCACGTCTTCTATCAAATCAAGAGTTTACGTATAAAAGCGTAGTCTTTGAAGTGAAGTGGTATGGACATATAATTAGTTAGTTAGTTTGGGTTTAAGGGCACACAACGACGTGGTTATTAGTGCCCGATAGACTTTTGGCTTTACCTGGTGTTATTTTAGATAACACTCAGTAGCTCTAAAGATTGTAAAAAGTTAAAAACATTGTCAAGAAGACTTGAGTCGTCAGCTAAAATTTCTTTTAAAGTTGTTAATTTAAAACGGTTCCTCTCGTCATTGTATTTTTTACACTCAACTAAAATGTGTTTCATACTTAAAACAACTCCACATACCTCACAAGTGGGGGGGGCTTCGCTACGCAAAAGATATCCGTGAGTGAGGTATGTGTGTCCGATCCGCAGCCGAGTCAAAACAACTTCTTCCCGACGAGAGGGTCGTCGTGAAGATAACCATGACACTACACTACTTTTGATTTCACGTAGTTTGTTATTCTCAATGCTTGACCAGTTATTTTGCCACATTTCTTTCAGCTTATGCTTGAAGACTACTTTGAGGTCATGAGTCACAATAAGGTTATTGTCAGCGCTGCCCTTGTTGCATGCCGCTTTTGCAAATAGATCTGCACGTTCATTGCCTTGGATTCCGGCATGGCCAGGCACCCAACAAAATACAACACGTTTTCGTTTCGAGGACAGTTTTGTTAAAATGTTTTGGATTTTACATACCAGGGGGTGCCTGGAGTACATTTGAGACAGGGATTCTAGTGTACTAAGAGAGTCAGTACACACTAGAAATTTTGAACCGTCATGAGATAAAACATAGAGGAGGCTTTGCAGTATTGCAAAGAGCTCCGCATTAAACACACTAAACATTGGGTGGAGTTTAAAGGTAAAATGTTCGTCATCCGTTGTAAAAGCACAGCCAACCAGATCACCTATTTTCGATCCATCAGTGTAGATGCACTCAAAGTCGTGGTGCGTTGAGCGAATTTCGTGAAATAGGGCCTGGTATTGAATGTTAGATGTAGACTCTTTTTTGTAGATTGAGAGACGTGTTATACAAACCGGCTTGGTTACGGACCAAGGTGGCATTGAACGATCAGACACGTAGAAAACTAGAGGTAACGTTATTTGTAGCTCTTCTAAGAGTTCAAGAGAACGAATACCCACTGGTCTCATTACTTTGTTCCTCGAGGCATACAGATTTTTAAAAGGGGGATTAAAAATCACATCGTACGATGGGTTTTTCGGAGACCCTTTTAAAGATGAAACATAGTTCAGCATTAGGTACTTCCTCCTAATAGCCAATGGCGGCTCGCCTGCCTCGCTGTACAGACTTGGGACGGGGCTTGTTCGAAATGCTCCCGTCGAGAGTCGAATGCCTGTGTGGTGTACTGTGTTCAAAGTTCTAATGTAGGAAGGTCTCGCAGAGTCATAGATAAAACTGGCAAAGTCTAGTTTGGAACGAATCAGAGAACGGTAAAGTCGGAGCATGATGGTACGATCTGCACCCCATTTGGTATTGCTAAGTACGCGTAGGATGTTTAGCGCCTTGAAACATTTTGTTCGGAGTTGTTGTATATGTGGTCGCCATGTTAACTTTTTGTCAAAAAACATTCCCAGAAAACGAGCGGTGTCTGTGAATGTCAGGGTACGGCCTCCCATTATTAGTTCGGGGTTCATAAAAATACCTCGGCGGTGGCTGAAAAGTACACACGTTGTTTTTGTAACCGAGAATCTGAAGCCAGTCTCATCTGCCCACTTCTCAAGCCGCCTGACATTCAGCTGCAGCTGCCGCTCAATTGAACTGAGGAATGACGCCCGGTAAAACATTGCATAGTCATCTACAAAGAGTGAAGACTGCACGGGTTTGCGTACATAAGAAGTTATGTTGTTAATAGCTATTGCGAAACAAAGGACACTTAAAACAGATCCTTGTGGCACACCGTTCTCTTGGTAAAATGGTCTTGATAAAAGGTTTCCAATCCGGACTTGAAATCGTCTGTTGGTTAAAAAATTCGAAATAAAAACCGGTAAGTGTCCCTTCATACCCCAGGAATGTAAAGTTTTTAAAATCCCATGTTTCCATGTAGTGTCATACGCCTTCTCCAAATCGAAGAAGACGGCCACTACATGTTGTTTGGTTATAAAAGCATCTCGAATATAACCCTCCAATCGGACGAGATGGTCCAGGGCCGAGCGGCCTTTACGAAAACCTGATTGTTCCGGAGTAAGAAGATTTCGGCTTTCCAACAACCACATCAATCTCTTATTGATCATCCTTTCAAGAGCTTTACAAAGACAACTCGTAAGGGAAATTGGCCTATAATTTGACACATGCACCTTGTCTTTGCCTGGTTTTAAAATCGGGACGGTAATGGCATCCCTCCACGAGTCCGGGAACACATCTTCGAGCCAGATGCGGTTGAACATGTCAAGAATGTACCGGAGAGCTTCGGGAGAGAGGTGTTTTATCATGTCGTTGTGAACTTCGTCCGGGCCAGTGGCAGAGTTCTTGAGATCGCTTATGGTGTTCATGAATTCCCATTCCGTGAAGGGATGATTGTATTCCTCTCTATTGTTTGATGAAAAGTTTAGGGTCTTCTGTTCCTCCTGAGCCTTTCGCTTGAGAAATTTCGCAGAGTAATTAGCGGAGCTAGAGATGCTGGCGTAATGTGCCCCGAAGGCATTCGCTATATCTATTTGAGACGTTTTTAATTCATTATTGACTAGAACGCCGGAAGGACTACAAAAGGTATTTTGGCAAGATATCTTTCTAATTTTTTTCCAAACTTGAGAAACTGGTGTTCGGTGTGTCAATGTGGACACGTAGCATTTCCATGAGCGTTTGCGCGATTCTTTAATAATGTATCTGGCTTTCGCACGTAGTTTTCTGAAAGCTTCCAGGTTGGCTTGTGTTGGGTATCTGCTGAATACCTTTAATGCCTTTCTACGTTTTTTGATGGCCTCCTTACATTCAGCATTCCACCAGGGAACTGGTATGCGTCGAGGATGGATTGACGTTTGAGGGATAGTGGACCTTGCCGCTGAGATGATCTTGTTGGTGACATGGTTCACCTGATCCTGGATGTCATCAAAGTGTTCGTTGCCAAATACGGCCAGGGTCTTGAACATATTCCAGTCAGCTCTTTCAACGTTCCACTTAGGCGCCCGTTGTCTGGACTCTCCCTGGTGAGTTATGGTGACCAGTATAGGGAAGTGATCGCTACCATGAAGATCTGGTATGACACTCCACTCTAGTTCTAGGAAGATAGAGGGTGTACATATTGTTAAGTCAATGGCAGAATATGAACCATTTGCAGTGTTAAAGTGGGTTGGTTCTCCATTATTCAGTAAGATAAGGTCGTTAGTTGTTAAAACGTCTTCTATTATCTTACCCCTAGGACTAGATATCTGGTCACCCCATAAAACATTGTGAGCGTTGAAATCCCCGAATAAAATAAATGGACGTGGTAGTTGTTGTAAAAGGTTATTGACTAGTTGCTTTGATATCACAGAAAGAGGAGGAAAATAGATATTGCATAGAGTGATCGTGCCACTGAGGGCCACTCGGACAGCCACTGCCTGCAACGTTGTTGTGAGAGGCAGTGCTTCGGAGTATACGCTGTTCGTTACCGAGATAGCCACTCCTCCCTTTGCCCGATCACCCGATACGTCATCACATCTATAAAAGGTATATCCTCTTAACTTAGGGTTGTCTGAAGGTTTAAAATGTGTTTCCTGGAAGCACAGAAAAGCTGGTTTGTAGTGTGAAACTAAAAGTTTTACCTCTTCAGATCTACTAAAATAACCTCTTACGTTCCACTGAAGGCATGTGTCCATTATTAAAGGATAAAAAGGAGAGGTCAGATGGGGGATGCTACTGGTCTCTTTTTTGCTTTAAAAATTGAGCTACCTTAGAGGTAGCAGGAGTTGGAGGAGATGTGTCCATTTCATCTCCTGTGTCTTCAAAAGGAGACGACTCCGACTGACTTTGGGCAAGAGCCACTTGCGAAGCGAGGGCCCTTTTCCAGTTTTTATTCCGTTTCCCTTTCGGAAATTGAAAGTCGGTATTGGGTTGTTGTTGATCGCGAACAAGCTTGCGAACTTTGTTTTGCGTCATATTTGTATTCTGGGCTATCTCATGCACTGCATTGACTGGAGTTTCTTTTTGTGTTGCTTTCTGCTTGTCGGATGGCGATTGGGGTCTTGTGGCTAGAAGTTCTTTAATGAGATCATCTTGGACCTCTAGTCGTTTCTGCTGGCGGTCAATTGTTTCTTTTAATTGTTTTATGGTTTCTAAGAGCTCAGTCAAGAGGGGAGATTCCGAGGTGACAGATGAAGATGTAGGTGGTGAAGGAGTGATCGGTATTGCGGTTTTCTCTGGTTGCACGTTTACTTTATCAGCGAATGACCTTTTAAATATCGGCGATGCAATTGCAAAGTATTTTTTGCGGGCCTCATATATCGAGATGTTTTCGGTCGATCGTATTTTTTGAATAGCTTCCTCTTCTTTCCATTTTGGGCAGTCTCTAGAAGCTGCAGAATGACATCCATCACAGTTTATACATTTTTTGTCTGATTTGCATGCTTCATCGCCATGGGCTGGCTGTCCACATTCGCAACACATGGCTTTACCCTTGCATGCCTTTTGTGAATGCCCAAACTTCTGACACCTGAAGCAGCGAAGAGGGCGACCAACGAAAGGTCGGACGTCGAGGCGATAATAGCCTGCGTGAATGATTTTTGGCGGAGTAGATGTATTAAATGTAAGAATGTATGTTGGTGTGGGGGTCAATGTGCCGGTTCGTTTGCTGTGGATTTGATATACGTCTGCTACTTGTTGTGATGCAAGTTCTGCTTTAATTTCTTCGATGGAACAGTTCATCAGGTCGTAACACCTGATGACGCCTTTTGATGAATTGAGGGTTGTAGGTGGGGTAACAGTGACAGGCATATCGGCTATCTTGGTGGACTCTAATAAAGTCAGAGATTGTTTGTCAGAGGATGTTTCAACTAGGAGGGTACCATTGCGTAACTTTTTCACTGATGTGATATTGGCAGCGATTCCTTCTATCGCTTTCCGAAGATAGAAAGGAGACATTTTTAAAAAATTCTTATCCTTATCGACACGTGTAACAACCAGAAACTTCGGGGTCGGTCCAACAGTCTTGGCGTTCTTTTTCTGCTGTAAGTCAAAGTCGTCATCTATGAGGCTTCGTTTACTCATAGTTTTGTTGGGGACAACCCACATCAGTACTTGGAATCAGGACTCAACTAACCCACGTCGGTTCTACCGCATAGGGCCTTGTAAACGAAATAGGGTGCACCCCATGGGGAGCTAGACATGACAACATACCCCCATGAGGCGCAGCCCATTAACGATTTCCTTTTTCATCAAGTGGCGTGTAGGAAAGTGCCAATTTCACGTCCGGGTGCCTGCAGGCGCAATTGACCTTCTAACACTGCACGCAGGCCGACCGGAAGCCCACGGCCGACCTTTGTGCAGTGGGCATACAGCCAACGCAACCCGCAGACAGGCCCAAGGCAATCAAATCCGTCAATGTGCCGAGCCTGTTCCGTTGCCATGCCTGGTCGTCATCGGGGATGTCCAAGTCCATTGCAGGGTCGTTATAGAGAGGCCAACGTTTGGTGGGCGTTTGGATCGCAAAGAGGGCCGGCACGGATGAGGAAGAAGGTAGTGAAAGTAAGAAGAGAAAGGATGATGAAGACAGAAATGAAAAAAAAGGGATGATTAAAGAAGTGCACGAGAGCCCTTTTTGCGGGCACCGGTCACCACGAGGAGGGACCCACCTCGACCGGATGGACATATAAACGCAATTATCTAAGAGAAGGCGGAGTTTCTTGCAGTTCTGTGTATTCCTGCTAATAGAAGGTCTATTGCCAATAACGACGGAGTGTAAAACTCAATTAAACATATCCACGTCTTCTATCAAATCAAGAGTTTACGTGTAAATGCGTAATCTACGAAGTGAAGTGTCATAGACATATAAACGCAATTATCCTAGAGAAGGCGGAGTTTCTTGCAGTTCTGTATATTCCTGCTTATATAGAGTCTAATGCCAATCACGACGGAGTGTTCAACTCAATTAAACATACCCACGTCTTCTATCAAATCAAGAGTTTACGTATAAAAGCGTAGTCTCCGAAGTGAAGTGTCATAGACATATAAACCTAATTATCTTAGACAAGGCGGAGTTTCTTGCAGTTCTGTATATTCCTGCTAATAGAGTGTCGTATGCCAATAACGACGGAGTGTTTAAATCAATTAAACATACCCACGTCTTCTATCAAATCAAGAGTTTACATGTAAAAGCGTAGTCCTCGAAGTGAAGTGTCAAACATATAAACCTAATTATCTTAGAAAAAGGCGGAGTTTCTTGCAGTTCTGTATATTCCTGCTAATAAAGTGTCGTATGCTTATAACGACGGAGTGTTGAAATCAATTAAACATACCCACGTCTTCTATCAAATCAAGAGTTTACATGTAAAAGCGTAGTCTCCAAAGTGTAGTGGTACGGACATATAAACGCAATTATCTTAGAGAAGGCGGAGCATCTTGCAGTTCTGTATATTCCTGCTAAAAGAGAGTCTAATGCCAATTACGACGGAGTGTTGAACTCAATTAAACATACCCACATCTTCTATCAAATCAAGAGTTTACATGTAAAAGCGTAGTCTCCGAAGTGTAGTGGTATGGACATATAAACGCAATTATCTTAGAGAAGGCGGAGCTTCTTGCAGTTCTGTATATTCCTGCTAAAAGAGAGTCTAATGCCAATTACGACGGAGTGTTCAACTCAATTAAACATACCCACGTCGTCGATCAAATCAAGAGTTTACGTATAAAAGCGTAGTCTCCGAAGTGTAGTGGTACCGTATGGACATATAAACGCAATTATCTTAGAGAAGGCGGAGTTTCTTGCAGTTCTGTATATTCCTGCTAATAGAGGGTCTAATGCCAATAACGACAGAGTGTTCAACTCAATTAACCATATCCACGTCTTCTATCAAATCAAGAGTTTACATGTAAAAGCGTAGTCTCCGAAGTGAAGTGTCATAGACATATACACGCAAAAATCTAAGAGAAGGCGGAGTTTCTTGCAGTTCTGTATATTCCTGCTAATAGAGGGTCTAATGCCAATTACGACGGAGTGTTCAACTTAATAAACCATATCCACGTCTTCTATTAAATCAAGAGTTAACATGTAAAAGCGTAATCTACGAAGTGAAGTGTCATAGACATATAAACGCAGTTATCCTAGAGAAGGCGGAGTTTCTACCAGTTCTGTGTATTCCTGCTAATAGAAGGTATAATGCCAATAACGACGGAGTGTTCAACTCAATTAAACATACCCACGTATTCTATCAAATCAAGAGTTTACGTATTAAAGCGTTGACTCCGAAGTGTAGTGGTATGGACATATAAACGCAATTATCTTAGAGAAGGCGGAATTTCTTACAGTCCTGTATATTCCTGCTAATAGAGGGTCTATTGTTAATAACGACGGAGTGTTCAACTCAATTAAACATACCCACGTATTCTATCAAATCAAGAGTTTACGTATAAAAGCGTAGTCTTTGAAGTGAAGTGGTATGGACATATAAACGCAATTATCTAAGAGAAGGCGGAGTTTCTTGCAGTTCTGTGTATTCCTGCTAATAGAGGGTCAAATGCCAATAACGACGAAGTGTTCAATTCAATTAACTATATCCACGTCTTCTATCAAATCAAGAGTTTACGTATAAAAGCGTAGTCTCCGAAGTGAAGTGTCATAGACATATAAACCTTATTATCTTAGAGAAGGCGGAGTTTCTTGCAGTTCTGTATATTCCTGCTAATAGAGTGTCGTATGCCAATAACGACGTAGTGTTAAAATCAATTAAACATACCCACGTCTTATATCAAATCAAGAGTTTACATGTAAAAGCGTAGTCTCCGAAGTGTAGTATGGACATATAAACGCAATTATCTTAGAGAAGGCGGAGCTTCTTGCAGTTCTGTATATTCCTGCTAATAGAGGGTCTTATGCCAATTACGAAGGAGTGTTGAAATTTATTAAACATACCCACATCTTCTATCAAATCAAGAGTTTACATGTAAAAGCGTAGTCTCCGAAGTGTAGTGGTATGGACAAATAACCGCAATTATCTTAGAGATGGCGGAGCTTCTTGCAGTTTTGTATATTCCTTCTAATAGAGAGTCTAATGCCAATAACGACGGAGTGTTCAACTCAATTAAACATACCCACGTCGTCTTTCAAATAAGAGTTTACGTATAAAAGCGTAGTCTTCGAAGTGTAGTGGTACCGTATGGACATATAAACGCAATTATCTTAGAGAAGGCGGAGTTTCTTGCAATTCTGTATATTTCTGCTAAAAGAGGGTCTGATGCCAATTACGACGGAGTGTTCAACTCAATTAACTATATCCACGTCTTCTATCAAATCAAGAGTTTACGTGTAAAAGCGTAGTCTTTGAAGTGAAGTGGTATGGACATATAAACGCAATTATCTAAGAGAAGGCGGAGTTTCTTGCAGTTCTGTGTATTCCTGCTAATAGAAGGTCTATTGCCAATAACGACGGAGTGTTCAACTCAATTAAACATATCCACGTCTTCTATCAAATCAAGAGTTTACGTGTAAATGCGTAATCTACGAAGTGAAGTGTCATAGACATATAAACGCAATTATCCTAGAGAAGGCGGAGTTTCTTGCAGTTCTGTATATTCCTGCTTATATAGAGTCTAATGCCAATCACGACGGAGTGTTCAACTCAATTAAACATACCCACGTCTTCTATCAAATCAAGAGTTTACGTATAAAAGCGTAGTCTCCGAAGTGAAGTGTCATAGACATATAAACCTAATTATCTTAGACAAGGCGGAGTTTCTTGCAGTTCTGTATATTCCTGCTAATAGAGTGTCGTATGCCAATAACGACGGAGTGTTGAAATCAATTAAACATACCCACGTCTTCTATCAAATCAAGAGTTTACATGTAAAAGCGTAGTCCTCGAAGTGAAGTGTCAAACATATAAACCTAATTATCTTAGAAAAAGGCGGAGTTTCTTGCAGTTCTGTATATTCCTGCTAATAAAGTGTCGTATGCTAATAACGACGGAGTGTTGAAATCAATTAAACATACCCACGTCTTCTATCAAATCAAGAGTTTACATGTAAAAGCGTAGTCTCCAAAGTGTAGTGGTACGGACATATAAACGCAATTATCTTAGAGAAGGCGGAGCATCTTGCAGTTCTGTATATTCCTGCTAATAGAGGGTCTAATGCCAATTACGACGGAGTGTTGAACTCAATTAAACATACCCACATCTTCTATCAAATCAAGAGTTTACATGTAAAAGCGTAGTCTCCGAAGTGTAGTGGTATGGACATATAAACGCAATTATCTTAGAGAAGGCGGAGCTTCTTGCAGTTCTGTATATTCCTGCTAAAAGAGAGTCTAATGCCAATTACGACGGAGTGTTCAACTCAATTAAACATACCCACGTCGTCGATCAAATCAAGAGTTTACGTATAAAAGCGTAGTCTCCGAAGTGTAGTGGTACCGTATGGACATATAAACGCAATTATCTTAGAGAAGGCGGAGTTTCTTGCAGTTCTGTATATTCCTGCTAATAGAGGGTCTAATGCCAATAACGACAGAGTGTTCAACTCAATTAACCATATCCACGTCTTCTATCAAATCAAGAGTTAACATGTAAAAGCGTAGTCTCCGAAGTGAAGTGTCATAGACATATACACGCAAAAATCTAAGAGAAGGCGGAGTTTCTTGCAGTTCTGTATATTCCTGCTAATAGAGGGTCTAATGCCAATTACGACGGAGTGTTCAACTTAATTAACCATATCCACGTCTTCTATTAAATCAAGAGTTAACATGTAAAAGCGTAATCTACGAAGTGAAGTGTCATAGACATATAAACGCAATTATCCTAGAGAAGGCGGAGTTTCTTGCAGTTCTGTGTATTTCTGCTAATAGAAGGTATAATGCCAATAACGACGGAGTGTTCAACTCAATTAAACATACCCACGTATTCTATCAAATCAAGAGTTTACGTATTAAAGCGTTGACTCCGAAGTGTAGTGGTATGGACATATAAACGCAATTATCTTAGAGAAGGCGGAATTTCTTACAGTCCTGTATATTCCTGCTAATAGAGGGTCTATTGTTAATAACGACGGAGTGTTCAACTCAATTAAACATACCCACGTATTCTATCAAATCAAGAGTTTACGTATAAAAGCGTAGTCTTTGAAGTGAAGTGGTATGGACATATAAACGCAATTATCTAAGAGAAGGCGGAGTTTCTTGCAGTTCTGTGTATTCCTGCTAATAGAGGGTCAAATGCCAATAACGACGAAGTGTTCAATTCAATTAACTATATCCACGTCTTCTATCAAATCAAGAGTTTACGTATAAAAGCGTAGTCTCCGAAGTGAAGTGTCATAGACATATAAACCTAATTATCTTAGAGAAGGCGGAGTTTCTTGCAGTTCTGTATATTCCTGCTAATAGAGTGTCGTATGCCAATAACGACGTAGTGTTGAAATCAATTAAACATACCCACGTCTTCTATCAAATCAAGAGTTTACATGTAAAAGCGTAGTCTCCGAAGTGTAGTATGGACATATAAACGCAATTATCTTAGAGAAGGCGGAGCTTCTTGCAGTTCTGTATATTCCTGCTAATAGAGGGTCTTATGCCAATTACGAAGGAGTGTTGAAATTTATTAAACATACCCACATCTTCTATCAAATCAAGAGTTTACATGTAAAAGCGTAGTCTCCGAAGTGTAGTGGTATGGACATATAAACGCAATTATCTTAGAGATGGCGGAGCTTCTTGCAGTTTTGTATATTCCTTCTAATAGAGAGTCTAATGCCAATAACGACGGAGTGTTCAACTCAATTAAACATACCCACGTCGTCTTTCAAATAAGAGTTTACGTATAAAAGCGTAGTCTCCGAAGTGTAGTGGTACCGTATGGACATATAAACGCAATTATCTTAGAGAAGGCGGAGTTTCTTGCAATTCTGTATATTTCTGCTAAAAGAGGGTCTAATGCCAATTACGACGGAGTGTTCAACTCAATTAACTATATCCACGTCTTCTATTAAATCAAGAGTTTACGTGTAAAAGCGTAGTCTTTGAAGTGAAGTGGTATGGACATATAAACGCAATTATCTAAGAGAAGGCGGAGTTTCTTGCAGTTCTGTGTATTCCTGCTAATAAAAGGTCTATTGCCAATAACGACGGAGTGTTCAACTCAATTAAACATATCCACGTCTTCTATCAAATCAAGAGTTTACGTGTAAATGCGTAATCTACGAAGTGAAGTGTCATAGACATATAAACGCAATTATCCTAGAGAAGGCGGAGTTTCTTGCAGTTCTGTATATTCCTGCTTATATAGAGTCTAATGCCAATCACGACGGAGTGTTCAACTCAATTAAACATACCCACGTCTTCTATCAAATCAAGAGTTTACGTATAAAAGCGTAGTCTCCGAAGTGAAGTGTCATAGACATATAAACCTAATTATCTTAGACAAGGCGGAGTTTCTTGCAGTTCTGTATATTCCTGCTAATAGAGTGTCGTATGCCAATAACGACGGAGTGTTGAAATCAATTAAACATACCCACGTCTTCTATCAAATCAAGAGTTTACATGTAAAAGCGTAGTCCTCGAAGTGAAGTGTCAAACATATAAACCTAATTATCTTAGAAAAAGGCGGAGTTTCTTGCAGTTCTGTATATTCCTGCTAATAAAGTGTCGTATGCTAATAACGACGGAGTGTTGAAATCAATTAAACATACCCACGTCTTCTATCAAATCAAGAGTTTACATGTAAAAGCGTAGTCTCCAAAGTGTAGTGGTACGGACATATAAACGCAATTATCTTAGAGAAGGCGGAGCATCTTGCAGTTCTGTATATTCCTGCTAATAGAGGGTCTAATGCTAATTACGACGGAGTGTTGAACTCAATTAAACATACCCACATCTTCTATCAAATCAAGAGTTGACATGTAAAAGCGTAGTCTCCGAAGTGTAGTGGTATGGACATATAAACGCAATTATCTTAGAGAAGGCGGAGCTTCTTGCAGTTCTGTATATTCCTGCTAAAAGAGAGTCTAATGCCAATTACGACGGAGTGTTCAACTCAATTAAACATACCCACGTCGTCGATCAAATCAAGAGTTTACGTATAAAAGCGTAGTCTCCGAAGTGTAGTGGTACCGTATGGACATATAAACGCAATTATCTTAGAGAAGGCGGAGTTTCTTGCAGTTCTGTATATTCCTGCTAATAGAGGGTCTAATGCCAATAACGACAGAGTGTACAACTCAATTAACCATATCCACGTCTTCTATCAAATCAAGAGTTAACATGTAAAAGCGTAGTCTCCGAAGTGAAGTGTCATAGACATATACACGCAAAAATCTAAGAGAAGGCGGAGTTTCTTGCAGTTCTGTATATTCCTGCTAATAGAGGGTCTAATGCCAATTACGACGGAGTGTTCAACTTAATTAACCATATCCACGTCTTCTATTAAATCAAGAGTTAACATGTAAAAGCGTAATCTACGAAGTGAAGTGTCATAGACATATAAACGCAATTATCCTAGAGAAGGCGGAGTTTCTTGCAGTTCTGTGTATTCCTGCTAATAGAAGGTATAATGCCAATAACGACGGAGTGTTCAACTCAATTAAACATACCCACGTATTCTATCAAATCAAGAGTTAACGTATTAAAGCGTTGACTCCGAAGTGTAGTGGTATGGACATATAAACGCAATTATCTTAGAGAAGGCGGAATTTCTTACAGTCCTGTATATTCCTGCTAATAGAGGGTCTATTGTTAATAACGACGGAGTGTTCAACTCAATTAAACATAGCCACGTATTCTATCAAATCAAGAGTTTACGTATAAAAGCGTAGTCTTTGAAGTGAAGTGGTATGGACATATAAACGCAATTATCTAAGAGAAGGCGGAGTTTTCTGCAGTTCTGTGTATTCCTGCTAATAGAGGGTCAAATGCCAATAACGACGAAGTGTTCAATTCAATTAACTATATCCACGTCTTCTATCAAATCAAGAGTTTACGTATGAAAGCGTAGTCTCCGAAGTGAAGTGTCATAGACATATAAACCTAATTATCTTAGAGAAGGCGGAGTTTCTTGCAGTTCTGTATATTCCTGCTAATAGAGTGTCGTATGCCAATAACGACGTAGTGTTGAAATCAATTAAACATACCCACGTCTTCTATCAAATCAAGAGTTTACATGTAAAAGCGTAGTCTCCGAAGTGTAGTATGGACATATAAACGCAATTATCTTAGAGAAGGCGGAGCTTCTTGCAGTTCTGTATATTCCTGCTAATAGAGGGTCTTATGCCAATAACGAAGGAGTGTTGAAATTTATTAAACATACCCACATCTTCTATCAAATCAAGAGTTTACATGTAAAAGCGTAGTCTCCGAAGTGTAGTGGTATGGACATATAAACGCAATTATCTTAGAGATGGCGGAGCTTCTTGCAGTTTTGTATATTCCTTCTAATAGAGAGTCTAATGCCAATAACGACGGAGTGTTCAACTCAATTAAACATACCCACGTCGTCTTTTAAATAAGAGTTTACGTATAAAAGCGTAGTCTCCGAAGTGTAGTGGTACCGTATGGACATATAAACGCAATTATCTTAGAGAAGGCGGAGTTTCTTGCAATTCTGTATATTTCTGCTAAAAGAGGGTCTAATGCCAATTACGACGGAGTGTTCAACTCAATTAACTATATCCACGTCTTCTATCAAATCAAGAGTTTACGTGTAAAAGCGTAGTCTCCGAAGTGAAGTGTCATAGACATATACACACAATTATCTTAAAGAAGGCGGAGTTTCTTGCAGTTCTGTATATTCCTGCTAATAGAGGGTCTATTGCCAATTACGACGGAGTGTTTAACTCAATTAAACATACCCACGTATTCTATCAAATCAAGAGTTTACGTATAAAAGCGTTGTCTCCGAAGTGAAGTGTTATAGACATATAAACGCAATTATCTAAGAGAAGGCGGAGTTTCTTGCAGGTCTGTGTATTCCTGCTAATAGAGGGTCTAATGCCAATTACGATGGAATGTTCAACTTAAGGGAACACTCCACTGAAATAATCGACAAAAGTGCTAAAATGTCAATTTTTTTTTTTGCGAATAATTTGTTCAAACATTATATTTTTGATTGATTCCAATATCATAGGGTCCATGCGACTTTATCTGAGTGAAACATACATTTGAAACTGTATGCGCGCTTGAAATTACAAAAGTAGGGTTAGGCCTAGGCTAGCCTATCATGACATAACGCATTCAAAAATGCAAGGAAATACAAGAAATGGACCAAATCTAATAACCAGAAGAGAGCAACAGCTGCAGCAGGTCCAACCTATGGAGCTGGGCAGTTCTAACTTTCCATATAGGCCTTGATGTAAAATATATCATAATATTGCTAAATTCCAGGCATTTGGTGCAACAAATCTTTGAATCCAGTTTGGCGAGTATTATTTTTAGCACGCTTATCGAGATTGAAAATTGAACTTCCCCCACAAATATAGTCTAAATGAACTGATTGTTTTTGTGAACGTTCCTTAAACATGTTTAAACAAATTCAAGGATCACTTTTGATTTATCTGTAAAACTTTGTCCATAAAAAAATTATGAAAAAAAAATAATTGAATTATAAAAATGATTAGAATTCAAAATGCATAAAACATGACTTATAATTGAAAAAAGTTAAAACCCATCCTTGACATTGTGAATACATGTATAAGAAACACAACTATAAATTTTCATAAAAATCGTACCAAAACTGAATAAGTTTTTCTTTTTTTTCTGAATAGCAGAAAAAAGCAACAAAAAAAATTGGGGGGGTGCCAAATTTTGCAAAAAAAAAAAAAAAAAAAATGTTAGATCAATTTTTCAACGGTGTCCTAATATCATTACCAAAAATTAGGTTCCTATCTTTAAAACTGTGGGTTTTTGTCGTTTCAGTGGAGTGTTCCCTTAATTAAACATACCCACGTCGTCGATCAAATCAAGAGTTTACGTATAAAAGCGTAGTCTCCGAAGTGTAGTGGTACCGTATGGACATATAAACGCAATTATCTAAGAGAAGGCGGAGTTTCTAGCAGTTCCTTATATTCCTGCTAATAGAGGGTCTAATGCCAATTACGACGGATTGTTCAAATCAATTAATTTAACCCACGTCTTCTATCAAATCAAGAGTTTACGTATAAAAGCGTAGTCTCCGAAGTGAAGTGTCATAGACATATAAACACAATTATCTTAGAGAAGGCGGAGTTTCTTGCAGTTCTGTATATTCCTGCTAATAGAGGGTCTAATGCCAATAACAACGGAGTGTTCAACTCAATTAACCATATCCACGTCTTCTATCAAATCAAGAGTTTACGTATAAAAGCGTAGTCTTTGAAGTGAAGTGGTATGGACATATAAACGCAATTATCTAAGAGAAGGCGGAGTTTCTTGCAGTTCTGTGTATTCCTGCTAATAGAAGGTCTATTGCCAATAACGACGGAGTGTTCAACTCAATTAAACATATCCACGTCTTCTATCAAATCAAGAGTTTACGTGTAAATGCGTAATCTACGAAGTGAAGTGTCATAGACATATAAACGCTATTATCCTAGAGAAGGCGGAGTTTCTTGCAGTTCTGTATATTCCTGCTTATATAGAGTCTAATGCCAATCACGACGGAGTGTTCAACTCAATTAAACATACCCACGTCTTCTATCAAATCAAGAGTTTACGTATAAAAGCGTAGTCTCCGAAGTGAAGTGTCATAGACATATAAACCTAATTATCTTAGACAAGGCGGAGTTTCTTGCAGTTCTGTATATTCCTGCTAATAGAGTGTCGTATGCCAATAACGACGGAGTGTTGAAATCAATTAAACATACCCACGTCTTCTATCAAATCAAGAGTTTACATGTAAAAGCGTAGTCTCCGAAGTGAAGTGTCAAACATATAAACCTAATTATCTTAGAAAAAGGCGGAGTTTCTTGCAGTTCTGTATATTCCTGCTAATAGAGTGTCGTATGCTTATAACGACGGAGTGTTGAAATCAATTAAACATACCCACGTCTTCTATCAAATCAAGAGTTTACATGTAAAAGCGTAGTACCAAAGTGTAGTGGTACGGACATATAAACGCAATTATCTTAGAGAAGGCGGAGCATCTTGCAGTTCTGTATATTCCTGCTAATAGAGGGTCTAATGCCAATTACGACGGAGTGTTGAACTTAATTAAACATACCCACATCTTCTATCAAATCAAGAGTTTACATGTAAAAGCGTAGTCTCCGAAGTGTAGTGGTACGGACATATAAACGCAATTATCTTAGAGAAGGCGGAGCTTCTTGCAGTTCTGTATATTCCTGCTAATAGAGAGTCTAATGCCAATTACGACGGAGTGTTCAACTCAATTAAACATACCCACGTCGTCGATCAAATCAAGAGTATACGTATAAAAGCGTAGTCTCCGAAGTGTAGTGGTACCGTATGGACATATAAACGCAATTATCTTAGAGAAGGCGGAGTTTCTTGCAGTTCTGTATATTCCTGCTAATAGAGGGTCTAATGTTAATAACGACAGAGTGTTCAACTCAATTAACCAAAGCCACGTCTTCTATCAAATCAAGAGTTTACATGTAAAAGCGTAGTCTCCGAAGTGAAGTGACATAGACATATACACGCAAAAATCTAAGAGAAGGCGGAGTTTCTTGCAGTTCTGTATATTCCTGCTAATAGCAGGTCTAATGCCAATTACGACGGAGTGTTCAACTTAATTAACCATATCCACGTCTTCTATTAAATCAAGAGTTAACATGTAAAAGCGTAATCTACGAAGTGAAGTGTCATAGACATATAAACGCAATTATCCTATAGAAGGCGGAGTTTCTTGCAGTTCTGTGTATTCCTGCTAATAGAAGGTATAATGCCAATAACGACGGAGTGTTCAACTCAATTAAACATACCCACGTATTCTATCAAATCAAGAGTTTACGTATTAAAGCGTTGACTCCGAAGTGTAGTGGTATGGACGTATAAACGCAATTATCTTAGAGAAGGCGGAGTTTCTTACAGTCCTGTATATTCCTGCTAATAGAGGGTCTATTGTTAATAACGACGGAGTGTTCAACTCAATTAAACATACCCACGTATTCTATCAAATCAAGAGTTTACGTATAAAAGCGTAGTCTTTGAAGTGAAGTGGTATGGACATATAAACGCAATTATCTAAGAGAAGGCGGAGTTTCTTGCAGTTCTGTGTATTCCTGCTAATAGAGGATCAAATGCCAATAACGACGAAGTGTTCAATTCAATTAATTATATTTACGTCTTCTATAAAATCAAGAGTTTACGTATAAAAGCGTAGTCTCCGAAGTGAAGTGTCATAGACATATAAACCTAATTATCTTAGAGAAGGCGGAGTTTCTTGCAGTTCTGTATATTCCTGCTAATAGAGTGTCGTATGCCAATAACGACGTAGTGTTGAAATCAATTAAACATACCCACGTCTTCTATCAAATCAAGAGTTTACATGTAAAAGCGTAGTCTCCGAAGTGTAGTATGGACATATAAACGCAATTATCTTAGAGAAGGCGGAGCTTCTTGCAGTTCTGTATATTCCTGCTAATAGAGGGTCTTATGCCAATTACGAAGGAGTGTTGAACTTTATTAAACATACCCACATCTTCTATCAAATCAAGAGTTTACATGTAAAAGCGTAGTCTCCGAAGTGTAGTGGTATGGACATATAAACGCAATTATCATAGAGAAGGCGGAGCTTCTTGCAGTTTTGTATATTCATTCTAATAGAGAGTCTAATGCCAATAACGACGGAGTGTTCAACTCAATTAAACATACTCACGTCGTCTTTCAAATAAGAGTTTACGTTTAAAAGCGTAGTCTCCGAAGTGTAGTGGTACCGTATGGACATATAAACGCAATTATCTTAGAGAAGGCGGAGTTTCTTGCAATTCTGTATATTTCTGCTAAAAGAGGGTCTTATGCCAATTACGACGGAGTGTTCAACTCAATTAACTATATCCACGTCTTCTATCAAATCAAGAGTTTACGTGTAAAAGCGTAGTCTCCGAAGTGAAGTGTCATAGACATATACACGCAATTATCTTAAAGAAGGCGGAGTTTCTTGCAGTTCTGTATATTCCTTCTAATAAAGGGTCTAATAATAATAACGACGGAGTGTTCAACTCAATTAACCAAACCACGTCTTCTATTAAATCAAGAGTTTACATGTAAAAGCGTAATCTCCGAAGTGAAGTGTCATGGACATATAAACGCAATTATCTTAGAGAAGGAAGAGCTTCTTGCAGTTCTGTGTATTCCTGCTAATAGAGGGTCAAATGCCAATTACGAACGAGTGTTCAACTTAATTAAACATATCCACGTCTTCTATCAAATCAAGAGTTTGCGTATAAAAGCGTAGTCTCCGAAGTGAAGTGTCATAGACATAAAAACGCAATTATCTAAAAGAAGGCGGAGTTTCTTGCAGTTCTGTATATTACTGCTAATAGAGGGTCTAATGCCAATAACGACGGAGTGTTCAACTCCATTAAACATACTCACGTCTTATATCAAATCAAGAGTTTACGTATAAAAGCGTAGTCTCCGAAGTGTGGTGGTATGGACATATAAACGCAATTATATTAAAGAAGGCGGAGCTTTTTGCAGTTCTGTATGCTCCGGCTAATAGAAGGTCTAATGCCAATCACGACGGAGTGTTCAACTCAATTAACCATATCCACGTCTTCTATTAAATCAAGAGTTTACGTGTAAAAGCGTAGTCTCCGAAGTGAAGTGTCATAGACATATAAACGCAATTATCTAAGAGAAGGCGGAGTTTCTTGCAGTTCTGTGTATTCCTGCTAATAGAGGGTCTCATGCCAATTACAATGGAGTGTTCAATTTAATTAAACATACCAACGTCTTCTATCAAATCAAGAGTTTACGTGTAAAAGCGTAGTCTCCGAAGTGAAGTGTCATAGACATATAAACGCAATTATCTTAGAGAAGGCGGAGCATCTTGCAGTTCTGTATATTCCTGCTAATAGAGGGTCTAATGCCAATTACGACGGAGTGTTGAACTTAATTAAACATACCCACATCTTCTATCAAATCAAGAGTTTACATGTAAAAGCGTAGTCTCCGAAGTGTAGTGGTACGGACATATAAACGCAATTATCTTAGAGAAGGCGGAGCTTCTTGCAGTTCTGTATATTCCTGCTAATAGAGAGTCTAATGCCAATTACGACGGAGTGTTCAACTCAATTAAACATACCCACGTCGTCGATCAAATCAAGAGTATACGTATAAAAGCGTAGTCTCCGAAGTGTAGTGGTACCGTATGGACATATAAACGCAATTATCTTAGAGAAGGCGGAGTTTCTTGCAGTTCTGTATATTCCTGCTAATAGAGGGTCTAATGTTAATAACGACAGAGTGTTCAACTCAATTAACCAAAGCCACGTCTTCTATCAAATCAAGAGTTTACATGTAAAAGCGTAGTCTCCGAAGTGAAGTGACATAGACATATACACGCAAAAATCTAAGAGAAGGCGGAGTTTCTTGCAGTTCTGTATATTCCTGCTAATAGCAGGTCTAATGCCAATTACGACGGAGTGTTCAACTTAATTAACCATATCCACGTCTTCTATTAAATCAAGAGTTAACATGTAAAAGCGTAATCTACGAAGTGAAGTGTCATAGACATATAAACGCAATTATCCTAGAGAAGGCGGAGTTTCTTGCAGTTCTGTGTATTCCTGCTAATAGAAGGTATAATGCCAATAACGACGGAGTGTTCAACTCAATTAAACATACCCACGTATTCTATCAAATCAAGAGTTTACGTATTAAAGCGTTGACTCCGAAGTGTAGTGGTATGGACGTATAAACGCAATTATCTTAGAGAAGGCGGAGTTTCTTACAGTCCTGTATATTCCTGCTAAAAGAGGGTCTATTGTTAATAACGACGGAGTGTTCAACTCAATTAACCATATCCACGTCTTCTATCAAATCAAGAGTTAACATGTAAAAGCGTAGTCTCCGAAGTGAAGTGTCATAGACATATACACGCAAAAATCTAAGAGAAGGCGGAGTTTCTTGCAGTTCTGTATATTCCTGCTAATAGAGGGTCTAATGCCAATTACGACGGAGTGTTCAACTTAATTAACCATATCCACGTCTTCTATTAAATCAAGAGTTAACATGTAAAAGCGTAATCTACGAAGTGAAGTGTCATAGACATATAAACGCAATTATCCTAGAGAAGGCGGAGACTCTTGCAGTTCTGTGTATTCCTGCTAATAGAAGGTATAATGCCAATAACGACGGAGTGTTCAACTCAATTAAACATACCCACGTATTCTATCAAATCAAGAGTTAACGTATTAAAGCGTTGACTCCGAAGTGTAGTGGTATGGACATATAAACGCAATTATCTTAGAGAAGGCGGAATTTCTTACAGTCCTGTATATTCCTGCTAATAGAGGGTCTATTGTTAATAACGACGGAGTGTTCAACTCAATTAAACATACCCACGTATTCTATCAAATCAAGAGTTTACGTATAAAAGCGTAGTCTTTGAAGTGAAGTGGTATGGACATATAAACGCAATTATCTAAGAGAAGGCGGAGTTTTCTGCAGTTCTGTGTATTCCTGCTAATAGAGGGTCAAATGCCAATAACGACGAAGTGTTCAATTCAATTAACTATATCCACGTCTTCTATCAAATCAAGAGTTTACGTATGAAAGCAAAGTCTCCGAAGTGAAGTGTCATAGACATATAAACCTAATTATCTTAGAGAAGGCGGAGTTTCTTGCAGTTCTGTATATTCCTGCTAATAGAGTGTCGTATGCCAATAACGACGTAGTGTTGAAATCAATTAAACATACCCACGTCTTCTATCAAATCAAGAGTTTACATGTAAAAGCGTAGTCTCCGAAGTGTAGTATGGACATATAAACGCAATTATCTTAGAGAAGGCGGAGCTTCTTGCAGTTCTGTATATTCCTGCTAATAGAGGGTCTTATGCCAATAACGAAGGAGTGTTGAAATTTATTAAACATACCCACATCTTCTATCAAATCAAGAGTTTACATGTAAAAGCGTAGTCTCCGAAGTGTAGTGGTATGGACATATAAACGCAATTATCTTAGAGATGGCGGAGCTTCTTGCAGTTTTGTATATTCCTTCTAATAGAGAGTCTAATGCCAATAACGACGGAGTGTTCAACTCAATTAAACATACCCACGTCGTCTTTTAAATAAGAGTTTACGTATAAAAGCGTAGTCTCCGAAGTGTAGTGGTACCGTATGGACATATAAACGCAATTATCTTAGAGAAGGCGGAGTTTCTTGCAATTCTGTATATTTCTGCTAAAAGAGGGTCTAATGCCAATTACGACGGAGTGTTCAACTCAACTATATCCACGTCTTCTATCAAATCAAGAGTTTACGTGTAAAAGCGTAGTCTCCGAAGTGAAGTGTCATAGACATATACACACAATTATCTTAAAGAAGGCGGAGTTTCTTGCAGTTCTGTATATTCCTGCTAATAGAGGGTCTATTGCCAATTACGACGGAGTGTTTAACTCAATTAAACATACCCACGTATTCTATCAAATCAAGAGTTTACGTATAAAAGCGTTGTCTCCGAAGTGAAGTGTTATAGACATATAAACGCAATTATCTAAGAGAAGGCGGAGTTTCTTGCAGGTCTGTGTATTCCTGCTAATAGAGGGTCTAATGCCAATTACGATGGAATGTTCAACTTAAGGGAACACTCCACTGAAATAATCGACAAAAGTGCTAAAATGTCAATTTTTTTTTTTGCGAATAATTTGTTCAAACATTATATTTTTGATTGATTCCAATATCATAGGGTCCATGCGACTTTATCTGAGTGAAACATACATTTGAAACTGTATGCGCGCTTGAAATTACAAAAGTAGGGTTAGGCCTAGGCTAGCCTATCATGACATAACGCATTCAAAAATGCAAGGAAATACAAGAAATGGACCAAATCTAATAACCAGAAGAGAGCAACAGCTGCAGCAGGTCCAACCTATGGAGCTGGGCAGTTCTAACTTTCCATATAGGCCTTGATGTAAAATATATCATAATATTGCTAAATTCCAGGCATTTGGTGCAACAAATCTTTGAATCCAGTTTGGCGAGTATTATTTTTAGCACGCTTATCGAGATTGAAAATTGAACTTCCCCCACAAATATAGTCTAAATGAACTGATTGTTTTTGTGAACGTTCCTTAAACATGTTTAAACAAATTCAAGGATCACTTTTGATTTATCTGTAAAACTTTGTCCATAAAAAAATTATGAAAAAAAAATAATTGAATTATAAAAATGATTAGAATTCAAAATGCATAAAACATGACTTATAATTGAAAAAAGTTAAAACCCATCCTTGACATTGTGAATACATGTATAAGAAACACAACTATAAATTTTCATAAAAATCGTACCAAAACTGAATAAGTTTTTCTTTTTTTTCTGAATAGCAGAAAAAAGCAACAAAAAAAATTGGGGGGGTGCCAAATTTTGCAAAAAAAAAAAAAAAAAAATGTTAGATCAATTTTTCAACGGTGTCCTAATATCATTACCAAAAATTAGGTTCCTATCTTTAAAACTGTGGGTTTTTGTCGTTTCAGTGGAGTGTTCCCTTAATTAAACATACCCACGTCGTCTATCAAATCAAGAGTTTACGTATAAAAGCGTAGTCTCCGAAGTGTAGTGGTACCGTATGGACATATAAACGCAATTATCTAAGAGAAGGCGGAGTTTCTAGCAGTTCCTTATATTCCTGCTAATAGAGGGTCTAATGCCAATTACGACGGATTGTTCAAATCAATTAATTTAACCCACGTCTTCTATCAAATCAAGAGTTTACGTATAAAAGCGTAGTCTCCGAAGTGAAGTGTCATAGACATATAAACACAATTATCTTAGAGAAGGCGGAGTTTCTTGCAGTTCTGTATATTCCTGCTAATAGAGGGTCTAATGCCAATAACAACGGAGTGTTCAACTCAATTAACCATATCCACGTCTTCTATCAAATCAAGAGTTTACGTATAAAAGCGTAGTCTTTGAAGTGAAGTGGTATGGACATATAAACGCAATTATCTAAGAGAAGGCGGAGTTTCTTGCAGTTCTGTGTATTCCTGCTAATAGAAGGTCTATTGCCAATAACGACGGAGTGTTCAACTCAATTAAACATATCCACGTCTTCTATCAAATCAAGAGTTTACGTGTAAATGCGTAATCTACGAAGTGAAGTGTCATAGACATATAAACGCTATTATCCTAGAGAAGGCGGAGTTTCTTGCAGTTCTGTATATTCCTGCTTATATAGAGTCTAATGCCAATCACGACGGAGTGTTCAACTCAATTAAACATACCCACGTCTTCTATCAAATCAAGAGTTTACGTATAAAAGCGTAGTCTCCGAAGTGAAGTGTCATAGACATATAAACCTAATTATCTTAGACAAGGCGGAGTTTCTTGCAGTTCTGTATATTCCTGCTAATAGAGTGTCGTATGCCAATAACGACGGAGTGTTGAAATCAATTAAACATACCCACGTCTTCTATCAAATCAAGAGTTTACATGTAAAAGCGTAGTCTCCGAAGTGAAGTGTCAAACATATAAACCTAATTATCTTAGAAAAAGGCGGAGTTTCTTGCAGTTCTGTATATTCCTGCTAATAGAGTGTCGTATGCTTATAACGACGGAGTGTTGAAATCAATTAAACATACCCACGTCTTCTATCAAATCAAGAGTTTACATGTAAAAGCGTAGTCTCCGAAGTGTAGTGGTACGGACATATAAACGCAATTATCTTAGAGAAGGCGGAGCTTCTTGCAGTTCTGTATATTCCTGCTAA